>OX122915.1:7591597-8846597 GCA_944738685.1 Synanthedon myopaeformis
TATCAGTGAGTACTAACAAATTCTGTATTTTATTTTCAAAAAATTAGAGATTTCTATGAAAATTACAATAAAGTAGGTAACCAACCCATATAAACAATTATTTGGCGTGGCGCTGCCAAAACATTTGATGATTCATACAAAATCTCTATATATGTGATACGAGTATATATTTATAATGAGAACCGAAAGAAAATACAAAAAATTAAATAGAAAGGAGAACCAAATACTCACTTTTTGGCTTACTGTGAGAAATATTAATTGTTACAGTTTCGTGCTAACTGGTAAACTTTGGGTGATAATGGGCGCTGGTTGGATCTGCGAACTTCTTTCAACGATAGCGTCTGAACCCAAATGGTTGTGGTTTATCGTCGACCTCATCAACGAACTGCAAGGAGTGTTCATATTCGTCATATTAGTGTTCAAACCCAAGTTATACTATCTCATTAGAAAACGTCTAGGTAAGAGCGACTTTTATTTTTTAATACTATTTTTTATATTTAAACTTTTTAGTTTTAATCTGTTTTAGTAAAAACCTTTTTTAGTAAGGACCATTTTTAGTTTTTACTACGTTTCGCAGTCACAAACTATGCAGTCGGTCTGCAATGAAATAACCGCATTTGTGCTGTTGGTTTTAGTGCGTTCCTATTCCCATATTTCCACCATGTTACTTTCTAAGTCAGCACAAAGTGGACAGATGACCTCATAAAGACCGCGGGTATAGTTTGCTTCTGACCATTCCTATTGGAAAATTATGGGGTGGCTTATATCCGGCAGTGGACGTCCTTCGGCTGAGGTGATGATGATGATGATATATTAAAGTACACTTGCATCAAGTGTACATTAAGTAACAATACCAATACTGTATTTTTTGTACAGTTAAATAATTTTTTTTCAGGTTGTCCAAGTGCATCAAAGGATACAAGTACATATTATTAGAATTCGTAATTCCTCACGCACTCTATAATACTTATACTTGCTCACTAGTATGCTTCGCAATGCACAAATTAGCTAAATATAAAATCTATCATCTAATACGATAGAACACGTTATTAATGTAATTAATGTTCATTGTCCTTTGCTAAACATTTTCTTTGCACCCACAATTTGATTATCTTACGCGAATTTGTTATAGTAAGTGTCTTCTAATAATGTTTCGATATTTATATTTTAAAAGGAAGAGAACATTTGAAGCATTCGTTGAAAGTAGTCCATACAATTGATTGATCAATCTGATCATCATATATCATAATCAAGATAAAGGCTTTGAAACGTTAAATTGAGCAGATGAATTAAATAAAAACCCGTTCAATTTACACGTTTCAAAAAAAATCTTTTTTAAAATTAGTCTACAATTTTAGATACATAAGAATTGTATATAGTTACATAATTTGTAAATAATTAGTTTATATTTAATTTAATTTGGATAGGAGATAATTAGCCAGTTATGTAGCTTACTCTACCTGCTATGCAAAACTTGTGTGTTTTAACTTTTTTAAATTAAAATTTGAACAATTAACAAAACTTTTAAAATATAAAGCAAAATTTGTTTATTTTTTTGAAACAAATTTATGATCAAATGACAACTAAAGAACCACTTCTATTTTATGGTTTTTACCTATTTCAGCATTTATTTTTTACCGCATGACGTCAGGTAGTATTCAAATCTTCTTTTTAGAATTTATTGTAAAATTAAAAATAGACTAATTTCTTTCTTTAGGTAAAGGGAAGTAGAGTAGGTACTTCTCTTTACTGAAGGGGAAGATTAGAAATTTAGAAAATTAGTAAATGCCTTGCCATCGGTCTTTAAATACCCATTAAATGTTTAAAACTTCCTTGTTGTATTCATCCTTACTAATAACATTTAACAGGTTTGGAGAAACCGCACGCAACGAAGAACGGCACGTCGTCATCCGGTCGCACATCTTCAACCATTCTTTCAAGGACCATCAGTACCGATGAACGCACTAACCATAGGGTCTCGCTGCCCGAAAATTCTAAAAAGGCTTAATTTTATGTGTAACTGCTTATGTTCACTCTATGTGTAAGCTTTTTAAACGCAACATAAATAAACAAGAAAAGACTGTGGGCGTCTGTGCACTATCCACGACATGTGTGGGTGACTTCCATTATGTTAGATGCGCGTCTGTTTACCGAAGTGTGATCGCATTCGGAAAGCTGTTACGTAGTCTTTGCATTTAGTAAAAGCACATTAAGTTACCATACGTTATAAATTTGGTGTATCAAATCGGCCACGCGTGCCTATTATATGTAACTTATAGTTTTTAACTTGATATGATAAAAACCACGAACAAAATAATGTAACGCACATTTATGAAACGCAAGAAATGTACCGCGTAAAATGTTATGGTTTTTTTAATTGGATGCTTTTCGAAAAACAGTACCTTATACTTTGCTAAGTAATAAGTTGTCCAGTCACGAGCATGTTTTTATATATTTTTTTCTATTTTTCGTTTAAAAGTCAATTTGTTTGGGTAATGAACTTTTGAAAGGTTCGTGTATAATGTTGAAAAATAAAATTTGAGTTAAATGCAAGTTTTAGCTTGTTCTATAAAAGTACGGTAGGTTTTATCAGCTTAACTTCTTTTTGCTGAAATATTTTTTAAATATAATACGTAAAATTTTGCATTAGTTGCTTAGTTCTTAAGTTAATTAAGCTAATAATTTAAAATTAACACAAGTAACACAAATGTGTATTGATGAACATTTAATGAAATAAAAGAAAAACAAAAAAAGTATTTTTTTATCACGAAAACAGCATTAATGTAACAAATCCATTTTAATCTAATGTTCCAATTTAATTTTTATTTTTATTTAGATACATTTGTTTAGCTGGCAATAGAAAAACACTCATACCAATTGGGAAATAATTTTAAAATTCATCTGTTAATAATGCTTAAAACATTAATGCTACTACTTGTATATCAATAATTATCAATCACTAACGGCTCGCGTCCGGCTTCGTATAATTTAGAAAATTCCCAATTTATACCTTTTTCTGTAAGTGGAAACCGATTTAAAATCGGTCTAGCCATTGAGTTTTTGCAAGACGGCGATTGATTTTTTTTTATGTATAAAGATTATAATACTACATAATATTAAGTTATATTGAAATAAATATTTAGACATTTTTTTCATGTAAAAGGAGCAAGTTGTTGGCGGTTAATGCAACTATAACCTTCCCTATTCATAGGAAAGAAAATAAAACTAATTTTAGAATATACAATACCGCCTGCTTAAAAATTATTATTTTTAAGCATAATATGTTTTATTAAGTGTTTTACTTTTAAAATTTAAAAAATTGAGTACCTAAGTAGATTGTATATAAGTGGAGATTTAACTGCATTTAAAAAAAAAGTTTTGTTAAATTAAGTAATATAAATATTGGATGTGCTTTATATACCACTTTAGTGCCTAGTGCTAAAGTGGTATATAAGAGTGCTTTAGTGACAAAGTAAGAAGAGAAAATATTATCATAATCATAAAATTATAATAAAGTTTCTCTTACTTTTACATTTTATTCTCACTCTTAAAATTTCTCTTAGTTTAAAGTGTTACGTATGCAAAATATTTTTTTTGTTAGTTTAAGTTATAATTTATAGTTATTACGATTACTCTAGTCACAAAAATTGGTTAGAAAATAGGTATGTGACGACAAATTCAAGAATTCGTTAATTTTTAATTATTATTATGATACTGATTGTAGAAAAAAAACACAAAAGGGCATCACTAAATAATTGTGATGATTGATTGTGAGTGTTTATTAAAATAATTTTAAAATTTTTCTTTTCATTGTATAATTTACTAGTTGCTCGATACAAAAGCAGACTGCATATTGTAATGTTTATGTTAATGAATTGTATAGCTTTAATTTAATTTTATAAAATTATATCTGAATTTATACGATATATATAATGGTTTTATTTGTGATGATTTATTTCTAATTTTCAACACTTAATACAACAGTAAGGGCCTCTTTCACCAACTAAAAGTAAAGTGTTGATTAGTTACTTTTAGAAATAATTTTATGTTTTATTAAATTATGCACTCGGTTTACTGCATCCTTCGATAGGCGATTTTTTTTTATTATTTTCTTTTTAATGTTTGGGTCTTTTACCGTACAAAGGTATCATCTCCATAATTCCCGGTTACCGGTGACTGGTTACCGGTGATGAAATGGCGGATAGCCTACTTGACATATGGTGAAAGAGGTCCTTAATTGAATAATAATATTTATTTAAAAAAATATTTAAACGTCGAAGATTTCGCTTAGTCCCGTCAAATGGGTATTTTCTTAAGCCTACTCCTTCAGACCGAGAAGTTTGAAAATAATATAATAATATATGCATTATCAAAGTTTAAACAACATTGTGTACATTTTTTTCGTATCACGAAAACTTCCAATATTTAAAAAATGTTAACCAAACAGGGTATTTTGGCTTGAATTCCCTACTGCTCCTAAGCGGGTACGGCGATTGGAAATATTTACACGCTAAAAAATATGGAATTTGTTGCACTTTAAACGCAACATTGCATATCAAAATTTTCATTTAAAACTTCGAGAAATACTAATTCCGGTATGCGACGTGGGTGTAGCGGGTTACACCACACCTAGCCATGTCCATTGAACACTTCAAGCGCCTTAAAAGGTTATTTAATTAAACAAAATATTTAACATTAAAATTTATTAATTATAATTATCATTATTTATAAAAATAATTTAAGTGCAATGCAATTTTTTTTTATACAATACATTAATTTATTACAATAATTAATGGTCCCACTTTTAGCTTGAAATTGGTCCCAAAAATAGAAAAAAAAAACACTATTGGGCCTATAACAGTATACATAATATTTGAAATTGAGCTTATTGTAAGTATGCATAAGCATCGTAAGTACACATAAAATTATAAATATAGGAATGTAAGTACAACTCTTTCAAACTGTTAAAAAAATTAAGTGTGACACAAATTTAAGGTAACACATTACTTGAATCTATCTTATACATACAAAATAGGAATGTTTAACCGTCCACACATTTACTAATTTTAAAAAAATAAAGCTTTAAAAAAATTTACATTAATATGAATTATCCGCAAAAGAAAAGAAAAAATATCGTAGACGATTAATTGTATGGTTACATAAATTGAATATAAAAAAATATTGAAGGATACATTTCCTTATATATTTTTTAAAGAAATAACATTCATGACACTTAAATGTATGGTAGCAAAAAATACGCTCAGATGGGGACGACGCTTAATTTAAAAAATGAAATACTGTCAACTATAACAATTAGGTTTGTTGCAGATATTCGCAACCGCATCCCGCGTCCGCAATAATCAATGCGATCTTTTGCGTATGCGGATATCGAGCTAGTCCTAAATCTGGCAGATTTCACCAGAATGAATTATGAATTAGGTACTAAAAGTTTGATTACTTAATAAATATTGATTAAAGTGATCAATTTCAATTATTTCTTTTTGTATAAAAATTAAATTTATTAAAAAAAAAAAAACATGAAATCCTGGAAAACTTTAACCCCGGAACTTGAAAACTTGAAGACGTGATCCTCTAAAAATCCGCATCCGTATCCGCATTCGCGGACGTTGATAATTCTATATCCGCAACAAACCTGATAACAATTACTCCCTAATACATTACTCACTATAATACATCAATTAACAGCGCTAAACAAGTCACTATTTAAATCACATTCTACGTTGGTAACGAATAAAAAACTATGAAATTAATAGAGATGTTGAGTGTTTAAAATCTATAAGCACCTACCTAATAATATAGACCAAAATATTTAATATTATTTTTTTAATACAACTAATATTTTAAAAAACGTTTCAAATTTCGTTCCAAAACGCCAATGCTTATCACGTGACCGTTGTGACGTCACTTGTTCCCAAATCAAATAATGTCAACCGAACGACATAGTCTTTTATAAATTGATGTGATGTTTGCGAACAAGTGACGTCATGCACTTTGGTTGGTGTCCGTTGTCACGTGACTAGAGCGTCAATTAATAATTACTTTTTTGATCATTAAATGATTATTAAATAAAAATGAATTTCCTTTAAGGTAAAGAAAAATATAGTTTTTTGGTATTCCAATATGGAGACTACCGTTTCGCGCTAAAATTTTTATTTTTATTTAAAATACAGTCAACATCCCTATGCATTAAAATATAGAACAAGATACTAAGTATAGTTTATTACAGCGAGGTATAAGTATACAATAAGTTTAGTGAAATGTATAGATTATACTTTGTGTATACTATCACAACGGAATACTTCACAAATTATACCTTTTAAGAAAAACTAATGTCGCGCCATTTATCTTAATGGATTATTATTATTTACATCAATGCGCACCTAATGGCTACCAAAAATGCATTCTCACATATATTAAATTTATAATGATTAATATGATCCTAATTAATAACAAAAGTTCTATATTAATACTGATGATAGTTTGTTTTACATCTAAAAATAACATAACAATACAAAGGTATACTTGAAATGTTTTAATTATGTGACATGTATCAAAACACAGATATTGATATTTGATCATTCACAGTTTTTATATCTATGTATATATAAATAAATAAATTTATATAAAAAAATGGTTCGTTGTACGTGATCGCAATAACAATGTACTTGATATTATTTTTTTTAAATATTCTAAACGCCATAAATACAAAGTAAGTTAATACAAAAGTGGACGGTAAAGTACTGGTCAGTACGAACGAAGTAGATTAAAAATTAAATAGGTACAGTTTACGAAAATTGTTGTCAATTCGTAAAAAAAAATCAGTATTGTCTTTTTGCTAATATGATCGCGAAAATAATTTTATCAGTAGACGTGACTTCAAATTTATGTTCATTGTTAAAGCTAGGATATTCGATATTAACCTATTTTCCATGGTTTATCGCTTAGTATCCCCTGGTTACCTTTTCTCAGAACTTTTACATACTGTATAAATTATATAGAATAATATAATCGATCACAATATTATTCTTGTTGCTCATTTGAGTGTATATTAAATATTTTTTTGTATTAATAGTAGATAAGTATTTGTATCATCAATTATAAATATCAAAGATATCTGACTATGGCTAGAGGACTGATGGCAGATAGATATCAAACAAGAAAAATATATATTAATATTGAACGTAGTGTTTGAGCGGTAGTATTATATTTAAGCATGTAAAAGTAAAAATCAAAAGATCAAAAATCCGCCATTGCGCGATTTGCCGCTACACTATACTACGCTCGAATATCCTGGCCTTAGAAAGAGTAACAAGAAATTGTTTCAAATGCTACGACTTTTTCTCTAACATTTTATTGCTTGGTACCTATTCAATATAGATTTTTTTTTCAAAGTAGAATTGAACTAAAATTTCGGTGCTCGTTTTCGAATTTTTCTTTTTGGCATATCTTCTGAAGTTGCCTAAAGATGTTCATCAGCGCAGAAAAAGTAAATACCCAGATCAGGTTCGGTTATTCGGTTGCACTGTGATCGCCGTGGGCGTACTATACGCTGGCGGTACCGCAGTTTCAGGGGATGGTGAAGGTTCTTCGGCTTCTGCATCGCGTTCCGCGATTTCTTCTTCATCAATGATGGAAATGTCACGGATAGATGGTCTGTGAGATCGTCGCCAGCCTGTAAAAATGTAAAATTATGTAAAATATGTAATATATTTTAAAATGTTAAGGTCGACATACAGGCTGACGGTTCACTTGATGGTAGGTGGCTACCGTCGCCTATAACACAAGCATCGCCATAGAGGTACTGCAAGTGCGCTGCCGACCATAGAAGACCATAGAATAAGGATATGGGGTAATGGGATCTGGCATCCCTTACCCCACTCACTCACGAAACACAACAGCACAGATGCGGTTATTTCATGGTGGTCTTCTATAAAGGGGTGGTTACTAATATTAATATTATTAATATTTTATGTTAATAATTTAATGTCTGTAATTTTAATATATGTAATTTGGTGTATATTTTACTATTTCTGGGCTGGTTTGGCGATTATATAGGTGTAATGAGACTCCGTAGCTACACTGGCTTAAATATCTTGAACTGTACGAAGAGTATAGTTTCTTTTGACGTGGGCAATTGGGCAAAGGTACAAAGAAAGGCTGTTTGGAAAATATTTTCCTTAAAGTCTTTGTAGTTGCTCGCCGCGTTTTATAGTATTGGTAAGTACAAGGCCCCTTTGATTAGATTTATATCCATAACTTAAAAAAAAACTAACAGACCTTTAGCTAAGATAAGATAAGACCTATGTTAAGTGTATCATATAATGTTTCATTGTCTGGTCAAATAAACTCAATGCGATTATTACCAGCTGCCGGAAAATATATTCATTGTGAATGTCTATCAAATAAACAAGATCGAAGGTTATCAGGCAAACGCTAATAGCCGACTAACTGAAAGAGTATTTTCCTACAAAAATCGATAACCGCAACTTTGATTCTTATATAAACGTTCTTAAAAGTCAAGATCCGAAATTTTTCAACTGCCGACAAAATAACATCGTATTAAATACGACTGTAGTGTTTATATTACATATCCCACGGTTCAATGTTGAATCATTTAGTTGTAACCATGACTATGTTCGAATCTGTTCGGCATCGTTATTGTATCATAGTGGCTGTGTTATGTATTTTTCATATAGAAAGTTGTGTATCCTTGGATGTAAACGGGATTAATTTAGAGCAAAAAGAAAAAGATATTTACGATTATCTACAGCCTGCATCAATAGAACAAACATTTTCAAAAGTTGTCGATAAATCATTAGACGGAAAACCAAATAGTGTAATTCCAAAACCTATACTGCATAATGAGGATGGAGTAAGAAATGAAGTAGAAGACAATTCGACGACACAGGAAGATTCAAAACAGTGGCCGACATATAAAAGTGTAAAACAAAACTCTCGAGTGATTCGACAGATAGGACAAACATCAATATATCCTATATTACCTCAATATAATTCACAATATCCAAATTATAATAATGGCCAAAATCAACAACCTTATTACCAACCATCAAATCCTAATTCACAGTCTAATTATCCATATAATCATTCAAATCAAAATCATTTAAATCATTCGTCTCCATCACAACCTTATAATCCGTACAACCAACAAAATTATCCTCCCTATAATCCATCTCCAACTAATGGACATTACCCCCCACCTAATACCTATCCAAATTACTACAATTCGAGTCAAAGACCACCATATAATCAACAAGGCACACAATATCCCCCAAATCCTCATCAAAATTATTATCCGAGCCAAAGACCTACAAACAATACAAGGTACGGTCAGTATCCATCGCATACTACTTATCCTCCTAATCATTATAATCCTTCCAGTCAAATACCACCGTACAATCAACATGGCACACAATATCCTCCAAATCCCCAACAACATTCACCGAGCCAAAGACCACCAAATAATGCAAGTTACGGTCCTTATAATCCTTCCAGTCAAACACCACCATATAACCAAAATAGCAATTATCCGTCGGGTCATATATCTCATAACCCTTCGAATCCATATTATTCACCCAACCAAAGGCCCCCCTATAACCCAGCTGGTGCGCAATATCCCATGACTAACACATCTCAATATTATCCGAATTATCCTGCGCAGCAACCATCCTACAATGTCTCTAATGGTCAATATCGACCACAAAATAATTATCCTGCCAATCATTACAATCCGTCTAGCCAAAGACCGCCATATAATTCAGCTACTGCCTCCTATCCTAATTACAAACCATCTGATAATACACCACCTAACTACCAATTTCCGAATAACACAAACCAGCCTTATAATCCTTTAGGTCAAACTCTCTTCAATCAGTCAAATGTTCACTCTCCTTATAATAATCCCAAGATAAACCCTTATGCACCGTATACTCCCAGTTCACAATACAGTACTACTGCCACTCCCCCCTATAATGGTTTATCACAAAATTTAGCTCCCTATCCTAATTCAGGCACAACTCAACACAATCAACCTTCCTATAATCCAAATCAGTATCCTTCACCAAACTTCAACCAATATCCGTATGGCCCGCCAGGCCAAAATAACTTTAATGATCCAAATAAGGTGGCACCTGAACATTTCTCATATCACCGTTGAGTGTTTATTCCTTTATTGTTATTTTAAGTTCAGTTATTATTAAAAAGTTATTATTTTGATATTAAATAGTAAGAAGTTTTCTGACTTTTATTTTCATTATAGAGATTATGAAAAGAATTGTAATTCTAACCTCAATCAAAAAATACAATCGTTTAATTTGAATTTTTAATATTACTAATGACTCACCCCGACTTCGTACAGATGTATTTTTTTAAAATTATATTTATCATTCTTTCCATTAGTGAAATCTATATCAAAATCCGTTGGATGGTTTAGAAGTTAGCGGAGTAACATATAGAGACGGACAGCAACTTTATCCTATTATATGTAGATATAGATGACAGATGACAGCTTTCGAGATTATAAAATCGACAGATAATTAAAATAACATAGTTATTAAAACATAAGAACTTACCCTCCAAAACTGGTGGCTTGGTAGTCTTGGTTAGAAGTTTCGGTCCCGCAATGGTAATGACGATGGCTCCAATGGGCGCAGTAATAACGATAGACAAAATGCAGATTTTTAACACAATGTCTGCGTAGTTCAATAACTCCGCAGAAGGGGTTTCATTGCCTGCTAACTTACGTACTTCATCCAAAGCAACTGGACCAAGAGCGGCCTGTAAAGGAAATCACAATTTGTTATATAAACTTATTGCTTTATTTACATTATTTTTTATCTTTTAAGGGCAAAAGAGTCGAATAGGGAAATGAGGCAAAGAAAACCTACAGAGCTTACAATCGGTGTGCTAGTTACTTCGTTAAATACACACACTGGAAAATCTATGATGTATAGATGCTATATATCATATATTACATATCTCAGCCGTAGGGTAGGATCTCCACTGCTGGACATAGGTCTCCCCCATAATTTTCCAATAGGACCGGTCAGAAGCAGCCTGAACTCAACGTCGACCCGCGGCCCTCAGATCGTCTGTCCTACGCTTCGCTCGCCGGACTTTGGATTCCACTCGAGCCTTCCGCCGGCTCTCCGTACTATGTGCTCTGCCCACTGCCACTTGAACTTACTGATCCGCTGGCTTATGTCGGTAACTTTCGTTCAACTACGGATCTGCTCATTTCTGTTTCGATCTCGCAGTTTGACCCCGAGCATAGTCCTATAGCTTGTTGAGCGCCGTTGAGATTTCTAACGAGGCCCATAGTTAGATACCACGTTTCAGCGCCATTTGTCATCACTGGCAACACACATTGGTCTAAAATTTTGTTTTCAGGCACTGGGGAATTATGGACAGAAAAATTGGTATAGGATGCAAAGGAAACTTTATTTTGATCGATTGCCAATTTTCCAAGTGTTACTCGTAGTTTACCTGAACCGTCGCTTTGGCCATCCAGGAGAGCCCGACAAATATTTTCTCCTTCATGTTGAGATTACTGCACACAGCACTTGCGCTCGTCAGCATAGCCCTCAGTACTACACACGCCGCCAATATTCCACCGCCCACCCCCACCATGTGCGGCTCTAACTCTGACAGCTGTGGAAACATACATTCGTGGTTTATTTTGTAGATATGTATTCGTTAATACTACATTTATAAGTGAACTAGTGAGTACCCGCGACTTCGTCCATGTTGAAAAAGAAAGTATGTGAAACTGTGAAGACAGTGACGCCACAACGGCAACAGTGACGCCATTTTTTGAATTATTAAACGATCCCTCGAGAACTTAACATTTTCCCAGGATATGTATGTTAATCCAGGTAATAAACTATTTGTGGACCAAATTTCATTCAAATCCGTTCAGTAGTTTTTATATGAAAGAGTAACAAACATACATCCTCATAATCTGTCGCATTTATAGTATAGTATAAATAGTTTACAAAATTAGTATTAGTTAATTGGTATAATGGTATCAATTGCGTAACTCAAAGTTGTAGTGGATACTCACGACAACTTGTGCACCGGTGATACCAAAGAGCATAGGTTCGAAAAACATCCAAAATATCTCGAAAGCAGTGGCGACCGGATTGTCTTCCAAATCCCAACCCAAGTCCGCCCAGTTTTTGCAAGCAACGAATGCAAAAGCTATCACGGCCAGTGGACCTGAAACAACATGTTACGAAATCATCCAACAAGTTATCAGTGACACAAATTAATTTTAGTTTCATATAATCAATGAAGTTGTTGTGAAACTGTTCATTACTAAATGATTATGCAAAATTTAAATAGAACACGCAAATGTAATTAACAGTAAACATATGTTTAGAACGTGTACATTTAGCGTTGTCTTTTCTTACTCGTAGTTATTTAGTTTTGTGATTATAAATGCAATCTTCTCATAGGTGTGATGAACTATTTTATCATCACATACAGATATAATAAGTAACTAGCTGAACCCGGCCACGCTTCGCTGTGGCTCAATTAGCAAAGTTCCATGGTTGCCATAACATTGGTCAATGTGTTAAAATTATGTTTTTTTTTTAAATAAAAAAATAGGTTTACGTTGGAATTTTGGGAAAAAAGTAGGTATATAAGATTATTCCTCTGTTTAAATGCAATGTTGTGTAAAAATTTCAAGTCAATCCGTCGACTAGTTTTCGAGGTTTTCTGTTTGTGCCATAATTTGCGAATTGATTATTATAATTTATTTTGAACACGGGTAGGAGTATGATCATCTTGATCTTGACGGGCTTCGATACTGATTTGTAAGTAGACAAAGAACAGTCAATCAATAAGTAATTACAGATAGGTTAGACTTTGACCCCTACACTAAGCTCAGCTTGTATCGTAGGGGTCAATTAGCGATTGACAAGTACAAAGCCCAAGCTAGTCAGTATTAAGTACTTCAGTATAACCTCGTGCAGGTAAATGTGTGTCAGGTCTGCAAGTAGGGGTGAAGTATGTGTATACCTGTGCATGTCGTGTGTATATATGTATGTATGTATGTATGTATGTATGTATGTATGTATGTATGTATGTATGTATGTATGTATGTATGTATGTATGTATGTATGTATGTATGTATGTATGTATGTATGTATGTATGTATGTATGTATGTATGTATGTATGTATGTATGTATGTATGTATGTATGTATGTATGTATGTATGTATGTATGTATGTATGTATGTATGTATGTATGTATGTATGTATGTATGTATGTATGTATGTATGTATGTATGTATGTATGTATGTATGTATGTATGTATGTATGTATGTATGTATGTATGTATGTATGTATGTATGTATGTATGTATGTATGTATGTATGTATGTATGTATGTATGTATGTATGTATGTATGTATGTATGTATGTATGTATGTATGTATGTATGTATGTATGTATGTATGTATGTATGTATGTATGTATGTATGTATGTATGTATGTATGTATGTATGTATGTATGTATGTATGTATGTATGTATGTATGTATGTATGTATGTATGTATGTATGTATGTATGTATGTATGTATGTATGTATGTATGTATGTATGTATGTATGTATGTATGTATGTATGTATGTATGTATGTATGTATGTATGTATGTATGTATGTATGTATGTATGTATGTATGTATGTATGTATGTATGTATGTATGTATGTATGTATGTATGTATGTATGTATGTATGTATGTATGTATGTATGTATGTATGTATGTATGTATGTATGTATGTATGTATGTATGTATGTATGTATGTATGTATGTATGTATGTATGTATGTATGTATGTATGTATGTATGTATGTATGTATGTATGTATGTATGTATGTATGTATGTATGTATGTATGTATGTATGTATGTATGTATGTATGTATGTATGTATGTATGTATGTATGTATGTATGTATGTATGTATGTATGTATGTATGTATGTATGTATGTATGTATGTATGTATGTATGTATGTATGTATGTATGTATGTATGTATGTATGTATGTATGTATGTATGTATGTATGTATGTATGTATGTATGTATGTATGTATGTATGTATGTATGTATGTATGTATGTATGTATGTATGTATGTATGTATGTATGTATGTATGTATGTATGTATGTATGTATGTATGTATGTATGTATGTATGTATGTATGTATGTATGTATGTATGTATGTATGTATGTATGTATGTATGTATGTATGTATGTATGTATGTATGTATGTATGTATGTATGTATGTATGTATGTATGTATGTATGTATGTATGTATGTATGTATGTATGTATGTATGTATGTATGTATGTATGTATGTATGTATGTATGTATGTATGTATGTATGTATGTATGTATGTATGTATGTATGTATGTATGTATGTATGTATGTATGTATGTATGTATGTATGTATGTATGTATGTATGTATGTATGTATGTATGTATGTATGTATGTATGTATGTATGTATGTATGTATGTATGTATGTATGTATGTATGTATGTATGTATGTATGTATGTATGTATGTATGTATGTATGTATGTATGTATGTATGTATGTATGTATGTATGTATGTATGTATGTATGTATGTATGTATGTATGTATGTATGTATGTATGTATGTATGTATGTATGTATGTATGTATGTATGTATGTATGTATGTATGTATGTATGTATGTATGTATGTATGTATGTATGTATGTATGTATGTATGTATGTATGTATGTATGTATGTATGTATGTATGTATGTATGTATGTATGTATGTATGTATGTATGTATGTATGTATGTATGTATGTATGTATGTATGTATGTATGTATGTATGTATGTATGTATGTATGTATGTATGTATGTATGTATGTATGTATGTATGTATGTATGTATGTATGTATGTATGTATGTATGTATGTATGTATGTATGTATGTATGTATGTATGTATGTATGTATGTATGTATGTATGTATGTATGTATGTATGTATGTATGTATGTATGTATGTATGTATGTATGTATGTATGTATGTATGTATGTATGTATGTATGTATGTATGTATGTATGTATGTATGTATGTATGTATGTATGTATGTATGTATGTATGTATGTATGTATGTATGTATGTATGTATGTATGTATGTATGTATGTATGTATGTATGTATGTATGTATGTATGTATGTATGTATGTATGTATGTATGTATGTATGTATGTATGTATGTATGTATGTATGTATGTATGTATGTATGTATGTATGTATGTATGTATGTATGTATGTATGTATGTATGTATGTATGTATGTATGTATGTATGTATGTATGTATGTATGTATGTATGTATGTATGTATGTATGTATGTATGTATGTATGTATGTATGTATGTATGTATGTATGTATGTATGTATGTATGTATGTATGTATGTATGTATGTATGTATGTATGTATGTATGTATGTATGTATGTATGTATGTATGTATGTATGTATGTATGTATGTATGTATGTATGTATGTATGTATGTATGTATGTATGTATGTATGTATGTATGTATGTATGTATGTATGTATGTATGTATGTATGTATGTATGTATGTATGTATGTATGTATGTATGTATGTATGTATGTATGTATGTATGTATGTATGTATGTATGTATGTATGTATGTATGTATGTATGTATGTATGTATGTATGTATGTATGTATGTATGTATGTATGTATGTATGTATGTATGTATGTATGTATGTATGTATGTATGTATGTATGTATGTATGTATGTATGTATTACGAAGACGCGGAACCATTTCGAAGCAACAGCTTCGTGTCCCGATAACACAGAGTTAGCAACCACTTTAGGACCATGCGCTTAGCACAATTCACAGTTTTGTCCTTGATGTCGCAGCCTCTAACCACGCTGTTGTACAGGAGTGTTTGTAGATAATCAGTTGATCGCCTTCCGAAGCGTGTTTTGGACGTAGGCATCGGCACTTTAAAAATACGTCGATTTAATCACTCCTGGTACAAAGCGGAGCCCAGCATGCGCCTGTGGAAGGCGGTTACAACTTTATATACAAAAAGCCCGCGCACGTTGAGTACTTGGCTTTCTTTGTATAATTGGCAAGTTGGAAACTGAAAAGGCTTAGCAAGCATAACTTTCAAAACAGAGCGCTGGGCTCGTTCAAGGATAATCAATTTAGTTTTGTCGCAACCGCCCCAAACAGAAATGGAATAAGTTAGAAGCGATAGACAGACAGAAGTGTAGACTGAAAACAAAAGAGGTCTATCGACTACTAGTCTAAGGAACTTCATTGGGTGAATAAGTTTGCGAACACGGTTTGCCGTAGCAATGATGTGGTCCTTGAATGTGAACTTCTCGTCTATGTGAACTCCCAAATATTTGATGGTATTGGTCCTTTCTATGATATTGCATGCACAACCAGGCCTATTGTATGGAGAGCGTCCACCATAAGTGCAGACAGTGATGATTTTTGGAATTGATTTAGGGGCAGAAGCAGCGGTATTGTGGAAGCAAATGTATTTAGTTTTGTTTGCGTTAAGGGTGAGCAGGTTATTCTCAAGCCACTCTGCCACCGCAGACATATTATAATTATGTAACTGCGGTTTGTTATAAACGCGATTACACGAATCCGATGTTCTGTCTCATATTTTAGCCGTTGAAACGTAGCAGGCTTATAAATGTACAGTTCATTTATTTAGTTTCCTTTAAGACATAAATTAATAAGTTTTTATACATTTATTATGTAATACAACTTATTTAATACTAGCCGTTGCAAGCGACTTCGCCTGCGTAACTTTATAAAATATAACCGATATTACTCGCTGATAATGTAGCTTTCTATAGGTGAAAGAATTTTTAAAATCATACAATACAAATCTTCTCTTTTTATAATATTATGATCTGTTTAGAGACTTTATTTGTCAAATATAGTGTCTAATTGGCATGTATAACAGCCACTATGCATTTAGAAGAATCAGTAAAAATGCAAACGTTGGAAACAATCACTGTTCGTTTGTTGTTTGATTGTTGGACCAATCACTATAATAACGACATGAGTCATATAACAATGTATTGTTTAAGAAAAAGTATCGCTCAGACTACCACGGAATAGGTGGCCGTTAGTGCGTGAATGACAATTGGGGTTGCGTTCTTATAAACGGATTGTCATCACTAAATAAATCGTTCACAGCGCCTGCATAGTATCGTTTAGTCTCCGTTACAATAATATTTAGGGTTTGGTTAAAAACAAATCCGACACATTAACTGTTTCGTGTAATCGGCACCTATGTATTTTCTTCAAATATGCTATTGAGTCAATGTTAGGTGGGGAATATTGCACATTTACTACCAATGATCTCAAATTTGAAAACAGCATTTTAGGTCGGTTGGTCGGTTATTTAATTATTTATGTAACATAATTATAAAGTATGTATAATTTAAAATGAATATTCACATTGTAATTATAAACTGCTTTTATATATATATATATATATAAACATATAAGCATATTTAAAGGTGTACTCACCACCGCCGCCCCAGCCAATTTCTTCGGATCCGAGAACCGACAGGATGCCGCCAGTGAGAAGCAAGAGTACACGCAGCGGGACTAGGAACGCATCGTTGCGTTCCGGTACGAACTTCACTAAGTAACCGCACACCCCTCCAAACGCAAGCCCTACTACGACACTCAGCGGTCCCTGAAGTCATAACACATTTAGGTTAAATATCTATAGCACAATTTGTCCTCTTAGCAAAATCAATGATAGATAAGGTTTAATTTCAGTAATAGTTAATTTAATTAAGCATTGTATGGGATTTGAAAATAGTGGGATTTGAAAATAGTAATAATATACGAGCTCTGACAAAAATTTCAAGCTCCTTAAAAGTTCAAAGAACTAAATGTATGGACTTAACTACATATTTGTATTTCCTAAATTGATTATTTAAATAAATTAATAAAAGGAAATCAAGTCAATAATACTGAATTTAATAGATTTTTTTGGGTTTTCATAGTTTTTCAGTTTGTTAAAATGAGTTCACAGTTATTGATATTATTTTTTTAAAAAGCTGAACCCGGCCACGCTTTTCTGTGACTCGTTTTTTCCCCATTTCTATTGGATTTTTGGAATAAAAAATATATGGAAACAAAATGCAAATGCAACGTGTAAAACTTTCAAGTCAATCCATAGGCTAGGTTTCGAGTTTTGTGTACATTAACCACAAGGAAGCTAATTTTTTTTTATATAAAAATTAATTTTAAATTATATTAAAACTTACTTGAATAATGTTTGTAGTGAGAGACGAACTTGAGAACATAATTGAAGAAACTATTCCGAATATAGCAACACTGGCAGCGTCGTCTACGCCTGACACTGCCAACACAAGAGTTGGAATCCCTTTGGACACGCCGTAACCTTTTGCCCGAAGTCTGAACAGACATGGCACTATAACGGCCGGCGAAACAGCAGCTACGATGGAACCCAGCAGGAATGCTGAAATTTAAACCAATATTAGTAAAGGTATGGCAGGGCACACAGCTCGTGAGCACGTTATGTCGTGCAAGCACGCGGCGAAAAGGCAACGGAAAGAGGATCCCCACCCCCAGCCAATCCACAGGAGAAGGCTCGGACGCAGGCGGCTGGCTCTTATAGGGACCCGGGCGGGTGGTCCTGGGGAAGACTTCTGCCCATCGTAAGGTCCCCCGAGATGGCCGGCGTACCTCCACTCTCGGGTACGCCGAGCTTCTGACAGGACTTGTAGCACCTGTGGCGTTGCTTGTGCGACGTTAGCCATTTACCATTAAGACCGTCAGCCTATCTGACGACTTTTACATTAAAAAATAAGCTAGTTCATTATAAAAATGTTTGTATTGTAAATATTCTGTGAATTTTATTGACGTCAATCTTACTTATTATATTTATAGAATAATGTGAATTTAGGTTAATTTTTATTTTATTTATTCTAAGTTTTGAATAAATAATGATGATGATTTACATTAGTTCATAAACTTACCCCAATCCCAAGGTAAACCTAAGAAGAAATGTGTCAATACGGCGCAAAATACACATTCGAATGTCCAAGGTACTAGAGACAACTTGAGAACGGTTACTAAGTATTTCTTCAAGGCGTGCGGGTCCAAATCTAATCCAGCTCTTGTTAAAATAATTGTAAGTGCTATTTTTCTGTAACACAAATGTCGTTTCAAAATTGATATATTATTACTATATTATTTTATATTATTTATTTAAAACTTTAAAACAAATGCATTAACTTGTCTATCCATTAGCTTTTTTTGTCAAAGGGTGCAGTAATTAATAGTGTCAGACCGAAGGTCAATTTCTGGCCGAAGCCGAAGGCTTAAAAGCTTTAAGAAATTTTGTTCAAGATTGGCTACAAGCTACAATTAATAATTTAAATGATTTTAAAACTTTTACATTGAAGGTTCATATCGACTGTATAATTTAGAAAGGTAATTTTAAAATAAAAATAATTGTCTTGCAATTTATTTGTCAAAAATAATAGCATTTCGAAATAATGTGAATTTATTTATTTACTTAGGAATCTTCGGCGAAACCTTCGGCTTCGGCCGGGTTTTGAGCTGAAGCCGAAGAAAAGGTGGTTTTTTGGCCGAAGGTGGCCGAAGCCAAAGTCGAAGCCAAAGCTTCGGTCGGACACTATTAATCTTTAATATATAAAAGGCGATATTCAGCGGTTTTGGAGTATATACGAGACATACATACGCCTATATACTCCAAAACCGCTGAACCGATTTTGATGAAACTTTCAGACGATATTCAGATTAGTCCAGCGGGTGTTCCTGTAATGTTTGATCGGATGCGGACGAAGTTGCGGGCATATACTAGTTAATTATATCAGAGTGAATCAAAATATTCGTGGAATTTGAGTATAAAATATATGAACATAGTTTTATTTTTTAATTTTTTAAGATAGTCACCTTGTCATTCGATACACTTTAGGTAACTTATTTCAATTTTTTTATTCCTTCATAAAAAAGCTTTTTTCTTGAGTATCGAAAATCTCCTCTACGGAAGTATGAATGCGTTTTCATTGTCAAAAAAATGTCATAAAGCTTTTAAAAGTAAATATATTAAAAGCTTTTACGTTTGTCATGAAATAATTTTATTAATATTGTATGAAATCATCAATTAACCCTCATATTGGTTGGTAAACCAAATCATATCCATGATGTACCAACTACCTACGATGGATTGACATCGAGAAATTTACATAAGCAATTTAAAAGCAATGCATTCTGTACCTGATATAGGAGCTGACGTGTTGATAATCAGAATCAAAGTTGACGAAGCCAAGGTTTTTCATAATGATTCCCACTATAAGCATTCCTATGAGTGCTGGCAGAGTAGTCAATTTGAACATAAGCCAGCCGCCGAGATTTGCTGCGATTGTTAGCACGGCCAAAGTAAACAACTGGCCGCCCGGGGCAGCCGTGTCGCCCAGCATAAGCCATATCGTCACCCACACCATAATGCCTGTTTAAAAAATAACAATACGAGTATTATTATTAATACTTATAAATGAAAATCAATGCATATATATGGACTATGGACTCCAAAACTGCTCAACCGATTTAGATTGTGTTTTAAACCCTGACGGCTGACGTAAAAACGGGGTGTTATAAATTTGACGTGCGAGTCTATGTATATTTCTGTGGAATCGTAGCTCCTAAAACGGATTTTGATCTGTTTTTTCTGTTTGAAAGCTGACGTGATCGCGATGGTTCCTAGCTATAATTTAGACAATCTGTTCAGGCGTTTGAAGACCTTTAGCCCATTTGGAGGAGGTAGTCTTAATAAGAAGAAGATTGTTTGGACGTGGTTTCATTTATTTGTGTTATATTTAAAAACCTAATATTTTTTTTGGCGAGTGAAGATGAATTTTAGGTGTTTGTGGTGGGTGATGATGAGAGACGACTCAACAGTTAGGTAGGTACTAGAATAGATTCCATCGTCATGTTTTCAAATTTGCAGTGATCTAGATAAGGAAGATATTTTGATAAATCTGTTCATATATTTCTTGAATACTTTAAAAAAAAGTCATTCGCAGCCCTATTATGTTAGTTGGGAAAGTAAACATCCTTCTTCTATTTGTTACAGTTATATTGACCTACTTCGAAAGTTAATAACTTTAATTACAGGTTTGAATATCCGGCTTAAATTGTCTGTGGCCCACCCACATAAGGCTTCCCCCAAATATATTGTATCAGTTAAAATATAAATATACTAGCTGGTGCCCGTGATTTCAAACGCGTTGAAAAATAAAAGATTAATGCCTGACCACGCTTGACATACATTGACGCCTGACATTATAATTATGCCAAGCATTGGATCTTTATTTTTAGATAGCTAGTGCCCGCGGTTTCGCCCGCGTGGAATATTTAGCCTACCCATCTTGAAAATCTATTCTAACTATTGGTGAAAGATTTTTTTAATCGGATGAGTGGTGCCGAAGATTACCTCCAACACACAAACAAACAAACATAGAAACTTTACCTCTTTATAATATTGGTATAGATTTAACGGGTCTGAAAAGCGTTAACTGTATTAATGAAGTAAATGTAGAAAAATGTTAAGATCCCTTGGGACATTTTTCCAGGGTAAAATGTATCCTATATAATAAACCATTTAATAAACTATCTGTATGCCAAACTTCATCCAAATCCATTCAGTAGTTTTTACATAATAGAGTAACAAACATACATACAGCCATACATCCATTCATCCATCCATCCACCCTCACAACAGCTAATTACTTTTTAAATTGGACATAGAGTATGGCGCCAGAAATATTCATATAATGCCAGCCATGCTCATAAAATGAATTTATGCTCATTGTGGTATAAAAGATAGAATTTTATTAACTCTGAAAAATTATATTTTTTTTCTTTGCTTTAGCAAAGATGGTAGTTGGTTATAGAACTATGGTTCTTTAATTTAACTTTTAAGTCTTAACTAAACTTTTGTTATAACATGCACATAAAAATTATGTTAAAAAATTAACTTACCTATAATTAAAACTGATATGGTCTGCGCGAATTGCCTGTAAGATGGGCATAGTGGGTATGGGCATACTTTCTGCCAATTCGGTGGCTCCCAGCTCGGAATCCCGGAGTCTTCTTGATGACACTTAGCACAACACGCGTACCACCAAGACCTGTGTATATGAAGAATTTATTATCATATCATTTAGAGAAAAAAATGTAATAAAAATACTTAATTTCTTAATTTTATATTTTTGTAAAAATTTTGTATTTTTATTTTACAAATTACCAAAATAAAATTATTGTAATTAATTATTTAATAAAGTTATAACATTCAAATTTGATATAAAAATGTACTTTTAAAAGCGTCTAAAATACTTAAAAATTTAAGATCAATATTTTTAAAGTTGTTGAGGATAATATTTTTATATTTTAATTTTAACACATTATCAAATTACCTCTCTATGTGTTCACTGTGTTGTGACAAAGCCTTTTTGGAATAGATTGAAGATGTTGTTGAGTATTTCTTGAATCTTCCCTCGATATGTGCTGGCCGATCTAATAGAATAAGGTATACATTGAACAACATACGTTAGTTAGTCTTGACCTATAGAAGTTGACTGAGTCAATCGATCAAAATTGTGTGAAACAAACAGCTGAACTTACAGGACATCTGGATGTTTCTGCAATGAGTTTTGTTTTTTATTATTAGAAATAATTAATGTAGAATGTTATGATATCAATACTAGCACGTGTACAGATGTGTTTCGGTGCGTAAGTAAAGAAGTATTCATTACATTCTAATCTTAGACCGAACACAATTTTTACCAATATGAGCGCAACCTAATAACTTATTAATTAAGGTGCAATATTTATGTAGACTCTCGAAGATAACCAAAAAGATTTAAAATTGGAAGGGTTTTCTTAAATATTGAGTAAAATAAGAAAAAAGGAATAAAAAGTAGCCGATTAAAACTTTAGTTAATTAATAATCTTAAAACCAAAATTTAGTTGTCGCTGAAAATTTTTATTACTGTGACGAGAAAGAAAGTAAAATTTATTCTCCTGCTTAATGATGAAATTATTAATGTTAGTACCCCAAGAAGAGTCCATGTCTGCGGTCATGGCATTGTGTAGATTACTCTTTCGCCGCGAAGGCCCTTCAGCTGTAGTCGATACGCGGCCATTCCTGTAATAAAAATACTTATAATTGGAATAGAGGGCAATCAGAAATCAGTTGTCAAATAAAGCGCATCGGAACCAACCAAAATAGTCTCATAACATTTTTTTCATTATAATTAACAAAAAAAGTTATCAAGTATTAAAATAATAAAATATTACCGGAAAATATTGTTTTCGGATTGACAATTAATTATTCAATTAAATATTCAGAGTTAGTTAAATACATTCTCATTCAACAAAGCTTACACCTGTCTAAATATAACCTTACAAACTCGAACATCATTACGTTTAGCAATATTTTGTCGATAAAAACAAATTTATATTGTCATAATTTTATCATTGTCACAGCAGTGACGGAATTCTATCCCTTGGTTTGTATTTAGCGATTTAAAATATTAGTATAGATTATAAAACTAATCTATTTGAATATTATAAAGAGTTAAGATTTATATTTTCGTATTTTTGTTTTTCGTATTTAATAAACTAAAAAACTACTAGACTGATTTTAAAAATTCCTTCACTTATAGAAAGCTACATTATCAGCGAGTAACATCCTTATATATTATAAAACAAAGTCCTCCGCTGCGTCTGTCTGTCTGTCTGTTAGCGATAAACTCAAAAACTATTGCACCGATTTTTATGCGGTTTTCACCAATGGATAGAGGGATAATTAGGGAAGGTTTTTATGGAAAAAAATGCACCCCGGGCGAAGCCGGGAGCGGGACAGCTAGTAGCCTATATTTTATAAAGTTACGCGGACGAAGACGCGTGCAGTATCTTATTATTAGATATATAATTATCACAAACATTAAATAAAATAATTCTATGCAGTGTGGTGAGTGTAATTACGAAAAATAAAATAATCCTTTATCCTTAATCCCACTGTAGTCGGCAGCGCATTTGCAGCACTTATGGCGTTGTTTGTGTTATACTTTAAATGTACTGTACTATTTTCTAACCAAAAAAGATATAAAAAATATAAACTAAGTATATATTTAAGTACTTGTTACTTTTTACAAACGCAATTATAATCTACAAGTTATAATTTGAAATAGAATTCTATATCTAATTGGACCATTGTGATTGGTCGAATTTTGTAAACAATCGCATGAAAATTTTTACAGTTGATAACACTGTAAAATTTCAAGACTCGAATATTTTAACATTTAAAACACTAGAATTGTCCACAAAGGGTCTAAAAAAAGAACGGTATTTAGAATATAAGAAAATAAAAAAGCGTACAATTGAAGAAATGAAATAATTAATTGAAATAAGTTAGCAATATCCCTCAAAAAGTCTCTTCAGTTGAATTAGTTTTGGAAAGTGTGTAGGTTTAAATGGTGTCGATTGTGTAACTTTAAGCGTAAGAAAGGACGCAAGTGGACTTATGATAACTGATGATGATTCCCATGTGACTGATGATAACTGAGTTGGTTCAATTAATATAAAACCTATATTACAATTATTACAAATCAAAATATTACTTGTTATTAAAAAAAAAAACTAATGTACTTTATTTTATATTTTACTAGCTGACCCGACAAACGTTGTTTTGCAAAAAAAAAATTGGAGTGAGCCACCCTTATCACTTAGGGGTATAAAAATAGTTTACGACCTTCAGACACAAAAAAATTCATAAAAATCGGTCAAGCCGTTTCAGAGGAATTAGGTTACAAACACTATGACAAGGGAATTTTATATATATAGATTTTATTATTGGCTGTAATTTTCTGATTTGTTAAAAACCTTACAAAAAACTGTTATTTGTCAGGGCGTCAAATTTAAATGTCAGTACAATAGAGACGAATCCCCAACATCTGGCAACCCAAATTACAGACGACCAAAATTATCTAATGTTTATACCTAATAAGAAATAAAAGGTATGATGTTTGTAATAACATCTAATATTACCTACGTGCTCGTACATAATCTCGTGACATAAAATAAAATGAAGCAAACTATTCGATTGATATTTTTATTGAAGCAATCACGATAATTTATCAATGTTGATCTTTAAGTAAAGGCACGTAAAGGTTGGCAATGATCATGTGACTTGACTGTTGGAAATGTTTCTTGCTTACGTCTATAATTAAAAGAATCGTTTGAACCCGTATATAGTATCGCCATTTATAATTAGGTTTTGAATATCTTTTGTGTTTATCTTTTGTCCGGTAATTTCAATGGCACCAATACAAAGCCTTTGGAAAATTGAAGGTAAGTAGGTATAATATAAGAGTATGTATAAGAAAAAGTTCTATATTTACGTGGGGTCACCTTGAATAGCGGAACAATAAAATGTTTTAAGGTAAATGATACATTTTTAATAGGTAGTAATTTAATCCTTTTTACGCAAGAGTTAGGGTCTATTCCGTTAGGATAGAATAGGAAGAGGGTGGAGGTTTATCCTTACCATGGTAGGGTATATAGTAGGCTGCTATATAAGGACACAAAAAACACAAGGGAACAGCAAGATTTGCTGTCCCCTTGAAGAGCCCGTTTATGGAGCGTAGTACTATGGTAAAAACCCGAGGGTCGTACATTGAATATCTCATTAGATTGTACTATATGTTAGAACACACATGGAGATTTAGTTGAAAGACTAGACTATTGCCTATAATATTTTTGTCAACCGTTGGTATTTTTATATTTCGATAATCCCTCGGTAACATTACTTTTTACTGGATGAAACGTCATTTTCTATGTTATTTTCTGTATTCCTGACAACGTGTCTGCAAAATTTCTCATGTTCGATTTAGTAGTTAAGGCGTGAAAGCGTATCAAACAAACTCACTTTCGCATTTATAATAACAGAAGTTAGGATTTAAAAAAATATTGTACTTTTTAATAACATAATATACAAATTTAGAAACACTTTAAGCTGACAAAGAAAAGGTCTTCGTTTATACATACATCTTCATTTGAAGTTGATTTTTCAAAGATATATAAGTCCTAAGGGCACATCCATAGTAATATTATAAATGTGAAAGTAACCCTGTCTGTCTGTCTGTTACCTTTTCAACCCTTAACTAACGCCTGGCAAAAGT
Source organism: Synanthedon myopaeformis (assembly GCA_944738685.1). Classification (NCBI taxonomy): domain Eukaryota; kingdom Metazoa; phylum Arthropoda; class Insecta; order Lepidoptera; family Sesiidae; genus Synanthedon; species Synanthedon myopaeformis. The sequence continues at coordinate 7,617,934 of OX122915.1, forward strand.
GTAGGTAATAGCAATGAAGAGTTCAGGGTGTATATTGATTATATATTTTTATATTTTTCAACGTGGACGAAGTCTCTGGCACCTGCAAGTAAGTTTATAAAAATCGCAAAGCGGCATAGACTCGACCGAGTTTCGAACAGCATGTACCGTACCAGAAGCCGAGCTTCTGATCTACTGGACTATTTCTGATTCAATGAACGGTTTACGATAACGAGGTTTCCTTAGTCATGAATTCGGCAGAGTTTTTTTTTCGACCACAACGGAACTCCTCTTTAGGTCACACTCGTGAGACAATGATCTAATAAAATCACAGAGATCTTTCGGAATGGGTACCGTTTTCTATTTTTGTTTGTTGCCCATATGAATACAATCGAAATGTCATCTTGTCAATACAAATACTTACAGTTAAATACAATCAAATCCATACTTATATTAAAAGAGGTAAAGTTGTGTTTGTATGTTGTAGGTAAGTTTGTATGTGGGTTTGTATGTAGGAGGTAATCTTCGAAAATACTCATCTGATTTAAAAAATCTTTCACCAATGGTTAGAATAGAATTTCAGGATGGATATAGGCTAAATTTCCACGGCTAATAGAAAAGATGAAGATAATAATGTCCGGCGTTATATTGCTTTACACGTCATTTTGTCATCAACGCGGACTTAATCGCCGGCACCATCTAGTGTCACATAAATAAAGTCGATATATATATCACTTTATATCATACTAGCTGTTGCACGCGACTTTGCCCGCTTAACTTTATAAAAAGTAGCCTATGTTACTCGCTGATAATGTAGCTTTCTATAGGTGAAAGACTTTTCAAAATCAGTCATGTAGTTTTTGAATTTATTCATTACAAACATACAAAAATACAAAACTTTTGTCTTTATAATATTAGTATAGACTAAACTTGATATAGATCGCACGGCTCCGCACGGAGTTGAAATTTTCAAAAATCCTCCCTCAGCGGATGCTTACATTATAAAATAAACCTAAGTATGTTTTAAATTTAAGCTTTTTAGACAATCGAAATACTATATCTTTTCTAGACGTAGTAGTTATCGCCGTGCGTTAATATTCAATCAGAATAAAGAATTTTATAAGCAAAGAAAAAGGGGTGTAATTTTATTCAATGAAAATAGTAAAGTTGTCGAGTATAATTAGTTTATGAGACGGTGGCAATGGAAAATTTCATGCCTAAACTAGGGCCATTGAACCGTCGCGTTGGCTACACAGTACCTGCAAAGGCTTACTAAAATAGGCTGTAAAGGAGATTGGTTTTTAGTGAGCGGTACTGCTATCCGACTATGAATGTTCTGGCGTTGCGCTCTCAAAGCCGTTCGCATACGATGGATTGTTGACAATATGTGGGTCATGTTACGTGTGTATAATCACCACATGTAAGCATGTGGACTGCACCCATAAGGTTGTAGTGTCAATCTCAATACTATAAACTGGCATAAACTAAAACCACTTGACGGCAGCAATGAAAAAAGGTTTTATGGGCAACTGAAATTTTATTATGACTTAGTTTCACTACACCGGATGCGTTTATTAAGTTAATGTAAACATTTTTACGCTTTAAGTCTCCAATGTGCTTGCTAAGCCGTGAGTAATCATTTCTAAGAAATTCCAATACATACCTAATAAATTTTTATTACATTTAATTAAGGTTATATGATTTTTTTATCTATCTATACATACAAATAATAAAATAGTAAACGAGCCGTTTCTGTACATTAAATATAAAAAAACAATTTGTACACGTTGTACTTATGTTACCGAGGTCAAAAAAGAGTTTTTAGAATTTTTGTCTATTTGCCTGTGCACGCAGAAACGGCTTAACCGATTTGAATGCGGTTTTCACTGATGTATTGTAGCAAGCTTCCCCTAACATTTAGTGTTTGTTTCATTCAAATCGGTTTACAAACAAAAAAGTTATACCGAATACCGATTTTTTTTATAAAGAGAGAAAATACTTGTAAGGTAATTTTGAAAACTAAGCATTTATTTTTATGTTTATGTAACTGATATTTTTTTAATCAGATTATGGTATTATCTAGGTACTCACCAGTGTCGATTAAGCGCATCTGTTTCAAGGGATGAGTCAGACGGTAGGTAGCTGTCATAGTGACAACTTAGACTGCTGTGAGACATCCTACATGGCACGTAACGAGTCTTATTCACCAAAACGTGTGTTTAACTAGTAAATGCGGTTAATAATGAGCGAGGGAGAATGCCTTCAGGTTTAGCACGCTCGACACCTATGCCGTGGCGAGTGTGCATCTTATAAGCGAAGTGGCTGCGAGCCGACTTGAGCCGAAGTCGCCCGTCGCGCCTCACCCCGGGCACGTGACTGCCTCGGTACGTTCAATTTCGCCGGTCATTGGCCAATGAGCAAAAAAATTGCTTTCTATGTACGGTAAGAAGCCTTCTGCCATAGAGAAATGTATGTTAAACCATAGCTCGGGGCGGCCGCGTTGGTGACCAACTGTTCGGTGACTGAATAAAGAAAGACTGTTGTACGTATGAAGCCCGTACGTACGCGTTCGTCGAAAAACAGAACTCAGCCAGCCGGCGTGTTTATACGGTAGAACCAAACATGTATCGAATAACGTCGCCCGCGCAGCTCCTCGCAACCCGCTCTCAGGACACCCTATACATATACATACACTGAACTGACTAACAAAAATGAAAAACGCAACGCGAATAACTAACAGAGCGAGTGTACTATGGAATATTTTTTCGTCCAATTGAGGCTGCAATGGTTACCGATTTCAATTTCACTTTTTATTCGACTTCAAAATGGAGGTCAATCATCGAAATATCTTGCAAGCTGGTCAATATATTTTTTTTAAATTTTAAGTGTAGTTTAAATCTGAAGGAAATATTTAAAACATTGAGAGAAATTTGAACGAAAAAGCAAGTTGCATATTATATGTATTATTATCGTCATCAGAAATTTTATTTGTAGCTATCTGGTGCCGGCTTCGCCCTATATTGAACCTATGTCCATTCTCTAATTTTATTCTAACTATTGAAAGATTTAAAAAAAAAAAAATCGAATGAGTAGTTTCGAAGATTACCTCCTACATACAAACAAACGAACAAAGATAAAAGATAAAACATTTAAGTGTTGTTCGTAAATTAATTCAAGGAATATTAAGGAAGGAATCCAACATGTACGAACGGAGTCGCGGGCACCAGCAAGTATTGAATAATCAAAGTAACATACTTGCTATTTTTTATTATTAGACTGCAATTTTCCCCAGGAACATATTTCATTATACAGATGTTTACCCCAATCCAAGCAATGATAGAAGACCAACACTAATAAAAAACTATTTTTTATTCCATTTAAAGGAAATTCGATTAATAGCAATGTAAAATTACATTAAATTTGTTGGCTTTTAAAAAATAAATAACTATGGTATTATTAATATAACAGATATTAATATCGTAAACCACTGAAAAAGTTGTTTTATATTAAAAAATTTGTTAACATTATTTAAAAAAAGTTAGTGTGACGGATTTTTATTACCATAGCGTACGCGTTTATCAATAAAGTACCTACGAGTATATGTACACACACAAGAATATAAAATAAGTTTCGTCTGTACAGAGTTTGATGATAAGTAACACGTGTTTTATTCCATGTGAATGTCAAGGTCACCAGTAGGTCTGGAGTTTTTATTTTTGAAACGAACTTTGTATAGTCCCCTGTCTGGACTTGTTGCCGTAACATTGCGTTTTAGGGATCCGCACCGCACCTCCAAATAAAACGGTTGCCTTGTAGGAACGCAGTATATATTATAGTGTAGTGGAGGATCCATTTATCCGTCGATAAGACCCTTTTTCTCAGAAACAGATAAAGGTAGGTATAGAAATTAGTACGAAAAATAAAAGCATGTACAGTTTATTGACGATTAAAAACGCTTTTACAAAATATTAGTTGCGGCCAGCGACTTTGTTCGTGTTTAAAAATGATATAACGCCTTACATCTTTATCGTTTTAAGTTTTTTCCTGAGCAAAGCCAGGAGCGGGTCGCTAGTTATAAGATAAATTATTGCATAATTTGTAAAAAAAAAATAGATTACATTCTGGTAGAACTTGCTTTAAAAATTCAAATAATATGATTTTTTTTCATGTTCAAATGCGATATTAAATCATAATTATGATCGGCACACATATTGATAATTATTCATCAGACCACCGAGCTTGCTAACTAAGCAATAGTTTATACGTGTGCATACACACCTTGTCATATAAATTGTAGGTAGACCATGATGCAATCATCAAGTTATAAAACCTTACGATATATGTATGAACTCATTCATTAAGTATTATGATCACGTGAAAGTATAATAATAAACACATTTAGTTGATAACATTATTGAAGATTAGTTTAAGAACACGCCATCAATATTTTCTCAAAGTGATTTGTTTTTTATACAATTAAGATCTAATGGCAGACAGGCTGATTAGGTCTAATCTAGGTAATAAACTGTCTTTCTAAGTCCATTAAACCGTTTTTGCGTGAAAGAGTAACAAACATCCATGCACATCTATTCTCCTATCTATCTTCACTAACCTTTGCATTTATAATACATATTAGTACTAGGATTTAATTCCATCCGGCCTAGTTAGGACACAAAATGTATGGTATGAGCATATATTATGTTATGGACTCAGTTTTGCTTAAAGCGATAATTTCAGTTTTGCCATAGGAAACATACGAGTATTTTATTCGCTTATACGAGAGTTCGAACTAAATATTCCGTTTCAAATTCATCGGCGCCGCCCCGCCTGTTAGAATTGTAAATTATTTAGATACGGCCATTATTTTCTTCAAACAATGGGGATAACTGAAACCGTTGCTTTTGTGAACCTCACGAGTGAAGAGTAGGTAATAATATCATTATATTAACTTAAAAAGTATTACAAAGGCGCCTTTCCTTAACAAGTTGGTATACAATAAATTTGCTAAAAATGTGTTTGAAATAATTTTTTTTTCAGGAAAGTTTAGTTGGTGTCTTAGTAAGTATTTGTAACTTGGGTGGATATCCGGCACCTGGTACATTTTCAAGTAATGACGTCATCAATTTTTTTGTATGAAATAAAAAAAATGCTTTAGAAACCTATCGAGTAAAGTAAGTAAAGCTGATTTCAAAATTTACCACACCATTACATTTCAGCCAGTAGTTTCATAAAAAATAAAAAAACATTTTCAGAACACACTGAGATTGGGCTCCTGCTGACAGGAATCGGCTGAATGACTAAAACATACACCGTATGACTCGTGGTCATAAGTATCTATCGACGGTGATAAGTACCTCAAATCGGAAAAATGGATAATGTTTGCCTGCACTGCAAAGCAATGAAATTTAAAAAAGAAACTCCAGGAATGTGCTCTGCAAATGGAAAACTGATTCTACTTGAACTTGAAGTGATTTTACAAGGACCACTGAAAAATTTGTGGCGTAGGTACACTGACAGGAGTTCTTTGCGATCCAAAAATATCCATAAGAACCAAAGGCAAGGTCTACAAAACAGCGGTGAGGCCCAGCGGTGGGCTTCGAAGATAACCCATAAGCAAAAACTTCATACCACTGAAATGCGCATCTTATGTAAGGCGGGTGGAGTCACTCTCAAGGACAAAGTGCTGTAACGACCACGTTCAAAGTAACGCTTTTACTGAGAAGATTACAGAAGATCCAGCCTAAGGTACCATTTAGTATGGACATATGAAATTTATTTATTTTAATATTTATTTTCGTTAGTATATGTCATACAGCGCCATCTAGTTCCTACATTAAGTAGAGCTTGTACTATGGGTGCTAGAAAAATGAAGTAATCTTTAATATCTTGGTCTGGTTGTTTTCTATATATTTCATAGAAAACACCTAGTTCAAAACAAACAGACAATGTCTTATCATTTCTACGATACGCGAAGTATATAAATTTATATACAAGAATTGCTCGTTTAAAGTTATTAGATATGATTATTTATTCATAACAAAAAATATGTATGTACATAGTATGTAGCATACGCGAAGAACACCTTTTACCCGGTCTGGTAAACGAGATAAAAACTAAACGTGGTGACCATTTTCATAGTTAGGGCTTCTTTCACCATCTCTGAGTAAAGTGTCAAGTAGGCTAACCGCCATTTAAAGTCACCGGTCACCGGGAATGATGGAGCTGATATACCTTTGTTTGTATGGTAAAAGTCCCAAACATTTAAAAGAAAATAATAAAAAAAATCGCCTATCGAAGGATGCAGTAAATCGAGTGCATAATTTAATAAAACATAAAATTATTTTTAAAAGTAACTAATCAACACTTTACTTGTAGTTGGTGAAAGAGGCCCTTACCAACTTATTAGGATGTTTAGTGTACCTCCTTACGACATACAGATCAGGAACATTTATTTCTTTTTACTAATCTCTGACGTATTTGTATTGTATTTTTAATGTATTCCTTTTTTCGTTTGTGTATTTTTTCGCTATTATTTTCGCTTATGGATTTTTTTTTCAAGCGTATGTAATTAATTCTATTTGTAGTAAATGTTTGTAAGGAAATAGTCGCATTGTTCAACATAATACGCGTGTATTGTATTAAATTTAATGTATTATGATTCTCAATCGTTATTAATAACCGTCTAACAAAAATGTATGCATCGCGATTTCTACTTGTTATATATTTTTTATTAACAAATCTCATCCTTTTTATGAGATCCATGTATAAGAGTATATTCTACATACATTTAGAAGTTAAAATAAAATCGCTGTCCATCTCAATCTGTTTCTTCGCTGAATTCTTCTGAATTTTCAATTATAGAAAAAGCGATAAACGAGTAAAGCCCTGAGTAAGACCTGAGTGCGAAGCCAGGAGCGGTACTAGTACAATATAAAACAATATTATAATGTACCAATGTATGTAAGCGTGTAAGTTAGTATGTGATCTCGGATACTCGGTAGGTATCGGATTCAAAAATAACTTCTTTAATATTTATATTGGGAGCATAAAATGGTAAATTTTAAATAAGTAATAAATTTGAAGTGCTCCTGTATAGAATGAAAACGAAAAGTTTTGACACATTTGCTATTACATAACGTAAGGCGTTAAAAAATAATAATACTTCAGGCAATACTCGTATATCAATGATATAATTGTTTTTTGTATCAAAGGCGGTAGATAGGTAGACCGTTTACTTGATAGTAGGAATATAAAATGTTTACTACATTAATAATTTAACATTTTTGATATAAATGCAACAAAAACTTTTTACAAATTTATATGATCTAGTGACCCGCTCCCGGCGTCGCACGGGTGTAATTTTTTTCTTCAAATTACATACAAAAACCTTCCCCTTTTAAAGCTATTTTCATTAGTGAAAACTGCATTAAAATCTGTTGCGTAGTTTAAAAGATCTAAGCGTACAGAGGGATCTAAGATTACATACTATGATAAGATTAGTTAATTAGTTATACATATATTACATATTATACATTTAAAATTATACTTTGTATTTGTAGTTACATTGCATCTAGTGTTTATAATTAAAACCTATTACTTGGTTTTTATGCTTCAGACCATTTTATTTAGGTAAATTAACTGAGGCACATTAAAAAACTAATCATTGGCATCTAAGTCCTTTCACGAATTTAATGGCACAATCCTTAAAGTAAAAAAAGGACGGTTATTTTTAAATAATAAGTTTAAGATTGCATTAAAAAATAAATAAATTATAATTAATGCATGTACACTCATACCAAAATAAATTTTATATACCTTTATAATAAAATATGTTTTATTATTTTGAAGCTCTTATATCGTAATACCCAAAGGATACACTGTTGTTAGTTATGTAAGTTTCTCTGTTTTTTAAGTAAGTGAAATTATATTATTTTGAAAATTTCCCATTAACTGAGTAAAAGACATCAACGCTTGGCAAAATTTAAAACGACAGTTTTAAACTATTACATACCTAATTAACATTTTACAGACTTTAATATTTATGTTTTACTTTAGTGATTAAGGTTTCGACGAGGCTATTAGTCAACTGATTAAGGTCTTGCCTTAGCGCTCTGACTCATTAGTCCCGGGTTGGATTCCCAACTGAGTCAACTTTGGAAATGAACTTTTATATTTATAAGAAGATATATTAGCGAAATACAATAGAAAATCCAATATTAACATTGATTTCTATAGACTTTAATTACAGGTCGCGAGTTCAATGGTTTTTTCTCATCTCAAAAATGCCCAACGCGCCTAAAGAAGTTTTCACTTCAAAAATGATTTTTAGATTTCATTAAAATTTCTTAACTTACCTTTCAGAGGGAAGATTTTCGCGATCCTTGCTGCCTTCGTCGGCCATGATGGATACTTTTCTCTTGCCGTCCGGTGTGTTCCCGCGGTTCGATATAATTGATTGTGGGGTCGATGTTTGAGCGGTCGGATTCGTCGGATTAGCGGCGGGGTTCGAGGGCGGGTCGGAGGAAGACTGCGCCGGCGTCGAATTAGCGCCGTCCGCGTTCCCCGATTCAGGCTGGTTCTTTAGGTCACTCAGATCGAATGGGTATTCTTTTATTGCTGTCATTCGAATGCTTGTTTTGCGCACCTAAAACGAAATAGAAACATCTATTTTGAATGCGAAATTTTCTAATTAATTTTGATTTTAATTAATTAATTGTATTTTGATTATTGATTTTGAATAATTCAAAGATATAACGTACAACATAATATAATTATATGTTAATTAAGACAGTTTGTTGTAAAAAATAATACTTTTCAAAATGAATTTTAAGTACAAAAAACTTAATTTCAATTAAAAATTGTCTCACAAAAACGCATATAAGTAAATAGAAGATAAAAAAACCACAAGCATAGAAATAGTAATGAATTTGATTTCGTATTTAGTATTACCTAAATACGATTTTGTATTATATACATAAAATTCGAATCAACTTGCACAGAGCCGCAATTGACCAGTTAAAGCAATATTTTCCTAATGTGAACGCGATGGACTCTCAACCCAACATACCTACTAAAAGAAGTCACTTATCGGCGTAAGTAAATATTAAAAATAATTCATGTTTAAAAATATGAGTCCAAATATAAGTCCAAGAATCCTATAAGTCCATATAGCGTCTGTAACGGATGCGAAATGCGCGCGAATCGTTTGAAGTCTCACGGCGACTGAACATTTCGCTCAAATTTTGAGCAACGCATTTTCTCATTGGTCACAAGACTTCCATCGCAACGTCCATATCGATGTTTAATGTAAAATGTACACATTATTATCCTGAATGAGGAAAGTTTTTTGAAAAACCGAGACTCGATTACGAAACGAACCAGACGAAAAATCCATGTGATTCGAAAATGTAGTTGTGCCAAAGGTTCGAAAAATAATTTTGTGGAGTACAACTTTTTAAGGTTATAAAAACAGGCAAAATCGTTTGAAGAGTTTACATCCAAGCTGTCGACGAAACATATCTTGAGTATTTTTTTATTTTATTCTATATTTTTATTACAACCACTTTCATTGTCATTGCCATTTTTTCCTCAAGTTCTTCTAGACATTTTTACGCTAAAGGAAGCATTTAGTTTATTAATTACAAAATCTACAAAACTGATTTGCACCATTAAGCGCAAAACACACTGGAAGGTAAAGCGGTCCAGGAGCGAGAAAGCGGGAAGCGAACGTTTTGCGGGGCGTTTCACACAGCGACATGGGAGAGCAGCGCGGTAGCCTAAAAAATTGAGAGCGTTGATGGTCCACGAGCCAGACCCAAATTTCGTCAGTCATTTCCTCTCCAGAAATAAATCGTCAGATGCTTGAGAGAGTTGTATCATGAAGCCCTGTGAACGTCAGCTGCCGCTCCGTGGGTGGGTTCAGCAAAGCGTTACCCTCCCAAACTTGAATAAGAATATCATCGAATAAACCACCTGAGAGACATTTTTATTTATTCATAATAGTAGATAAACTATCATGTGACAAATTTTCAACTGAGAAGAAATTCGATCGGCTGAAGTATAATCCACCACTTTATAGTCAGCTGACTTTTTTTTCTTCAAGATATTAGGTTCACATGAACTTGATAAAAAAAAAATCATCAAGATAAACCAGTTGACATTTTTATTTATTCAAAATAGCAGATAAACTATCATGTGACAAATTTTAAACTGAGAAGAAATGTGATAGGCTGACGTATAATCCACCACTTGCACACAGTGCAATGTTTCAATAGTCGAGATAGACGTCATATTTAGGATATCAATTTGTGAAATGTAAAAAAAAGATATCGTAAACAAATAGATATTTTCAGTGAACTTCTAATACATCAAATGAAAAATTATCCCATTTTTTCGGTACCATATTTAAATTTTCAAGTGTCGAAACTATATGTTACCTACGTCGGAACGATATAATTATGTTATAATTCATAACATAACTATATCGGTTCGTTATATCGTGAAGTTTAGTAGCGATCAAATAAACAGTTTTTTTTATTGTGTCCGCGACTTCGTTAGTGCTGTTATGTAGTGCGTTTATTGAAAATCCCAAGAGAACCTAAAATTTTTGCAGGATAAAAAGTATCCTACATGTTAATAAAATTCAGGTAATAAACTATCTCTGTGCCAAATTCCATCAACAGACAAAAATTAACTATTTTTTTATCTCCGTAACATAAGTACGATACAAATTGTTTATTTAAAAAAAAAAATAGAGACAAATCGAATTATTATTCATTCGCTCTAAATATTAACACCATTTAATTTCATTTAACGCTAATCGATACAACAAACAATTGTAAATACATTTGTTTTTTGGTTCGTGATCCAATAATATTTTTCATTTACTTAATATATTCGTGATGAATAACTACGTTTGCAAGCGATTATTACAGTTAAGTGTTAATTACTTACTTCGTCGCTTGTTTTGCGTTAAGAGGAAAATACAGTTTGGCTAAAATCAAATAGTATGTATGTAAAACATTGGTCGACCGTGATGTTAAAATATAAACGAAGGTTATCCAGCTATTTTTCCTAAGAGAACCTTTTGTTGATATTTGCCGCGCCCGGTATCCAACAACAATTAGTCATATGTTATTGATAGTCAGGTCATCTGTTCCCGGGTCGGGTAATTATTTGCTTAAGTGGACTCATCACAATCACATGACCGGCACTCACGCGTCTGCGGCCACGAGTTCCCAATTACAGAGCGTGTGCGCCCGCGCTGTGTCGTCGCCGCATCTCACTCATTGTCTTCGGTACGACTCGGTACACTCTTAATTGGATTGCTCATCGAGCACATGTGACTCTTGTTTGTTGTGAAACCTTGATTTGTATCAAGTAGGATATTGGCCTCATCTATGTGCATTTTTTTAAAAACTTTTTTAACAAGGAAACATTGGATCAACATAACAAAAAGTAAAATCTATTCATGAATATTCAAGCTTAATAAGTATAACCCGCAAATAAAAAGTCATATTTCAAGTAATTAAAAGTAATATTTCAAATAATTAAAAAAATAATTAAAATTTAATTACATTGTTAAATTATATTACTTAAATTACCTACTATTAGTATATTTTTTAAAATTAAATTAACGAATAAACTCAAAAATTACTAAACAGGTGCCACATTACATAGACTATATTTTATAAAGTTATGCCGACGAACAGCTAAATATATGATAAATCGGAGTATCTATAGTGCTTAAGAATTCTGACTCTAAGGGTACTGAGGTGAAATTTTTTTGTAAAAGACACCTGGTAAGAATAACTACTCTAGAAAAAAAAATTGTTCTTAGTAACTTCTTAGTTCGTTAAAGTTAACTTTTTGGTTAATTTTAGTTAATTTTAACAAGTGTAGTGCGATTCAAGCTTCAGAGGTTGCGGGAGAGGCGTTTGCATTCCAATGAGGTATCGAGCTATCACGAGGGAGTAGTGCTTGGTTTCGTCCCCAGTCGTTGTCTAAGTAAAGTATAAGCTATTTTATTATTGTAAATACTATGAAGACATTTTCTTATTTCAAGACATATATCTCAAAACAATATCAAAAAGAAAGGAAAATAATCCTCCATCAATATCAAATCTGGGTATACCTGAGTCAGAGAGCTATGGTACCTTAAAAACTCTATCACCTTTAAAACTCTATCAATGAGTTCGAAAAACGACACATAGTCCAGTCAAATTAATAAAATCAGGGGAAATAATTCGTGTAGTTTTGAAAATTGGTACAGTTATACCTTGTGTAAAAGTTCTCAAGGGTGGGGCTGTGCTGAGGGTGTAGTGGAAACCAAGATATTTTCGTCACATTTGACTTAATTTGACTGTAAAAAACTTCCCAAACCTTTAAGGCCACTATGGTTAAAATATTCGTACTTTGGATAAGTTTCGAGTTTTTGGCGGTAAATTATGTGGTATGCTCTGTTATAAATAACACGTCCGAACAGTGGAAAAGCTACGGACAGTCCATTTAGTGTTAAAAGTGTCCACTTCTAACACATTATAACACATGTTAGTGTTATTGTTTTCTTTATTAGTTAGTAATTAAGTTTATTGTCACATGACTTTTCAATACCGATTGTCAGCCAGTTATATTCATTTTAATTATACTCATTTAGTTAAGATTACTCGCTGGATTGTTTACTTTACATCTGGTTTTAATAGAATAAGATTTATTTTTAATACGAAGTATTTTTTGCAGTAGGTATATTGTTACGTACGTTTTTTTGTATTATAGTTACGTGGCAATACATATTTAATAACGTATAAAAATGATGAAAAGATTATTAGGGGACTTTAAAAAGAAGAGAGACGTCCTTACAACTATATTAGTTTATCTATATTAGTATCAATCTATATTAGTTTTATTTTTATATTTATTACACTTAGGTTTGGTTATGCATGCTAAGCTGTTGTTATGCATAACTAGTACTAGCGAACATCCCCTTGTTTCGCACGGAGTTGTAATTTTCAAAAATCACTTCTTAGCGGATGCTTACGTTTTAAAAAAAAAAGTGCTTTTGTTCCAAATTACTTTCAAGACTCGGTAGTTTTGGCTATGAGTTGATATTCAGTCAGGACAAACGTTTAAATACATGGCTGTCCAATTCTGAATGTTCGAGAGTTTCTGGTTCAGCCTGCCTCGAGTCGCAAGACCCTCCTCGTGGTATTAACCGAAGCTGCCGCGCGAGCTATGACTCGCGATCCAAAACCTTGCGAGCCCGTGCAGCTGATGTGGACGCGGCTATTCACTAACCTATCTCATTTATCGCTCTTTTCAATAGTGATTTTTTTTATAATATAAGATTTTTAAAGCAATGTTGTATTGGTTACTCACCGGTTTTTTGTGGTCATTCTTTAAACAATAACGAAAATTAACGCGTACTCGTTAATTCCACTCTAAAGAAGCTTGTTTGAGCAGGTAATGAACTAAAATGTTTATGTAGATTTTAAAATAAGCCGTACGCAGTAAGATCATAAGGATGATTATTCTATGTTATATTCAGGTAGTTTGTCACACTCGTATATTTCCGACTTCAAAAAGACTTGCAATGGAATATACTAGTATGTTATTGTAAATACAAACAACTCTAAAAATAACAATGTTAAGGACGACATGTATTGTACATACAGTGAAAATCGATTATAGCGACCTTCAAGGGAACACAAAAATTGGTCGTAATAAACGGATTAGTCATTATAAGCAATACTATATCGTTATAAGCATTCAACAGGGATCTTGCCATTTGGTCGTAGTAACCGATATGTCGTTATAACCGGTTTCTATACTGTAGGTACTTCCTTCATTGCTGGATAATTTTAATCGTGTGTGAAGATCATAATCATAATCATAATCAAAATCCTATACATAAGAGTAGATGCAAAAAAACACCAAATAATTACCGTCCAATTTCTTTACTTGGAGTTTTCTCTAAACTACTTGAAAAGTTAGTTAATAAAATACTTATATGCTACCTTGAAGATAAAAACTTACTCTCTCCCCGTCAGTTTGGTTTCAGATGAAAAAAGTCTACTGAAGATGCTGTCTCTCTTTTAACTTCATTTATTGCTTCTCATTTAGATAAAAACCAAAACTGCATAGGAATATTTCTAGATTTGACAAAAGCCTTTGACACTGTGTCTACCCAGGTTCTAAGGTTAGAAAAATTCGGCATCAGGGGATCAGCTTTAAATTGGTTTTCAACCTACCTACAAAACAGAAAACAATGTCTAAAAATAGGTCAATTCACTAGTGATGTACAAAAAACATCCTTCGGTGTTCCTCAAGGTAGTATTTTAGGTCCTACTTTGTTCATATTATATATAAATGACATTCATACAATCAATCTGAAAAACACTGAAGTAATATGTTATGCAGATGATACAGTTTTACTTTTTAATGACCAATCATGGGAAGGTGTATTTTTACTCGCAGAGAGAGTCCTAACACAAATTACTGAATGACTTATTAACTTAATCGAATTTAATGTATTGTAATTCCTGTTGGGGAGGATCCTCTAAAACAATCATGATAGAAATCGAAAAAGCTCAGAGATCAGTCTTTAAAACAATGTTGAAGAAAAACTTTAGATATCCCACTACAGAATTATATAAAGAAAGCAAAGTACTTAGCGTTAGAAAACTTTTTTTACTGAAAATTACTATTTGCTTATAAACAAGTTATCAATTCTCGTCAATACTCAAACCTGGTAAAAAAGGGAGTATTTAAAGTTCCTCTGCCACTAGTACGAACACATTTTGCAAAACGTTTTAATCCGTATTTATAGCATTTACAACATAATTACTAAACATTGTGAACTTAAGCATTATATCATACGTAAAGTTAAGGTTAAGATTAAAAAATGGTTGTTTAGTCTTAAATACGACTATGTAGAAAAAAGGCTAGTTCAATATAAATTAAATAGTTTTTACACATCACATAGATACGTCCTATACGAGCGATGCATTAATTAGTGTTATTATGCAATCTAAATGCGCTCACAGCGCACAATGTGTCTCAATAGGTTTGCGTTACAATTCAATGAGGCCAATAATAAACATTAGAAGCTTGTACTATATATACAGGTTGATTAAATATTTTGTGTATATATGTATAGTACACAAAATATTTAAAATTTAAAAAGTATTTAATATTTGAATTATTGAAAATATTGAAATATTAATTTTAGTCTTTTTAATTTTCGAATAGTATTTAAGAAAATCTGAAATATTTACAGGAAATTATTGAGATTAAGGAAGACTTTTATTACCAAATTCTCCAAAGTGTAAGTTAAAAAAACAATTGCCTGGTTTTGAACGACGTCCTTTAAGACGAAATTAGTTTTTTTTTTCCAAAAAAACTACCGAAAAAGCACTTTATATTTTTTAACTCCTTTAATCGTAACACCGAAGAGTAGATTCTAAAATAGGTAATTGAAAAGATAATAACGACGTATAAAGTCAATAAATAATTTATTTGTAATTGTAACATATTATAATAGTAATTAGTAACAAAGAAATAATTAATAGTTGTTAGCTTACATTATTGTGACAATTGTAGAAGTAAATGGTTATTAATTAATACTTGTAATAATAGTTGTAAATAAATAATATTTTAAAGTATTGAGTCACGCTTGAAGAAGCAAAATGTTTGAGTTGTTGTACAGTTGTATTGAACTTGAAGAACTTTGAAATAAATTTAAAAAAAGAAGGGATAATTTATTTTATATAGATTATGCACAAACATTTTAGATACTAGCTGATGTCGCGATTTCGTCCGTGTTCAAAGATATAACCTTTTATGTAAGAGCCGCTGGTGCCCGCAGTTTCGCCCGCGTGGAATATTTAACCTATGTCCATATTGTCCATCCTGAAATTATATTCTAACTATTGGTGACCGATTTTTTTTTATATATTAAAGATGGGTTTGCTCTTGGCCAGCATCTAGCCGTGTAGCGAAGATGAGGCCGATGATGGAGCGAGCTCAACCAGAAGATGGCTATTCACTTGAACTTTGAAAAGTTTGGGTTATATGAACTCGGAAACACAGACTCCGGCAGGGAGTTCCAAACCCTGGCAGTGCGCATTTTGACATCGGATGAGTAGTTTCGAAGATTATTTCCTACATGCAAGCAAACATACAAACTCTACCCCTTTAATATGTCAACAGTTAAGCAAGAAATGTCCACAAATTACCAGAAGGATGCTAGTGGCTTTTCAAATTATCGTCTTGCAACAACAAGTCAAGTAGTTTCTTTCGATCAACACACGACGTTAATCTGTTTCAGACGATACCAGACAATAAAAATATAAGGTTATAGCCCCAATATGTTTGCATTACATTTAACGCGATCGTCACCTGAGTCCACTATCTAACAACCTGGTCACGAGTCTCACATAATCGGTACCTACCTGTTGCAATCATGTGCGTGTATAATCACATCATAATAAAAACAGTCAACATTATACCGATACCGTTGTTTTTGTTCGGTTTATGGACATCATGTATTTGGATGATAACTTAGCGATAATTTAAACGTCAAGAGATGACAGCGATCGTAGTAGTAGGTACAGTGAAGTTGTTAGGTTTGCTCTGGGTATTTCCTATAATTGTTTCCAACGAAAGAATTTATTGAACGAATTAACCTCTCTCTGCATAAATAGATAATAAAAAACGACATTTACTAAATACAAAATATTGATAATACTTATTTATTATACTAAACTCTAACGCTCATTTTTACAATTTAACCTTTTAACCAATGCTATCAGAATAAAAATTTATCAGAATATGTATTTGGGAAATATTTCATTAGAAATTGTATGAGGATCTAGGCTAATAGGATTCTTTGGAAATTGGGGTTATCCTTTTTTGGTTTCAACCTTGAACAGATTTTGATGAAAATCCAATAGTAGAGTATCGGAATACACAGAGGAAGGTGAGAGCTATAAAAGATTACGTAATGCATGGAATATAGCAAGCAACAGTTTTATAAATGACAACTGACATTAAGTTAGTACTTTATTTATAAACAGAGAATAATAAGTAGGAAGGACAATTGGCGCAAAATAATCATTCAATAGTAACTATTACTATGAGAAGTTCAACTAAATAGAAGTAAAACAAAGATAAGGAAAGATGGTAACATTAGGCCGATCTTTGGGATAATAGACAAAGATACGAGTAGATCGGAATGAAGACGAATAGAGTATCAAAACTTTTATAGACAGGAAAAGGAGTTGAAAAAGAATTTGTGTGTGTCAGCTCCGACACACGACTGGAGTTTACTTCTAACGAACGATTATAAAATTTAAACTTTTACAATTCGAACACGCCGAAAGAACAACATTGTTCTTTTTTTTAAATAATATTGTGTAGATGGCGCAATATCTCTGAAACTTTAGATATTCTAAAATATTCAAAAAATAGAACATAACTATAACGCATAATATAACGCATTCGTGCTCGCATTCGTGCGACAATTTTGATTTACTCCCATAAATTTTCATACTACAGGCTTATAATGATATATATCAAATCGAAACTCCAAAAAATCTCAACTAGGAAAATGAGTTTGTTTGTTACGCTTTCACGCCTAACTACTCAACCGATCATAAAAAAATTTTGCATACACATGCCAGGGTTACAAAAAGAACTGTTACTGTTCCCAAGGGATCATCTAAAAAAAATCAACGCAGGAAAAAAGCTAGCAAATGAATAAAGGAAAGTAATAAGTACTCGTGCATTGGCATGAATAATAAATGTAATATATAATGAATAGAAAACCAAATTTAAGCGCTCTCGTTTCGAAAACATTTCAAATTCCACAGTAGTTACTGCCAATAAAAACAACATTATAATCTAGGTATTATGTATTATTATAGCAATAACTATAGCCATATACTATAGTTTATTGTACGATGTCGTATGTAATCAATAATAAAATGGCTGTTGATTGACTAAACTTATAGATAAATATAATAATAAAAGAAAGGGTGCTAACCATATTGATGATGGTAACTCGAAAGTGCGCTCACTGTCACTGAAATTGCGTCCAATACTGAACTCGAGTATACTCATCGGGAATAATAAATTAATAAATTTGACGTAGTCGCGTTACTTGAGACCGTACGCGTTACGACTTCCGACGCGCTAATTTCGTTGTGACTTCAATTGCCACATAACTATTCTTGCAAATTGGAATGCAAACAATTTTTGTAAGTGTCGATGTATGATCTGGATACTTATGGGAGTTAACGATGACCCGGCGACAATAATTCGACTGTACCGTAATATATTCATGGCACAACCATTTGCACACTTCAATGGAAATAGGACTAGTAATTGTACGTTTATTACATCAATAAATTAATGTTTTTTATTATCCAATTTATTTTGGCCATCATCCCTTTAATATTATAAATGTAAAAGTTTGTAAGAGTGATCGTTATTTATGTAAAAATTATTGAACGGATTTTTAAGAAATATGCAGTTATATAGTTTATAGGTATATGCAAATAACACATAGACTGTAATTTATAAAGATCATTGTCTGTGTAGACAAAGTTCCTGAGAAAAAGCTAGATTTTATGTAGGTATATAAAAGTTGAAGGTTCCGCAGGGGGCATATTAGATAAGGTGTCCTATGAAGACCTGCGCAGGGGTCTTTTATCGTTACATATAGATCAGACGAAAGAGATTAAGTTATGGTGGCATGTTAAGATGTTGGTGATTATTAATACAAGTATATATTTATCTTTCTTAGTTTTAAATTTTTTACAATATAAATTAAAAAAAAAAAAAAAAAAAACAATAAATATTATAAAAAACTTAAATCTAGAGTTCCGCAAGCAGCGGGGCAAGGCCCAAGCTACCGGTGGTTAGGGCTGCAGAGTGAGGAACCTCCTAACAATTCGTGCCGTGTCAAGAAGTACCGCCTTCTGTATCTGACCCTTGATCCATCCATCTAGCGAGAGACTCTTAAGATGTTGGTCGAGGCTCTTCGCTATAAGGCCATTCGCCGATATGACTATCGGGACGATGATTGTCGAATCGACATTCCACATGGCGGTCACCTCGTGAGCCAAGTCTATGTACTTGGTAAGTTTGTCTTTTTCGGCTTTCACGAGGTTTTCGTCATGTGGAACAGTAATGTCAACAAGCATCGTCCGGCGTTGGGATCGGTCAATAACCACGATGTCAGGCTTATTGGCGACTATAGTCCTGTCCGTGATTATGGCGCGATCCCAATAGAGCGTGGCATGACCATTTTCGAGAACTGGCGCAGGTATATATTTGTAATATGGTACTTCAAATTCAACAAGGTGATATTGAAGAGCAAGTTGTTGGTGAATAATTCTGGCTACTTGGTTATGTCTGTGCAAATACTCGCCATTAGCAAGATGAGAACAACCGGAAATAATATGTCTCAATGATTCTCCCGGACGGTGGCATGCTCGACAAATGTCGACCGTACCGTCTTTGAGAATATATTTCCGGTAGTTTCTCGTCTTGATAACTTCATCTGCAATTGCACAGACAAAACCTTCGGTTTCCCCAAAGAGGTCACCAAAACGTAGCCAGTTTATTGAAGCGAGCGGGTCTACATCGAGTCCAGTGAGGGCTCGATAGAACCGCCCGTGCAATTCCTTGCTCTTCCATACCTCCCTGCGATTCTCAGTACTCAATATTACTGGTTTGCGCCAGTTCTCGTGAGATAAGCATAAGGGAGTGAAGTGTTTGTCAACTGTCACAACATCATGATGTATCCCGCACTCGATGTTAAGGAAATATTCTCTGAGACTACATATTTCTCGGTTATGAAGGTCCTTGGCGTTCAAAAAGCCGCGGCCCCCCAATTTCCGAGGAATATATAGTCTCATAACAGACGAGCGCGGGTGTAACATCCTGTTTGTGGTGAGCAGTTGACGAACCCTTCTGTCCAAGGCATCTAATTCAGTCTGCGTCCATCTTAGTATGCCAAAGGAGTAGGTTAATAAGGGCATAACCCAGCTGTTGAAGGCGCGCACCTTATTACCACCCGACAAAAGACTTTTAAGTACTTTTGTTAGGCGACAAAAGAAGCGCTCCTTCACCCTCTGTTTCATGTCCTTATCAACGATACCCAATGACTGTGACATACCAAGATACTTATAGGTTTCGGTTTCAGAGAGAGATTTAAAGGTCATTTCAGTGAGTTGTAAATTAGACGAATTTACAACTTTGCCCCGCTGTACATGCATGACCGCACACTTATCTACACCAAACTCCATATGTATAGAGTTGCTAAAAGTTTCTGTTATTTTCAGCAACTCTAACAGATCCTGGCGTTTGGATGCGAATAGTTTGAGATCATCCATGTACAGTAGATGAGAAATGACCTCTCCCTCTCTCCGCAACCGATAGCCTAGTGTTGAATCCTTCAGCAATGTGCTGAGAGGATTCAAGGCTAGGCAAAACCAAAGCGGACTCAGGCTGTCGCCTTGAAAGATGCCTCGTTTTATACTTATTTCGTTTTGCGGATCAGAGACGCTCTGTAGACTGCCTGGTTGATGAAGAACAGTGGTCCACTGCCCCATGCACATGCCCAAGAAGGATCTTAGAGTTGAACCAATTTTATACAACTCCAAAATCCTCCTTAGCCATGAGTGGGGCATCGAATCATAGGCCTTCTTATAGTCAATCCAAGCCGTCGACAGAGTCCCTCTGTTCCGCCTAACATTTTGACAAATGGTCATGTCTATGAGGAGGAGCTCCTTAGTACCACGGGACCCAACTCTACATCCATTCTGAGCTGGGGCCAAAATATTATTAGCAACTATGTGCGAGTTAATTTTTGTCCTCAGAATGGATGTGAATAATTTGTACAAAGTTGGTAGACATGTGATGGGTCTATAGTTTTTAGCTTCCGTGGTACTGCCGGATTTGTGGAGCATGAAGGTGTTGCCAGTTGTTAACAGACTAGGAAGGGTACCGAGATCAAGGGCTTTTTGAAATTGCATTGCCAAACATTCGTATGAGCATCGAAACCATTTAATTCAGAAGTTGTGCAATCCGTCCGGTCCAGGACTTTTCCAATTCTGGGCCGTACGAATAGCACAACTAACATCATCGGGGCTTATGGTAACAGCCCCCATGGGTTCGATGGGTTCACACGTCTGCTTGACAATGTTTATCCAATCGCCCTCCATGTGCTCGTTGGAAACCGACCAGATGTCACGCCAAAAGTTTACCATAGCATTTGCATCTGGAAGCTTCCCAACTTCCACACGGTTATCTGTTCCCTCCCATTGTCTGTATACCTTCCTTTGGTCACTTTGGAAGAGGCGGTTCTGAAGAAATCTATCCACGCGTTCTTTGTAGCGGCGTATTCTGTTTGCCCACGCATAGACTCTCTGCTTCAAGAAATCAATACGTTCTGTGACACAGGCCATGTATTCTTTAGGTCTAATGTTAGTTCCTACAAAAGCTTGAGTCACGAAACGCATGACTCGAGGTCGTTTATTACCGTTCTTGAAGCAGAGCAACTTTGCAATGAGAGTCCTAAACGTACTGATACGTTTCTCGATACGAATCTGCCATGTAGGGATGCTTGAAATATCCCTCTTTGTGTGAGCAGTGTCTAAAAATCTCACCTGGGCAATGCGACATACAGTGATGGCCCCACAGTATAGTATCGAGAGCGTATCAGTTAGGTCTTTGCTGTCCTGTATATACGAGGATAGCAAAGTGTTTACGGCTCCCATTAAAGCAAAGTTACGTCTATTCGCAGGCAAACGTGGTAAGCGCGGTCTATACTCGCTTGTGGAACGATATCTCAGAATCGTCTCTTCCAAAGTCCTCCTCAATTGCTCATTAACCTGGGTACTTACGAACTTGTTCGTACCATTTTCCTCTCCGTCAACAAGGTCTATAAGCGTCATCGGTTGTGGTGGTGGAACCGGTGTCAACGCCGCAGTGGGTAAGACCTGTGACGGTTCAGTTGTCGCGCGAACAGGTAGTGAGTCCAGGCGCAGCCTATCAAGTGCAGACTGGTCCAACAGTTGACACCGTTGGATAGCTCGCACTTGATCCGACAGTCGTTGGGCGGTGACGGTGACGGATGGTTCAAGGGCCTGAAACAAAGACAGCATCCTGGCACGGTACGACGTGAGGTTAGTTCCCCCTTCTGTAGCCCCGTAATAGGTGCGCATGCAGTTCTCATTAATGGTCTGAGTCCATCTCATGCGGCGCACTACACCACCGGTAGCGGGGGTCGGGCGCGAGACGGGTTGTCTCGCAGGCCCCAAGCGTGCCGGCAGCGGGGGTCGTCCTCGTCGCGTAGGTGGTGGCGGCGGCGAAGGCGGCGTCGGTCCGTCATCGTCACTCGACGTGCTCTTATCGTCAGCGGTCAAAAATTCCTCCGCCGAGGAGCACGGAGATGACGAGACGGGCAGTGGTCTTGGTTGTGCGCTTTGGTTCGCTGTGTTTTTCTTCCTCTTTCGCAATATCATTTAAAATTCATTTTATTTGTATAACATTTTCATATTTTCACATTTCATATTCACATTTGGTTTGGTACTGACAGATCAATTTGTGTCATCATAATTTTAATTTGGAAGCAAAAGCCCAAAGATGATATTTGTAATCCATGTTTATATATTTTTTATATTTTACACTATTTCAAATTTCTTGTTTCAAATAAAATTTGTCGAAAAACTTGATTAATAAAAATATATACAAAATTATAAATGAGATTGGAAAAAGTGACTTGACACCTGACAGCGTTTTTTATTATTATTTGTAATAATAATAAAAAATAATAATCATAATACTATTATTATGATTAATACATAACTACCATAACACCGAAATACCGTGTGCGTGTGTGTGTCAAGTAATGTAAGATAGGCTCCTAAAAAAATTGTCTGTATAAAACAATGTCTTATACATCTCCAAGATGGAGACTCCAACAGAAAAATCGAAAAAAAAAAATAATAATTACGAGTAATATTATCAATAAAATAAAATTATAAACGGTTTGCTCATTTTGTCTGTAAATAACATATAGATAATCTTAACTTTGTTAAGGCCAAGATGGCATTAAATTTAAAACACTACACCGCGGTTCATATGGTAAGAGTAATTACGTAAGCAAATGCATAAATTTTCCTCACTCATCATTATGCTTACAGCGTATACTAAGTGTTATGTTATGACGTAGACTTCATTGAAAGATTATTCTATCGTTCCATATATTACATACAATATTATTGATTATTATAATTTATTATTATTATGCCGATTAGTTAGTAATAATAATCGTATTAATAAAAATTACATATGAAAACGTTTTATCTAAATAAGACTTTTGATAAATTAGGTACTATAATGACGACACGTCTGTTAAACGTCACCTTATGTCAATGAACAGAGTATAGAAAGTAATAAATTATGCTTATGAATAAATATCAATAAATAACCAATATCAAAATTAAGTCTTTAGGACTTGTAAATCTAAATCCTATCGTGTTAGGTACTACAAAACAAATTCACATCTGCATCTAAGATACTGAATTTAGTATCGTTAAACGTCAATTATATATGTATGTTATGTTAATGTTATAACATACATTCTATTACATAGAGTCTTATCATAAGTTAGTCAATATGTAATACAAATAATAATAAAAAATACTATATTACTTTGATAAAATTTTTGTATCATATTATTACGATAACTTAGTAATGGTCGTTGCTATAATGTAATAAATTATATTTATCAATAAATAACCAATATGTAAAGATTAATTTGTTAGGCATAATAAATCTAAATTTCGAATAAGCATTAAAAAGATATGTCTAAATGATATCCCCGACCCCGCCCATCAACGGCCGCGTTGATAGAAAGTCGTTGGGTTTATCCGGTAGGAATCTGGCATAATCCGGCAGTGTCCCCTACACTGCCGAGTATCCAAGAGGATTTCCCAACGTTAAAAAAAGGCTAATAATTGTAGATAAAAGTCAAAATATATCATTTGTATACTAGATGAAGGCCACATTTTTTTGTAAAGATATTTCGTCGAGAGAAAAAAAACGGTATACTAATAATTACGGAAAGATACATTATTTGTTTCATCGAACAGATTAACACAGAGCCCTCTAGGTAATAGATATATGAGTCTCATATTACCGTGGCCCCTTAAATATAGGCCTCGTTAGAAAGCTCAACGTCCTAAACGAGCTATGGAGAGGGCTATGCTTGGGGTTAGACTACGAGATCGAATCAGGAATGAGGAGACCCGTAGACGAACGAAACTTATGGACCGCAAGCTAGCAACGATTTTCATGACCAATCAGTTCTCGGTCGATAACTAGTCAGATGCTTGAGAGAGTTGTATCATGAAGCCTTGTGAACGTTTTAATATTATTTTTTATTTCTAACTTCCAGATCCTCACTCACTTACAGCAACTTATGGTCCACGAGCCAGGCACAAATTTCCTCTCCAGCGATAACTCGTCAGATGCTTGAGAGAGTTGTATCATGAAGCTCTGTGAACGTCAACTGCCGCTCAGTGGGTGGGTTCAGCAGAGCAGTACCCTCCTAAACTTGAATAAGAATGTCATCGAGATCAATCAGCTAACATTTTTATTTATTCATAATAGCAGATAAACTATCATGTGACAAATTTTCAACTGAGAAGAAATGCGGTCAGCTGACTTTTTTTTCTTCAAGATATTAGGTTCATATGAACTTGAAGAATACGTCAATGTGGATTATCTGCTATTATGATAAATAAAAATGTCAGCTGGTTTATCTCGGTGACATTCTTATTCAGAGCGGCAGCTGACGTTCACAGGGCTTCATGATATAACTCTCTCAAGCATCTGACGAGTTATCGCTGGAGAGGAAATGACTGACGAAATTTGTCCCTGACTCGTGGACCATTACCGGCGTCGGCGGATCAGAAAGTGGAAGTGGCAGTGGGCAGGACACATAGTACGGAGAGCCGACGACCGCTCCGGCAAGCGTAGCTTAGAACGTCCACCCACAAGGTGGACAGACGACCTGATAAGGGCCCCGTGTAGATTCAAGACGGTGGATCGAGGCTGCTTTTAACCGGTCCTTTTCGACGGCAGCAAAGAACAAAAAGATATCTGCATTTTACCAAAATTCACTTTTTTACATAAATGAATTCAGAATTCTTTATTTTATCTAGTGACATTTTTTTTTTTTACAAAAATCTCATTTTTTATGAGTATTTAGTCGCGTAATTAAAGACATCTACACCATTTTTTACAAAGTAACGAAGTACACCCGCACAATTACAACTGTCCGTATGTGCGTCGTACAATTTCGCAGGTCGCTTATTATAAACAAAGGTATCAGTTACATGGCCGCTTTGTCACTGGGCGATTGACTTTTTTTGAGAGTGCATACTAATTTATTTCTACAACGTCAATTTATTTAATCTACATTTTGATAATAGTGTTTTACAAGAAAAATGTATAACAGAAGAAATAAATTATTATTAAGTTTGGCGAAAAAACGAAAACAACGTGATGTTTATAATAGTCAAGATCTCTTAAATTTAATAGAAAATGCAAACACTGAAGAATTTGAAGGTAAGTTTATTTACTTATTGATTGATTTTAACATAATAGTACCCAACTTAAACAATTTTATTCATAATACAATTATTTACCAAACATTGCGATTTGAGATTAACAAACCAAAGTACAGTAAGATATATGCCACTTATTTGCTTCTACTTTGATTGATTTATCAGTTATCTCAATGTACCCACGGTTTTGTATTGTTTTTACATTTTCGAGGTACTTTTAATGTAAATATTTAAGCATATTTTGTTCCTATTTGAAATAACATAAATAAATTGTATCTATTATTTACGAACTTATGCAAGTAACAATTATTAAAGATTTTTTTTAAATTGATAATTGTTTTTTTTTTTTTTTTTTTCAGGGACCGCAGATGTGTTTCTGCAGTCAAACATTGGTAGTTGCGTATCATTTCAAGATATGACAGTCGCCGAAGGTTCAGATAACTTGGAACTATTTGGAGATAATACTTTCAAAGAAATCCTTGACGATGTGGATGGTATTACAGGAAATAACATGGTTATGGTGTCAAACCTAAATATTGAAGATACAGTTTCTAAAGGTGATAATGGTTACACCCAAGATTACTTTGAAACTGTGATGCAGAACGAACTATTAGATACTGATAGAGTTGAAACATTGTTAAAGACACCGGTATCCAAATCAAAATCAATAACTCCTGTTCCTTGTGATTATGATTCCTTTGGTTCAAGTCCTAATATATCTCCATCCAATAGAAGATATGCAGATACACTGACAACATTTAATCAAGTCGTTGATCGTATCCAACAATTAAGATCTCAGGAAAATAATATCTCTCATCATGAATCAGGAACTTTTAGTCCAAGGTCACAGTCACCATGTCAATTGAGTACTAGTGCAACAGCTTCATCAGTTGAAGCATCTAGTGAACGTTCCACACCATCATCAGCTACTGGAAAGCGTCGTAAATTTATCAGGGATACAACAAAAAAAAAAGCGGCAATGTAAGAAAGATAACTGGCTAGATACGAAAAGAAAATTGTTGGTTAATCAAGGTAAAACTCATCAATCTAGGGGAGGTAAAACTCAACAGGCCAAAGTATTAAAGCCAGCTTGCCAAAACTGTAAATTCAAATGCCATACAAAAGTTACTGCAGAAACTCGAAACCGAATATTTAACATATTTTGGGACCTAGGTGATCACACAAAACAATGGCAATTTATAGGAAAAAATACAAAGCGCTTTACTAAAAGGCGAAGCACCACTGATACTGATTCAAATCGAAATTATTCTGTCCACTACTTTTTACCCGTTACTTATTCGAATGAAGATAGTAGTGTTATAAAAGTTTGCAAGACCATGTTCAAAAATACTTTGAACGTGAGTAACCAATTTATACAAAGTGGAATAGATAAATATAATGCTAGTACAGAAAGTTACAATTACAACAAAAAGAAAGTTTTAACAGATGCTGTCATTAAAGGTGTGTGTGATCATGTTCAATCGTTTCGTCCCGTTGAGTCACATTATACTCGAAAAGATTCAAATAAGGTATACCTTGATAATGACTTAACTTTTATGAAAATGTTTAAAATGTACCAAGAATGGACTGCTGAAAATCATATCCATGATAAAGTGAGCACACTTAGACAATATCGAGACGTAGTCAACTCGCATTTAAATATCGGTTTTTTTATTCCTAAAAAGGACGCATGCGATATCTGTACCGCTAATACTAATAAACCTAATACTAATGAATCGAATAATGATTTTTTAAATCATATAAAAAATAAAAATATCGCTAGATCACTTAAGACTGAGGATAAAAACATCGCACAGTGTAAGCCGACAGAAGTTTCAGTCGCAACTTTTGATTTCCAAAAAATTCTTTCAACCCCGCACGGTGAAATTAGTTCCTTTTACTATAAGCGCAAGTTATCAGTATTTAATTTTACAATATTTGACTTGGGACACAAAAAAGGACTATGCTACATGTGGGATGAGACTACTGCAAAACGAGGATCTAATGAAGTAGCCAGCTGCTTATACAATTATATAGCCAAAGTTGCAGAAAACGGGATCAAAGACATACGTTTGTGGTCAGACAATTGTGGCGGCCAAAACAGGAACCGCTCTGTATTTTTAATGTACTTGTATGCTGCTAAGAAATTTAAAGTGCACATATGCCATAGATTCTTAGAAAAAGGACACACCCAGCAGGAGGGTGACAGTGTGCATGCGCTAATTGAACGATCTTCCAAAAGGAAAATGATATACACGCCTCAAGAATGGTATACTTGTGTAAGATGGTGCAAAGTAAATGGTGAGCCTTGTGAAGTAATTGAAGTGTCTAAAGAGGACATTTTAGACTTTAAATCTGACACGAATCAATATACATGGATCAAAAATTATAATAATGAAAAGGTTAAATGGAATCAAGTTAGAGAGATAAAAGTAGACCCAAACGATTCGTCTGTTATTAGTTATAAATATGACTTAAATGAGACTCAGTCAATGAAAATAGATTGCTGTCGACGAGCAACCAGAAACAGTCAAAGAAAAAATGCACCAATAAAAAATTCTTACACTGATACCCTGCCAATATCATCAGCTAAATATAAAGATTTAATTTCCCTCTGCGAACAGAACTTAATTCCTTTAAGGTATCACAATTTTTATAAAAATTTAAAACATACAAGCATAGATACTGTGGGACCAGAAGAAGACTGAAGAAGAAGACTGTTTTTACACTAATATTATAATTATTATATTGAGGAATAGTTTACAACATTGATTATTATTAAGATTGTGCCATTGAACTAATTACTTGTGATCATCTTGTGATACTATTGATTATAATTTTATTGATTAAGCACAAAAGTCGGTTTTATAACTATGTTAACAGTAATAATTTAATAGCTTTGTTTTGTTAAAATTTTGTTTATTGTTATAATAAGCTTAATTTTATTTATCTTGTCTATCGCAGTACTGCTGCAGTTCCTTTATTTGATTATCTCGTCTATTAATTATTTCTTAAAGAAAAGATTTCGAAGAAATTATTTTTTGTTCACTAAGTTTGATTATTTTGATAAAATAAGCTTCTATTGCGTGTGTTAACACGAGTTCAATTCCTTTGTGTGATTATAGCTTGCGGCTGATAGCTTGTATTAATATTTGATTATTATTTTTTTAAATTACTTTTTCGAAATGTTGTTTTCTCTGGATTTATTGCATTTTTGTTACATTGTAATATGTTTACGTTTAATTAAAAATGAATCACATAATTTAATTCTTTTTTTAAACTCCTAAAGGTCCTCATATTATTTAGTCTATCTGCAATATCAATGTTGCAGACCTTTAGAATTACGAAGTATTTTGAGACAACTACAATATTTTGGAGGTAATCATAGTTACCCTTTATTAACCGTAGTTAGATAGATTTATAAACAGAAAAAGTAATAACACCTTTTGGGAGTAAAATTATTTGGAAATTACTAATTAGAAAGTCCTACGTAGAAACGAATATATGGCAGTTGACTCAGTTAGTTATTTTATTTTTACAAAGTAGAAAAAGCCATCTGCCTTATTTCGAAAATAAAATAAAAATCTGTTAAATGATCTTCACTATTTTCTTCAGAATGCCATATTAATTGTCTATTTCAAATTTGAAGAAGCTAGCTTTGTTCTTGTGAAAGTTATCAAACTTTCGCGTTAAAAACGCTCTCCTGGAAACTAGTGATTTTGTAGATGGCCGTTTATTCTTTGTTGCCGTCGTTTTGGAAAATTAGGGGCCTTTTATGTCCAGCAGTGGACGTCGTATGACTGAAATGATGATAATAGTGATTGATATTGAGGATTGATAGTGATGTTGTCATTACGCAAAAAAGGTCTAGGGCCAAAATAGTCCAAGAAAGAGAGTACTGGCTTGCCATACTTATGCATCAGCACCCAAATAATACCTGGTATTATTTTACGGCAGTGGTTCCAAGTTGACTGTGCACCGAATAAGACTTAAGAAGTCTGTTAGCTTCTTAACTAAATTGTACCACTTAGCAGAATTTCCAAGTGGCACAATAAACCAAATAGTATTTATATTGTAGGAATGGCGATTTCTTCTTCTCTTATATATAAAAGAAAGTCGTGTTAGTTACACCATTTATAACTCTAGAACGGCTGAACCGATTTTTATGATCTTTGTTTTATTGAATTTGTCTCCATTCCGAATAGCAGAAGAACTATTAAAAATTCGGAAATATATTCATAAAAAAAAATATGAAGAAAATTAATTTTCTCATACATTTTGTATGAAATGGGTTTTTATTCTCCCTGAGGCGGTACGAAGTTCGCGGGTCAGCTCGTAAAATATAAAATTGAACATTTCCAAGTGCAAAATATTGTACAGATGGTACATTAATTTTTGCTATTTTATTACTTACTGTTATGTTCTAGGATACATTACCTTTTATTTTTATAATTAGGGAAAAAGATATTATCTTTAATATTAAATTGTTAAGTTGGTTTGTGTACGGTTCAAAAATTCGAGAGTATGTAGACCGATTTTAATTCGGTTTTCAGATATGCAAAGAGGGATAAACGGGCAAGATTTTTTATATATAAAAATTGCACCCCGGGCGAAGCCGAGAGCGTGTCGCCAGTGTTAGTACAAAATATTAAAAAAATAATAGTCAATTCTAAATACATCTACAGTAAATGCGTTTGTCATGAATTGCAAATATTTCATTACATATCCGATAAATATATCATAACTCTGTTAATTTAAAATTATTTCAAAGGAAACTACTCAACAATCGCACATTTTAAAAATTATTTATTCGATTAGATTAAATAAAAAACCAATCAAAAATTAAAATAAATAAATAAATAAATTAGTAATCACCACTTACCGTCGATTATTTATTTGTGTTAGACACGCGCACTATTCAACACATAACGTCAAAAAAAATAATGATAACTCGCAAGCGTTCTCCAATTATACGCGAATTTCGATAATAAATTACAAGGTATTACAGAGTAATAAAATCCACAATAAAAACGTATGATCCCGATTGTCGCCGCGCGTAATATATCGGAGTAACATCACCGATGTCTATTATAGGTAGCAATCTTCAAGTCACGAGGCTCTTATTGAAACTCTTCAGATAAGGGATAAGTGTAGGTTTAAGCCTAGTGTCAATGGAAACATGCTATGGACTGACGCGACGGACGCTCGAACAAGCGGCTACGAACGGCGCCGAAGGGATTTCGTCTATAAAACTACGTGACTCGCCAACAAAGGGCATTTATCTAAATTCACACATAAAAACCTCACTCTTTACGATTGAACAAGGCCTAGTCCATTCATGAGTACAATAGCAAAATATAATAACTTTACACTTATAGGGCCATATTACAAAGGTGAAGTTATTTGAAACATAGGAAGCGAGTTTAGAACATTGTGTCTTTATGGCGACTGCAACATTTTGTTTGCCTCGAAAGGTTTTTATCTGTGTAGTCACGTGAAGAGTGTTATAGGAAAATACAAAAAAAAATTATTATATTGTGTTATGAAGGTAGCGATTTATGGAAAGTGAGCGGGCTGATTTACATAGTGGTCACATTATTTCAAGAAGTCCCTGGGTCTGTTCATTAAGAGTGTAGTTGCGTTGAACAAACAGGATATCTAATTAAGTATGTACCTATTCAATAGATGAGGTAATGAAAGAAAAACATGTATAGTAAAAATTTATTTTCTAAACGATTCTAATAAATTTTACATATAAGTATAAATATTTTGTTTGTATGTTAGTATTTAGGAGGTAATCTTCGATACTACTCATGCGATTTAAAAAAAAATTTCACCAATAGTTAGAATATAACTTCAGGATGGGTATATTCGATATTCGATATGGTACCAGTTATCTAAAAATAAGGATCTAACGCTTGGCAAAAGTATAATGTCAGGCATTATATCTTCTATTTTTCAATGCGGACGAAGTCGCTGGCGCCAGCTGGCACCACCACCACAAGTAGCTGACTCTATAAAGTATCGTAGAGGAATAACTGCCATAAACAACTGCTTCTATCGTCTTAAAGTTCTATATAAAGTACGCGTTTACCTTAGTGTCGATTTGCGTGTCACGCTTTGCGAATCGCTTAATCCAGATTAAATTATTGTGATGTCGTGTATGACATCGCATTAATTTAAGCTCGCAATAATTTAATAGCAATAACTGGCCGCTCTAAGAGGTTAATACAATGAGTGCAAAACGCATGCACTCGTTTCTGCTTTCACACCCCTCCTCGCTTTCATGTCACTCCATACTTGAGCGCCGCGGACCTGCTGAACATGTCTGCGCGCCGGCGCCAGCACCTCACCACTGTGTTGTTTGGGGTGATACGCTACGAAATGCCGTCCTACTTATTTAAGAAACTGCAGTGGCCGAGACGTGTGCGTAAGTTAGGGGTAGTGGCTGTTGTGCCTGTGCACAGGACCGCGGCCTTCCGAGGAAGTTTCAGGTTTGCGGCGTCTAAGTGCTGGAATGGTCTCCCTCCTCCTATCCAAGGAGCACCTAGCAGGTACACCTTTAGGCGTAAGCTTAGGGGTTATTTGTTGACGCTCCAAAAATCACAATCTTTTATCCAGCCTTTATACTCGTATCCGCACAAATAAAACAAAATATGTAAATTATTATATTGTATATATATTGGTACTTTGTTATAAGTTTTTATATGTTATTATTTATCCATGTATTCCAATTGTTTAATTTATTTATTTCCATATATAATTTATTTATCTAAGTAATTTATTATATATGTTTGTATAGTGTATAGCGTAATTATGTTGTAATATGTTTATTTCGATGTTTGTAGTGTTTCGATGCTGGTTGAAAATAAGCGCTGCAGGTGCTTGTCTAGCATCTCAGCACAATGCCAACAATGCTGAGCCAGTATCCGTTTCACTGCCGCGAGGACACACACATCTTTTACCCGATTATTAATTTCTGTTTTGTGGTTTTTGTATTATGTTTGTGTCTTTGTGTTGTGTGAATAAATTTCGTTCTTTCTTTCTATAAAACCCTAATGAAACAGAACTTATTCTACTTAACTGTTATTTATAGGATTTATAAATACTTATTAATGGTGTTATGTATTCTGTTCTTGTGTTCTCCAAAGGAGTTAAAGACCCTTAGCATTGTGGGTAACGATTTGAGGAGGCGGACAGATTGAGATGTTTTAATAAATTCTGATGTTTTTTGTTATAAGTTTTTGCTATAAATTATAGAAGATATAGAACTTATACTCACTGCTTTAAACACTAAATAGCCAAAAAGGCTGAGATTGTTTTTTTGTAAAAATATCTAATGTACAGACACGGGTTTTTTACGTACAGATATTTCATCTCAGTTTCAGTCATATCAATTTGTGATAAGCTATTTGACATAAAATAGTATCAATATAAAATAATATATTAATATTATTTTATATCATATTGTTTTACTGTTCCAAGAATAGCATAATCTCCAAAAGATAATCAATAGTATTGGCTTCTCTTACCTGCCGCTCGGTTCAAGACGGTGCAATATTAGTTAAGTATAAGAAAACATCATTAAATTAAGAAGGATATTATACATACCCGAAATTGATTAAATTAAAAATAAAATAAAATAAAAACAACTTTTTACTGATTAATTAACTACAGTTAATCGTAAATAAACCAGATATAAAAGCAGATTTTTATATTTATAGATAAAAAACAAGTGTCGGAAAATAAATATTATATTTAATAAATATAAATATTATATTTAATAGTTCAAATAATAAACGGATCAAAACAAATCGTAATGAACAAGACTAACTCGAGTATGAGTTGTAATGGCATTAATATCTTAAGTATTTTACTGTCTATTAATTGTTATTTCAACATAAACTCGTATGCAAATTAAAACATCAGATGAGAAATTAAAAAAAAAATTAATATATTTTTAAACTCATATTTACTCTCTAAATTAAAGTTCATAGCAGTTATTAGACACATTTGTTGTAAGAAGTGAATCCGTATTAATTTCAGTACAGTATTGTTTCTGGTATGTTGGTATGTGACAAGTGTGGACATCCAGGTGGGAGTGTATTTTCCTGTCTTTCCACAAAAAGTATTCCAGAATAAAAAAAAAGTCATCATACCACACAAGTTTGTTTATGCCAAACCAACCCGAACCTCGGAGGTGTTGCCTTGGATCTTTGTCAGTTTATCGTTGACAGCATCAATAAGTCTATAACACGTTCCAAAGTTAACAAGCTAACCTTTGCAACGCACGTCAAAGCCTTCCCATTATCTCTTCTATAAGAGACAAGAGAATTTGGTACATCCAGCGCTTGAGAACACTGCGAACTTAACATCATGCTATGAGGGTGCTCTCAGTACTCAGTTTGGAATCCTGCGATTATCTTCATTAAGGCATTTTGTCACGCAGCTAACACTGAATATTAAATGATGCCATAATGCGCAGTGTGACTTTGAACTAGTTTACAAGGCCGACAATTTAGGGGACAAGTTTCAGTTTTACCGTCAATGAGTAAAATATTATATGTACATAAATATTGTAATACTACAGTATTACATTATTACTGTACAGTACAGTATCGGGAATATTTAGGGAAAAATTTAATTTTCAAGAATACAATGTATTTACAGGGAATATTTATAAAAATAAAGTTATATTCAATACTACTCGGCCGACAATTATTGCTCGGCAGTAATTACTTAAACATATTGCTAAAACTAAAATATACTCAATTTGCATCCCCTTGTTGCTCACTTTATTTATATTGGTATTTTTTTTATTTCCACCGGATTCTTCTAATGGAGAATTCTTCTAACGGAGTTTCTTCTAAAATCAATATATTTCTTATAAGCTTTTATTGCTGTTATAACGGCTGACATCTTTATTGCTGTTATACTTTTGCCAGGTGTTGGATTTTCACTACATTTTTCTGGAATGAAGGTAACCCTATGTCCTTTTTTGTATCTAAAATTTCATGATGATCGGGTATGTAACTAAGGCGTGAACAGGCAGATAAGCAGAGTTACTTTCGCATTTAAAATTTTAGTATGGATACTGGCTTAATTTAATATGTTCAATAAGAATTTAATAATGTTTTAGGTACCAATTTTTGCTTTTATTTTATTACTCTATAGATTTTATTTAATCATAACTAAACTAATAGATAAGAGTACATACAAGAATGTCTGCGTAAATACGCAATAAGTATAGTAACTTTCGTTTCCGAGCCATCTAATAAGAAAGTGAAATCAGTACATAAAGTTGCGAGAAAATATGATAGAGACAAGGTTGTTCACCTTCATTAAAGTCGTTATTCTAAACTGTTTCTGACTATTATATTGTGGCATTATGATCAGTGATGATAATCAATAATTATACATTTACCTTAATTTTATTCATCACAAACACAAAGGTAGAAAAGGACAAGGGTGTCAAAAGTAACCCTATACTCAGCCCCACCAAAGTGTTATGCAAATTGAAATGTGTATACATTGATGGTGTATTGTATACGGACACAAACAGAGATCCGGTCTATTGTTAATGACGTTTGTGGCCATATTAAAATTGCATCTTTATCACTCTTGTCTTAAGTATGATACCCTCTATGATCCTGAATTATTATTTTAAAACTATCATTCTAAAGAGGAAAATACATTTACTAGTATTGTATTAATTAAAATATTGTATTAATATATTTTAATAAGTGTAAGGTGATTGATTATTGAGCATCGATCCGCCCCGGCTTTGCACGGGGTCGCAATTTTTTTCTGCAAAGTATATACCTAACTTTTCCTCATGTCTCTTCCATTAGTGATAACCTAATCTTACAACATCCTCACGAACATTCGTATTGATGTTTAAATTATTACATTAAACAGTTCATTTCCCATCGATACACATTTTTTTATTTTATATTTAAATAAAATAAAATGTCAATGTCGGTGAAACAGAAAGATAACATATAACCATTTTTGGTCAGAATTATCTCAATACAAGCTATAATAAAAATTTATAAATAATAATATAATAATTAAAATTTATAACCAGGAAACTTGAGATTATTTCTTGATATTATTTCGACGCTATATTTGCTGTAAATTGCTGAGGAGTTGGGTGTCCCGCAGACTACTTGTTGCTGCAGCATTAGGCCAAGGTTACTATGTCACCAAGCTTATTACACAAGTAACAGTATATCAAAATCAAAATGGGCTCATGTTCTTCAAAAGCCTGAACAGATCTTCAAACCTATGGAAAGCTACATTATCACTGAATATAATGTAACTCAAGATGTAAAAAATCTATACTAATATTATAAAAAGAAATTGTATTTTTGTTTGTAATGAATTAACCGATTTTAAAAATTCATTCACATATGGAGAGCTACTGTACAGCGAGTGAAATAGGCTATATTTTATAAAGTTACGAGGACGAAGTCGCGTGCTACAGCTAGTAATTTAGGTACAATGATAAGAAAATGTTACTACATGCATTGTTAAATAGCATTGAAGTCCTGACGGAAGATTTTAGAATTATGACAACAGTAAAGTATTTATTATATTGATGTTCGATAACAAATAATATCTCGTTACGTTTTTATCTCGCATCTTGTGTCATGTGATAAAGTAGGTATCACATGCTTTATATTGCGCGTCTTTGATAAATTGCTCAAAAGAACAAAAAATTCCAAATCCCATGCTATTAGTCGAGTGCAGTTAGACAGTTAGAATGGATTTGAATTCTCGCTTTAAAAAAAAGTGTGTGTGTTAGCTCCGACGTACGACTGGAGTTTACTCCTTACGAACGATTATAAAATACATAATAAAAATTATAAAATATTTATGATAATGAATTAATATCAGAGCCATCTCTGTTCGAATGATTACCGGTGCCATCTAGTTTTCGCAAGGATGTATTATTAATTTATTACGTAACATATTCTAGTTTCAGAGATATTGTGTAGATGGCGCAATATCATCAGGTATATTCTGAAATATTCGAAAATAGAAGTAGTGATGTGCCGGATATCCGTATCCGTATCCGCGGATATCCGAGGGAGAAGAAAGATCCGTATTCGTATCCGTATCCGTTACTTTTTGGCGGATCTTATTACGGATCTTTTCCCTTATTAATTTTTAATTCATAGCTGAAATTCTACATATAGGTGATTAGGTAGCAATGAAAAACTATTAAATTCCATTCAGATTACTTTTTATTTCTTAAAATCCAACATTTGGCACCTTTTTAATGCAAGCGTCAAATGGCGGGCGTCAACTATTGTTTCAAGGTCACGCGCACCGATTGAGTAAGAAAGTTAAAATCCATATCCGTATCCGCGGATCTACATTTTTAACGATCCGGCACATCACTATACGGAACGCATACCGTGTGACAAGGCATACCGTGTGACAATTTTTTATGGGAAACCTTTTTTGTTAGGCCATTAGAAACCCAACAAAAAATAAGTGTGTATGTGTCAGCTCCGACGCACGACGGTAGCCACAGGTGGCTACCATCGCCTAGCTCACTGACAGGCTGACGGTCCACTTGATAGTAGGTTACCATCAAGTGGACCGTCAGCATGCCTGTGAGCTTAACATAAAAAAAAATCGGTTAACGACATGAAACTATCATTTTGTAAATATAAAGGATATATCTTCCATAACTAATGTTGGGCTAGTATTGTTTCATGACTTGCGTAAGTAACAAATAATGTGATGGAACCCCTTATATGATTGCTGTCCGCTTTTGTCTATTTCTCAGCAAACTTCTCCTAACGAATTTTGATACTGTTTTCACTAATAGAAAGAGCGGCGAACGAGGAAGGTTTGTGTGTATTTTTTTTTAAATTTTATTTATTTACATACAAAAAAAAAAAACAAGTAGAAAAAAATGCATCCCTGCGAAGCCGAGGCCGCGTCACTAGATATCTATATATCAGTAATACATTCAAAGCTTTAATTTAGCTTAGAACAACAGAACTTATAAAAGCAAAATATATAATTTGAAAGTAACATAACTTGTAAAATTTCAATACCCAATAAATCAAAAACCTGGCCACAATATTTTTTTAAGTGCAAAGCTCGGGAACGGATGATTAATATTATAATGGGGTAGTTTTCACTTAATGACGCTAAATTATGTTTATTAACTAAAATGATGTATGGGAAGCTGCCATACCTATTTTGATTGATCGATTAGTTGGCATGATAACTTAACAAACAAACAAGCAACTCATATTATATATATATAATATTAGTTAGGATAAGATATTTTTTTGGTACCATCATAGCTATCTTGACCTTGGAAGCTGCTGCAAGAAAGAGAGAGCGAGTGCTCATACCCAACCCAACCACCCTCTTAAATATTTTTTGTACTATACTACTTAGCTGGTGCCCGCTGCCCGCAACCGCAAAAATATAACACCTGAGAAAATATCTGACATATTTGTCGTCGTGACGACGGTGGCGCTTATTTTTTTATATTCTTAGATCACTCGGGAACCTAACATTTTTCCAGGATAAAAGTATTCTCTATGTTAATCCAGGTAATAAAGTAGTGACAATTTTCATTCATATCTGATTAGAAGTTTTTATGTGAAAGAGTAAACAACATACATCCATCTATCCTTACAAATTTTCGCATTTATAATATAATTATATTGTTTTAATATAATTTATTGTGTAAATTTTAACAGATTACAGGAATAGTTTTATATGTAACCTAAATTCTGAGGTTCTTTGCATAATTTTTATGGAAACATTATATATATCTACACAAAATGTATAATTATTCGAACGAAGTATGTTACAAGCGGTAATTAGTTCACGTATGGTACAATTTCGCCACATAACATTATACTTTTTGTAATTGTTTTGTTTACTGCTCATTCGAACTACATATTTATTTTTTGTTGATAATTGCGATACGTTGATGGTGACGAATTTACTTATGGATTACGAAAAAAAATAGAAAATTTTTACCGATGTAGCTGATCTCGATGTCCTTCCAGTGCCACCTGTCGCCTGCAAATGCAGCTTAACAGCGTCAGCTCCGGTCCTTTTAACTCTTTGTTCCGCAGGTCTGTTTGCAGCTGGATTTGTCTTCTTAGCACGGCCACCTTGCTTCGTCTCTTTTGCCACTTGTATCTTCCTAAAAACTTTGGTTTTCATTTTTCAATTTTCTTCGCAGCGAATTTTCATCTTCACAATTTTATTTTATATCTCACTTATCGAAAGATTCACTATAGATAAATATGAAACGAGAAAACGAGTGGGTGTAGATTTGTCGATAAGATATTTGGTTTGAAGGTGAAAAAGTGTCGATAAAAAATAATATGTACACAGAGAAGTCAGCTGCCTGAATTACGTGACGGAACAGCCCTTTATGTAAGCACCTCGACACGTAGGGGCCTTGATCTGCTGTACTGTGACGGTTGCCCGAGTGGACACAGTTTCGTTAATGTTTGTCTGAATCAGTATTTACAAAAACACTTAGACGTTGTTGAAGATAATATCTGATATAAACATACGCAGCTATACTCTCCGATGTAGAGGCGAGCGTCTAACTCG
The DNA here is from genome assembly GCA_944738685.1 of Synanthedon myopaeformis. Lineage (NCBI taxonomy): Eukaryota > Metazoa > Arthropoda > Insecta > Lepidoptera > Sesiidae > Synanthedon > Synanthedon myopaeformis. The sequence goes on from OX122915.1 coordinate 7,657,161, forward strand.
GGGTCCGGACAAACTGGCGTCCGTCGTGCAAGCAGTCGCACATCTCGACAACTCTACAACCATTAATTTAAGGACTCAACACTTAAATGACATTTTCAAGATCAATATCGCGTATGACATTCGAAGTAATCTGTTTATGATGCACTCATTATATGAACTGCTAAAACATATAAGACATGACAATGATTTTTTTCACAACAGCAATAAAATATATTGAAACAATTTTTTTTAATGCATTTATTAACAATAAAATAAATATATAAAAAAAAAACAGATTAAAATTGACATATTTGAAGAACCTTAAGTATATATTATTTTTGCATGGATACAATTGGACAAATAAATCTAGATATTATAGATTTAGCCAGTACGAGCCACGGAAGCATACAGAAATACATTTTTTAATATTCTCTTCTTTTTTTGTGCATTTCTGGCAGTTTGATGATTTACACGATGATAGGTCTTCTATCATTAACAAGCATCACCAGTAGTATGCAAGCTGATACCCTGATTAAATAAAGGATAAGTAATAGATGGTTAGGCTTCAGGATATTTTATTCACGCATCTTTTAAGAAATAAACACTGAAAATTCAAGCACTTTATAGCTAGCTTTATATTAGCTAATAACTTTTTAATAGCAGTTGTATTATAATAATCAATTATATAATAAGTCGTTTCGGTTAATTATCCAAAATAAAATATTACTGTGGCTTATTTTAAATTAGTTTTACACGCCATCTCACGACAAAATTTAAAAAACATTAAGTGAAGAAACATTTTAGGTTTCCTGTAGATACAAAATCTTTTAGGAAGAATCGCACAGATGGCGCTGTTTGCTACAACAAAGTTTTAGTAATTTCATTCGACTTGATTCGACAAACGCCATGATTAGTGCAAGTTTTGTGTAGTTTCACTAGATGGCACCTATCTCGACTCGAGGTTATTCTTTTATATCTGCAATTGGTCCAAAATATATTTTACAGGTAGTTATGAAACTATAACTACAGGTTGTTCGGTAAATAATAGCCGATATTGGAGCTATCACAGGTCGCACCGTTTTTGTGATATTGGACTTTTTTAGAATTCTTAAACGTTCGTCCTTTTGTCACTAGTTGGCTCCAATTAGTTCTTCGTTAAAGAAGGAATTATAATTAGTATATTGTGCATAATAGCGTGTTATTTTTACTTAGTAAAACTGTAGTAGTACCATTGCGAAAGACCCTTGCAAAAATTGTCAAATAAAACTTTGCTGAAATCCATTCGCTTCTTCTTAATTTTCAGTTTCAGTTGGTTTCCTATTCTTTATCCTACGTTATGTTTATGTTATAGGAAACTGTAATCCATTTACATCCTGTACATACCTGTAAATGTACAGGTATGTACAGGATGTAAATGGATTACAATAATGATTGTAATATTTAAAATTCCCCATTGAAAAATAGCCTAGAGAGAATCTCAGATTCTATAATCTTATTTTGTAAAGCCCTTAGCTTAAATGTCGAAGTAAAAATTTCATTTTCATTTTAAGATGAAGTCACGAGCACCAGCTAGTGTATATTTATATAAGCGTACAGTTATTTATTTAATACAAGTAGCTCCGTTAGAAATAAACTGCTATGTAATAAGTACGAAACCTTAGTTTGTTCTAAATTCGAGCCTGCACTTGACTATGTAATCCTAACAACTTAAAGTAACACTGAAGTGTACACTAAACACACCTGTTAGAGTTATGTTACTATTTTAGCCAACACGACCATGTTAATGTCTTGAATTTCTACTTTTTTAAATGAGATCGTGCTTACCTGTTTCCAGTAGCAGTCATTATATCAAGTACGGTATCTGGATCTGGTGTTAATACGGAATAAATCTCAATCAATACTTCCATACTTAATACTCAATATTATAATTGTGAAAGTAACTCTGGCTGTCTGTCTGTCTGTTAGCTTTTCACGCTTTAACTACTTAACCGATCATCATGAAATTTTGCATTTACGTTGTTAGGGATCCAGAAAAAAAGTACAGTTCCCAAGTGTATTTTAACTTGGGAACTGTACTTTTTCATCTAAATAAATTAAAAAATTAACGCATGGCCAAAGTGTTATAGCAACAAGAATTTTTAACGCGGACGAAGTCGCGGGCCCCAATGTGCATTAAAAATACCATTTGAATAGCATCTCGAGTTATATTAGCATTACAATTCAATAGTTTAAAACAACAGTTTAATTCTATTATTTTATTAGGACTGTATTTATTGGTTTATTGATTAAATAATAAAACTACATTTTGTTTTGTTTATGTATAAGTACAAAGTGGTTTTAATTGGCATTACTAGGCATATGCAATTGTTAAATCTTTTACTAAAACATATAGCTCTTTAATTGCTCAGATTGTTTGAGCTCTATTTGGAAAACTAATGACAATAACTAAGTATTGGAAATTGTAAAGCTAAAACTAAGTGTCCCTAATAAAAGTATTTTTTCAATTAATGGGAAAAATGCTTTTACTTATGTATGTGCCTGCGGAGATTAGGTTGGTAAATTGTATTGTTTGTTTGTTAACAATACTTTGTTTATTGCGTTTATACCTTACTCATTTTTTTCATACGAGAGTAAACACTTGTAAGAGTCGCGCAGTTCTAAAACTATTATTATAATATAAAGTATAATCTAAGATTTTGATAATTTTAATTTTTTATTTATTTATTAATACAATATAATGTTTCATTTAATTTAACATTAGTGTAAACACAAACTTATTAGTTTTCATCATACTTCAGTCTTCGTATGAATTGTTATTAATTTTCACTTAATTAAACAAAAATGTTTTTTATAAATATAATTAATATAAATTACAAATATAGGTCGCTTACGTTACGTATGAGTACAATACAGTTATAGATTAATATTAAGTCTTAAAGAAAACATATTTAAATTGACATTATCACAGAAATAAAGGAAAATTCTTAAATTAAATTTATATTAGGTTACTTAGACGATGTTAATAATATATAATTTAATATATACATGGAAGCTACGCATGGTAGGAGTCTTTGGAATTGCAAGCAGGATAGAAAAATGTCGTGTCAGGCATTATTATTAGGTATAAAATAGATTTGAAGGTTATTTTGGTATTCGGGATATGTCGAATTCCTAAACCACAGTTTAGATTAGGTATTCTAAGTTTTTTTAATAGATATTATATTTTGTAAATTAATTTTATACAGCTTTAAAACCAGTAGGTCTACTTTATATTAGGTGTAACATTAACATATTATTATAGTGTTTTTTCATAAACAACGTTTTAGTGTAATAACAAATAATAATGTTTTTACCTATAAAATAAAATTTCAGAAAAAAGTAGGTAGGTATATGATATAATAACCCTCTTTGGCACAAGCTTATTTTTAGAATTAAAGTCTAAATTAGTAAATTGTTAGAATTTCAAGTAAATTATTATTATACATAATTCTGTGTTAGCTTATTCTTGAAGTACTTAGACGATCTAGATTATAATGTATTTTATTATATTAGAAATATAGGATTTTTTTCTTGATTAGTGAAAATTAACTGATTATTGAAATCAGAATTTTACAAGACCTAAAAGGGCATATTCAAAAGACCTTTGTATTTAAAATAGAAAGGTTGCAAATGAAATTGAATAAAGTTCAGACCTACAAAGTCACACGGACCAAAACTAGATTGATTGTTGAACTACAAGAGATATCATCCATCGTTATTAAAACTACCTTCAAATAATTATTTGAATGTTACATGTTATATGTTTATATGTTTATATGTTTACATTTTTTGTGTTTCCAGCTTTCCTGTGTTTCCAGAAAGTATATATCTTTATTTATAACACTCTAAAATTTAGTATTTACTTTTATCATGGATGGCACTTTCGAGTTTTATCAATGAGTATAGGGCCAAGATAATGTGTCAATAAGAATCCGATTGGAGTTGTAATAAGTATCGCTTGTATTGTGAGCCTCATAACATCTTCGGCATAGCTCATCTCTTCACTTCTTGATGTATCACTTGACATCATCAATGTATTGATTGCTAGAGGACATAAAACTGCCTGAAAATTAAATACAATTTCAAAAGGGAACGTTAAAATAAAAGCATTTAAAAATAAAAATGAGTATCATCAATTCATCACGTATCAATCAGTTATTGCGTTGTTAATTATTTTAAATTACTTATTAAAAATTTTATTCAATAAACAAGAAACATAACTAAACATAAATAAAACAAAACAAAAAAAAAATTGTTATTTAACCTCCCATTGGAGACATTCAGTAGGATTCCATTTGAATTACTTGAACTATTTAAAAGACATTAATCGCAAAATAAGTAAACTTTTAATACCCAAAATTAACTTTATCGAATTAAAAGTACTACTTTACGATTTACGATAGTGGTCCAAGTTACAAATAAATAACAATTAAAAAAAATACCTCTACTATAGATTTAGGTGTCCAAGCGCAACAAATAAATATTCTCTCTTTTATCGTCGAGTCAAAAGAAACGAGAAAAGTGACAGTCAGTCTCACTGTCAAACAAATCAGTAGAATACCGAAGCCCACTAACATTGTTTCCGATATGGAACTATCGATCTGAAACACAAAATTTATTTAAAAAAATCAAGGATTTAACAATCCTTATTTGCGTTACTAAGTTTGTTATAAACATTATCTAAATATTTAGTGCCAATGTAAATTAGTCGATTTATTAGAGGCAGGGCACACTGCGATTCGCGGTCATTTGGGCAGCCCGTCTGTAGGCACCAACCACCCCTTTTCAGAAGATCATCATGAAATAACAGCATGTGTGCTGTTGTGTTTCGGTGAGTTCCTATCCCTTCCCAATCTCTTATCTGTATGGCAAACTTCATCAAAATCCGTTCAGCCGTTTTAGCGTGATTGCGTAATCAACATAAAAATTTCCAAACTTATTATAATTATTAGAATAAACATTCGCGCTAAATGGTATCATACATTTTTATGTCAAAAATACAGAAGCGCGTATTAGTTTATTATTAGGAGATAAAATAAAAATAATGCTGCGTTGGCAATCGACTGTCAAGAAGTCCGCGGGAACGGTGCCGAAATTGTAAGTATATTACAACCATAGACATGTTCGAGTTACGGCATTCGTTATTTCCGAAACCCATTGCCACCATAGCTGTCACTACTATAACTATATAGGTACATAATGACACAATTTTTTTAGTACTGTTTGACATTTGACCTATTTGACAGTATTAGTTACCTTTTTGCCACCCAAATGGTTAGATATCCATCTTGTGTCGACCCCCATAAAAGCTTCCCAGGCGACAGATGGTGTTACAGCTATAAAATTTTATTCAATAACGTGCTGTGTGTTCGGGAATTTATTTACACCCTATCACTTATAAGAGAGGTTATTCCTTACAATTGTTGCTTTTATAATTTACTAGCTGTCCCGCTCCCGGCTTCGCCCCGGCTTGCATCTTTTTTCCTTTGGTGAAAACCGCATGAAAATCGGTGCAGTAGTTTTTGAGTTTATCGGGAACAGACAGACAGACAGACGCGGCGGAGGACTTTGTTTTATAATATGTAAGGATTAGCTTTTGTCCGCGACTTCGTCTGCGTTGAAAAATAAAAAATATAACGGCTGGCAAAATATAAGAGCAATATTTATTCAATTTTTATTGCTGTTATAGTTTTGCAAGGAGTTGAATTTTATTTTTTGATCTCTTTAAAAACTACGTGAAAAGTTAACAGACAGACAGACAGTCAGAGTTACTTTCACGTTTATTTTATCAAGTATTGGGTTTATTATTAAGTTGTCATGACTTTCCTATATGATTTGGTACATCAAAATAATTAAAACAAAAATCAGCGTTCCTCACATCAATCAGAGTTTACGTCGTGTGTCAGTGAGACATTTGCAGCCTTTAAATTATCGTCGAAGGATGTTTCCAGGATTTTTCTGATAAAGAGTTATTATCTACAGCTGAGTTGTACAGTTGTAGAGTTGCGGCTGAGTTGTATGAGTAAATAATAATGTGAAAGGATGCACGTTTCCGGAGATTTGATCTAAAGAAAATTGTATGAGGAGAATGTTATGTTGTCCAGTGAAACAATAAAGTTTTGAGATTTCCAGGTAGAATCCTAATCTTACAATTGTATTATTAGAATGGAACATAAAATAAATGCTTACTGCGAAAAATGTTCCTGTGTAAGCAAAAAGCATAGGCTCAAAGATAGACCACATCACTCGGTAGGCAGTGGCGGCTGGACTTGAGTTGCGCTCCCAACATGCTGATGTTTTTGCTTCGCTTGACCACCAAGCGCTGGCCGTCGCGTTACATGCCAATACCGCTACACCACCTGTGAAATTAAGTCAAGCCTTAGAATATTTAAAATAGTGATAGGGCACACTGAGTTCCACGGTCATATGTGACCATCTGGGGGCAGTAACAAACTCTTAACGTAATATGATTACGTCAAATAAGAAGACGTGTTTTATTGTGTTTTGGTGAGTGAATAGGTGATGCCAGAACTAATGGTCGAGTTGTTAAAGTACGTGCGTGCAATACACAGTGTTAAAGCACACTGTGTGTAAGCACATTGCAGTCAAGTAGGTGTGTTGCGGCAGTAACCACTCCCTTATCCTGAAATAAAACAATGTGTGCTGTTGTGTTTCAGTGAGTGAGGAAGGAAGTCCACCCTATCTCAGTCTTATTAAAGTCGGCAGTGCACTTTCAACACATGTGAAGTTGCTTATAACATTCTGCTTTTTGACAGTGATCTTTTGTAAGAAAGTTGTTACTTTCGTCAGATAGACTGTCCAGATGGTTACTTTCACAGACGTATAAACAGTTTTTTATAAAAAAATTATCGAAATTTAATAATACCAGTGCCTCCCCATCCAACTAGCGACGTTAAGAAATTTGCGCAGAGTCCTCCAACTAACAAGAACATGACCCTTAGTTCTGCTACATAGTAGTCTTGAGGATGCGGAATGAATTTTGCCAGGCTGCCCCACGCGACGCCCAGAACAACACCCACGAACAATGTTAATGCTGCCTGTAAAAATGGAAGTTACTAACAATTGAAATCAGATCAACAGTATATTCAGTACAATGGAGGAATCTTCAATATCTTGAACCAATACAAATGAGAATACAAGAGAATGCGAAAAATCATACAAAATTTAATTTTGAGTAATCAAAAGTAATTAATTTGAGTTTTATAATCTGGCACCAGGCTTTACACGAATCCAGTTTTTATCTGCAAATTATATATACAAACTTTTTTCGCTCTTTTCATCAGTGAAAATTGTATCAAAATCCTTTGAGTGATCTAGAAGAAGTTAGCGCGGAGAATTAGACCAAAGCGGCAAGCTACGCTTATAATATGTATATAGGTAGAAAGATATAAATATAGAAGATAAATCACAGTAAAATGTATACCTCTAAAGTGAATACGTGCAGTACTGAAGGTCGAAATCAAAGGTCAAAAAATATTTATACAGGTATTTACCTTACGACTGATTTAGTTACTGAGAAAATTAAAATTTGTTTTATTACATTTCACATAATATTTACATAATATTTAATTTATCTTTAGCTGTGCTTAAATATATTATTATAATACATGTTTATACCATCTTTTGCTACCATAATAATGAAAGCTATCTAAAGATGCAGATAAGATTTAAGCCAACTGTGTTTAAAATATGTTTCTGTGCAGCCTTTGCAAACGTTTCATTCAACGAAAATTCTTTGTAAACAAATATAAAAATAAAACGAAAACCTCATCTACAAAATCTCGGAATACTAAAAAAATGTTAAACACGAGCGCTATGTCATTCAAATTTAAAACACTCTTATTGTGTGTGCCATGAATAGCACGTGTTGTGAATAGCACTTGGAATTTCAGCACTTACTTTCGCGTAGCGATAAACTTCATTAGTGTTGTGGAACATAGCGCTGTGAATGAGACCGTACACACCGACGCTAAGTGCAGTGTCTGTACCGCCAGCGGTACAAACCAACTGGGCCCAGTTGTGAGTAGTATCGCCATCGTTGGCTCGTTTCCCGGAGCACAGCCGCTGAACAGACGGCATCACAACGGCACAGGACACCGAAGCGTAAATAGAGCCATTCAGAAATCCTGCCAATTTACACCATTGTTCATTTGTTTATTAAAAGCTAGCTTGTGCTCGAACATCGTCCGCGTTGAAAAAAAAAAATATTAAAAAAAAAAATAATATATATACAATATAACGCCTGACATCTTTATTGCTATTACACTTTTGCTAGGTGTTAAATTTTAGATGATTCGTCGGGACGGGAACAGTACTTTTTTTCTGGATAAAAGATACCCTATATCCTATCCGGTAACCCTGACAACGTGCATAAAAAATTTCATCATGATTGATTGAGGCGAGATAAGGTAATGTTTGCTTTGATCGTTTCGTTTAATTCTACTAGATAGAAGACTTTATAAGATGCTTAGATAATTGTTATCATTTCATAACACTCACCTTGAACTTAACCCTGAACTTTTACCTTCCTACACGTTGTAATTCTACGGTTTTCTGTTCTAGGAAAATTGCATTCCGTCTAAACAATTCATTATCAAATTTCATCATTACATCATTCAACTCTTGTACACTATGTTTTATTAATTAATACAGCTGGTTCACACTATTTACGTAGGTATCTAACACAAAGTTTTGAATTTATGTGCTTTAACTGTTTTTCGTCATCGTAATCTGATGATTATTAGAGACTATATAAGTAGATACTAAGTTTGAAGCTCTATTAAGTGCGATTCTTTCTAAAAAAATCCCATGCATTGATAATTATAGCATATATAAATCCTTATAGCATAACATATTTAAAATAGAGCTTATGTTTTACACTGTAATAACGACCATCAACTCAAATACTTTAATTCATTTTGACTTAGCAAAATTCTTATAGTAAACCTTATAAAAAAAGTCATCCCACTCTAGTTTTCCTAACTTCATATATTGCAATATTTTGTGTAACCGTGAAATCTGAAGGAGAACTAATATCACTGCTATAGATCCTAGAATCATCAAATTGAAGTAGCTATGGGCGGGCTACATTAATCGTAGAACTGACGGTCACGCACATGAATACGCTGGACCCTACACTGCCGGGTATCCAAGAGGAATTCCCAATGTTAAAAAAAGGGACTACGGATAGTCCAGTAGTGGGTATCCATTTTCCTTATTTCACTATGGGCGGCAGCGTACTCGCCACTTGTAGCGTTACTTGTATTATAGGCGACTGTAGCCACGTACCATTAAGTAGACCTTAGCGTCAGCTTATTTGTCGTCCTTGACATTTAAAAAAAAAGTAATAGATATAAAGATTGCATAGTTAATGCCAACCCAATCACAAGGAACATAGTAATACTATTTTACTCGTATTAGAGTAAATATTGATTGTAATCTTCTAACTATGCATCTACTACGTACAAGTGTTAGTACTATTATTGGAGCAACGTATCCATTAAATAAATTGATTCAAATACATCAATGTGAGGGTTTCATTCAACTAGCTATTTGTTACAAAATGCTCTATCTGAAACCTATAATGGGAAATTATTTAAGTCAGTTATTGTTCATGTGAACTAGATTTAAAAAGTAGAGAATGAGTAGACATTTTTCTTTGGAGGGAAAATAATACGTGTGATGGACAGTCAAAGAAACAATAGGGACTTTACTTATATTGTGAAACACAAGGCTGTTGCAATAGCGTCGTCAAACCTAAAAGGAACGTCAACGTTAAAAGTAGTCTTCCATCATGGTTATTGTAAAAACGATTTTTACTAACTGTAAATAAACAAAAGAAAAAAAATTAGGCCTCAGAAATTTCATGTTTTTTTTAATGTATTGCTATGGCCAATAACTAATGAGTAGTCATGGAATTATGTAGTATAGAATTGGTAAGCTGCTCGAGTTGGAAAGTGCCCTCTTAATGAGAATATATTCGTGGATCATCTTTGAACGTGTTTATGGGTTTTGGAAGGCGAATAACCACACAAAGTACAACAGCGTAGTATTCGGCTAACGCTTGTGAACTTGTGAAGTTCTGAATGTCATTGAAGCTTTACAATAAAGGACGTTATTGGGCGAAAATGCATTCAAATACGATACGAGTCCAACAGGAAGTTTTATTGAATTGGCGTTTTATGGCATGGTATTCCATTGTGTCGTTCGTTCTCAATAAATTTTGTTTTATTGGGTGCATTAGTTCACCTACAATAAAGCTTTAGAGGTGTCGTATATGCATAATTCATTGAATGTATTTTCCTATTCATATTAATATTTCAATTTGTGTCAAGTTAAATCACATTGCGTTTCGCATTTTTAAATTTTTACTGCTTACTAAGTACTAAGTATTCTAAGTTACTTCTTATAACATCAGCTATCTACCAGTAGAAGTGTCGTCAAAATATATCTAATATATAAAAATTTGGAATTATTTTTGAAAAGAAAACTTTTTTAGGCGCGTTGGGCATTTTTGAGATGGGAAAAAACCATCGAACTCGCGACCTGTTACCGTAACGTAACCGTGTAACCGACACCTCTGTTTTTTTTAGATATTGCGCCATCTACACAATACCAAGTTTTCACTTCTGTCGGCACTCCCGAAGTGCCACTGTTTTTTTTTTTGTTATAAGCAACGTATATACTTCGATATATATTTAGTAAAAAGCAATTATTTTTAACATTACAAACAGACACTTCAATTTCATTTATTAGTAAAATAGATGATATATATGTGATATAAGTATCCACTCTCAAAAATATGCATGCATATTTTTTATGTATATAAAGAAATAATCAAGCATACTCAAGCATATCCTTACCCCATGTCCATGGCATGTCAAGTAATAAATGCGTGCACACAGCGAGTGTCACTACCTCAGCACACCACGGTAGTACTCCCAAAGTTGTTACTCTCAACCAGTTCCTTTTCATGTAGCTTACATCCCACGTCAGCGATGCTTTACCCAAAATAATAACTGGGTATATCTTTCTGAAACATATTCAGAAATATATACCCAAGTTAGTGCACGAGTTAATTTTAAAAATTACAAGTGGTACCATGTCTACTTGTGTAGTAATTTTTATCTAATAGTCGTCACCTACATTTGACAAAGTACAAACAAAGGTAAACCTATGTTAAGGAAATTGCTTAGTCTCGTAAATATCGTGCTCGCTTTAGGTTTTACTTGCCGAACCATTCGTCATGGAAACGCATTATGTTTCAGTAACGGACTGTGCTTGTTAACTTGTTGACAAATATTTGCAAGAGATTATTCGAAAATTAAAACATTTTTTTGCCACGAAAACAAAATGATTTTTCCAAGGGATTAACAATTCTGTACATTAAATCGCATCCTCATATCGCATCCTGTGTGAATATACGCATCAATCTTCACATGAACACAACACAGAAATCTTCATTTTCTGTTGTTATACACTACATACGATTATAGACGTCCTCATAATTGATAATGAGAGTTTATAATGCTGTAAAAAATATTATAGCTATAAAATATTCTTATGATTTTTGAAATTCTTTTACCTTAACATATTATCTATGTCGGTGTATAATCGCATGTCAAGGATACCAAAGTTGCGTGCAGCTATACCGACAATTAAGGCTGCTAAAAGTGGAGGCAGCGTAGTCAGCGCTTGAAGCGCTTGACCGCTTGCCCATGCTACTATAACCACAGCTGTCAAGCGGAACCATTGACCATCCCATCGCCATCCGTTGCCCCATATGCTCCACAGGAGGCTCCATATTAGTATCCCTTAAATGAGATGTTTTTGTTTGTTGTATTATTGCCATATGTTAATTGTGATATTGATGGTAATGAGTAATTATAAAAAAAAGTTGTTTGTTGTTACGATATGATAGGAGTAAAAAAAGAGTGGCCATTCAGTACTCTATCTAGGTAGCAATTCTGTAGAGCAAGTGAATTTAGTTCGTTTACTCTACTATATCTATATTAGGTCTCTGACCTATGACAGAGGAACCTTAGCCGGTAGAACAAAAAATTATAGGAATTTATTGAAAATTTCCGAGAGAAAGAATTTAGTTATGATTGTATTAATAAATAATGCCATTATAATTATAATTTATTTCAAAGTTTCAATGACATCATATCGAAAAGAAACGTTTAATGCCGTTTATTTTCGATATGATGTTATATGACTATCTGAATAGTCTTGCAATAGTCGACTATTTTTAAGCGCACAAAAACTCCGCTAACGCTATGAACGCCTTAAATGATTCCATCTAAGTAATTGTAGATTTCACTTTAGTCAAGTTTCTAGGAACTGGGTTTAAGCATTTAAATGGTTAAATAAGGCGTTGGAATTGGAACGAATAGAATTTCATACATATTAAAGTAATGAGATTGAAGTGTTTACAAATGTTGTTAAACTCAGGAATTACATTATACTGCTAACACGACCAAGTCAGAAAGAGAAGTTCGACTCTTTAATAAAGTCAGTCAGAAATATGGAATATTTTTTATATATATATTATAAAGACAGGCTGACGGTACTTGGTGGTATGTGGTTACCGTCGCCTTAGGACACAAGCAATACCACGAATGTGGTAGTGCGCCTCGTATTTTTAGTATAGTATTAATATCTCATTGTAGGTAAAACTATAGAACTAGTATATTCACTCGATCATTAGTATGCAATCAATGTCTTCTTCTTTAGGTATGTACAATTGTAAATATTGACATGGATAACATAAAGTATGATACATCATCTTTAATTTTTCCTAACAATGCTGATTCTGTCTATATGCTCCTTCTGTCAGAACTTATCAAATAATAAATATTCTATTGTAGAATATTAATAATAAACGTAATAAATACACGAGTTCTATTGTATAAATTGGATTACTGCAGTCTCATCAAAATGTGCTTTTTTTTTTAGAATATTTATATTTAATTAAGTTAATAATTATAGGTATTTGTTTTATAAGTTTTAAGTTGCTTTTATATTTAAGTTTATATTATATTATTATAAATTGTATTATATGTATTGTTATAAATTGAAGTTGCTTTCAAAGTGGATTTAGAGATTGAAACTGAAATGTAAAGTTACTGGTTCAGAATCTATGAATAAATTTAACAGTGTACAAAATGCAGTACCTAAATTCATTAACATAAAGTTTTAATTAACACAATGCGATAAAATGTGAGAGACTTATATCAATCTTATTAGGCGGGTTGTATATAAATGATAGTTTTATATTAGGGAATTATGTATTATATATATATTGCATTATGCATATATAACGTTTTTATAACGAGATTGTGCAATCGTAGTGTGCAATTACATATAACGAGACTCTCGCTAGTTATGTTTATAGGCGACGGTAGCTATAATGATAGTTATGATGAAAGAGATGACAGCCCATCTGCCACTCCTTAACATAAAAAAAAAACACTAAGGGAATAAATGTACTTTTATGTCATATTCACTTTTCAGTAAATTAAATTTCTAAATTAAATCATCCTAAGAATATTAACTCACCTAAAATTAAAAAAGTAACATAACGAATCCATAGTTTTGTACTTTTTGATGAAAATTTCGATTCGCTCTTCAAATTGTTGTTTGAATTAATTTTGCTTATATTGTTCGATGAAAACTCACGTGTTCTGAAAATTAAAAAGTAAATAATTAAATAAAAGTCTAATTTTATCATACAACTCGATTTGTTCAATATAGGTTCCAGATATTTTTTAATATATTCTGAACTAACATCATTATGAAGTTGCAGTTACCACTGATGATAATGTCAGGGAAGTAGTTTTTATAAAGATTCTATCTTCAAACATTTCTGTATGTTCAGGGTTTTGGAGAATTAGTGTCATTTGTATAATCTTACGTTTTCTTTACTTCTCTGCCATAGTGTGCCGTGTAAACACCCGTAATGTTAACAGCGCTTTCCTTATCTGGTGACAAATAAAATGACGACAAAACGTTATATGTGGAATTCAGAAGCAATATTTTGTAAATATTTGTGTTGTAAGCAATAATAGTCGAAGATTATCATAGTTATCTGATTCTATGTAAAACGCTATATAAAACGAGCGATAAAGTAGGATTAATAACATTTTAATAAATAGAATTATCAAAAAGGTTTACTAATTTTTTTTTTAAAGATGACCTCATCCCCGGTTGACTTTTCTGTGCGCCTTTAAGGTTAACAGAATTTTAAGATTTCAAAAATAATTTGAAGATTTCATCTTAAAAGCCCTTTTAAGAATTAGAATGTTTAGTCAGATTTAATTAAGTAATCATCCCGAAAATACTTTTGACGACTTGACAGACCGTCAACTTTACTTTTGCTTACGCGTAATATGCATGTATTATGCATAAACTTTTCCCAAGTAATTCTTTATATAATGCGAAAACCATGTTAAAACCTGCTGGTTTTACCTAACAACAAAAAAAGAAAAATAAACTATGATTTTTTCTTGACTATATTATACATAACATATTCAGATTATTTGAAATACTTCTCTTGCAGTTTAGCATGACTATGCGCCTTAACATTGTTCAAAATTGACAAAAAATACTCAAAAATTGTATACTTACTAAATAATTGTAGGCTTATTCGTTACAAAATAAAATGAACAATTTAGAAAAAATATTTCTTTATTGAGAGTACTCTTTATGAGGAGGTTTAATAAATCGATTTTTTACGATTATTATTCATAAATGTAGTCTGTTTTATAAATTATACATTTAACAAAAAAAAAAAAAAAACATTGGTCTTTTTAAGGGTTAGTTACTGCCGCCAGACGGGCTGCCTAAAAGCCACTACTATAATCATCTTTTCTTAGTCTGCATCATCCTGCCATCCTCTCATGCATTATATGCATTATATGCAGGACATGATAATCACTCATTATCAAGTCTTTATCATAAAAAAATATAATTAAATACGAAACTAATTGTTACGAATTTAACATAAAAATGTTTCTTTTTTTGTACACAATATTTTCATAAACTTACCTAATTGCATTTCAATCCAATTTTATAGTTATTTTAATAACACATGTCTTTGAATAATATTTTACATTATTTAAAAATTTTTAAAATCGAATCCATTTACACTATTCGGAAATAATTATCCAACATGCATTGATACAGCACGATCACAGCATGACGCCGCGAATCAATATGTTTATTTGTGCACTTGCTAACACGCAATCTTTGCCAATGCAATGTCTAGAGAGGTCTGTACTTAAACGAACGAGCCTTGACGTATTCTCCCATTTATTACCATTTTATATTTATAGACATATTGAAGAGAATTAATTGAAGTTAATAGGCGCGGACAATTTATTTCAATGATCATTTTAACCGTTAAAAATCATCAAGTGCTTCTTATATTTATAATAATAACGCGGTCCATAAATGTTTAGAGGGACCACATTTTATTATATAATACTAACTAGCGACCCACTACCGACTTCGCACAGGTTTTCTGATTATTATATATAAAAACCTTTATAGTTTAACGCTCTTTCCATTAGTGAAAACAGCATGAAAATCGGTTCAGTAGTTTTTGAGATTACGCGAATATACATACTTTCTTTCTTTTTTCTTTGCCGTAAAGTATACCGCCAGCCTGCCTTTACAAAAAAATAACAATAATTTTATCATAAAAACAGATCGTGGCAAGTTAAATATAAATACGAGTATATAAATTTACATCGAATAGTTTTATTGAAATCTTTCGAAGCCTCTTAGTAAAACATGCAGAGCTGAGATAAGACGAACTTCAAATACTGGAGATAGAAAATATATTTTTTAAAGTTATACTTAGTTTATATTTAAGTAGCTTAACACTATTAAATATTTTTTATATAAATGTAATTTATCATTTAAATATCATTTAAGATAGGTATATATAAAAAAACGGTTTATATACATATTTCTAGCTTTTGCCCCCGACTTCGTCCGCGCCCCCTTTTTAACACCCGACGCCCGACGCTAAAGAGGGGTTTTATAAATTTGACCTGTGTGTCTGTGTATCTGTGTGACTGTCTGTGGCATCATTGCTCCCAAACGGATTGACCGATTTTGATCAGTTCTTTTTTGTTAGAAAGCAGACATCTAGATATCGATATGGCTTTTAGCTATAATTTATGGAGGCCTGTTTAGGCGTTTGAAAATTATCAGCTCATTTCTTAATAGCTTTATAGTTTCAAAGATTTACGCTTTTATTATAATAAGAATAAATTTTATTTAGCTTTAAGAAATATCCACTTAATATAAATTGTTTCGAATATTCAACACTCCTCCGAAACTAGATTTGCATTGATGGTGCAACCGCGGCGAGACTACCTACGAGTAGTTGCTACTGTTCCTGCATTGACAAATATTACGATACTAGTTCCATCTCGTTCATATTCATTTACAAGTACAAAATATCTACCTACTACAATTAACTTAGTAATTTAAGAAGGCTATAAAACTGGCGAGTTCTTCCTGTACTTTGTGGATAAATTTTATCGCCAACTTTATAGGGTAATAAATAAATTTGTGAATTACTTTTTTATTTAATTATAATTCATGATTATTAATTTTAGTAATAAAATAACTCGTAAATAAAATCTCTATCAATTTACTTATTAATTTTATAAACTAGGTAGGTACTAACATTTTCTTGCGTCTTCGTCCGCGTATCTCTATAAGTATAATAATATAGTATTTTTCAAGCTGAAACCAACCGTGAACGAACGAAGGTTGTCGAGATGGGAATCAACCACAATACAACTAATACAAATTCATGGATGGTAATACCTACTATGCAATGATTGTATGCTAATCATTACAATTAAACAATAGAGGTCTTCTTACAAATCTATTTCAAAATTAAACAAGAATTTCATTAACTAAGGCCGGCATTCTTCAAAATTATCTATGCACACTGCTTCGTCTTGAGGAATGTGTACGTTGCGGGGTCGGATGCGTTTGTGCTTGACATAATTCTAAGAAAAAAAAAAAAAAAAAACTATTTATTATACTATGTTAAGCCATATGAGTCACATATGCTGTCACTATATCGTTGTATAATGTATAAATAGTTCTTATAGTTGATCTTACAATAAACTGTAGGTAAAATAAATGCAAAATTGTATTTTAGTTTTATGGGTCAAAAATATGTTATAAGGTAATAATGCATCTCACATGTTTAAATATTAACACAGGCATAAATAACAAAGTTTACTGACTCGCAGTTAATTTATGATAAAGTTTTCCGAAATAATTTTACATGGCAAAGTTATACAGCGTTTAAAATATAATTATAAACTATATTAATTTAAAAAAAAATCGGTGTATGTCTGCAAAAGCTATTTTTTTATGATGCAATATAAACATTTATGTAACTTTAGATAACTTTAAAGAAACTATAATCTGTGACCTGAATTTTATCGTTTAAGCCAATATTATAACTAGAAAATTAACAACAATATCTAGGTAGGTATGTAAAAAAGTATAAACTAAAACTTTCATATTTTTGTCTTGAGTTTTTTTATTATTAAAACGAACCTAACCTAAATTTAACTGTCGTAGTTTAATGATATCTCCAAATAGGTGAGCGTTTTAACTAAACAATTCATGACGCTTGCAACAGCGAACTGGCATTTCCGCCTTCGCATAGTGGCAGAAATCTCTAAAAGTTGATTCATCTTTTAGAAAGTAAGCGATTGCAGTACATTAAACGATACCTTCTGGAGCGACTCTTGAATCGGGAGATAGAAGTACAGGGCCCAAAACAGTTGTGAGTATTGAGCCCAAAGTTGTAGTAGTGATTATGGCTATGACAATGATGTTGGAGTGCTGCGTTGCGATTATTTTGTCTTGAGTAGTTGAGAATTCTTGTGACAAAGAATCCGATGCTACACGAACCAACACTGCCTGTAAAATCAGATTGATATCGACTTTATAACATAGAACGTTTTAAGATGAGACTAACTAACTTAAATAAAATAATTAGTTAATATTTATTTGCATAGATAGATTTTAATGTCATAAATATAAGTCATGTATAAACTATACAATATATTATATTTAATTGTTTTTGATTTCATGTGTGCAAGGTGGATGCAAAGGATAGAAGACTGTGCGTGGTGACCTGGTGACGAGCCTTGGGAGAGGCCTACACCTGACACAGGCTGAAGATAGGGATGATGATTTGCAGTTCGATAGTATTTCTAGTTTAAAGAATACACTTTAAACTAGAAATACTATCTACTAGAAAACTAGAAATATTATTTCAATAATAATTATAAGGAAATGGTAGGATTGTTTGTAATGAAAGTATCAATTTAACTTAAATTTATGTAAGTTAAGGGCGTCGCGCTGGCGTTCTTTGGCAGGAGGCGGGGCTGCATACATGATCACAAAGCGACTAAGATTAATTGCTTTGTCGTACAAACGTTCACATTGTAAATATTAGCCCACCAATTATGTTAACATAACCTTCAATTATGAGAAAGTATTGGCAAATACCGTGTTCTTTATTATATGTATATATAACTATTAACACTGTACCTACTAAGACTTTATTGGCCGTTTTATAAATTGTACGAAATAAGGGAAGGAACATATTGGGAGAGATCAGGAGTTCATAGGTGTCAATGTCATAACCGTCATAACAAACAAGTATTAGAGGTGGTCGACATTATTCCGCAAGTTGATGGTCTCGTTAAAGCCGATTTTTTTCATAGTTACACAAGTAACAGGATTGCATAAAGGGTAGACCACACTGATCTTTCACTGAAGCGAAGTGGCATTATAACCGGTCACATCACTAACAGCATCCGTTTCCAGTGTGAACCCACTTCGCTAATCTCACATGAGCGAAACTAGTATCTTTTAGATTCGCTTCCAATGTAGCCTACGCTTAATTGGAGTACCGGTTCAGTACCTTTTACCACACATTAATTTGTAATCTTGAATAAAAGATTCAACAAACATACTACCATGCCATATATAAAGATGTTTGTACAGTTAGTATTAATAGAATGTATAAAAATATTTGTACATGCACAATGGTACATCGATAAGATATAGTAGTATATGTGTTTAGATATTAATTAGCTACTTAGCTATTAAGGAACAATAGAAATACATATATACACTTATGTACATTACAAAAACAAAACTTGGATTACACAATGGCAGATTTATGAGTATAATATAAATATTGAAATAATTTATTCCTGTACAACTTTTGATCAATATTAAATCATAAAATTAACCACGACCACCTTATTGTATTACCGTTATAATTAACTGAACCAGGAGGTTGTATGTATCAATGAGAATTTTATCTAGGCACATAATTCGACTCTAGCAAATGACTAAACATGTTAAACACTTGATTATTATTGTAAAAATAAGAAGATTTCTTGTACGACTTGCAAGACCTGATGAAAAATTGCAATAATCACTATATAATATATACCTACTAAAGTTAATGTTGTATAGGATTTATTAACATAAACACTCAAGAATTTATAATGCCACTCTTAATATACAAACCTCAACTACAGCCTTAGGTATCCAAGTGACTGCAATGAAAAGGCTTTCTCTGACAGAAAACTCGTTGGCGAGAGCTGTTAGCATCGCTGTGATCAACCGAAGTAAAAGTGCCAAGAAGATGCAAGCTATTGTCACGCCGATCTCTCTCAAACTTAGTTGTGAAACCTGAGTTGAAAACCAGTATTCATTAGGTAAGAAGCGCGTCTAGTTAGAATGACTAGATAATAAAAATAAAAAATAATAATTTCCAAATGACCATTATCTACCTAAATATTCAACGGGCGCTATGTAAGCTGTGAAATAGTGTTTCAGGTATTTGTGAAATAGTGTATGGGGTCTTTATTCTTTAAAGTTTCAAAAATATCAAGATTAAGCCAGTTTAATACTGAGTAAAATATCCTGTAAGAACCTACATCCCGAAAGAGAATAGGTACCTACATTATTAAAAATCTGACCCACATTGTTCTGGCGAAGTATAAACATTTGCACTTCATTGTCAGCCTGCCTGCCGACTTACAAAAATTAAAAGTAAAAATGGAAAAGAAAATCTGTTAAGTCACGAATGTATATTTATTTACCAGATCTTGTTTTAGTTTTTGTAATCTGTATTTTATACTCGTAGTACTTAGGTGTTATTAAAAAAAAGTTCAATTTTAAGAAAGACAGTGAGGATAAACAGTTTTAGGGTTAACGCGATATCTTCTATATTTATAACAAAATCGTAAACGAGCCGTGTTTGTACATTAAATATAGTTTAAAAAAAATTGTACACTTTGTATTTATATATTACTCAGGTCAAAAAATAATATTTAAAACTTTTTAGTGTGTGCAATCTCAGAAAAGGCTTAACGGATTTGGATAAAGTTTGGCACACACATATTTTATTACCTGGATTAATAATATAGGATTCATTAGGTATAGGTTCACCATTAACTAAAGATCATAACGTTGAAATCTGAAAAAAATGATTCTGTTTTGACAACGACGATATGTTAGATATTTGTGCAGAATAGATCGTACAGGTGGAGTAGTGTCGTGCGATGTCCTGTTATCACAATTGAATAATGTAGCAACGTTTACCGATGAGAGGATTACAGGCTTACACGCTTCAGAGGCCAGCTCGCTACGTTAACTGGATCACGGATATCTTAATGCAATTGTTGACATGTTTTCCATCTAAGCTCGATACACAAAGTTAACGACATTTGAAACATATTGAAAGAATACATGACAACGAACTTTTTGTAGTTTTAAATATAAAGCTTTAAAATAACGCTTGCGTGAGACTTTTTCCGCAAAGTCTTTTCTTAGGCATTGAAACATTTATTTAATCTTTATGGCATGAACTAGCGATATTCTAAGTACATAAATTACATATATTTTAATACACAAATACAGTTCAGTCTGTCGATCAGGTAAAAAAATAAAAAGAGTAGTATGGATTGTTTTTGCAATAATTTACATTAATTTTTTTGATTTTTGGAAGTTACGAAAATGTGAACACATTGTTTCAAAATCTAAACAATGGACAATATTGTTATATCCTCCGAACAAGCCTATTTTTAATCTTAGTAAGACCAAAACTTAGAAGGATAATATGATTTTCTTTGTACACGTAGAGAATTTCTCAAGAAAAAAAAAATGGACCTCAGTATATAGTATATTTTTGTATTAAAATAGTTGTAATTTATGTACCTAGAATATCGCTAGTTCAGGACCGGACGCACTGTATAATTTTATCAGGCGTTGATTTTTTATTAACTTTTTCTGATGATCACTCGGAACTGGGAAGCAGTATTTTTTTCTGGAATAAAAAGTATATAAAAACACTCTTCTTTTAAAACGAAATGTCGAGTAAAAATTTCAAGTCAATCCTTCGGCTGGTTTTCGACTTTTGTTTACATTAATATACAGAAGCAACATTTTTATATATATATGACGATAAGAGTAATTTACCTCTAAGAAGTATCCACTCAACGTAAATAGCATTGGTTCGAATATCCTCCAAAGGACCGTATACACTTCCGAAACAGGATTTGCATTGATGGCCCAACCGCGACGAGACCATCTAGTTGCCGCTGTTCCTGCACTGACCATTATTGCGACACCAGCTGTAATTCAAGTAACATATACATACACCGGTCATATCCAATTAAAAGTACCTACAATATGCTTACAGATAACTGATAATGTTATGATATGTTATGTGAAGTATATAAGCGTTTTTCATACCTACTTCGCGATATAAACAATTTTTCTCAATTGTCTCAATAAATTATTTAATTAGTTATAATATTAGATAACGGCTAATGATAATAATAACGATTTCATAATATTATGTTTAGAGAGAGGGAGAGAGGCCGCGCCTGTGCTCATGTTTACATCGGTTCTGCTGTATAATAGTGTTTTTAAATATTAAAGCGAAGTGAAATAACGATAAATATTTAAAATAAGCTGTGAATTTACTGGAAAAATGTTATGTGCTTCACAAATTCGACATTAACGTATACATAAATATCCGATAAACGCCGACAATTAGGGTGGATGTTAAACGATTCTGCTTAAGAAATATCAAGGAATCAATGATTATACAATATATTATAAACAAAACAATGTGCATTCGAAGTCTTTCGTGGACTCCCAAGTCTCGATTATCTTGCGATTCTCGTGCTCACATTGTTTAAAATTGAACATGGCATTTTTGATTGGTATTAATTGAAAGATTGTTAACAATAGTTAATGGTGGGTTGCACAACTATAGTGTGTAATCCAAGCCTCATAGAGTTCTCAGACACTTTGCCTATTTAATAAAAGCAATGAAAATATTGAACCAAGGTCAAATGCAATGTCTTTTCGCATGCCATTCATTTAGGTATATAGAAAATTCCGAGAAATGTATCGCATGGGTGACCCACGAATTTTGTATAGATATGAGTACTGACTGAGGTAATGCTCTGGATATAATAAAAAATCATTAGCAAGGCTTTTATACTGTGCTAATTAATTTAAAAAATATATAAGTATAACTAAATACACGATAAGAAACGTTAAGAAAGATAAGAATGTACAAAGCCTTTATTGAAAGAGAGTTAGTTCACTATATTCATCATTATAGTCATTTAACAAACATGGAACTGTTTCGTATCGTCAAATCAATGTAATCACTGACCAATTAAGCCCAAGTATCAATTAATCATGAATATAATTATATAAAATATGTATAATAATCTACCAGATTGTAGATAAATACGCGTTGTAGTGTTTACAAAATGGGGACTGTATTTGTGTGGAGAGAGCATATATGACAGGAAATATTTAGCATATTTATCAGATCAGATAATATTATAAAAAAGCAAGGATAGCTCAATGAATGCAAGATTATCGACACAGTTGGCCCAGGTTCGAATCCCGATTGAGGTTGTACCGCCAAATGTTATTGTCGAACATATTCTTACATATATTATAAATTGAAGTCGCTTTCCGCGTCTGTCTGTCTGTATATCCGCTAACTCCAATATATAAAAAATATATATTAGAGTTAACGGTATATGATTTTTCAAGTAAGGTTTATAGTATTTACCGGTGGACCCATAATAAAACATAATTAAGTTTTTATGCAAGTAGAAAAAAAAAATTTTTGTCGGTTTTTCCTCTAATTACTTCTAAATTACCCAAAGGATTTTGATACGGTTTTAACTAATGGAAAGAGGGATAAGCGAGGAAGGTTTGTGTATATTAAAAAAAATGCATCCCGTGCGTTGCCGGACGCAAGTTATTCATACTCGTAAGTAGGAATAACTTGAGAGAAATTAACTTTAAACTTAACATTTAACGATTAAACTATTCAAAATGGTAGTTTCTAAGAATTTACAATTTTTTTAAATCTCAAAAATCTTTTGAGGGTTAGGTATATTACTATATAAAAAATAATAAATTAGAAGTTTTACTTTTTACTCTTAAAAGTTAATTTTTACTTTTTACAAGAATTAAGTGTGTTAGTATTAATATAAGCACTTTCTGCTATTGGCTTTAGGATTAATAATATGACCTTCATTGTATATTGAGTGTATGTTGTATTGGTATTTATTTGTTTTAAATTTATTTTAAAACAAATATTACAAAATAGAATATTACATATACAAACAATATTAAGTTTTTATTTACAATAATAATAAAAACCATTAGGACATAAGTGTGAATTTTCTAAATAAATCGGTTTGTTACTGTATAATTATCAAATATAGAATTTATATGTACATAGCAACAGAGCAGACACAAGTAGACAAGTTTTTCTTAAACAAAAATCTCAGGGGTTTATGTACGAATTTCGAATAATGTATGATATAATAACAAAGAAGTTCTATGAAATTGTCTCACCGGTTCCACCCCATCCGAGGTATCCACACGCGTAGGTAACAAAATAGCCACCAGAAAAAAGAAATAGACTTCGTATAACTGGGGAATAACGATCGTTGTGGTCCGGAAATAAATCTGATAGTATGCCCCACATCACACCAAAGGCGATGCCAACAAAAATCGCGAGTATAGTCTGTCAATAAAAAAAAAAGTTCTAAAACAATTTAGAATGGTTTAAGTCTTTCGACCGTTAGAGTTTTATGTATTATGCAGTTCGTAGCAGTTCGTGAATTATGAACTTTTAGATCGATATAAAAATGTTATAGTTTGTTTGTAATAAAAGTATAGGTACGGTTTTCTTGAAATTGAAAATGCGGAATATCGGAAAAACTTGATTATTAGTCTGTTATTTCATCAAATTATTTTTAACTGCAAATTTATTTTTAAAATGACACACGGATGTTAATACCTATGACAGTATTAAATTTTCTCTTATATCAATAATTCGATCGATCGGCCGATTATCGCTCTTTTTAAAATCTAAGCATCTTTTGCAATACAGCATATTAAGCACCTACAATCAAGTGGAGTGGATCGTCAGTCTGCCTGCCTCTTTTAAATAATATTTAAAAAAAATGAAACAATGTTCAAGATCGAGTGACCCAAAATAAATACATACGAGTATAAATAGAGTGCCCATAATTCTATGCATTAGTGATACTTACTTTTATAATCCTGTAGTATAGGGTAGAGGGTACAAAAATAGCAGCATTGATAACTCCGAACATTCCTTCAGTGAACGCTGTGTCCAAACCTGCCGCATTTAATACTAATTGTGCTATCTGCTTTTTTGCACCAAGACCTCTTGCATTTAATGCCATGGCAGTAGGGACCACCACTGCAGGCGACACCGATGCCAATATGGAACCGAGGTGCAATCCTGCCAAAAAAGCTGTGCTTCAGTTGTCTGTATAATTGTAGTCAATATGATTACTGTTATTACTTAGAATAGAGGAAAAATTCTATTCACCTAACCCAATTAGGCTAATCGCTTGTTTTGGGAGTGATTCCTCTCCATCGCTTTTAATCCAACAGATTAATTATTTGAATTAAAGCTTTTTATGTTAGAAAAACGCGCGTGTACGAAGTCGCGGGCAAAAGTTAGTTAATTGTAAAGTGAAGTCTTGACAAACCCATAATATTATCTGAAGCCAAATGATGATCAGTTCATGCAGAGAACTAGATTAGAAGCTGAATCAGACACCCAAATGTAAGCACATAGAAACGGACTGTTGCTGAACATCTTATCTTACCCCAATACCAAGGAAACTCGAGTAGAATATGAGCGAAAACGGCCACAGACAAGCATTCAACGATCCATGGAAGGGTGGCCAAAGAGAAAACTTTTACCGAATTATTTCTTATATATTCCCAGTTCCAGCTGAGCGGACCCTTCGTCAAGATAATTACGGGGTAAATTCGCCTGAAAGAAAAAAGTAGAAAAAAGCTTTTGTTCTCTGTATTGATTTCGAAAGTTATTATCTGAAAGTCAGATTGTTTGGCGTTCATAAAACTTAAGAAATCTCTTATCGTTTGAGAGAATATTGTTATTTTTAAACCCCGACGCCCGACACAAAAACGGGGTGTTATATGTTTGATGTGTATGTCTGTGGCATCGTAGTTCTCACGGATGGAGCGATTTCGATTCGTGTTTTTGTCATTTGAAAGCTGATGTAATCGGGTTGGCTCTTAGCTATAATTTATCAAGATCTGTTCAGGCGTTTGAAGACCATCAGTCCATTTTCCAGTTGACGAAGGTATTTCACTAACTTCCACATGTTCGATTGATGTAAAAATCTATTATACTCTTACTTAGGTGGTATTTCTATGACATGGTGACCTTGACTTGATGCTGCAGCATCAAGTGGTCTGCGGGATACCCAATTCCTTAGCAACTTTCAGCAGATATAGCGTGTTTGGGCTCAATAGAAAGTCGGGGGTTAGTTTTTATAATTTTAATTGTAGCTAGTTAATTAATTCAATAATTATTATTTTAGTACCTACTTACCGCAAATGATAATCTATAGCATTTGCCATTGGTATATCTAAATAGTTTGATGGCCCCAAATAATATCTACCAATCACTCCGATGAACGTCATCCCGACTATTTGGTGGATGGTGGTATATTTTTGTAGTGTATGCCCGAATATATATCCTGTCGTCACTAAGCCGGCCATTCGGAAAATAAATCCTCCAGGGAGCACTATATCTTTGAATATAAACCATGATGTTCCCCATAACAGAACACCTTAAAAATATATTTTAATCAGAGGCATTTATTCATACATAAATAAATAACTATTTATTACTAAAAATACGACGATAAAGCTGTAGTTTAAATATGAACTTAAGTTTCATTGCATTGCATTGCATTCTTAAAGAAATTAATTCCTAAAAGGAAATATATTTTCTAGTAAATATTAAAAAAATAATCATTGCATATCGATATTTGAAATTGTATAATGTTAATGTTTTCATATAAAAATATCCTCTAGTGATTTTATATAAAACAATTAGTTTTTTTAATGGAAGTAGGTTTGTTATACCACTATTGCACCAACAATAGTAGTAGTTTAAACAATAGTGTCATTTACGGAATTTGCGAATATATTACTATATTAACCTTACCGCACACTATGAGGCTAATGTACTGTTTCGCTTCTATTAAAGTGGGCAGTGAGTGTAAAATTTTTGTGTAAAGCCGGTAACATATGTTTTTTTCATGGTGCCTTCTGCAATAAAATAAATATAATTACATAATATATTTGATAGCATTGGGTAAAGTTACTGTTTTCAACAAATATTGGATTAAATTTCAAGAAATATTAGTTAGTCATATTATATTATTTATTCACGTCAAATGCATATAATTAAATACTCTTATTAAGCTCGTTTTTGTATAGTATGATAAAACTCAGAATCATTTAGCTGACATGTAGATTGGGGTAGAAAATTATTTTTTGATTATAATCATATTATAACGATATTAGCAATTGTTATGATTTCTATGCATGATTCATAACAACGCAAGTTACTTTGGACTTTGGATCAAATTCAATGAAATTTTGACTTTTTAAAAGCTAGGAAAGAATTAAGATATTGGAAGGGAAAAAAACGTTTTTACCTAGAAAAATAGTATCAAGCTGAAAATTTTCATATGTGGGAAATAAGTATGAAAAATAAAATACAATGAATGATTGAACTTTTCAAAAAAGAACTTTCAACATTTAGATTTTAGAGGAACACATCCGCGAATGTTTGCATAGCCTAATATGTTGATGTGCATTGTCATAAAAAAGTCGTGCCAGTAAAAAGAATATGTATAAGAAGTATTTTAGTTTAACTATATCAGTAAAGTTTAAGATATACTTACTCACGTTTCAGGGGCGCCGATTTCAAATCGTGCTAAGCTATTTCCACTTTCAATTATCCCTGAAATATTAAAGTAATATTGCACAAATATTTCAATTTGAAAAAGTTATAGAAATAATCAGTTTCTATAATAGTTATAGCCATGTTTGCACACGGTTTCGCATGCGTCAAACGTAACCTACGTACTTCCGCATCGCAACGGTCAAGTTATATGCTAATGTATTGCATCAAATTAAATTCTGTGTTTTTTTAATGTTAAGATCAGCAGATAGATTGACGATCCACTTGATGGTAGGTGGTTACCTTCGCCTATAACACAAGCAACGCCACAGGTGCTAGAACTTCGTTGCCGACTATACTTGGATTAAGGGTAAGGAATTGGGAAGGAATAGGGAAATGGGTTCTGGCATCCCTTACTCATTCACTAAAACACAACAGCGCGCGTGATTTTATTGCACGGTGGTTGCTGTAGGCTGCGAAACGAAACGTGCCCTGCCACTACTTTCCAGTACAAGACCAGAGCCAACTTTCAAAAGCTCATTTTCAAAATAAACCGTGCCGGGAATCGAGCCCGGGAACCCTGGGACAGAGCCTTAAGGTGTTAGTTAATTTAGATTTTTAATGTTAAGTATTCAAAGATGAGTAGCATTTCTTTGTCATTTATTAGTAGGTATATATCGTAACATTAGATTATCATAGTTTTTAAATTCAACACGAGATTCACATGTTAACGTTAACCTTATTAACATCACAATGTTTAACTTTGTTTTAACAGTGAGAAATATATTGTTATTTTTGTGGCCCCATGTTTGAGACGGACTCCGCACTGTTATATTATATTTATGGCTCTATTTAGTCTATACCACAATCATTTTCGTTTTTATTTATTTTAGGTGACAATCTATACCATAAATTAAAATTAAAATTTAGACATAAGAAAACAAACTTAGTTAATGCTTGAATTCGTTTATGAGGTTGTACATGCATTAAATTTTTATTGGCTTTTCGTGTGATTAAATCTTAATTACATTTCGGGCAATAGTAGCAATTAATTTCCTTCTTATATTGTGTGTAGCTGGTGGTAGGTATAATAGTAAGCTTGCCAATTTTGTCAGTGCCAAACCACGTGAATGATGTATTATTGAAATCGTTTTGTATGTATTTAGATTTGATACAAAATAATTCAAATATTACACACAATATATTATATCATACTAGCTGAACCCCGCTGCCTTATTATCTAACAGCAGACGATTTGCGACCAACTTGCGACAGGCGAAAACTTTCTATCAATTTGTGCAATATCACACTAAATCGTGTTTTTGGTATCACATAACAAAGGTGTGGTTTGCGATAAGGCCTCTTACGGACAACAACTAAAATTAAAGTGCAATATTTCTGTATGGCAGCATACGCGATCGCAAGTCGTCTGCTGTGTCTGCTGTTAAATAATAAGGCAGCCGGCCGGCTAATTTTTTTCCTTTCTTTTGGAACTTCGGAATAAAAACTATATAAAAACACTCTTCTGTTAAAATTAAATGTTGTATAAAAATTTCAAGTCAATCCATCGTCTAGTTTAGTTTAGTTTTTAGTTTCCATCGTGAGTTTTGTAGACACTAACATACGGCAGCAAAATTTTTACATGAAATATTTTTTGAATATAATATTTACTAAATAAACTAATAACAAACATACAGTATACTTACCAGTTTCACAACCATTGCTGACCATTTTTCCTCGTCTTATAGTATTACGCTTTTCACGAGGCGGTGCTCATTCAATCATATTATTATCGAGGTACGAACTAAGTAGGCACTCTAAGTAAAAGATGTAAACACGAATTTCATTCGACTACGTTCGGAAGCCGCACGTGAACTCGTCTGCTCCCGTTTGGCGTCCTCTTAGTAATCAAATTGGTCGCATGCGCCTTGCGTACAATTGCCATAATTGAAAATACCAATGTCGAAATCAACCAATGTCGAACGTTTCAACAAGATTGCGATGCGATACAATCAGTGCAGTTTGATAATAATACGGCGAGAGTTTTTCAACATTGCACCAATGTACCGGATACATTCACGTTGAAGCCGTGTGAACTGTCTATCGCCCGGCTCTGTCTAGCATCAAGAGGTTATGAGGAAAAAACACTTGACGATTTGACTTTTATTGACTTTACTAGCGAGTGATTAATTTTTATGTGACTGGTTTCAAAGTTAACGTCACGAATTTTTATATATTGATTTATAAAACTTATACTTACCCCTAAGTGATAAGGGTGGCCCACTCCAAATTTTTATTTTTAATTTTTTGGATAAAACAACGTTTGCCGTGTCAGCTAGTAATAAATAAATCTAGGAAAATACTTGCAATGAAACTTAAGTATTCGTCATTTTCGTATTTTTTTTAAAAACGTTTACTTTTTTACACTTTATTTATTCTTACATTACTTTAATAAGTAGAAAAGTATATATATTTTATTACATTTCAGAAAACATAAAGAAACCATGTCCCCTTAGGAAACAGATAGATAGTGTCGTGTATGGCTAACCCACTTGGCACGAATTCAATAGTATTTTTATTTTTAGTACACGTAACCGAGACGTTAAAAATAAATATGTTTGACAATTATTATGTTAATATATAGTTTAATTTATTGATACAATAGCAACTAATTCTAAACCTTTCTTACTTTAGTGTTTTGTGTTTTTACTATACTTTTTTTAACTCTAAAGAGAAGACTGTGTTTTGAAGCGCTAAATGAAAAAATATGTAGGTAGATATAATAATTATGTATAATATTCTGTAGAATGTAAAATATCTTAGAACTTATTTTGAATCCATTGGGTTCAATATAATGATGAATGAATATAATGAATTATTTACGTGTATAACGATTTTGTTGATTTTTTTTATTTATTTGGATTTTTATTTTGTTGGTTTACATCTTACTTCGTCTCTCAAAAAGGGCTATCTATTTTTAAACCTTTAAATTTTATCACAAAATTAGATTTTTCTCGAGACTTATATTTGTAAATTATATCCTTTTACATTTTTTTATTCTATTTATCGCCCGTACAAAATTTGATTGAATTTGGTCAAGAATCATAACTTAACTTGATTCATACTGAAAGAACGAAACGAATTTCTTTCTGTATAATAAATGAAGGATATAGCCTAAGATCATTTTAAAAGTCCTATCAATTTTTTTTATTTCCCATCTTTGATTACACAAAAACCTCAATCGCAAACTAATTCTTGTTTCGTAACTTTAATTTACATAGATGCTTCAATTATTTAGCAGACATTGAATAATGAGTCAATGGACTGAGAATGCTAACAAGTATACAATGTGACAGAAATATTCAAATATATTTTGTCAACTACGTATTCATTAAATTGGTATGTCATTGTTATAAAATTTGAATTTGTCCTCACATTTGCTGCTATTTTACTGATATATAAAACGCACAATCATTTTTTTTAGTTATAAACAAAGACAACGAAGAATTCATTAGGTATTCGGTGTTAATTTTTACTTCGTTATAATCATTTTAACATAAAAACTTTTTAACAAAAAATTAAACCGCCGAAAAAACTGAAAACATAAAAATAATAAACCTTTTTTTATTTAACCTTAATAAATAAGTTCTTAAACTAATGTAAGTATACCTAAGTAATTTTGAGTCGGCGCCAAACAAGCAAAGTAATTAATTACGTAAAGCGTGATGCGCGGCGGAGGCGCGGTTACGCCTCGACTCAAAATTACTTAGGTATACTTAGATTAGTTTAAGATCTTAGTTATTAAGGTTAAATAAAAAAGGTTTATTAATTTTTGCTTTTCAGTTATTTCGACGGTTTAATTTATTGTTAAAAAGTTTTTATTTTATTATTTTTGGTGGCTATAATCTACTAATTACTACATGCTTAATTTTTGATTACTTTTTTTTAAATTGTAATACACAACTCCGCATTAAAATCTTTGAGTGAACAATAAATCACCCCTATTTTCCCACCCTTAGGGTAGAATTTTTTTTTCCAAATTTATATGGGACTTTTCAATAAAAAAAACCCTTTGGGGTATACCCTTTTCAATAAAAAAAGAATTATCAAAATCGGACAACTCTGTAAAAAGTTATACATAAAAAAATATACGCTTCGAATTGAGAATCTCCTCCGTTTTTCGTTTTGTCGTTTTCGTCGGTTGATAAATGTAATATATTCATATGGTTTAAATTTGTAGGTACTTACATGATTTTTTTTATTACAGCACCAAATTAGTAAAAAAATACACATATTTATTGGGTTAAAAAAATAACAAATGATAATGCGTAATCCTCGTTCCTGTTTCCGGTCCATTCTTTGGAGTTATAAAAATATTTACAATTCCTTTGCGCTGACATTCAGTAATTTATTGCTTTTTAAATTTAATAAAGGCAGGGATTATATAATTTCAGATAAACATGTATTTATACATACTCTGTTATGTGAAATTAGGAAAAATATGGAAACTGTTTTACAGTAGGTACATATGTACTTTATGTAAAAATGGTATTTATTTTACATAAATATAAAAAAAAGAATAATAAATATACCCAGACACCTCTCGACGTTTCTTCGCACGTAGATTTATATCTAAGATCAACTTTAAACCTGAGTGCAATCAATTGCCTATGAGTATAGGGATATTTTCAACTTTATTACAAAACATAGAACTTTTCTCTCTTGTTGATACATTAAATATTAAATAACTTTCGGCGACGCGACAAATTGGGTTCATGGACAATTTTAAACAAGCATGAAATACAAATGTACCTATCGGTTTTTTTAACTTGATTACAAAACTCTATTGTAGATAAATTAAACTATGTCTAACCTAACAGTTCATGTAAGTATTCAGGAAGAAATTCTACATGTTACATTCCAAATTTTGAGCTGCCTCTGAACAAAGCAGCCCAACATAAAAATGCGTATAGTGACTTTGTTTCGTACTAAAAGATGTGTATTTTATTACGTGGAAGCCAACAGTTACTCTGTCCCACAAAACATTCTATTAAAGGGACCGTTACGGGACATTGATGGATGTTTGTCAGTGACAAACAAAATTCAAAGGACCCACACTGCGACAACTAGCACGACGACGGTGTATGAGTAAAGCACTGTATGTACAATTTAAGAGAAGCCATTCTGACGGTAAACATTATGACAAAAAAAATCTTTTACGCTCAGAACCGTTCCAGTCAAGTTGGCAAATGGCGAACGTCTAAAAGCGGGCAATTTGTATACCGTAACACCCCACGGATACTAGCTGCTCATTAACTATGAACGGCGTCATCAAGACGCTTCTTCAGCAGAAAAAACTGCGTTCAACAGTAGCACCCTCTCTGAAAAAACGGTCCGGAGAGCAGCTTTTGAACGCTTACCACCGGCACAAAGTGCATATAAATTGCGCTCTGAAATTGAAGCGGAGATATGAAAAGAATCTCGGAGTAAACTTATGAAAGACAAGCTGTGGGCAACCTATTTCCAACTCCGCAAGTCCCTCAAAGGAAAATAAAAGGGGTACGGTTACAGGCGAAATGCTAGAAAGAAAATGTGATATTTACGGACATACGTTACACTATATGAGTGTTATCATTTGAAAACAATATTTAATGTCTATCTAAATAAATATAAATATTCCAATTTCTTTAATTATTAGTTTTAATATGATAAACATTGTTTTAAATTTATTAAATACATTGTTTCACTGGCAAATAGCTGATGTTATATCGAGTAACTTAGGCTACTTTTATTAAAAAACAAGGTGTTTTAATAAAAAACTCCGACGCACGACTGGAGTTTACTCATTACGAACGATAAATAAATACAAGAGAAAATATATGACACTGACACAGAATGACAATTAAATAGAACATAATTATTTAACATTAACTTCATAATGACAGACCATTAATAAATACTCGTTACGAACGATTATTAAATATATAATTATGAAACTTCAGATATACAAAAATATTTGAAAATAGACCGTAAACGTAACGCATAATATAACGCATTGGTGTAAAATTTTTGATTTTACTCCCAAATTTTCATACTAGGGGCTGGAGGGAAACTACCTTAAATCCTTAAGTTGGCTCATTTTACATAAAGGAGACATTCCTTTATTTTTAAAAAGAAACAAAACTGCATTCAAAGATTTTCTAAAATTCGCTTGCCTCGCCCGGGACTCAAATCAACTAAAATTAAAAAAAAAACAAACATTCGCTATTTTATTATACTAATCGATAGGATTATTATTCAGGATAAAATTTCTCTAACAAACATTTGTTTAGCGCTTTGACTCCAGGACCTTTGTCCTGGAGTCAAAGCGCTAAGGCAAACATTTTGACTAACGAGTTCATCAATTAATATTGGAATTCAAAGTTTGGCTATGCTGTTAATGTTTGCAGTTACGAATCACGATTTACGTTATAGTAACTCATTTCGATAGGTATCAAATCAAAGGCGTTCAATGTTTAAATGTTACATAACAAACAATTCAGGATATTATATTCTATATTTACCTACTGCCAACAGTGCCATCAATATGTTCGAAACAAGATTGATGCGATAATCAAAACAAGAATGATGTTTGTCATTTAGTGGTTAAGCTAACTTTACACTATATCACATTCATTCATATCCATACACTAACAGCTGTGTCTGCAACTTCGTACGTGCGGTTTTCGTACGCTTGGTATTTCGGTATTCGGTATAACTTTTTTTTGTAAATCGATTGGAATAAATCAAACACTAAATGTTGCAGGAAGCATTTAATACATTCAATTTAATGCGAGTAATATTTATTACGGTGTTAAATTTTCCCTATCAGTTGGGTAAGTTTTTATGCAAATTTTATAAATACAATAAAACCTATTTGAGTTTCATCCAAGGCGAAGCTTTAAGTGAGTAACTGGTTTATTAATATAAGTATTAATTAAATCAACAACAATTGCTGAAACGGCATGGGGCATGTTTATCCACTAATTTTATTTCGTTTAGAGGGTCGATTTAACAAGAAAAAGTAGCGTTATTCTTTCTCTAGAGTTCAAAGTATCTGGTTACCAAATTCAATCAATAACGTAACGGTTCAGTGGTTTATCTGTCAAAAGGAAACACACACAGTTACTTTTGCATTTGAAATCGTTATATTGAAAGTTCATCAATTTAACACAGTTAGTATAAGTAAAATGCTGTAGTGAAGCTGGTGTATACATAGAAGGGGTTGACCGGCGACCGGCTGTCGATTTGTTCAAGGAGATCTCTCTCTCGCTATCGCGATGTCGTCCTCGAGAATATTCTGATTTATCAAAGAGTCTCCGAACACTCTTCACAATATGTGTTTACACAGACGACCGAGCGGAGGATATGAAACTATTGATTCGAAAAATTCTCTGCATCTATTCAAAATTTCATAATATGCCATGAGAAGAAAAATTTATGATGTCATTTTAATGACTGTCATATTCAACAATGTTTCGTAATATGTGTAAATCATTTTTTATTTATTTCAATAATATATTACATATACAAATAAAATTACGCCATAGTTTACTCATTGTCATGAATATAAAGGACTAGTCAGGAGTCACGATTCCGATACTATGATCTTGTGATATATTTTTTCAGTGTTTTAAATTTTAATGTGTAAAAAAAATAAAATATCCATCGATGAGTTAGTTAGACGCTCAATATTTCGGAAAGCTTTAAGAAAATTGTGGCACAAAACCTTTGAAACTGAAAATATATAAAATATACTTTCAAACTCCAATGTTATTAATAAACGTGGACTAACGTAGGACTAACTTTAGTCGGAGGTCTAACGGAGTATTAGTGAAAATCGGTATTAATAAACAAGAACTAAGGAAGGACTACGCTAGACTCTTTAGTCTCGGACTAAAACTTAGTACCACGCGATACCCAGTTTAACGAGGAACTAAAATAGTACAAACCTATTCGTTTGACATTTGACGTTTGTTTTGTATGTTTTTGTTGAATCCAAATTGTGTTTATATAACGTTAATTTGTGTTTCTATTTAAATTAATTAATACGATGGAACTGATTATTATCTTGATTTAAATGTTATAAATGAAAAAATAAAAGACATGTGAATTAGTACAAAGTTCTCGTAAATCTCGAGTTCATAATAAAATACAGATTTAGCCGTAACATTGCTAATTTCATTAGATATAGATAGGTAAAAATGATTTAAAAAATTATCCAAGAGGTGGGATGTAGAGGTTTCGGTGCACACTCACTCTTTACTAATAAATAAAGAATTAAAAAAAACGCTAAAATATACATAATTAATAGCACTGAATATTACATAACATAATTAAGACTTAATACCAATATTTATTAATGACATGACGCAGCGGAATAATATAATGTAGGTAGGTATATTCTCACGCGGAAATCATAAAATAAAATAATAATATTTAAACAAAAGAAAGGTTAATTATAAATATAGGTTGAATTTTAAGCTATTTAGCTACAATAGCAATACAAAATTTCTTTCACAAAGATAAAACAACAAACGCCAAACATTTGTCAAATTCCTACAAACTTTCATGTTCTAGTGGCAATATTTGGATGCGTAGCTCACTCTATTGCTAGTATCATGAGTGTGAGGGAGATAAAAACAAATTAGTTGCACTTTAAACAGCACGCTAAGTTTGTTTTCTGTGAAGATTCATTTAATGACTAGTTCATTAATACTTGGTTAGTCTCGAACTTACTAGTCTAAGACTAACTTCGATTTAACTTTGGACTAACACATTTTTATTAATAACACGGTAAAGTGCACAATCACACTGAACGCACGATTGCAGGTGAGGGCGCGGGCGCTTGGGCCTTAGCGCCATTTCGGTCAGACAGTCGACGCTCGAGTTACTACTACTAGCGGGTTAGACGTCTAAAACATTGATCAATTTTAACCATGAATGTATTAAATTCGTAATATATAAATATATTAATTATATAAACTTATCAAACATGTTCTTGAATAATTTGAATAGTTACCAAAAAACTAAAAACAAGTATATATATGTATGAAAATATTTAATCAATGGTAAAATATTGATAAACTGAATATATTCGTATCTACTTATTCGTATTTACCTATTTCTACTAAATATACGTAGGTACCGTCACTTCCAGTTTTACAGTAGCTGGCGCCAGCATCACTGGATTCCAGCACTGGATCGAAATAGACTGGCCGTCTATTTTTCGATCTAGTGACCGCCCACCGCACGCCGCACAGCCAGTGCCAGTGGCACTGGATTCGTATAAACACTACGCGCCAGTGAACGCCAGCCGTTAGAGCCTAATTTTACATCGAAAATGTCATCTAAAAAGTGATCTGATGAGGAGCGTGTAAATGACGCGATCCAGTGCCAGTGCCGATCCAGCGCTGGAATCCAGTGATGCTGGATTCAGCTAATGTATCAATGTAAATCAGCCTTCAGCCTTTAAACTAGACGCGCCGCTCGCACCCGCGCCTGCTTTGTGTCTGTTTGTGCACTATGGCGTCGCTCGTGTTAAGAGGAGGCGATATTTTTCTAACATTAAGTGAATAGTCAAATCGTTAGTCAAACTGTTTGCCGTCCTTTACTTAATAAAAAAAAAAAATAGCAATCGAAGCAATGAAGTAATAGCAGATTGTTCTTATAACACTTTGATACACCATAAATCCTATTAGACAATCGCGTGGAAAGTCAAGAATTTTTATAAGAAGTACTTCTATGAAGTTTATGGATGTTTCTAGTTGGTAACCTCTAATAAACTATAATTTCTTTAATGG
The DNA here is from genome assembly GCA_944738685.1 of Synanthedon myopaeformis. Classification (NCBI taxonomy): domain Eukaryota; kingdom Metazoa; phylum Arthropoda; class Insecta; order Lepidoptera; family Sesiidae; genus Synanthedon; species Synanthedon myopaeformis. The sequence continues at coordinate 7,694,424 of OX122915.1, forward strand.
AGAGTCCATTAAACAAATGACAAGTTGAAAAAATGCGGCTATAATTTGATAACAATAATATGTTTATATTTAATAAAACAATGCTAAATTATTATTGTAACAAAAAGAGTTTTAATGATTTTTGTCCGCGCTCGTCATAAAGTTTATAAAAGGAGAACGTACACTTTCATTGTAAGTTATTTTCCTGGTGCTTAAGGTATTTTTTAAATTGCTTTCAGCTTTTACACCTGACGTCATTAACGATGCTTTCATTCCCTTAAAAGAAAATTGGATTTATTTTTCCATCTCCACTTTAAAGGTGTTGATAAGATATATTTCTATTTTGTTACTCGAGAATTACAATAATATATGTACATTATATTTACTTTTATTGGATATAATTATAGTAATAATGTTTTTGACTTTGTGCAGCTTTTATGAAACAAATACACAAATTTGGATAAGAATTTTGTCTACATATGTACATACAAAATAAAGTAATATATCATTTCAACGTTACGAGAGTGACGTTTATTATTTGATTAAATTTCACGCGAAAGCCACTTACATTTAATTTAAATAGTAATAAAGTTATTGGCTTTAATGGAATGTTGGAAAAACTGCGAGAACGAACGAGAGCGGTGCAGGCCGGAAGTGGAAACCGCCAATTACAGGTGCTTCCGGCGGTTGCGCAATGTTTCCGCCGCCAGTGTACAGTCTGCACAGCACACACCGCACACAATACACGCTCCGAAACATTGGGAACGCATATATTATATTGAAAGTATTATATATGGTAGGAGACCATCCGACCAACCCGTTTGGCACAAAGCTAGGAATTTTTTTATTGATGTTTTATTATAGGTCAATTAAGAAAATACCGGTCTGGCAGGCATCTCGCTGTTGCGTCATTGTCAAATAAATTTTTGAAAATATAAAAATTAAATAAATTTGTAACCTACTCGCAGAAGGTTACAATTTTAATATGTTGTCATTTACATAAGTTTGAGTGTAAAAAAAAACGGTTGCAAGTGCCTGCCAGACGAGTATAATGGTATGAGAACTAGCGAATCATCCAAATAACCGGATTCTCACAAAGCTATAATTTTTTATTAATGTTTTATTATCGGCAATTAAGAAAATACCGGTCTGGCAGGCATCTCGCGGTTGCGTCATTATCAAATAAATTTTTGAAAATGTAAAAAATTGATAAATTTTGTAACCTAATCGCACAATAAGAGAACTTCTATTCACCTTAGGTATGTTATTAATCCGCTAATTTATACCCCACTTTCAGATATCGGTGCCCACTTTATTTAAGCCGCCGATTACTGAACTCGAATGGTTGCAAGCCTCCTGTATTTTTTTTTTAAATAAGTACAATATGGCATTTTTATACTTTAATTCGCAATAAAAACATAAGTAACGAGGTTTACAATATTAAGAGACCACCAAATCAGTGAACTTTACCCTGTCGTTAAGGTATGATAATATTGAAACATTACATAGAGGTTTGTTTCTGTTTTAAAAGTGATTCATCATAAATAACCCATTGTAGCTAATTGTACCGACGAGAACAAAGTTGTTTTACTTTCCTTGTGTTATTTTAATATCCACTTTGGGCTCGCGTTTAAACTTTTTTGCCGAAACGAAAGAATTGAAATTAAGCGTGAAGTGAGGTCCCGCTTATTTTCCGCTGACTTCGAATACAAAATGTTGAGAGAGAATAATCAGGCTTATTTACACTTTGCTTATACTAGTGATGTACCGGATTGTTAAAAATGTAGATCCACGGATACGGATGCGGATACGGATATTTGGTGTCAAGATTCGCGGATACAGATACGGATATGGTTCTTAACTTTCTTACTCAATCGGTGTCGGTGCGCGTGACCTTGAAACGATAGTTGACGCCCGCCACTTGACGCTTGCATTATAAAGGTGCCAAATGTTTGATTATAAGAAATAAAAAAAATCTGAATGGAATTCAATAGTTTTTCATTGCTTACCTAATCCCCTATATGTAGAATTTCAGCTATGAATTAAAAATTAATAAGGTAAAAGATCCGTAAAAACATCCGCCAAAAAGTAACGCATACGGATATCCGGCACATCACTAGCTTATAAATCCACCTGACGCCCGCCCGCACCTCCTGAGTCGTCCCTCGCGTCAGTCAGTGTAGCGTCAGCAGCTTTTCTTACTCTTAAATGAAAATATTTTGAAAAAATTTAAGTGTAATTATTAAAGAACTAATACAACTTATTTTATTAATTAATAACGACCCGACCCAGACTTAATTACAATTTTTGAAAAATCTTTTACATTGTAAAAAACAAAGTCTCTCTGTGTATTTACGTTTAGATCTTTTAAACTACGCAACGGATTTTTTAATGCGGTTTTCACTAATGGAAAGAGCCTTAAAGAAGGATTTTATATAAAAATAATCTGTGCGAAGCGGGGGGCGGCTCGCTAGTACGTTATAAAATATATAAAACTAGCTGTTGCACGCGACTTCGTCTGCGTAACTTTATAAAATATATCTCTTAAGATTTCTTAAGATGCAGTGTGCAAAATTTTATTAAAATTGGTTCATTTTTATTTAGATATATAGAGATTTTTATATATATAGAGTTAAACAAATAATCCAAATTTCAGCTTTCTAGATTAGTAGTTTTAGCTGTGTATTGATAGCATAGACAGTGGTCTGTGATTGATAGTCAGAACAAACGATTTTATAAGTAGGTATAGATTTATTAATTCAAGAAATCGGTTTCTCGAATTAATTAATTGTGTGGGTGTCTCTTAGAAGTTACATTGCCAAATGTCAAGGCTACGAGTCTTAATTATTTCTATTCATTATTTCGTTCGTTATTCTTCCACTCTAATCCACTCCTGAAGTCTGATAGGTTTTTTAAGAATCCTTAATAGGATTCAAATTTACATCTCCGACTGTCGTTGCAGCTTTCTCTCACGGGTTATCTTATTAGAATTACATCAAATTAGAAATATAATTTCTGATAGTAATAACAATACTCTGAATAAATTTGACAGATATAATTTATTCATTTTTTCTACGAATAAATAATATTCGTAGATTTTTTAAATCGAGAAATTATAATGCTTCATTTGATACCTATGGATACTAATATATCAAAGCTGGAAGAGTTTGCATGTTTGTTTGAATAAACATGTTTATTCTTAACTGTTTGAATAAACACGTTAACTCTTTTATTGTACGAGTATCTACGGATTTTTAAATTTCTTTTTGTATTTGATAGCCCAATTGTTGAAGAAGTTTTATTTATTGGCTACTAAGAAACCGAGACGGGTGAAACCGCGGAATAAAGCTAGTTATTATAATGTGATATTGATTTATTGTGAAAACCGTGGCATTATATGCCACTACTAGTTTCACCTACTAGTTCGTCCATCTCATATGTTGAATAACCACGTACTGGCTTCTTATTGATTGCGCACTCGTATCTGTTGGAAGTTATTATACCATCTATAAATTTCTGAAAGTTTTCAATTCCATTTAAATATTAATATTAATTTCTTAAGTACACTTTTTTTTTCTGTTTGCCAATCAGTCTTTGAAAGCCTCTTTCTATGCCGAAGTCTTTAGCATATTTTTATGTTTTCGAGTCGTTTGTTCCTTTTGATTGAAGTTCATTTTCATTTTCATACTCAAATTGTTGACCAACATAGAAATAAATTAAAACAATTTTAACATACCTACGTATTACGTCAAAACTTGTGTATTTATAAAATAAGTGTGTAACTTTACGTAAATATATACAAGAGTCTTTGAAAGCGGAATACTTAGTATATACTTACTTAGTATATTAGTATATAGTATATTATACTTAGTGTTCAATTTTAAAACAGACGAAGCAACTTCTAGTAAATAAGTTTTACAGCAGTTCTGCTCTCGGCCGTTTTGGGAATTCAAAACTAAGCTGTCAATATAGGTGTATTATTATGTAAAAATATTTATGAATTGATTAATTTTAGTAGTAGCCCTACACAGCGTTTTGCAGTTATCTGGGCAGCCTCTCTGGCGGCCGTAAAATAACAGTACGTGTGCTTTTGTGTTTCGGTGAGTTAGTAAGGGATTGTAGAGCCTATTTTCCCTAACTGTTACCTGTCCCTTATCACTTAATCCTAATGTAGTCGGCAAAGCACTTGCGGCACCTGTGGCGTTGCTTGTGTTACAGGCACTTGATGGTAGGTTGCCACCTACAATCAAGTGGACTGTCAACTTGTCTTCCGACCCAAACATTTAAAAAAAATTACACAATAAAATTGCAATGGTACAATCCAAGATAGGTCTTAAGCATCAAACAAACATCGTTTAAAAATATTATTATTAGCTTCACAAACTCTTACAAAATCTAAATGACGAGGAGCAGAGTACTTGTACTTAATATATTTTTAATGTGCCATTTAAATTATTCAAAGTAGAGCGAAGGACGTTTAATTGCACAAGAAAGTTAAAAAGTTGTGTTGCGGGAAGAGAAGTTTTATCAGTAATTGTAAGTAATGTAATGTAACCTCATGTGCGAGTGTAACAAGCATGAACACGGTTTAGATCTTAAACAAATTGGATGTGAAAATACAACCAAGTTCAACAAGGAAATAAACAAATTAAATCTTTTCTTTTTGTGATGCAATTGGTAAAATCCAATTCTTCCCTATTATTTCTAATGTAGGGCCATAATTTTAGTTACACATATCATAGGTGCCTTAACAATGTCGTTACAAATTAATATAGTTTCGAAATGTTGATTCTATGTTGGTTAGAAGGTTGTCTCCTTATATTTAGCCTAAAGGACTAAAGATGGCATTAGAAAAAAAAAGTTATTTTTTAGCTACAGTTGTATTATTTTTTGAAATTATTGAAATATGTGAAATGTAATTGAAATTTAATTCGATTCAATTATATTATTCGATCCAAATCGATTCAAGTCGAAGCGAATGATATCTGTAATAGGAATTTGGGAGAATTTGTTGCCTCAACTTATTATAATTTTTTTTTATTTTACCGTTGGCAGACAGGCTAACGGGTCATTTGATTTTAGGTGGCTACCATCGCCTATAACATAAGCAACGACACAGGTGCTGCAAGTGCGCTGCCAACAAATAAGCAATTGGGAATGGATAGGGAAATGGGCTCTGGTATACCTTACTAACTCACCGAAACACAATACCAAACGTCCTGTTATTTCACGGTGGTCTTCTGTAAGGGGGTAGTTACTGCCGCCAGACGGGCTGCCCGAATTGACAGCGAAACGCAGTGTGCCCTGCTAGTACTTTTCAGATCCAGACCAGACTCAACTTTGAAAAGTTCATTTCCAAAGTCGACCTTCATATTATATTTTTTTTTATATTTTTTTATATGTAAAGATTTTTATATATAAATATTGATTTGTGAAATTCCAATTTGTAATTAATCAATTCCTAGCTTAATGAAGTTAAATACTGTAAAAATATTTCTGGTAGTTATACACTGAAATGACTACAAAACAATAATGGTGGTTATAAATCAAGACCTACATTACTCTAAGTGGGCAACATGCCCAAGTGTTCCAAAGGCTTTTAAAGAATTCGCAATATTTTGTTACTATGGCCTTGCTTGCGTACAAGCAGCCAGTATAGTGCGACTAATAAATGTATCCCCAAAACATTGGGATTGCAAATCTGTATTAAATTATTTGTTTTACTAGAAGGTACTACATTTCGCTGGACTGAGTACTGCTCTTTGTTTTGTGTGAGGAGTTGTGGACCTTACCTATTCCACTAAGTAAGTGTCTATTGTAAACCGGAAAGACTTCACAAGTGCGCAAGTATTTGTAGTAGTTCTGGACAGTTAGGTTTGTTTAAAAAGTTTCTATTCACGCTTAGGGTAAGTATAATCATATATTTCAAACACAAATTTGAAATAGAAAACTATAGAGGTATTTGGAAAGATAGAAATCTGGCTACAATTCAAACCTACTAGACAGAATATTTGTCCTACGTCAATCACTATTTTGCTGAAATAAAAGTCTTATCTCAACTAATTGCCTTGTTTTTGGGATGAAGAACCTTCTCTTCCGAGTCGTAAACGCTAACTACTTTGGCCTCAACAATTTATTCAACACAGAATTTTGACGTCCCGTCTTGGGATAACATGTTGTGCTTTGTGTTAGCAGTCTAATTGAGGGACTGCAATGCGACGTTTTCGATAGATTAATTTTCAAGTCAACTGCGAATTTACGGTTGAAGTTGGCTGAACAAGGGTGCGTGTAACAATGCTGGTTAAGCAAATACTGACGCTGATAAACTACGTGTTTACTCCTATGTTTTAATTGTACACACTTTGTATTCATGTATGTAAGATATTTGTTTTTAGATTACAAGTAAAATGTTGAAAAGATGTGGATGAAACTCGACAAACTATATTAAATAATATTCCTGGATTATTGATACTATGGATACCTATGTCTTTGTTTATTTCTTGCTATTAAGTAATATTGGTATTTTAACGAGTAAATAAATACGTTCTTCTTTTGTTATGTTTTTACTAATGAGCATACTTCAATTAAATTCGTAGAAAATACATATACGCACATATATTAGAAATAATTAAGACAAAAAAAGACAAAAAATGGCTTTACTTTAAATATTTCATACATACACATACTTAACAAGAAGACGCACTAAAGCAAGTTGTGCACATCTATTTTAACTATTAAAATCGAGAGTGATGCTATAGAAACACCTAATAAAGTTACTTGTTGAACTATACTCCTTCATTTGTATCTAAATAGTGAACTATCTCTATTTGTAGTCGATCCCATTAGTGAAATGGTTTCTACATTCAGCCAGTAGCACCGAATGTTTAAAAATAAGTTCTGTTTAAAGCTTCTGCTAAATTGACCGGAAGAGAAAGTAATTGTGGAAACGAAAATATCAGAACTGCAGTAGCTATAGTAAACGAGTAAATTAATAATGACAATATGATAAAATTGCATAGGTTAAATTTTATTTTAAGCGTAAATTTGTTTTGTATATAGGAATAACTATTTATTTATTTATAACTTTAAAACTTACCAAATTAATTAAATTAAATACACATAATGTAGAACAATATTATGCAACAAATAGAAACTACTTTATAATAATTTATAATAATTAATAATATTATATATGTGAAAGTCCATTTGGTTGTTTGTTTTTCACGCTTTAACAACCGATCATCTTGAAATTTTGTGTTTGTGAAAATGTCACAGTCAAAGGCCACAGCTGTTAATAAAAAAATTACAGAGACGTTCCGTTCCGACATTTCCAATCAAGCACTTTTTAATAAATAATGGTACTTTTTTAACAAAATAACATTTATTTACATATCAAGTTGTAAATTATGTAGTGCTTAATATATTAGTAACAGTAACAATTTTATTTAAGTCCATTTTATTGAGAGTTTTTTTATTGCTTCATGGTAAATATGCATGCAAAGGAACGTACGAGAGGGCTAGATATATATCGCCTATCGCCTCTTAAGAATAGATAGATAGCTGTTACTGGAGCTTGTGAAACTAATTTGAAGATAGATAAAAAGTTACTGGTTATCGCAGATAGCTATCTATCCGTAACCAGAGATACTTTATTGAAAACCGGCGTAAGCCGACAATAGTAGTACGTTACCCGTGACATTTATCATTATCTTTTTCAAACCCGCGCGCAAAGAGTTTACATCAAACGCGTATCTATATCGAACGCTTTTTACGTTCGCTACACATCCAATGTGTGCATGAATTGCAAAATGTTAGAACCAATTTGTTTAAAGACCTTAAATTCTATGAAAATTTAACATTTCGTATGTACGTTGTGCATACTGAATAAATGCCGTAAATTGTTACAAAAGCTTTATCAGCATTAAGCTGTAATTCTAATTGGAATTGGAAATGATTGAAATAATGTAACTCAATATTGTCTGAAGCTATAGTAGTTACTTGTTCGTCTTCTTTTTTGTGTAATTGAGGAAAGCCGCAAAATCTGTGAAGACTATATGTGGCTTATATAAGCTAAATAGTCCCATATGTACCGTTACATTCCATACACACACGAAGAGAGAGGGAGAGATATCAAAGTACGATGTCTCACACACTTCACCTATCTCATAGCGCAGTTAAAGTGATACATATAAAATTTTTTGATGACCTGGCGTGTCGTTTCATTACGTTACCGCGATCCCGTCTATCTTGCGCCGCGCTAGAAAGTCGTTGCGTTTTAGCCGGTATCCACGAGGATTTCCCAACATTTAAAAAAGTGTCCCACCGAAATGAGTCAATATTTCCCAGTTGTGCAGCCGATGAGGGATAGAGAAAATTAGTCTTGGAGTAAACCACGGTTTAAAAGTCTCTGTGTGTCACCACCAGCTCGTTGGAGGGTTGACTTCAAGAGAGCGGCTGGCAGTGGATGCGGATGGCGAATGACAAGTGTGGTAGTCCTCAACTAAAAAGCCTATATTCCAGTAGAGATTGTTAAAAATGAAAATCATGAAAATGGACATTATAAGGAGTTCGTAAGAATAAATTCCAAATAAACATTAAAATTCCAACTAAGACTCATTTCAAGACCCATTTTAAATAATCTAGTATTGTGTTCGGATCTAGGGAGAACAGAAAATACGCAAGATGTACGAGTAATGTGAGTCATGCAACAGCGTCCCTCGTTTTGTTGCTTCCACGGGTACACGATTTACGGTCGGTCTGATCTGTCGGTCAGGCTTATCGTAAACTTTATCCAAACCTTACCTAACAGATATGTAGCGACGCACGTAAGTAATCCTTCCGCTTGTGTATGCAACATAGCGTGTTCTATGGCATCTTGTGTTTTTTATGTTTCAAAATAACTAAATACTAAGTAAAATCAATTTTAAGATATATAAATATTATTTTTTTGGATGAGCACTTTTTAATGTGTAACCAACAAACAGTACCTAAGTACATTATTTTACACTAATTGAACTCCGCCACGCTTCGCTGTGGCTCAGTCAGCAACGTTCCATGGTTGCCATAACAACGGTCAACGTTTGAAAATTATGTTTTTTTTTATAAAAAAACATTTCGTATTACGGTTTCGGCTAGTTTCGGCTAGTTTTCGTAATACACAAACTAACACAACATTTTTATAAAAATAGATAATATAGATTACATTAACATCTTACGATTCGCTGTGAGAATTGTTAATAAAGATTTCATTTAAGCTGTTAGTTCTGCATAAGTACATTAATTGCATTCTGCAGCTACTTTTCATTATACGTTCCAAGCTGCTTTCAACAAGAACTTCCTGATATTTGAATGTAAATTACTCTCATAAAGAAGAACGCATTTTAGTCGTAAATTAACAAACAACTTTAAATGCAATGCATTAAATATGAACTGAATGAATCACAAGTAATTCAAATTGAGGAGGGATTTAACTAAAATAACCTAATGTAATCTGTGCATAATTATTTTAACAAATTTATGGAAAAAAGTAGTAGAATTTCGCTACTACTTTCAACTTTAACTTTCAAAGATTATTTGTGATTCTGAATTGAATGTTGAAGTTTTCCAAAACCTTAATAGGTATCGTCCTTCAAGAGCCAGATTTTACAGCAGCAAATTGGTCCTTCGAGCCGGATTTGAACCAGCGACCGGATTATATTAAGATTATAATATTTTTGCTCGACTGCGAAAAGAAGTGAAAAGGATGTTTGATCTCTTGCTTCTTCTACTAGAAATGCATCATGTATTCAATTTCAAACAATTTCCTTTAAAATAATTGTTCTATTGTAATTTATATCAAAATAAGTTTGTGCTGAACACTATTTTCCATATTCAGAAGAAAATGATAATACAAACGAAAATAATTAAATATTTCAACAATAAATATAGGCACCCACAATAAATGGGTTCATTGTTGTTGGCTTCATTTTGTCGGGGTTGTATTGTCTTAGCAACAAAGGTTTAAGAAATCACGGTAATCCAATATTCGAATCGATCTATCTTCGTGTTTGAGCAAGGTTTCAAGTTTCACCGAGTATAGGTATACTCGGTGAAACTTGAAACCTTGAACTGAGTAGGTACTCAGCCGATAACGAAACTGAGAATTGCGTAACTATTTATTCTTATATTATTATAAAACGGATTGGAAAGCTGGAATTTAATATTTATCACCCAGGTGATGGGAACCGCGATGCATGATTGCTACTAGTCTACTTAACAATATCAGTTAGATGCTCTAATATTTAAGGTGTCCTGTGTCTCGTGTAATTATATTGAGTAAGAATTTTCAGGTTATAAATATAGTATAATTAAATTCGCAACAAAAATTCTGAAATTAAATAATTTAGTTTATATAAGAATTACATGATTTAATTATAGATATTGGATGTAATTTTCTTTTTTGTCAACCGTAAAAGACTATAAAAGTTTTTGGGATTGTACAAGTGGATTAATATTAAGTATATTTTAATCTCTTCTTAGATACTAATATTATAAAAAGAGAAGATTTGTATTTTTGTAATGAAAAAACTCCAAAACTACTGGACAAGCTATGTTCTAGTCTTAGCGTGTTTCTGAAAATAGCGTGCACAGACAAAAATTCTGAACCTATTTTTTTGACCTCGGTAACATACGTATAACGTTTTTTTAAATATCCAATTACAGACACGGCTCATTTACGATTTTGTCTATACAAATATTATAGAGAGAGGATTTGTATTTTTGTATGTTTGTAATGAATAAACTCAAAAACTAGTGGACCGATTTTGAAAATTCTTTAACCTATAGAAAGCTACATTATCTGCGAGTAAAATAGGCTATATTTTATATAGTTACGCGGGCGAAGTCGCGTGCAACAGTTAGTTTTTGATAAAGTAGTAAGCTGGTAAAAAACTTTCGGACATTAATAATGATGTGTGGCTGTGTCGTCAACACGGCTGCGTGTTTCACGATAATACGTGTACCTACATACGTTACAAGTAATGTTTTCTTTGAGCGTAATATATGTATATTATAACCAACGAATTCGAATATATCATATATACTATTTATATTACCAACCAACAAATCTTAGAGCGAGCCATCGAGTGGTGTCATTTAATTTTCGATGTAGATGATAGATAATAGCTAAAGCATCAACTCAATCCTCAAAGCATCAGTATTTTTCTTCCCTCTACGGAACAGACCGGCAGACAGGCTGCCCAGTTTGTGTGCTTTGCCACGACATTTATGCATTTTTAGGCACAAATAAAGCTGAATTATTACAAAATAAGATTTCAATGGTTATATTCATATCTTTTATGAATGATTTTTAAACATTTTATGTAAACTGACCGATTCTCTACTAAGTATTGTATTCTAAAAGGTCGTCGAAAGTTTATATCTATAACATTCATAATCAAATTTTGGCTTCATGTCAGTCCATATGACGCGATGGATTGATCGTGAATGCCCACACTTACTCCTTTACAGTAATACAACAAGACAGTAATACAACTTTATTATTATTGTAGGTAATACAACTTTATTATTTACGTATTTGATGTGATGCGGAATAGCCGCGATGTGGATGGTAGTAGTCACCGCAGCAAACGTCGAGTTGTTTCGGAATATTACGATACTTGGATTTTGAACTTTATTTACATAGAGAAAGACATATAATCGGGTAAAATTTTTGAGTAGGCCGCTCAGTTCAAAGCAGCCGCGCTCTCCAAGCCTGTGCATGTGTAAAAATATTCAACAAAGTTCAATATTTTGTATAATCCATTCACGGAATTTTATGTAAAAGTAAACACGTCGAGAGAAATGCAATGATTTTTTTGCTCCAAGCCCACTTCCATATTTTGAAGTTAGGATTTGTAAAATGATATTTTAAATTGTTTAAATCATGTGACATTATAATTGTCATAATTTTATAGAATAAGTTACCTTCTCAAATTTTATAAAAAAAATACACAAAAAACCGAAAAGAGCTCAATAATTTTTTTCATTATCATTGTACTTCTACATCCCCGTAAATGAACTAAGTTTAAGCTTTACACATTAGAAGCGATTCTATAATAAAACATCAGTATATCAATACTTTGTCTATATATTTATGTTATCAAGTTAAGTAAAATTATTCTTGTTTGTATCACATCACTGATTTAAATTGTATTAGCATGTACCATTAAGATAACATAATTTAATTGCGTGATTTTTGAAGTGAAAACTTCTTTAGGCGCGTTGTTCATTTTTCAGATGGTAAAAAAACTATTGAACTCTCGGCCTGTTACCGTAATCGTGTAACCGATTAAATTAAAAATTAACAATTTTTGAGATGGAAAAAATCATTGAACTCGCGACTTCTTACCGTGTAACCATGTAATTGACAAATCTGTATATAAGCAGACAACTGCATATGAAAGTAAACATACTAGATATGATAACAAGGATCAATATGGTATACACCTCTGACCAAAAATCTAGTTTTATATCAACATCAAACCTTTTTAATGGCCTGTCATTATGAAATTCATGTTAAATAATAAATTATGTTATATTTAATTGTCATTGTGTGTCAGTGTTATAAATTTTCACTTGTATTTCTTGCCATCAATAATTGTAAATAAACACGTAATTGTTCAAGTTTTCACTTCTGTCGGCACTCCCGGAGTGTTTTTTTTGTAGAACAAATATGCGTGCAAGGAATAAGGAGTTTAATTTTTTTAATGCTGTGTCATTCTTACTCAAATGACCATAACAATGAGTTAACAGTTCTATCGTAGAACTAATAGTAGATCTGTTTGGACTAACCCTTATTTATTAACAACAGTCCATTTTTAAATAAAAAAGAACTACATTTTAACCAAACGCTAAATAGTATAGAGTAGAAAAATTGCTGTAAACTCAGACAGAGGTCAATTATGGTGAAAAGGTTGAAGAAGTGCATCTGCATTTATGTGTCGCTTTTGTAAGAAGAAAATGCTCTCTATGCTTTGTGAACGGAAGCCTTTTTCTTGCTCGAGACAATAAATCAAATCTGCACTTGGCGTAATGACATTTCCTTTGAAATTCCTGACCAATATATTAAAGAGACTTTCTGTCTAGTCGGCAGTGTTTTAACTTTGCTGTATCTTAGGATTAGTGTGCCATTCTTGATGATGTATTACTATAATGGTTTCGTGGCTTTGTATTACGTTTTGACGTTTTGAATTGTAACTTTTCGAAATGTTTAATTGTAAGTAGTAAAGCACACTAAATACTGGCTGGAGTCATACTGCAGTCAGTGACTGAAGACTCCCTTTAAATAACAGTCATTGCTTACTAGTGTCTTATGACAACTAGTTTCTTTATGAGAACTAGTGTCTTATGCCAAAGAGTGTCTTAGTCTTAGACACTAGTGTCTGGTCTCCTGTCCTCACTTTCTTATCACACTTCATCTTTTCCTTGTTCTTATGTTAAGGTCGGCAGACAGGCTTCAATCCATTTGACGATAGGTGGCTACCACAACACAAGCAACGCCACAGGTCTTAGAAGTGCGCTGCGGACCATAGCAGTATTAAAAATAAGGTGTTAGGAAGGGATGGGGAAATTGGCATTCCTTACTCACTCATCGACACACAAGAGCACTATATGCTGTTATTTCACGATGGTATTCTGTAAGGGAGTTTTATTATTATTATTCACGCCAGACGAAAAGCACCAATAACCGCGAAACGCAGTGTGCCCTGAATATGACACCACAGCTGTATCCACAGCATATCTGTGACTCTAATAATCTTGCACAGCTCTATATACAGCCCAACGACTTAGCAGCTTAATTGGCTGTGTCCACGGAACAGAAAAAATAAGTCTATCTCTGTCTTAACCAAAAACAATTTAGGGGTTAACGCAACAGGAGTTTTTACAAAAATAAGTTTAAATAAATATTTGTTTTAAAACCAAAACCTGGAGACTATAAAATGAAACCTTAAAAAAGTGATAAATGGAAGGAAACAAACAACACTCTACGAGAAAATCATAGACACCGATCGCATCGCAGAGATATGAATGATCACGAGAATTCCAAGCATCCTCAGCGTTCCCGAGTGTTTCGCAGGAATTTAATTTTTCTCCCTGAATCCCTTACAAACTTCTACCTTGCAGCAATCAATTTCCCTAGCTTGCCTACCGAATACTGATTTGTCGACGATAATATATACTATGTGAGAATTAAAATAATCTTTTACATAATACGAAAATGAAAGTCAATGTGTCATATATAATTTTTCAGTAAAAATATTTAAAATATAACTGTTGGTAAAAACCGCATCAAAATCCGTTGCGTGGCTTCAGAGGAGTCAGCGGCAATAAAGACAACAAACGCGGGTAGCGACTTAAAATTATGCTATGTAAATTAAATAGGTATGGGTATTTTAAGCGGTTATCATTACTGGAATCTGAATAGATTCTATTTAATTTTAAAGCTAGAACATATCGAAGGACTAACTAGGAGAAGTAGAACTTGGAATAAAATTAGTTCACGTGGTTGCCGTTCTACAAATTGCAGTTAGACTTCACAACTAATATGCTAACATCAAAGTCAGGTAAATGTGAATTTGGAAACTACTTAGTGCCTTTCAGAACTATTAATTCACGAGACGTGAAGCAAATTACTTGGTTAACCGTTTTAGTGAGAGTTTTTGCCTTTTTAGGCTAAAACTTGAATCGACTTTAATTTCAATGATATTAATGTTCATTACACTATTTTTTTATGTTAAGATCGGCAGACAGGCTGACGGTCCACTTGATGGTAGGTGGCTGTGGTCGCCTATAACACAAGCAACGCCACAGGTGCAGTGCAAGTGCGCTGCCGACTACAGCAGCATTAAGCATTGAAGTAGTAGTGAAACAAGTAGTTTAAAATATGACGACCCCGTTTTACTCATGTCAGTTCGATGAGCCCGTTGAATGAGTGGTAAGGGTACTTGCCTAACGTCTCAGGGGCCCCGGGTTCGATTCCCGGCGGGGACATCTTTAGAAATGAACTTTTCAAAGTTGGCTCTGGTCTGAATTTAGAAAGTAGTGGCAAGGCACACTGCGTTTCACAGTCATTTGGGCAACTTGTATGGCGACAGTAACCTACAGAATACTACCGTGAAATAACAGCATATTTTATTGGCAGCTGAGCGTTACTGAGCTGAGCATTACACATCATCACAATTATATCAGACGGAGAACACCCACCATATATATTCTCATTGAACTTTCGGAAGTAACCTGAATTCTTATAGGTCTTTATAAGGTTATCTGATAAACAAAAACCATTATAATTATTTAACTTAGCATAGCTGATCATTTATTTTTATAGGTGTACTTTCTTATCGTAACCGACGTCCCATCCACTATGACCGGGAGTATGGGCCACGAGATCTGTCTGCAATTTGACGCAGCCACGAGAATTAGGTTATGCAAATTGGATGGTTATTGAACCGATCCGTTCTGTCATTCAAGAAATACCAATAGATAACAGTGTTGGGTAAATATATGGTAATAGTTTAATGTTGGCTAAAGTTGCAGTTGCTCCGTTTCAGTAGGCGTTCAGTTAGAGTAAATTTCAGTATTTGTATTTTATTCAGAGAATTTTGTCTCTGAAAGTGTTAATAAAACAATTGGGACCCACTGTATATATTAACAATAGAAATATCTTAAAATAGGGACTAAAAACATTAGTTAATATTAACAACATAATACCAATTAGTCGTACATTTTTTCTTCGCGCAAAGAATTGAGAATAAGATTTAAAAAAAAAAGTGTAATGACAGGATGTCTTACAAGGAAAGCCTGGATTATTTGCAGACGTTCGCGCAACGTTCGCTAACAACACTAATTAACAACTTTCTTTGGTAAAATCTCTGTGCTTGTTTATATTTGTACTTTGTTTATATACTTTGTTTTTATGCATAAAAGGTGTGCAGTCAAATCTTAAGACAGCAAATTATTTGAAAATGTATATTATATAAATAAACTATCTGTTGCACGCGACTTCGTCCACGTAACTTTATAAAATATAGTATATGTTGCTAGCTGATAATATAGCTTTCTATAGGTGAAAGGATTTTCAAAACCGGTTCAGTAGTTAATATATAAAAATCACATAAAAAATTATCGTCTACAATAATTACAGTTATATTTTTTGATTTTTTTTTAAAGTAGTCACAGGGAATACTGATGCCGGCAGTGAGTGAGTAAGGGATACCAGAGCCCATTTCCTATCCCTTCTCAATCCCTTATCCCTGATCTTACTATGCTCGGCAGCGCACTTGCAGCACCTGTGGCGTTGCTTGTGTTATAGGCGACGGTATTCACTTACCATCAAGGGGACCCTCAGCCTTAGTAGATGTTTTCTTAACATGAAAAAACGAGTCATAGCATATCATGAACGACTCCTAAAATTCTATTGCTTAAATTACTGCTTAGATTGCTATATTTCTTATAGTAGATAAGTTCTTCGAGAGAAAGACGACATGATTACATTTTGTATTTAGTAACGTTGTTCTGTTACTATCATTATAGCACTACACCCGCTGCGTTAATGGAACGACTATAATTCTTCTTTTACCTACATCCTAAAGGGAAGTGTTGTGATGATCATACATGGTAGCTAAAATCTATAACTATCTTTACATAGTATAAAACAAAGATGTTTCCCGCCATCTGTCCCTCTGTAAGAACGCTTAGATATTTTAAACTAATGGAAAGAGTAATTTCACTAATGGAAAGAGTGTTAAACGAAGAAGGTTTTTATATATAACTTGAAGAAAAATCCGTGCGAAGTCGGGGGCGGCCCGCTAGTACATATTTATATAAAAGAAAATCGTATCGAGAACGGCTCCACCGATTTCTAAGATCTTTTCTTTGATTTGTTTTATTTGTCTCCGCCCCAAATAGCAGATAAATAGGTATTAAAACATCTGAAATATTTACGAAGAAATATATGAATAAAAGTAATTTTCTCATACTTTTTGTATGGAACAGGTTTTTATTCCGAAGCGTTACGAAGTTCCGCCTACTAAGATATACTTAATCTTTACTTTAGTTCATGGATTTTCCACTTCATTAGTTATTTCCTTTAAAAGCTTTCAAATGCCAGTCAGACAATTCTTCCAATAGTTTTATTTTAAATTATTCAAGCACGGAAATTCTTGGAAAGTTATTAAGCGTCCATTGTAAAAAATTATCTTTTCATTTTAGATATTATAAATAATTATATTTTTGAGATCTTAGTAAAGAGAGAAGTTCATCGATCAATATCTATTTTCGTATTAAAACGGTTGCCATTATTACTGAGTAACATAATAGCGAATTCAGATAACATTAAGTGGTTTGAGACAAGTGCTCTGAACATCGCTGAATAATGTTCAGTGCAAATTATGGGCGGGAGGGTCCTCAACCATGGCTGACAGTTAGCATCCACTCGGGTTGTTTATAATATTCCCCCTTTGTATACTTAGCAGCATGTACATATGTAACATTAATGTTCCTCCGTTCAATCCTCCCATTGATATGGGATTGTCTTGTCTGGGAAAGAGACCAAATAATCAACCAAGTTCTGTATTGATTACTATATAATTAAAATTAACGTTCATTATATTTAACTGACACTATTCACTAAAATATGTATCTATACTTGAACTTTTCAAAGTTTGCTCTGGTTTGGATCTGGAAAGAAGTGACAGGGTACATTGCGTCTCGCAGTCGTTCGGGCAGCCCGTCTAGCGGCAGAAACCACCCCCTTACAGAAGACCAGCCTGAAACAGCGGTTGTAAAACCAAAAGGATAGTTAGAAAATCTTATAAACACCAAAGTCGGTTATATCTCTTATTTCAGGGTATAATGTATGACATGCCACACTGGTATTCACAGACAGAAGTATACGTCAACGAAAAATAACAAAATAGGAACAAGTTAAATGCTCAGACCATATAAGAACTATAGATAGAATTTTGCGGACAACATAGTGAAGTCGGATTTATAAACATGTGTGCGTAGGCCGTTTACTGTATTGTGATTATGTGTTCCAAGGTTCCAAGCTACAACCTCAATTTTTGTTTATTTTATTGTAAATATTAGCTTCCAAGTTTACTTACGTGTGAAATGTGATTCCATTCTGCTTTTTATTTTTTGAAGGCTGATTTTTATACCCTTTTACTTCGCAACTCGCAATTTTCATTAATAAGTATTTTGATAAGGCGAGGCGTAGTTTGATTGCATTTGTGTGCGTGTAATGCGAAGGCGTAGTGTGTTTTACCAGCTTCACTTTGCGGTCCACAGGGCTCTATCTTTAGTTCTTATTTTATCTGAGGTTAAATATTTAAATGAAATTTTTATTTAACTGAAGCTCACGTCAAAGGTTTTCAATTATATCAAAACTACATTCATAAAATAAAAATTGTTTACTTTTATGTTTAGTAATAAAGTGAAGTAATATTGACAAGCCGTATATTACTTTGTTATATTTACGAGCACTTTTATAACCTGTAGGCTGAATAATAATAACGCGGCATTATATTAAGCACCAACTTCGGGGCAAACAAGGAAAAATAATGTAGAGAAAAATGCCCTACTTTATTACACCACTCGTATGTTACAGTGAAATATTTTGTCTATAAAGTAACCGGTTGGTTGGTCTGAATGCTAAGTGTTTCGCGAATATAAACAGAGATTGGAAAATAACTTAATACCCGTACTAATACTATTGTATTTTTCTTGTTAGTGTTTGTTTTATTTCAACATTTATTAAGTTTAATAAATCAAACAAAGAAAAAATAGTGGTGTTTTTTAAAAATAACTAAAGCGGGCCCTAGTTCAGGAAAAAAATGATATCGTTTTCATTGTTGGAAATAAAGGTACCTAAATAAGTCATAGTATTAATTATAACTTTCAATTGTACAACTTCTCTCAAACTTTACTAGTAATTTTGCAAGCCGAACATAAATTAGTATAATTTAAAATAAATTACTCATTTATTTTTTTAACTATAGAAAAAGGATGCCTTCCAAATCAAGGGATGGCGCTGCTGCACGCAGACCACAAATATAATTTTGTGAAAACGAATAGTTATATATATATTTTTTAATATATATATAACTTATTTATTTTAGTATTTTTATGTATTTTAGTTTTTTTTTATTGGGAATACAGTTCTCAATGATTAACTACAAATGTTAGAATTAAAAAGTACATTAATAAATTCAACAATGGAAAAACAAATTGCGTGTTTTTTACTTGTATGTACTCTGTCGTTATGAGAATCTGTCTTTTTGCGAATATGTCTTTTTGAGAATCTGTCCTTATGCGAACAAACCCATAATAATATTACTATTCTTATCACCTTTTTTTTTTAAATATAATGAAATATTCACGAAACGCCAACAATTCCTCTATATTGTATTTACAGTGGAAAAATACAATTTCTAAATATACAAGAGTTGAAAGCATGTGCAATGGAAAATACCTGTTTCGAGTAGACTCCGTTACTGAAACGTAAAATGTTCTGAAAGCAATGATTGAGCTTAAATAAATATAGTAGTTAATTGAGTATCGTATATTATAATATTATTGTTGTAGGTGGATGAGACATTGACCGACGACGATAAGCTTTGGTCAATTTCAGTTGCGACTGCTTGGGTGGGGATTTAAAAAAAAAAAAAAAAACCAGTTTTTGTAAAGGGTGGAAGAAGGAAAAAAGACTGAAAATAAAACGTATTTATAATGTAAAAACTAAAACGATAAAGAAAAAATGTGAAATCACAAACCAATTGACAAATATTTGCTTATCAAAATAAGCAGTAATTTCAAAAAGAGTAGACATTAAATTCAAAACAGAAATAGGCTACATATGTAAAATCTCCAAAAAGGTCATTAGCCGTTAACAGTATACTTTAAGACAGGCTTTTTAATTATTGAATAAACAACAATTGAACTATGGAACAAGCAAAGATATATTATTTCGATGTATGGAACTAACTCCCATCTGAGGTTACCATATAGCTACAATATACGAGTAAACTTCTAAAAGCAGGCGACATCTTTGTTCAAAGTTACAACAGTCTTCACAAAAAAATCATAAAAATGTGATCCGTGATTTAAAACGTTCTAAATCTATTTTAGTAGCATTAAAAACGCTATCGAATTCAATAATAGTGAATTTAGCTTGAAATAAAAACAAAGCGCAGCATCTTCTGGCTATAGGAAGATAGTCTTCTGGGAAATATTATCCTGTCAGAACTTATTTTAAGGTTATAAAGTAACTTATACTCGTATTCTTTATGTATGCCAAGAAAAGAAAATTAGTTGAGCTGATAACACATGTATGAGTAAAAAACCTTAAAACATCGTTAAAAAGTTTCGCATTACATTGTTCATTGTTTCAATTAAATAATGATTATAGAAATAATAACGTTAAGCACCAGATGCCTCATTAAAGATTTTATATCATTATTTTATTTTATTTATTTAATGGTATTTAATAAAGAATATTCGTGAATGAATGAATTGGCCTAACAATTATATAACACTTTGTAGTCTTGATTTTGATCGCTTTGAATTATCGAATTTGAAATTAATTTTTGAATCGCTAATATTTAAGAGCACTATAATCAATTACAAAATAAGTAATATAAGGTTATATTTCTAAAAATTCGTATTTATTGTCATTATAATAAGAAACTGCAAAATAATATGACTATAAATATTAGCACTTCAGTTTAACTGTATATGGTTCTGTCGTGAAAGTCTAATGTTGACGTATTTCGTAAGTGGTATTTCAGTAAAACATTCCGAACCAATCGGTTCGAAAATTGTAGCTTAATCCCATTCCTATACGGAAGGGTGAACGGGCATGAACTCATCGCTAACAGGATTTCGTCTTTATGGGGATTCTAAAAAAAGGGTTTCATAAGCTAATAAGATAACAGAAACGTGTTTATATAATTATAGAAGTTCAGATATGTTGTTAAATATTAGCAATTTTTTTAACATATTTTTTTATTATTTACACACTTAGTTGGATTACATACACGCTACGACTACAATATCACTATGCTTTGATTTAATAGTAAGCTATAATAAAAGATATTTCAGTGATTTCTTTTCTTTATCTAAAAACTAGCTAGCGACCGTGACTTCGTCTGAGTTTAAAAAAAAAATAAAGCCTGGCGAAATATGCAAAGCAATATAACGCCCGACATCTTTACTGCTGTTTTATATTTGCCAATAATTTTTTTTAGTATTTTACGCGGGCAAGTTCGCAAGCAGCTAGGAAGTTATAAATGATTGTTTTATTAAAAATGAGAGGTAGCCCAAGATGTCTCTTTTTCATACTTCTTTTAAAGATAAGTTTTAACGCAACAACATTAAGGGTCCAGTCATTGAATCATATGTGTAAAACCTTATAATATCTCTCTATATAACTTTTCTGCTCTATAATTTAAAACAACATACAATTTAATGATAATACTCATATGAAATACACGTACTATTCGTGTATACATAATATGAAGTATTCAGCAAACACTTGATTTTTATAGCTTTCTGACTTTAGTGTAGTTTGTTGAACTCTGTAACAAAACATATATATCACTTAGTTTTCGATGGACGAACCGGCATAAAACTTGCACGTATGGGAACGTTTCAGACTTGCTTTATTTATCTCGTCCTTTCTTTTATGTCAACTGCAATACAACTTGCACATGAGTAAAGACTTCATGCCACCGCTGGGAGGATTTTAGCATTTTTCATATTAAATAAATACTTTAAAAAATTAAACAGCTTTGTCTTTTGCTTTATATTTTTTACATTAGCCGTAATTTGTGTATCCATTCACGGATAACGAGAAGAATAATTCTGTATAGTAAAATTGTAAGTAAATATTTACAAAAGCTTAAGAGTTACTTTTTTTTGTTTGAGCTTGTTCATTGGAACTATCTATCTCGAGGAAGATTATGAAATGTATAATATAATTGTTATAATGTTATACCAGTCGCAATACAGCAAGAATGCTGCCATGATGTTGTCAACTTTTTAATGTAAATGTCGACAGGCAGATTGACGGCACACTTTATGATAGGCCTGCTAATGCATAAAACGGAGTTATAGTTTTATGGTGATTTTTTTGTAAGTAGGTGGTTACAGTTGCCAGACGGGCTGCCCAATTTATGACTGCAAAACGGATTTTTGTAATTTACTAATTTATTTATATTATATTTTTTACATAGTTCTTAAATAGGTGTATAAAGGTGTTCACGTACATTATAGGTAAGTATACTTTTACATAGTACTATTAATATTAGGTATTTAAATTTCCAACTTTAGTTATAAACTTAGTTTTAAAGCATAAATTAAAATAGGAAATTAAGATGTTAATAATTTCCTTAACTAAATTTGTAGAGCGATCATAAAGTTCGAAATAATTATGTTCAGTCACACAAACTTCGCACATAATTTAGAGGAACTGCAAGGCACATATGGAATAATTTACTGCATCTATGCGTTTCCCAGACGACTATTTGCTTGCATTACGAGTAGTTAACTACAGTGACTAACTAATTTCGTATCAATTTTCATGGAAAAATGTTACAACGAGTACGTTGGATTAGAGGTTAGGGTGCTTGCCTTAACGTTTCCCGGGTTCAATTCCCTCCAGGGTCATCTATGGAAATGCACTTTTCATGGCGGCTGTACACCCTCCCGCGAGTGCTCTCGCCATGTCTCGCTGAGAGTACTCGCACGAGAACACTCTCTGGTACACTCTCGTTTATTCAGTCGGTTGCAAACGCCCAGAAGATGTTACGCGTTACAAGTTACGGCAGCTGTTGCCTTATGCGCTGTTCGTTATTATAATTACGTTTCCAAAAATTTCCAAAAAATTTAATTCAGCTTCGTAATTCCACGTATTGATATACTCAAACGTCTGTACGGATAGAAAGCTTGCGCTAAACTGAACGTAACGCAAGAGTGTATAGTGACGCACTCGCCTCGCCTCACGAGGAAAGCAAGACCCTTTGAATCGCCCACAAAAACCGACACGGAACGGAGAGCAACGAGGCGAGGCGAGATACAACGAGACGAAGCGAGTGTAGCATGTACACTCTCGCCTTCGTCAAGAACAGCCGCAGTAAAAGTTGGCTCTGGTCTGAATCTGGTTTTGCAGTGATTTCGCATTCATTCAGATCAGGGTTACCATGTGATGGGAATTCCATCGAAGTAACAGTATACCACATTTCACATCAATCGAACCTGTGGAAGTTAGCGAAATCCCATCGTCTGCTAAGAAATGGGCTGCAATTTGCAAGAGCCTAAACAGATCATAGACCATCTAGATCACGTCAGCTTTCAAACAAAAAAGCCGGGTCAAAATCGAACCAACCGTTTGAGAGTTACGATTCCATAGACAGACACGCAAATACACATATAAAGAGATACACAGACACACACTTCCAATTTATAACATCCCGTTTTTTTGTCGGACATCGGCGGTTAAAAAAAAAAGGACTAGCCTTGCAAGTGTGCAATTGGCTAAAGAAAATCTTAATCTACATTTAATTACCAAAGTAATTAAGGTTTAGCTAGCGTAAGTGAAATAAACTTCAAAAATATATTGTGAAGGCTGTAATTCATCGTCTTTTCTGTCTGTCTGGGTGCACATAGTGCACCCAGACAGACCTAATTATAGGTTTGTAATAGAATTAGAAGATTTGATACCAATGGGTCGAACATTCACGTATAAAAACAGCGAGTTCGAATCATGGTCGTTTCTATGTTTTAATGATTTCATGTGGTGATAAGAAAAAATCCAAATTTGCTCTAACGGTCAAGTAAAACATTGTGAAGAAATAATCTTTTAATGCTTTCGAACCTTTGCCAATGTGCAATGGTAGACTGATATAGGAGATATACTTCTCATATTGAAGAGGGGCCTGAGTCCTAATATAATATTTATATATTTGCTTTAACTTTACAAAATATAATGTTTATATATTATTACTATAGAAGAGGTTGATAAAAAGTAGGTTAGGTATTTAATATTTTTGAATATTACATAAATAATGATTATTCTGTTTATTCTATCGTCACACGCCTATAAATCGAAATTAAAAAATAAAGTGGGGTTTTAATATGAATATTAATGAAATTCTATGGGCGAGAGCACTGATAACATTAACCTGGTAGCCACTAGAACTGCTCATTATGTCAGCTTTATTTAAAAGCTCGATTGTACCATAAATACTTGTTATTTAATACGAGCAGTGTGGTACTCGTGTGTACTACAATAATATTAAATTTCGTTGCGCTAATTGTTTTATTATATGTAAGGATATCATCATCTATACAATAATTACAAATATTAGAGATCCAAATAATGAAATATTAATTTTGTATTCATTATATATATCAATTTTGTATTTATTACTTTAAATAGGTAAATATAATTAAACACTGCTTGTTAATAGCGATTATTGTGATATTAGGATCATTGCGTTCATGCAGGTACTCGTAGTTGACTTCCACCATAGTTTAGTGAGGTCAAGGTTCACTTATGTCTATTGTACAATTAAAAAAAACTGTATAATAAACATTTTCAATTAATGTATACTAAGTACTAATAATATTTATTATTAAGCAATAATTTAGAGTATGAAGCATAATAATTTAAAATTTAAAGTTATAACTTAAAATCAATAAATAATAGATTAATATTTTCAACTCGTCAATGGCAGTTATACGAGTAAAAGACAACCTATATGACGGTAGTACATAATCAAGATAGGAGTAGCAACCCTTTTATTGTAGCTTACCTTGACTGACACATATTTGTATAAAAACATATTAGCACACGTATTTTGGTAATTGAGGAATACATTTTTTCCTATTTTATGTTATTTTTACCTCCCTTTTATTGTATAGATTAATTGATGATGTCCCATTTGACGAGCCTATCTATACTAATATTATACTCGTAGAGAGAGAAGATTTATATTTTTGTTTGTTTGTCAAAAACTACTGAGCCGATTTTAAAAATTCTTTCACATATAGAAAGCTATATTATCAGCGAGTAATATGGGATATATTTTATAAAGTTGCGCGGAGGAAGTCGTGTGCAACAGCTAGTTAGTTATACAATTGAAAAAAATATATATCAAATCATTTGTATTTAGGTATCTAAGTGTAGATAGCCGTGCAAAGCTCCGGGGATCCTATTGAAGTTTGTAGTGCAGCCGAGCGAGCAGTCAGCCAATGCGTTATTTATGTCTGTAAACCGTACTACTCGCCGCTTGCTTACAACAGGATTTAAAAGGAATAACCTTTTGTACACTTCTTACAAATTTTATATATCAATATTACACTTGCCTCCTTCACATTTTTCACAAGTGCAGAAGGAAAATGTTTTCCCATCAGTTTCCCTTACCGCACAAGAGTTTCTTTGGACGGTAAATAAAGTCAAACACAACGAAATAAAAATATAAAGTCAACGATGCATAGTCTGCATCCAACGACTGAACTACTTGTTGGGTTTTTACTACCACTGCTTTCGTCGTCGTATCTTGTTAAGGCGCTAGCTTTGTATACTTATATTTACTATATATATTTATTTGTGTACAATACATTTATTTGACATATTTAGTTGTATAACTTTAGAATATTTAGATTTTAGAATAATACTTAAAGCACACTGTACTTAACATCACGAAATTGAGATTTTCAATAGAGTATTACTAAATACATATACGAGTATTGCTTCTATCCAAAATCCTCGATTTCAATCAAAACTTTACAGTATGAACTACATAACTTTTAATTCAGTAAACTTACTTACTTACCTACTTTACATGTAGTTAGGTACTTGGTCTGTGCTTATAACTCATAGACAAAATAAGAAGTAAGATTCTGTGGATAGCAGAAAATCGACAAAAGTACGACTGTGTCCGAATTTTTAACGTATGACGTGTATTTGGCAATGTCATTTGAGCCACAGAATGATACTGAGTTCATTGGACTCAGTATATGCGCGTAATAGTGAGTCACTAATCTTTCTTTTTGCTTCCATCTGTGTTAGTAAACAAAGAAAATCAAAACCAACAATGACTAATTCAACGGAACTTTGTCACGGATTAGGGTCACTCACTACATCCGGTTGTTAGGATAAGGTTCGCAATAAAAAGACTGTGAACGTAACCAATCGGAATCGAATATTGTAATCGGAGTTGGTAAACAGTTATTACTCTCACGAGGGTTAATTAGCCTAATTTACTACTGACGAGGGTCACGTGAGGGTTCCCATTTTAAATTCTGCCTGTATTTGCATTTCATTTTAAAGTTTCTTCAAATGGGTTATGAATTTAAAGTTAAATTGGTTTGTGTACTGCATTAAATCTGACGTTTAATTATGCTTACCAAACAACGTACGTTGTCTTAATTGAAAAATCTTTTTTACCTACCTACTCCCATTAATAACTATACTGAATAATCATTTAAACTCGCATCATTCGTCTTTAAAAAATTAATATTCATACAAGTATTTCTTCATGGAGAATGTTTTATGCTCTTAAATATCAATGCTGGTGAATATGCAGGGCAAAGTTAGTACTAATATAAAAACTAAAAACACAGCTAATTTGAAGTATAAAGAAAAATATATTATATAACTAAGTTGTTTATTTATAACAAATTAGCTGTTGCACGCGACTTCGCCCGCATAACTTTATAAAATATAGCCTATGTTACTCGCTGATAACGTAGCTTTCAATAGAGGAAGGAATTTTTTAATCGGTCCAGTAGTTTTTGAATTTAATTCATTACAAAAATACAAATATTCTCTCTTTATAATATTAGTAAGTATAGACTAGCGACTCGCTCCATACTTCGTGCAGATGCAACTTTTCCTGCAAATGATATACACAAACCTTCCTCGTTTATCGCTCTTTTCATTAGTGAAAACCGTATCTAAATCCGTTACTTCTTCAAGAAGAAATTAGGGGAGAACACACAGAGAGAAAGACATCGACTTTATTTTATATATGTAGGTTTAATAGACGAATCGCAAATAATACTTAACAATATCTAATTGATAACTACACGTGCTTGTACACATGTAACAAACACAAGAGAATGAACACGTTGTGATTCATTCGCACGTGTAAATACTGTTACGTATAATCTGCGCTTCGTTTATTGTTCCCGAAGATTTGATCTATGACAATACATTTTATTCGTACGTCTCATCTGGCTGTCGTTAGAACGTTTTGTTATGAGATTTTCCGGTGACCTCGATTGAGAATTCCTACGCGTTAGATCATTCCTTATGAAGACATTACGTGTTAGAAGATTTACTCGTGCAATTTTAGTATAAATTTATCAAGTAATCTCTAGGAAACACTGCTTTCTAATTCTAAAATTGGTATTACAATCATCACCACCCTCTCAGCCGTAGAACGTCCACTGCTGGACATAGCCTCTCCCATAATTTTATGTCAATAAATATATACAATGTAAAAATAAATACTCGTAGTACCTACATAGAGTCGTGCCGGCATAATTTTAAAAATTATACCAATACAATGTATGTATTTGCAATGTACCAAATAAACATTTCTTTCTTTCTTTCTTTACTTGATATACGCTATTAAAGAGACTTGTGGATTGTTAGAGAGCAGGAATTTGATTTAAAAAATAAATAAAAAATAAAATATATAGTCACTGTATGTTATCCAAAATAAAAGTGTATATTCTTAGTTTTAGAAAATGGTGACAGCTTTAGTATGTATGTTATATAAATGCTATATTAAAATTTATATAATATAAGAATATTTGTGCAGTTAGGTGTTTCACAGGGAAAGATTTATGAGGTAACATTAAGGCGTGCCAAAAGTGAATTCAGAAGTTGCAGCTAAAGGAGAACGAATAGTATGGAATTTAATTTCGTCGCTTCCTGTATTCCATAAAACCTTGTTTCTTCGCTCGCTTTTCCACTGCATCACCTATGAAATGTTTTGTTTTCTTATAATAACATTCTTAGCGTTGTCTTCGCCAGGTGCTGAGGTCGATTTAGTTCTTGAACTCGCAGCTACAACATATTTGGCGTACGTATGATATTCACAAAAATTTAGAAAAGTTTATTTCTATAGAATTAAAATAAAAACATAGGCTGCGAGTTGTAGAGGTTGAGGCAATTGAGGGGCAGCCTCCCTTTTGAATAACGGCGTACCTCTGAAATGTGTTTCACAGTTTAAATATCTCGGTCACATTGTCACTGAATGTCTAAAAGATGAGCGAGATATCGAAAGAGAACGCAGAGCCTTGTCAGTTAGAGGCAATATGTTGGCACATAGATTTGCACGATGTACTATAAATGTCTAACTCATGCTTTTCAGAGTATACTGCTAGGGTTTTTACACATGTGCACTATGGACTAATTTTATACAAAGCGCCTACAATTATTTTTACTCAAGGGTCCAATATAATAACACCTTCAGGGTTCTAATGAAACTTCCACGTTTCTGTAGCGCATCTGCAATGTTTGCGGATGCTGGTGTAGATGATTTCTATGCCTTATGCGAAAAAAAAGTGCATCCATTGTGTGCATGTTGCGAGGGAGTTCCAACGAAATCCTGAAGATGATAGCGGACAAAATGGACGGGGCGGTCTTTGGCCGATACATTAATCTGCATTTTAGTCGCTGAATGTTTATAATTATTATCTTTACTTGAAAATTTAAATGGTTAAGTTTAGTATATTTAGTTTAATTAATGTTAATTTTTTATGTAATTTACTCCGTGTGGACTAATTTGTCTGAAAATTAATAAATTATTATTATTATTAATGCAAGATTGTCGAATTAAAAAAAGTACATGTCTATAACATTTTTTTTCTTGTTACCAATTATCCTATTTTAGGGGATCATCATCATCGTGTTTCAAAGAATAATTGAAAACAAAAGTTGCACTGACTTAACAAACATATGAGGAAAGAGTCGATATTGGACGAGATAGAGCATAATTGGAATCGACTGGATTGTTTTATAAATATCAACCCAACTCATTATTCGCCTGTGTGTCAGTCCCAAATTTACATAAATAGATGTAAACGCAATAATTAAATCATATTAAATCATAATTAAATATTGCAATGTAATAATCAGCTTACAGAAGCCTATTGATTTACAATTTTGACATAAGAATTTTTTTTTACCTAACATTATAATATTTCTGTGACATTTCACGATGATAAAGCTCAAAATTTGACACAAACCTTTAATATAATCTCAAATATTAGAGCCCGGCAACGTTTATGACTAAATATTGGAGGAATTTTAAGCAACATGTGCATAATCCACATAAGAGGAGGATGCTTATATCTGGCGAGTAGGTACAGCTTGGCACTCGGCCAATCATTTAACAACTAGTTTGCATATTGAATCAAGTATAACCTATTTTTAGAATAGTTATATAAAATCTTCTTTATGGATTTTTTGATAGTTTCATCAAGATTTTTTGATAGTTTCATGTGTATTTTTGTGGTACAAACACCACAAAAATACACATTTTCTCCTTTAATGGTTATAATATAGAATATGAGCGTATTAGAACGCTCAAATTCTATCTTACAGAGACATTAAAAAAGGCGCTTACGTTTAGGACGACTGAACCTTAATCACTTTGCACTCTTAATATCATTGATTGAAATTGCACCCGTCAAAGTCGTGATGTGTGTTGTTTGCTTCTCAGTTACATGTAGTGTAGTTAGTGGGTAAGGGAAAAAAAATCTTCATTGGCATACGGAAATAATCTGTCTGTTTTAATAGCTAATATGTTTTCTGAACATCGTCATAAAAGACGTGTTCAAAAATTACGTCGACTTTTTTAAAAATATTTGTAAATCTTTTCAGAAATGTGATTTACTCCTGGATATTTAAAATAGCAACGCGTATACGTGTACTTACTTACCTCTCACTTACTTAGTTAAAATTAAGTTATCCGGCCGCTAAGCTAAACATCACGGGCAAAATGCCACTTGGCTGAGTTGGTCGTCCAATTTCGGGATATCGCAGTGACTAACCAAGTTTTAAGGGAACATGTATTTATTGTAATTTGGATTATATAAAAATGATTTAAAAATTCTATCAATGTAGATATCCTTACATAGAGTATAATAAGAAGTCTCTTTCTGCGTCTGTCTGGCTGTCTGTATATCGCTAACTCCTCCTAAACCATTCAATAGATTTTGATGCGGTTTCCACCATCAGTTACACAATTTCAGTTAGATAGATAGACCCTACTGTAGTCGGCAGCACGCTGGCAGCACGCTGGCAGCACGCTGGCAGCAGCTGTAGCGTTGCTTGTGTTACAGGCGACGTTAGCCACCTACCTGATGGTAACTTATGGGAGACAGGCTGACGGTCAACTTGATAGTTGATCTTCAGCCTGTCTGCTGATCTTAACATAAAATTTAAAATAACGTTATTACGGTTTTTATAATCCCTGTGTAAGTATGAACATTAATTATTTAAATTCTTGCAGCAATTAATGTATACATTTACGCAATGAATGATATTTACTTTTTGTGGTGTATATTTTATTTGTATAATTCCTATTTATAAAAATATATATTTTTCCATTCACTTTATCCTTTCTGAAAAAAAAAATATAAATAAAATATATGTTCCCCGCATTACCCTAATTAGGTCCTGAATATTTTAAAACTATTTATAAAATTTTCAAACGCCGAATGGTGAGGATTATAAGTTCACTTCTCCCATCTCGTTACTCATAGTCAGTGTGTGACAAGTGTGTAGTTATATGGAACAGTGCACTGCAGTGGTTGACAGTTCGTTGTAGGCGGCGGCTCTTGAATTAATGCCGTGCTCTCTCAGCCACGTCGGAAAAATCACTGCTAGCTTTTAGTTTTATCTTTTAATTTTATCTGGTAACCCGATTGTTAGTTCTCTTACTTTATGTTAATGGACATTTTTATAGGAATCTATTATACTATGCGTCTAAAATAATCACTTTAAATTTTACTAGAGATTAAAATGTACATCCACGATTAATGTCAACGTTATTCAATGACTTTTATATACTAGAAAGAAAGAAAGATTAGCTGAGCGGAACTCTCCGTAAGTCATTTCAAGCAAGAGAAGAAAGGAAGCCAAGAACGCATAAGCGCAGTATTCTCCATGGCGCTTTCGACCTTTTGGTCGCGAACTTTAGCGTTAACTCTTACCGTATTTGAGAAACAATTTGGTTACGATCTAAGTCTAGTAGAATATATGGTTTGTTCTCAAAAGGACAAATTCTTAAAATACCAGAATTGGTACTGATGTATTGTATTTGTAGTGGCATTGTATTTTTCGTTATCACACATATAAACCATGGCTGACATTACGATATTCGCAGGCACATAAAGAATGTTAGGTACCTGCATAAAATGATTCTTCTGTTGTTTAGTTCAAACATATTGTTTGATTCGTGGTCTAATAGGTCGATGATATTATTATATTTATTAGTTACCGTCAACACTAAAGCGTTAATTATATGTATTAAAGGTTACCACACGTATTAATTAGTGGTTGTGGCACCACTATTTAATATGAAAGGAAAATATTTTCTTCTCAAAACAAAAGCCACATTTATTGTATTAAATATTACAGTAATGCTAATGAAATAATATTAAGTTTATTTGGTACAGTTTTGCCAGTGATGCCATACCAGTGCCAGTGCCAGTTCCGTGGTCATGATCTGGTCAGCCTTTTAAGGCTTAAGGGATTCCTAACCGAAGCCATTCCCAATTACCAACTTCTCTTATAACTTTAAGCCTGTCAATACATCTCTAACCCTCTCGAAAGTAATAGGCGACAGTATACTTCTATGTCAAGAAAGTACCGAGAATCGGCCAATAAAACACAAAATATGTATTATTAATCACAATTTATTGTATTGCCTTCAAAATATGCTCCTTCCGAAACTATACACATCGTCAACGAATAACTCAATCATCAAAACTCAATCAAACTGCGAATTCTCTTTTATGTCTTCTATCGACTGAAAATTGGTACCTCGAAGTGGTAATTAGAGCTTTTGAAAAAGAAAAAAGTTGCTTAGAGCCACATCAGGGGTATACGGTGGTTGTTCCAAAAGATTTGTTGAATTTTGGCCAGAAATGCGTTCACAGTGATAGCAGTGTGAGATGGCGCGTTATCGTGGTGCAAAATCTATGAATTTTCTTTCTACAAATCTGGTCTTTTTCGACGAATTTTCTCTTTCAAGCGTCAAATAATGCCCAGATAATATTCTTTATTTACTGACTCACCTTCTCGCAAGAATTCCGAGTGCACGACACCCCGATAATAAAAAAACTGTCATCATCACCTTGTACTGTACCACTCATACACACGTGTTTTTGATAAAGTCGATTCACTGTAAGCGTTGTTTTGTTTTGGCATACGAAATTCCATTCGCAATGCAAAATTTAAGACAGATTCATTGTTCGATAATATTTTTATCCATTGTAAAAATCGCAAAACACACTTGACATGAACTGACAAAATAGCGCTCTGTAAATAAACTAAATGACCTATAGCGTTCAAACTCCTCGTGACTATAGAAGACAGTTGTGCCGACAATCCCTTTAAGTGGGCTTTTTAAATAATAAATTCCCGTCACTTTTTTGACAGATTGTATATCAGAATGTATTTGACGACACGTTTGGTCTAGTGGCTAGTAACCAGGCTACCAGCAAGTAGCCAGGACCATACATCAGCAACTTGCCCTTCGATATGGTCTTATCGAATCTGAGCTGCCGTACTACAAGTGCGTGCTTACGATCGTTCTCGAAAATAGTCTGCTCTACTGGGACCGCTCGCTATAATCACGGACAGGACTATTGTAGCCAATAAGCCTGACATCGTGGTTATCGATCGACCTCAGTGCCGGACGATGCTTGTTGACATCACTGTCCCACATGATGAAAACCTCGTGAAAGCTGAAAAAGATAAGCTAAGTAAATATATAGACTTGGCTCACGAGGTGACCGCCATGTGGGATGTCGATTCGACCATCATCGTCCTGATAATCGTATCAGCGAACGGTCTTATATCGAAGAGCCTCGACCAACACCTCAATAAATAATAAAAAAATGTATTTTTTCTCGTCAAATTGTCTCATGCATTTGGTTATTTATTATTAATAGATTCAATATTGGTATCCACAATTACTCGTTCATTATTAGTCTAAAATTTATTCAAATCATTGTTAATTCTGCATGGGCCCCTCTCGGGTAAAAGCCTCCTCCATAGAATGCCAAATATCTTTGTCTTGCCCTTTCTCAATCCAGTCCCTGCCTATAATTGCCCTTATTTCGTCGTGCCACCTGGAACATGGTCGACCCCTGCGTCTTTTCCCCTGTGATCTTTTCCATATTGTTAGTGTACGTGTCCATCTCCCATCTGTGTACCTTGCCACATGGCCAGCCCATTTCCACTTCAATCCTTGAGCGAAGGTTGTTGCATCAACTATCCCAGTTCTATTGCGAATATCAGTAGCTCTTACTCGGTTCCTTAAGGTAATTCCTAAACAGTTTCTCTCCATTGCTCTCTATGTCGATTGAATTTTCATCTTTACTTTTTGATCGAATGACCATTTTTGGCAACCGTAGGTCAGACATGGCAGTATCGCTGAGTCCATAACTATTTTCTTTATTTTCATATGTATTTTAATAGTCTAATATTATCTATCAGACGCTTTTTACAGGATTAAGAGGTTTAAGACTTCTAGATCATTCTAGTAACTGCAATTACAAGTATATCCTGTATGGGATATAAAATCTTTCTTTACTAAAATTTGGTCTATATTAAAATAGGCAACGGTCTCGTCTCTTCAGCTGCTAAGTGTATGAGCTATGTCAGTGATTTCAGTATTATTACATTGAAAAATCCGTTACGTAAACAAACTGAACATAGCTCATTCCATATCGCGTTGTGTGACTTTGAGTACACAAACATGACCAACGCTCGGTGTGCTCATTAAAAAGGGTTTCAATTTAGCATTCGTTTTGTTAATCAAATATTGTGGACGTAACAAAAGAAATGAGCGTTCCGATGTTAACAAAACCTAAGTAATTGTTCCATCGTATTTTGCTTAACTCAAAAGGCAAGCGACGTTGATTAAGCGCCTCTAAATTACAAAGAAAACAATTCCTTCTCAAACTTAATTTATGGAAGATCAAATTGGAGAAGAGTTAACGTTGTGGTACTGTTGGGCGACACGAATGCTTGCCGAGAGCTATTTCAACAGATAATGCAATTTGTTACAAGTCATTCCCTCATTTACTTTTATTATTAGTGCCCATTAGGGACGCCATTGCTCCGAGTGGTGGCACGTGGATGAAAACGATTTCTAACTCAGCGTCATCGCATTCAAATAATCTCATTCAACATCTGGATAATTTAATTGCGTATTTATACTAATTGATATCATTAAGGCATCTTTTGCAATGAAGATTCTAAATGAATTATTACGCTTTACAGCAACTCTACGTACTTGGTCTGCTAAAAACTTCCGATAATAAAAACTTACGTGATTAAAAATCTCACAAAGTAAATTCTGGAGGCATTGCTTCTTCGATTCATAGAAAACAAAGTTACAAGTTACTCATCCGGACTATGCATAGTGGGCACCTTATCCAAGTAATGCGGACTAAAAACAACAAATTATTGTAAATAGTAGTGAAACATATTATTATGTTTGGACAATTAGTTAATAGAATAACTTATTAATGAGTTAACATAAGTATAACATAAAGTTGAAGTGAACTGTAACTAGCAGATACAAATGAGTGTTTACGAAAGCGTCGGCAACAAAAAGGCCGAGCAATTTAAGATTGGAGTGGCCATTACCCGCGCCGACTGTGGAAGGAACGTTCGCAATTGCATTGAAAATGTCGTTTTTAATTTTTCCAAATGCAAAGCGTAAATTCACATTTGCGGCTGGCACGATAACTGCCCGCCTAAAAGCTTCTGCGATGTAACTCTCCGAGTGCTTTGTTACTCTTACAAAGAGTTTGCTTGTTCATGCACAACACACCGTTTTGAAAAACCATGCTCATCGCCGATAGCAATTATGCATGAACATCATTAATTGTAAGATGCTTAAGAAAAATTATATCGTCGTTGTCAAACTAAAATCTGCTATATTAAAAAAGTATACTTTTGAGATACTGACAAAAATGTTTTCCTGAATAAAATTATATGAAGGTTTATTTAAAATATAGTATTTTATACGTAAACTTATTTGTCTTTTAATTATGAAAATATAATAGTTTATTTATATTTTAATAATAGAGGAAATTTTGCACATAACAGATTGTAGCTGCTACAAATAGCATTTTTTATTATTGTTCCAAATATTGCCTACTATGATCAGCAGCGCACTTGCAGCACTCGTGGCGTTGCTTGTTCGTACCCACCTACCACCAAGAAGACCATCTGCTTGTCTGTCGACCTTAATATAAAAAAATATTGAGCAGACGTTAATAAATTTGAAACTGCAATCATTTATTTAAAAATAATTGTTACCGGTTAGGTAACAGTATTAAAGTCAAAAATTATTGCTGATTATCGCATTAAATTTAAAACAATAATTATAAAGAAAATTCAAGATTTTTCTGCAAATATAACAAGCTTATTATCAGTCAGAATAGCAGAAGAGAAATTTAAAACAATACTTACAAATTAAATTTAAGATTTTTCTGCAAATATAACAAACTTGTTATTTCAATTAAATTAATTTAAATTAATTGCTTCTTTAATTTAAATTTCTGCAATAGAACATAAGCAATACTGAATACTTAAATCTTTTTGAATGCTCATGTATCAATAGATCGAGGGTGTGACAAAAAAGGTTTTCTACATATAGCTGTTGTATAGGTATGATTAATCCTCATGTCGCAGACAATCCAACTCCAGGAGATGCGTCCTCTACGCACTGAACGACCTGAGATTAATATCGTGGCGCTAATATTGGACGTGTCATTTTTCTTCTTCCCATGTATCATTTGTAATGTGTCTGCTAGCAGTTAAAAAAATGTAAATCGAGAAACACTTTTATATCGTTAGGAAAGAATATACGAATCTAGATAACCCTATCTAAATGTTGAGCATACGTCATTTAAACCGCTTTAGGAGGTATAGATAAGCTCATTTGCCCATAGAAAATGACTAGTTCTACTACATGTTTTCATGATGGATGCATGTACTCTTTCACGTAAAATTGACTAAACGGATCTTTTTGATAAAAATTCGTTGAAATGAATTGTATTGTATTGACATTGAAAGTATATTCATAATTAAATATTAAAATGTTTGATTAAAGTAACTACGGAGGTTTCCCTGGGCAGGGGCTTAGAAACCTGTAGAAATAGCATTGCAACAGTAGATTGTTTTAATTAATTTTTCGTATTTGACTATACACAAGTTCTAAAACATGTAAAGAAGATAAGTATACAAAAGTAAATAAATAATTTTACCATTAAAACATTAGAATTTAAAATCTGTACTGACCCTGAGCCCGCTGTTTAGCAGCTGAGTGCTTCCATTGGGCTATCGACTCTCTCTTTTGAATTCGGATATCTGTATTTGAATGTTTGCCCGTATTATGAACGCTCTATGCATAAAGAAATATCGGATCTGTATCTGGGGGTGAATATTGTGCTTCTATTCGACGTCTCGAGATTGAAAAGTGGGACGAGCACAATGAGTTGGCGGGTGAGCGGTGAGTACATGGAGGTGACTTATGACGTCAGAATGCAACTATTACTGTCTTCGATAACCATAGTAAGTCCTACATATAATTATATGAGTCTAAATTTATCCAAACAATTTACATAAGTACCAATTACTTAAGGCTCAGAAATCTAC
Source organism: Synanthedon myopaeformis (assembly GCA_944738685.1). Classification (NCBI taxonomy): domain Eukaryota; kingdom Metazoa; phylum Arthropoda; class Insecta; order Lepidoptera; family Sesiidae; genus Synanthedon; species Synanthedon myopaeformis. Next base: position 7,731,367 of record OX122915.1, read on the forward strand.
ACCAGATCAGGGATCGATCCGGCATTTCCTAAATTCCCTAAGCGATCCCTGAGTATTGTTCAAAGTGATTGACAAGTATATCCATAAGTATTATGAAAAACAACATTTTTCTTTTGACTTTCTAGGACCAATTCTCCAATTTAAATTATTCTTGTTTTAGTATAGAAAAAAGGTTTTGTGGCTAGATTTTGTATCATAACCACGGCAGGTCAGTGGTCTTCTGTAAGGGGGCCAGATTCTTCTTACTGCCGCCAGATGAGCTACCCAAATGACAGTGTGCCCTGCCACTACTTTCTAGTACCAGACCAGGGTGAACTTTGAACCTGCCACGAATGTGGGGCGCCGATTGATACGGCCGACCACACGCTGGCGGAGTGCCCAGGTAGGGTCAATAAGAAGGCAGTAGTGGGACAGGACTTGTCCTTGCCCTCTGTCGTCAGGGCAATGATTGAAAGTCTTGACTCGTGAAGCGGCCCTGAGTGGAAAAGAGGCCAATTAGCGGGCCCGCGAGGCATCGAAGAGCCGGCCGACGTGCCCGGGCGTATGCCGCGGCGCACGTCGCGTGACAACCTCAGGGCATCAGAAGGGGACATCTGACGCCCTGAAACACCCAACAAGGATGCGTGGCGGCTCACGGCATTCCAGTGGGCCGCCACATTTAAAGTGAGGCGAAGCCCTTGCCCTGAGCTGGGTTTGAAGAGAACGTAGCGTCTTTCTTTCTTACCCCTCGTCGACTGTCGACGAGGGATAGCGTAGACGTCATTTTCCCTCCTAAAAACACTGGGATTCGAACCCGGGACCCCTGGAACAGAACGTTAAGGTAAGCACATAAGGTTAAGGTAAGATATTATTTTAACACATATAAAGCCGAAATACTACTCACCGACCTACTCATAAAGTTTTCCGGGAAGGAGTGGTGGGGGGATTCCCCTTTGGAGTTCATCGTGGAGAAGAATTATAAGTATAAAAATGAATTCTGGATTATTTTTATGAATAAATTGCCAATTCTTATCTTTTAACTACTATTGAGTTTTCACACTGTTCAGTTCATTAACAGTTTTTCACCAAATCCGTAACCAAACCGTATTTACGATGAGAATCTTTTCACAAATTTACTTAAATGATCTTTTAGCTTATCTACTAAACCACGCAATAACATCCAAAACTAAGAATTCAAAATCTTAATTTTTAATGCTATCACGTGGTGACTACAAAAACATTCAAACCCTGTATCCACTACGAACGCCTTCCTATATGATAACCATGTTTGGCTGAAATACCTAATTTACGTACGTACATGTACATTCAGGTGTTAACTTTGCTTTATTCTCAGAAGCCGCATTGAAACAGTAATATTATTTGTTCTTAGCAATTTCTTTTCTCAAGCAACAAAGTTAACACAAGAGATTCGTAACTGAAGAGTTGTGGTGTAATTTTAACAATATTTGGAAACATTGCAATAGTCGACCAACCGGCAACACAAGGAACGGTTAAATTGCGGTTATTTGACGCTAACAGCCTCTAAATCCTAACCGAATGGACTCCAATAAAAGTCCTCAAGTCCCTCAAGTCGACGTTATTATTACACAATTTAAAATATTTAGGTCACGTTTCTGTCGAAGAAGAAGTACTCTTTCGCGCTGTCAGCAGGTACGAGTTTTTTTTATTACTATTTGTAGTACTATTACTACTGTGTTACTATATATAGGTGAGTTACCTAAAGTTGGCACGTTCACAGTACTCACACCAATGCATTTTTTATTTACCGTATGTTAAAAAAATGGTTATATTTTAACCAATTTCGCAATGTTTATGAAATCTGTTGGATGGAGATCTGAAATCTCTGTAAAAATGAAAAAGGTATGTGCGCAATGTGTCAATGTGTTGCACGTGCCAACTCTCGTTAATTTGCCTATAGGTTGGTTATTAAGCAAAATGCAATATATAATTAAATTAACAATTGTTTTTATTTTTGCAATGTAATGTAGTAACTGAAAGGAAACGTGAAATTAGAATTTATAAACCGAAAACAAAAAGCAGTCAAAACATTTTTACCAAAAAAAAGCCGCGCGCAATGACATCACGTCAGACGCGTTCGCCACAACTACAAAATCTGTGAATTGATTTAGTTTTCAAGTTCTAGAAGAACTATAAAAATCTTATTGTTTGTCGCTTGATTTAAATGGGAAACAAATTTGTGAGGTACCTCAACAATACCGTTTGCGGAGAAGTTAACTTCACCACTCTGCAAGTCCGTCCTATTAGTGGAGGCGTCCTCACTTGACTTGTGTTTGGCCTCGAGCAACGTTCAAGTTTTGCATTACGTTCTCGAGTTTGGGAAATCTGTGTGTTGTAAATGCATGCATCTCTAAATAACTAGTGTAAAACAAAATCAGTAACTGTTCCGACCTGTCGACTTCTACGCTTAGTTATTCTTTTACTCGTAAACACAACATTTTTTTATGATGAAGGTTTTATTTTTATTAAGAAACTTCGCCCGGGGTACAATTTTTATAAATACAAACCTTCTGCGTTTATCCCTCTTTCTATAAACAAAAACCGTATTAAAAAAGGTCTAGCGTTTCTTGAGTTTTGGCGAGATCTAACGCTCGGCGATCGATTAGATGTTATTCGAAATTACGCAAATTTCGGTGTTTAAGAAAAACGAATTCATTACACTTACGTGACTTATACTGGCTTAGTCTTAGTTATAACCGTAATATAACTCAAGGAAATTGTGTTCACTACGAAAATAACAGCATTTTTAGTGATAAAATTACAATAGCCAATAGTACTTAATACAATAGTAATACACTTGAAATATAACTACAAAAACTAGAAAAACTAAAACGAAATATTTAGGACAATATAAAATAGTAATATACTTAAGACGATTGCTAGTTGGCCTTTAAATTTAACACTAAATATTTTGTTTGGCTCGGTCATGCTGTCCAAGCCGTTTAATGCCTTAATATATTTTACAGAGTTTCACATGCAATTTTAACGCCTACCTCGAGTTTTTACTATAGTAGCTATAGCTGCGCGCGATAGATGCCAACTTCATCCGCATTACTTGGACACTTGGAACTTTATTGTCGGACGCGCGAACTTTGAAGCATAGTACCTACTAAGATGTTTCTGGTTAACTAAAATATTTGCATCTTGAAACGTTGTTTAAACAATTTCTTGCAGAGTCCTTAAGGTGGTCTGTCTGCCTACTCTTTTTTTTTAATGTTTTTCTATTTAATAGAACCATTAAAACGAAGTTAAAACCAAGTTTAAACCGTTAACAACGAAAATAAACTGACGGCCTGATCTCCATACAAAACTGATTGATCTCTTTAAAGATCATGTTATGTTATAAATCTAATTGTGAGCCTCTTCTTTAATACTCGTATATATATATATATATATATATATATATATATATATATATATATATATATATATTATATACGATTTATATTTTTATACTAATATATAAAGCTGAAGAGTTTGTTTGGTTGAACGCGCTAATCTCAGTAACTACAGGTTCGAATTGAAAAAGTATTTTTGTGTTGGATAGTCCATTTATCGAGGAAGGCTTTAAGCTATATCGGACGAAGTCGCAGGCACCAGCTGGTCTTTGATGAACTTATTTAATTTTTTTTTTATGATAGCAAAACGTATGAATCTGATTCAATGAAGAGTTCTAGGTAGATTGAAGCTCTGAAATACGAATGAAAGCAATAAACAGAATGACACCACAAATTCTTCGTTTAAAGTGGCACAGGTACACCTATATATACGTAATGTCGAACACGTAACAAGCCCGAGGCTAGAATGTTGAACGCTCAGAGGTCTCTTTATTCTGCTTTGCTTACACCACGCTCGCTCCGGATGTTCACTACATATTTGTATAGTGCCAGATTTATAAACTGCACTTCATTTGATCGCTGCTGTACTTGCATCTGGGTACTAAGTAGCATCTTATCTATTTTATATCACAATATAAATTGCAAAGCTACGGTTCTGTCTTCTTTATTTAGCTTTGAAAGAAAGTACAATAATAATCGGAACTACGAGTATATATTTATGCTATAAAATTATAAATACATATTATTTAAAAACCTACGAGTATAGCGGTCCTTTTGAAAAATGTGGAGAGGCCTATTCCCAGCAATGGACGTCCTACGGCTGAGATGATGACGATGAAATTAAGGAATGCCAGAGTCAATTTTCCTATCTCTTCATGATCCCTATCTTAAGTCCTACTTTAATGGGCAGCGCACTTGCAGCACCTGTAACGTTGCTTGTGTTATTGGCGACATTAACCACCTACCATCAAGTGGACCGTCAGCCTGTCTGTCGAGCTTAACATTTTTTTTAAACATTTTTAACTCACTACTGTATAGAATCTTGATGCCGAACTGTGAGACTTCCTTGTACAGATAGTGTACCGATAATATGTATCTATGTGGTGAGTTTTTCCAATTACTTGGGAGTGCAATTAAGAAGATTCACTCCCTGGGGTAGTGCATTGCGAACAGATAACTGCTTTGAACTGGACTGCAGTCATTTATTAGTTTAATTAAATCCTTACTCGCTCTCTTACACATGTTCAATATGTGGGTAGCGAATGAGTACTATTTTACTTTAGTAGCATCTGTCGAATTGCACGGTAATATGGTTAGCGCTAAGCAAACTCTTGCTACGCAGCGAGGCACATGGCTGCAATCGAAAATACTAGTTTTAACAACATTCCTTTAACTTTGAAATTATTTCCTTAACTTTAGTACTCTCTTAAAGCTCATTAAAACCATGTATAAAGTATGTACCTACTATCTGGTGCTTTATCTTGATAATATCCAATTGACGAGCCCGTTGGATAAGTGATTAGGGTGCTTGCCTTAACACTCTGTTCCAGGGTTCAGGGTCAACTTTGGAAATGAACTTTTCATTTCCAAAGTTGACCCTGAACCATTTCATTTGAAATTCATTTCCATTCATTTCATTTCCATTTGAAGGGTCTGGATCTGGAAAGTAGTGACTGAGTTTCGCAGTCATATGTTCGGTCCGTCTCGTGCCAATAACGTACAGAAGACTACCGTAAAATAACAGCACGTGTGCTGTTGTGTTTCGGTGAGTAAATAAGGGAAGCCAGATGTCCATTTCCTATCCCTTCCCAATTCCTTATCTTTAATCCTACTGTAGTGGGCAACACACTTCTAGCACCTGTGGTTTTGCTTGTGTTATAGGCGACGGTAACCACCTACCCTCAAGTGGAACGTCTGCCTGTCTACCCAACTTAATATAAAAAAATAGAATTACACGTGCTTGTGTACACATGTAGCGAACGTTAGATAATAAACACGTTTTGTTTCATTCGCACGTGTAAATACTGTTACGTAATTTGTGCTTCGTTTATTGTTCCCTAAGATGTATTGACTTGAATGACGTCTATACAATATGGGAACACCTTTACGAGTGCCTACACGGATTAGACATGAATCAAACAGTTCTACAACTGTTTGAATGAAATAGAATAAAACACAGCAGCACTTCTTTAATGTGGTTTTTTTCTATGTCACTAAAATGGTTATTATTAACGTAAATAACTTTCTTTTTCTATAGTGGACTTTAGAAAAGAGGTAAATCATGTGACAGTATAACAATAAGCCATGTGCTATGCCTTGACATTAACGGCCTCTAAATCCTCCCTGAATATATTAAAGAGACGTTTTATGTTACAAATTCCGGACGATAAAAAATATGATCTCTTTAGTCCTTAGAAATTTATTACATCATAATGTGTATAATATGTAATGTTACCTAATGATAAGATTAAATTTTTGAAACTATGTAACCAAGTATATTGTAACTATATATACAGGTTGGTACCTCGATATATGTCAGTAGAGGCAGCTAAGAATGTAAGTGAACACTGAGGTGGCTGGGCCTACTGGCTCGTTTCAAATTACCATAAATTTATATGTATACAATTTTCACAAATAAAACAGTTAATACAAGTGAATAGTGAAATCTAAAATGCAGTCAAGTAATAATATTGTCACAAGTTGAATTGAAGGATGTTTCCTTCAATTCACACACTTTTTCAAACACTTTTGATTTTTTTTCACACACTGATTTCGATTTGTTAGACAATACAACAGTGTGTACAGTAGGTACATATAAAAACATTTTCACGATATTATCTTTTTAATTTTGTCAATTTAATATACATTGCATTATCTTTTAATGCTATCCGATGTTTTCCTCATAGTTTGAACTTGTTACAGTTATTCTAGTCAACACATAAAATAGCAAAGACAGAGGTGTAGAACGGCAGCCCAGTATGCCAGTGGGCACACTTGGCTGCAATAAATTTTGAACGAACCCGCTTAATGGCGAAAGCTAAAAATACAACCGAAGTGCCTTAGAGAATTAAAAATTAATTCATAATCTTTAACCTAACATGATAAGGGTAGAACAATTAATGACATATACCATAATAGCTATATGTCAATTCAAAATTCTTAGTTAATATAAAGAAGAAAGAAGTCTGTTGTCCAGAATTTTTCAGATCATAATTATCATAAACTTTTCATAAAGTTTGAAATATTACTGAATTTAAATTTGTTAGATTTAATTGTCACTCTAGCGACTTTTGACTTTTTAACAAAAGAGTGATATGGGGCAAATGCCTACAAAATTAAGCTCAAGCATTTTTCCCGTGTGAAACCTTACCCTTGGTCGAGCCTATTGTAACAGTCTGTGTCGCGGGTGCGATTCCCGGCAGGGTCAACTTTGGAAATGAGTTTTCAGTGTTGCCTCGCTGGTCTGGTTCTGAAAATTAGTGGCAGGACACACTGTGGCTACCTACCATCAAGTGGATAGTCAGCCTGTCTGTAAAAAAAAAAAAAACTCTTAACTCGTTGTGGAGGATAAGTTCAGAAGCCAAGCGCACGCGGCCAGCTACCGCCGACGCTACGACCGCTACGAGTGCTACGACGCTACGCTAGGGCCCGACCCGCGCAGCGAATGTATACGTAAAATTCTAAGTAAAATTCTTAAAAATTGCAACTCATAGACTTAAATCGATCCCCAGCTCGGCAATGTCACCCTGACATGCCATGGCATGGAATGCAATGCAATGGTTTTTTTATAAATATAAAGTTTCTATAAAATCTTAAAATAAAGTTAGTTTGTAAAATTTTCCGAAACATTTGAAAACATTAAAAATAGTAAAGTTGAAGCTATATGCTATTTCGATACGTCTATGTTAAGCTGTTCTCAAAAGGGATCTCTTATCGTTAGGTCAGAAAGTTAGACGACGCGACGGCCAATATGTTTATATTCTCCAAGGATCAGCTCTTTGTTGTATCTACGAGTTAAAGTCTATTTGGAGCAGGAGACTCTAAAGGGATATTATGTTACATATTCCTTTAGAAGTTCATAGATTTATTATTTTATCTTATAAATATTTACTTAACGTTTTAAATATACTATGTGTAATTTTTCTGGTACCTACCTAAATTTTTTCATGTTTTTTTATATGTATAAAAATGTATGTTTGTATATAATATTTAATCATAATACTTCAAAACCGTTTTATGCTGTCAAGATGGGTAAAGCCAAGAAGCACAGCTAGAGTATTCATAAATATAGTATATAAGACTACCACGAATTGACGGAATAATTGACGAAGTCAGAATAATTCATTTATTGCCATTAGACCTCGCCGAGATGTCAATCCTTTTATTAAAATCTCTAAAAAATACATACAGTTAGAACAAATCTTAATCAAAACCTTGTTAAAAATCTTGTTCAACACATGTCATGTCATGTGTTCAACGCATGACCGCGCGGTACCGCGCGGATCAAACTGAATAGGTCGATACATGTTATAAATCATTATAATAATTATAATATTTTATAATTATTTTTCCCTAGCGACTGAGGTTTGGAACTGAACTCTCAACTAATGGAAATTATAGGGCAGGCTTATGTTCAGCACTGAACGTCCACCAGCAGAAATGAAACAACCATTGGTAGCTTAATAAAACAATATGTATTTTTTTTTTAGATTATGTTGTACAACGGTAGACAAAAACTGTTAAAATAGTTAAAAAAAGTTACCTTCGCATCTGTTAGTGCCACTATGATTTTTGCTTTAAATATTGTTTTTGACAGGTACGTAATAGGTCTTAATTTTAAAACATGTTTTCAATGATTTTAATTAATCATCTGGTAAGTTATAATATATAAATAAACAATTCAAAAGGTATGATTAATTTCGTCTAATCTAAAGAGTATATTAAATCGAAATTAATTTCTGAGTAGGTAGCTGAGAACTCGTGACATTTAAAAACAGAGAGTAGATCAGTAAGCTTAGATTGGAAGGATCGCTCGCAGTGAACTGTCGTAAATTCGATAATCGGGTTCTGGCATATACATGTAGGTGAGGTATGTGCTTCGGTGTAGGTAGTAATGATAGCGACACCCGAGGGTAAGTGCCAGGATATCAAGTTATGTCGCGTCACCTGCACGAACCATCCACCCGCTGGATATTTACCACCCAACTCTGCTTACATTGTAAATCCGAAATTGCATCTATTTACAATTTCTTTTATTCAAATATCTCTTAATATTAAAATCAAATCGACTATCAACTATATATATTATTCCTGAAGATATGTACAGGAAATAATGTTGATTTTGCTAAGTTTGCAAACTTTCTTGGGTTACCGATATTTCAGCATGTAAATTAGTACCTATTATCGTTCCCATAGGAACTAAAAGCAACACTATATTTAACACTAATATTAAAATATGTATTTACACGTAACAATTAACTTAATTGGTATAAAATGCTGCCAAGAGGTGAAAATTTATTCCGGTTGGTTGGTACTCTAAACTTTTTGAAATTTATCTCGCCAACACAAATTTAGTGAAAATTTTCTCAATTAATTTCACCCAGTGAAAGTTAATTAATCGTAAAAGTTAGGACAGCCTAGCCGGGTACGATATAATCTACCTAACGAGGTTCACCTTTGGTTTATTACACGAAATTCCTACGAACAATAAAATAACGTCTCGCGTGTCTGTCAAGTGAAGAGACGCTTTTAATGTGAAAATATGTCACCAGCTTCTCGTGCCATCCTTTCAAACAAAACGTACTTAGTTAAAACACAATTCAAAAAAATAATATATTAATTTTAAAAAAATAATATATATATCCATAATATATTAATTTTAAAACAGTATTTATTTAAAGTATAAATATTCACTAAAAAGTCTCTTACGTTTTGTAAATTATAATACTTATTCACTTTATATATTGATTAGTACCTACTCTAAATATTCGTGTAAGATTTAAAAAAAAAAAACTATTTCTGCAATGATATTTCTTTTGTCGATTGAAAACTTCTTTAAAACACTTCTGTATTTTTGAAATCTGATTCTATCTTTCGTTACTCGTTTCCGATTATCAAACTTTTAATTTGAACGTTTCCTGCAAATAACACGCTTAAAAAAATAAAATCTTACCTTACTTTATCTTTTATATAATCTATATTGAAAAATGTGAAATAAATGTGAACGAATTTCATTATACATTTCTCTTAATATAGTACTTTTTAAAGTAACTATGACGAAAAGGCAACAAAATTTTTCAAAAAACGCAATGTTTGAGTCGTAGAGAAACATTCATAAATTGAATATCTCCACGTTTGGGGCCAATATTTCTCGTGCATCGTTTGGACCGATATTAGATCAATCCATCACTATTTTGATGTATTAAATATGTTATGAATCCTGTAAGGTTCCTGTCGATGCAAATATTAGTTCGGCGCACAGCTGAGGTTCTTAAGTCTCGTGGAAACGGAAAGTTTCCAACGCCAATATTGTATTAGTTTGTGGAAAAAAAAAATTTCACGAGGCGGTTTCACGTAATTTCTTATTAATGTTAGAAGGGGAACTTCGTGTCGGGTGGGAAAACAGAAAAGTCTTTATTTTATACCGTCATAAAAATGACCATTTTCCGGGATAACGACGGCACCGTCCAAACGTACGACACATTATTGTCACGCGTAATAATTAATGCTTTATAATCGTTATAAACATAAAGAATAATTTTCTGAGCTTGTTATTATTATTATTTCTTATTCTACTTTGATAATTAGACACATTTGTTATCTTTTAACATTGTTTTAAAGCGCTCAAAATATAAATATCAAATACCAGCTGTATCTTTATCCTATCAAGGCCAGCAGTACACTTATAACCAGCAGTACACTTGCAGGCTGCACTGATAGCCTGCAAGTAGGCTATCAGTGCAGCCTACTTGTGGAAATATATTGTCGGCTAAATACTTCTAAATTATGATACGGTTTTCACTAATGGTAAGAGAGATAAACGAGGAAGGTTTGTGAATATTAAAAAAATCATCTCGGGTGAAACCGGGAGCGGGTAGCTAGTTATCATTTTTGGGTGTATCTCACCATATTAATTGTTCAGTAAGACTTTCTTTCATATACATTAAGTTAAAACAGACTATTAAAATTAAAATATATATACAAGTCTTACTAAAGGCCCGACTAGAATTCAAACCCCGTCTGCTTAGTTGGCAGCTGTGTTCAGTCCAGTGGGAGGCAATATGCTAATCCCACTATATTGGAATTGATACGCCTCAGCTAGGAGAGTTATAGTAATTGATGATTTTATACTTGAGTCTACTTTATAATACGTCAGCCAGTTACTGAAATATTGATTATAATATACCTAAATAGTCAATATACTACAACAATATAGTCTTAATGGAACTAAATGACAATCTTCTAGTAACGTAAATTGAAGTGACGACAAATTAAATTATGATAAGGGGACAATGTAACTTCGTGGTTTAATTACGAGTCGGTGGAGTTCTCTTGATTATGTTGCACGCAGAATACAAATGAATTGAATTCAGTACCCCACCTGCTTTATGTTGTCGTAATACACTTTGCTTTTAATATCATTAATGACAGTTATTTCACTCATGTGTTTATTTTTCACAATATTTAAAACAGCGCTATGTCGTTTTTTGGTTTATTTTATGAAATTTGGGACACAAATAGTTTATTATTACCTATATTAACATAATAGAATACATTTTTTTTTTTTCTTGGAAAAATGTTAGGTTCCCAAGGGATCGCCAGCTAGTTTAGAAATAATATTACGATGTGATTCCTGGTCTTGTATAGTAACTTACAAATTTTATTAAAAAAATAATAATAATATTGATTGGATAACACTACGAGGATCGTGACACACTGAACAAATAAAATCGCTGTAGCGGCCACTCTACTGTCAGCCTGTTACCACAAATTGGATTGACTCTGCCGGATAGAAATATATGTCCGCTCCCTGCGGTGCATTCACTCTGAAGACAGAAAATCTTACTTTCCGATTTGAAATAAATTTGTTCGGCAACATTTCGTTCGGTAATTTGTATAAAGTACCAAATTTTGTCACGCTATAGCCCATTCTCTGTGTCCGTGGTCCCGTATCGCTATTATAGCTACTCTGTAGATGCAAAAAGTAGTTCCTGTATTTACTATCTAAGTCGCTACTACTGTCGGGTTTTATAGCTATGATTACATTGGTGCAAAAAGCGGACAAGTGAGTATGATAAAACATGTACCTATTTTATGTTTACGAATTCATATACCAAGAGAGTTATTTCTTGAGTGATTGGGTGTGCGGAAAGGATTGCGTTAGTTACTTGTTGATGTTGAGGTCGTTAGTGTATGCGTGAATATTTGTATTTGTTATTAATATGTGGTCAATAAAAAAAAAACATTCAAATTCTTACTAATATCCATACTAGTCTAATATTACTGATATCCATATTTCTATACTATTTACTATTAATATTTACTTATTTACTATTAATATTATAAATGTGAATGTAACTCTGTCTGTTACTTTTTCACGCTTTAACTACTCAACCCATCATCATGACATTTTGCATACACTGTGCCCGGGAAGTACTGTTCCCATGGGATCATCTAAAATTAAAAAAAAAAAATTAACTCCTGGCAAAAGTGTAAAAGCAATGAAGATGTCAGGAATTATATTGCTTAATATATATTTTTTAGTTTTCAACGCAGACGAAGTCGCGGGCACCAGCTAGTACTGAATAATTACAATATAGTTATTTATTTTTCCTATATTAATGTGATTATAACAACTTCAGATTTAATTTGCACTCGATGTATTACATTATTGTAAAATTGAATAAAAACAGTTGTTGAAATTTAGGTACATCAAAAATAATTAATTGCCATAGCAAAACCTTATCCATAATAGTTTTCGGTGTATTCTGTTGGCACCGCCACGCAACGCGTGTTAAATGACGTAGATTAAATTATATTACTGACGATGTTGACAGGATAAGCCTACTGTTAAGGCGATGCACAAATCACAAACGTTTCAGGAGTTTAAGTCGCCTGCTAAAGCGCTACTATTTATATGTCATTTTATGAAGGGCGGCAGGCATGTAGACATACCTTTTTATGGTAGTGGTTACCGTATCTAAAGACACAAGCAACAGGTGCGCTGCCGACCCTGCAGGAATTTGTTTAAGGCTCGCATGGAAAAGCCCATGTTTTGGCTATGTAGAAGAACACCTGAGAAAAGAGATTGATTTGAAGTGCCCGCAACCGCTGTTTTAAATTTTTACTTATTATTACTGTGCACAGGGATCCTTAATTCTACAAATTTTTCACTTGACACGTATAGAAAACGATAGATTTCATATCCTTATTTTTTTAAATATTTTTAATACAACATTGCGCCAAATACTCGTAGTTTTACAATGACAATGAGGGTTTTAAGCGTGAACCTTTCCTCTTTGTCGTAAAATATATTTATAATTGCTAACTAACTGCTAACTAATTGCTAACTTCTAACAATTTTAAACTATAACTTATAATAAAATGTAATCATTTATAAAGTGGAAGCCTGCTTAGTATCAATATGAATTTCATATAATACTATTTTACACAATATCAAATTCCTATTGGCAATGTAGGAATAGCAATAGCAAAAGTGTTTTCCATACGATTGGAATCGGAATCAGCGCTGCTTCCAGAAATAGTTGTGGGATGTCATAATTATCGGCTGAACGGCAATGATGTAAAGCAAAGTATCCATTTTCGACAGAGATTTATGTTGCAATTCCAGAAGGTGAGGGGAAACAAGCCATTACAGACGAAACATTGCGGGATTTGTCGACGCCGACCGTCTGAATATTCATCTCTATCAATCAAGCTGCGTAAATAACATGGCGATGAGACAAAAGCCTCGTTATCACTAAGGAGTTACGGTTTGCCTCAGTATAATAAAACTATTTCTTGTATACACACTTAGTCCTTCGATTTATCTCTGGCGATATACGACTATCGAGTAGAGCTTCCCATCTTTTAGTCTGTCTAAAATTGTGAAAGTAAGTGGTTCAATATGGACTAGCAACTTTTACACACACAATCCTACATCAAGTGGGAGACAAACTATGACAGAATAAAGATCGTTTTCCGATATATTAAAAAAAGTCAATATAAATTTAGTTAAGACATTCATCTACATTTTAAGTACCTAAGTAATGTAAAATGGATAAATTTTTATTAAAAAAAAATGGAATAGAGCAGTATAATGTACTAGTATCTATATACTATATTATAAAGAAGAAGAGTTTGTTTGTTTGTTTGGTTGGTTGAACGCGTTAATCTCTGGAACTACTGGTTCAAATTGAAAAATTATTTTTGTGTTGGATAGTCCATTTATCCAGGAAGGCTTTAGGCTATATAACATTACGCGGACGAAATCGCGGGCACCAGCTAGTGTCCATATATTGACACTAACTTAATGTGTTACGGGATAATTAGCTATAGTTTCCTTTATGAAGAACTATAGCTAATTATCGCGTCACACATTAAGCTAGTGTTAGAACTCACGTCGAGTTATTTCAATTTTCGACAATCAAATACTCACACAGCATATCGGTTAGTTTCTAACCACTTTGTGTGAGAAGAAATGTAGCCACACTTTCTGTGTTATTTCAGCTGTATAAGGAGTGGTGTTCTAAATAGTCTGGTGGAATTTTTTTAAAAAACCACGATTAACGGCATCTCCCACGCTCTCTTTCCCCCCCCCCCCCCCCCCAAACGTTGACACCGGGCTGAATCGTGTTCAGCAGGGTCGAATAAGTCTAAAAAGACCTGGTGGCAAAAAGTTTCACAACATGTCGTTAACTGTTGAAACCAGGCGCTTTTTGAGATATTTCCCCCAGAATAAAATGTTTTACAGGGCATTGGAGCTCTTGATATCGGCTAAGGTGTTCATTAAAATATAACTTGATTTCTGTCTTTACACTTAACTAGCTTAGGTGTTAAAACATTTATTCAATCTTTTTTGCTCATATATTTTTGTCAGGCATGAAATGTGTTATTTTTATTTTTTAATAAAAAAAAAAATAAAACAAATTAATATATTAAAAATAATATAAAATTGAAATATAATTTTTATTATAAATATTTACGCTATTTTTCTGTATAATGTCATCAGTAGTTCATCAAAATATTTTTCAGAATTTTCGTCTGTTTGTGCACGCTAATCCCAGAAACGGCTTAACCGATTTGAATGCAGTTTTCACTTATGTATTGATATTACCCGGATTAAACTATAGGTATACTGGAAGATTTTAGGTTCCTGCGGGATTTTCATAAAACGAACTACAGCGCGTACAAAGCTGCGGACACCAGCTTAGTATATAATAACAAAGTAACAACAGTAAACATAAAAATGTTGGTAGATAAAGTACAATATTTCAGTACAGTTATAATATTACTTTCACTGAGTTTGTTTCACATCGTTAACCAATTTTTTTGGCATACACTTTCGGCGGGTATATTGTAATTGACACAACATTAATCCAAATTGTATATGCCCAGTTTGTTCTCATACGCTCTGCTTAATGTAAACTTTCATATTCCACTTACTGAACCAACAATAACACAAAACTGCGTGTCAAAACTTTCTAAATTTAATTTTATATGTAATATTAATTAATATTAATTAATAATAATTAATACATTCAATATTTAAAAAAAAAAGTATTTAAAGTCTAAACTAAAGTGAAAAATTCTCGATAAATTACTATAAATGATTAACATTATTACTCAAGAAATATTAATATGACATATAAAATTTTTGTCTAATTTTCCATATAAACGGAATTATGATAAGTTGAAAAAAAATCAAGAAATTTCAATGTGAAAGTTTATTGCGTTTTTCTCGAAACTTATATTTGTCACTTAGTTGCTTTCTTTGGTATGACGGCAGAGTGGTAGGACTTCACGTCAAAAGTGAAAACTATAGAACATTACAGCTATGACAGTCGAACACTTTATTGCCATCTGTTAACATCTTAATAAACTATTGTTACGTTTGTTATGAACCAAGAAGTGCATACTAATTTGGGTAGATGGCGCTTACTTCATATAATCAAACGTTACTGAGGGTGTCTAGTACTAATAATTGAAGTTTTCACTTCAATTAGAATAGAATAAATTTTATTTCTAGGAAAGGACATATAAAAGCATACATAAGCAACATAAAGAAAGACAAACACAAACTTCCCTTACCACAAACAGGCTCCAACACAGCATAATGCAGGTAATAATGGTACTTATTTACAAAACATTAATAATATATCGAATGTAGGAAAAAGTTCTAAGGAAAGACTAATGATTGAATCACATTTTTAGAGACAAATAAGAATATTGTTAATATTTTTAGATTTTTTTTTTTATATTGGTAACATTGACTGAAATAGCCGTTACAGTTAGTATTTATATTTACATTTGCACACTTCAATTTCACAAACAACTTGATAAAACAGGTTATATATTTTTGTTGTATTATAGCGTAGAGGTGAGGTGTACGGGTATCCCCGGATACACCTACATATGTAGTTACATTTGAAATCAGGATAAACCCGTAACGATGTTTATCTTCTTAATGAGAGGTCAGAGGAAACATATAGGTTTAGGTGACCTTATAATTAAATATATGTTCTGGTTTACATGAGAGTAATAGAGTATATGTATATTATCTTAAGCTACACATTTCTTTGCAATATTTAATTTGTATGCAATTGTTATGCAATTTTAGAATACTAATTGAGCAACGATATTTCTAGGATATATACTTACATAAAAATCTTCCCAATTTATCCCTCTTTCTATAATTATGTGAAAACCGAATTAAAATCGCTCTATCCATTCTTGAGTTTTTCAAGCGGACACAAACCAAGTTAACATATTATACATAAAAAAAAAGAAGATACTGTAAGTCTGATACTGTCTATAAGTGAAAACTGTAATCTCTTAACATAACGTCTTTACATTATATGAAACTTATACAAGTAATTTTTAAGTAACGGTTGCTGAAAATATTACACGGCATAAAATTTGGTGTAAATTCTTTTCTGAGTACTCTTGAAATCTCGGAATGAAAATGTCATAAACCCGGACAGATAAAAAAAAATTAAAACCATCCAACGGATTTTGACACGGTATTCACTTTTGGAAAAAGCATTAAACAAGGAAGATTAGTTTAAATGATTTACAGGAAAAATTGCATCCGTGCGAAGTCGGCTTTGAATTGCTAATTATCATTGTTTGAGTTAACTAACAAATAGGGTTTACAAATACTCTCGAAATTAGGCAGTAAATTAAATAATTTTTGTTAATATTTTAGTACACGAGTAAATTTTATATTTTCGAGACTTACATCTTCCTTGGTAATCCTTACAGTGAATCCGGGCTGCTTCTAACCGGTCTTTTTGGAAAATTAGGGGGCAGGCCTATGTCCAGCAGCGAATGTCGTACGGTTGAGATGGTGATGATGATGACATCTTCCTTGCATATTTTCTTTCACAGTTGAATTAAGTGAGAATTTCCGAGGACGTGTCTTTAGCAAATGTACATAATTGGCTTCCTATGTAAATGTACATAATTTGTTTATATCACACTACCTAATCACCCTGGCCTCACACGAGTACAATTGAATAAAGAAAAATTTAGTTTACATTAAATGTCCCATGCTAATCCAGTTTAGTTAGCGTACCTAAGCCATGGTACCTAACTACAAAATATTCATCTTTTATTTTTATAATATAGATAAATCAAAATTCTATAACTGAATATTTTATCTTGTTAAGGTCGACAGACAGGCTGACGGTCCACTTGATGGTAGGTGGCTTCCGTCTCCTATAACACAAGCACTGCAATTTGTTTTGCAAATGGGCTGTCGACCATAGAAAGGTGGGATCAAACTGCACACAGTGTGCAAATTTTATTAAAATTGGTTCAGTAGTTTAGGAGTTCATCGCGGACAAACAACGTGCCACGAAATTTTTATAAATATAGAGATAAAATCTAATTAAGTTTTTATGTAAGTATAAAAAAAATGCAAACCAAGTCGCCGGGAAATAAATTTACATATTACGAGATACATAAAAATGATGTGCTAGCTAGAGAATTGTAGTTCTTATAAAATCTCCAAGAAATCTTCGGGATGACATACTCGTATCTCTATCTATTACGGTTGACTCGCAGTAATAATTTCTTTTATTCAATTGAAGTCGCTGTCCACGTCTGTCTGTTTCTCCGCTAACTTAAACTTCCAAGCTCCCAACGGATTTAACAAAAAGAGCGATAAACGAGGAAGGCTTATTATAATTTGAAGAAAAAATGCATCCATACAAAGCGGGACGAGAGCTGCTAGTTCTTTATAAATATTATCCTACTAACTGTTACACATGTACCATGAAGCCGGTTGAGCTTGCCTTTGTGAGCTCATTACGACGTCTTTACCGCCAGACATCATCAAACGCATCGCCAGTAAGCCATTGAACGGATAATGTACCTACCCTACCTACATAGCATAGCTTCTGCCATTAATAAGTCGATCATTAGCTAATCCAGGACTTTTACTGCTGAATGAGCCTCATGTTTTGCAATCGAAGATTAGTACCTCCTACTTTCTAACAATTATAGAAACCTTACCTCTTTACAATATGAGTATAGATAATAGATAAAAACTATGTTGTTATGTATTTCACACAAACAGAGTTTTCGTGAAAAGCTTAATCTATATCAGAACAAAGTTACACGTGGCTTGCTCACCTTAATGCTGGTGACATACGTAAGTCGACTTTTTGAATCCTAGTGCATCCCAGTGTGGTGATAGGATGCACTAACGGATTTTAGGACTAGAGTGTCACATATCTCCGTAAACGGCGTCATGTGTAATGTAAAATATTGCTCTGCTTATCTGGAGCGGATGGAAATTGCACAGCGTGTTGGAGAGGGGAGCGAGGGGTGGCGGCGGGGCTCGGGTAAGGGGGAGGGGTACTTTGCGCGGCGAATCTTAATTTTCTACAAATAAATGCAAATATCTGAGCCAGCCAACGCAACTGACGGTGTTTGCTAAACCAAGAATAATTTAAAGTTGAAAGCCAACATGTTATTTAATAATACACCTAAAAGGAAACGAAAGTAGATCCTGTTTGCCGACTGCTCGCCTGCATAACCGGATAAGTGTAATGTAATTAAATTAAAAACTTTAAGCGCTTAACCCGATTTCCGATTCGATGCCCGATGATACTTTAATCCAGCCACACTGGTTATTTCTTTACGAATTTAAAAATTATCCAACCAAAACTAAAGAGAATATTACGAAAAGTAATGTTAATCTATTTTAATATTTTAGAGACTGATAGTACGAAAACTTGAAGATGAGACTAATGTTACTACTTATAAAGTCACATCAGTGTTTGTGACGCTTGGTCCTCAGACTTCACTGTTTTGTTGGATACTATAACCTTATAATATCCAGTCACTGAGTACCTTAGTAAAATAGAATAAGTGATAAGTAATTGTATCTGTCAAATAGAAGTTAGGTGTTACTTGACATTACGTGTAAAGTGAAAAATCTACTGCCCATTACATAAATTCAATGCTTATGGTATGTTTTCGACGTTTCTACGTTCTGTGTAAAATTACAGAGATACTAGTCAGCGTATCTTTATCAATTATAACCCATTGTGTGAAAAATTAACAAATATTCGCATTGATTAGTGGAATTACAATTTTATTCAAAATTTGTTACAACTATTAAATAAGCTTTTAACCTGAAAAATGTTGTTCATATCAAATTATTATTCTTTAATATTTTCAGTTGCCAAATGCAACTCCATAAAAATTAAGAAATTCAATTAAAAAAAAGACCATCAAATCAATAATAACCTGTATTTGAATAGAAAATAACAGCTTTTATTTTTCTTTAATTTAATAAATTTCTTTTATTCTTAAAAAATATAAGAGGGAATATAATACTTCCTTTACATAGTTAAACATTTACATTTAAAAATAAAACATTTACATTTAACTATGCTATGAACATAATTCAATAGAGAAAACCTAAAATTGTATAAAATTTCTTCGTTTAATTCAATCCAAAATTAGCCTTAGTGACTTTGCGGTGAATTTAAAAGCGACATCGGGTTTTCTAAAATGAAAAGTTCCGTGTAAGGGGGCACGTGGGCATTACAAACTTATCATAACTTTGAACTGAGACAAAAGCACATAGTTAAAGTAGTCTTCTGTAAGGAATTGGATGCTGCAGCCAGACGGGCTGCTCAAATGTCTACGTAACGCAGTACGTAACGTGCCCTGCCACTACTTTCTAGATTTGAAAACTTCATTTCCAAAGTTTACCCTGCCGGGAATCGAACCCTGTGAGGGAGCGTTAAAGCAAGCACCCTAACCACTCATCTAACGGGCTAAATATTTAAAATGTAAATTTTAAATCTTTAAGTATATTAATATTATAAAGAGTAAAGATTTGTATTTTGGTTTGTAATGAATAAACTCAAAAACTACTGGACCGATTTTAAAAATTCTTTCATCTATAGAAAGTTACGTTATCAGCGAGTAACGAAGTCTACTTTTTATAAAGTTACACGGAAGAAGACGCGTGCAACAGTCAGTGTAATATAGAAACACTATTGCTTAATCAATAGAACACACGTGTCACATAAGTTAAGATGTAAATTAGAGAGAAGTGATGTGGTTGAGACACACGCCGACGTTATCACTCAGTTAATGTCCGCGGCACTTTGCGATGAGATACGCTAATGGTTTTGTTTGTTGTGCTCGTGAGACTGCTAATTACGAATTAATATCATATTTTAATTACAAAATTTCTTACCCATAAATGACACAGTTTCTTACATATTACACATTTTTTACATAATACATAATTTACATTTACATAGTTTCTTTACACATATTGACTTATTTTCAACAAGCTTATAGACATATAGAAATGATATTATTAAGTTAATGTCCTAGTTTAATGAACTATTTTTTTGTTTTGTTTTTCTTGTTTGTTTTATTGGTGTATACATCTTGTATAAAGTTGTTTAATAATTTGTGGAAAAATGTTGATGATTGTACTATTTTATTTAACCTACATTTATGTACTAATGTTTATCTTTGTTTTCTAGTTTAATAATATAAATGGTGTAATTGTTTGTTTTCCCCAATAAAATAAAATAAAACGAATAAAATAAATACAATTTACAAGTGTAAATTACAATTGACAAGCACGTTAGTAAACTTATGATCTTGGCGAAATTAACTAAGTTAATAATGGTCTTTAAAAAAATCGCAGCTTTTCACAGAGGCAGCGCCGCTTCCATCGGTTATAATGGAAATTAAAAGTGACCTCCCTAAGCTCTCATTTAGTAGATGGACATTCAAAGTTTTAACTATAATAGTTTCGATATTTTTAATTGCAATTAAGTCAAAAGCGTAGTTCGTACAACATATACTTATTTGATTATATCTGCCATTCGTTAGCGCTTTGACATTTTGACATGGCTTTTCCCAGCAAATTCGTCTATGACATTATTATATACTATCTATTAGCCGCAACTTCGTCCGCGACCCTTTTTCTTGGTTATTAAAATATTTATTCAATCATTATTGCTCATATATTTCTATCATGTTTTTTTAAATTATTTTATTCAAGAATACAACTTCTTCGGGATGAAAGGTACCCCTATGTCTTTCCCTGTATTCCTGATAACGTGTATGCAAAATTTCATGATGATCGATTGAGTAGTTAAGGCGTGAAAGTGTAACAAACAAACAAACTCACTTTCGCATTTATAATATTAAAATAGCTAATCGTATACATTTTATTCTATTATACTCCATATATACTTATGTGTGTAATGTAATGATGCATTACGGCGACCGCAGTGTTCCTAATCCCTTTGGGCAACTCATAAAGAATTGCTCAGTGCTTATCCCCTGTATACGAGCCATACAACACTCAATTTCATGCGAGAAATTCAGGTGTGGAATTTTCGCCTCTTTCTTGTCCTACCAAATATGAAATTCTCCCTCGACATTAATGTTACACTTTTTCTGCCGTGCCTGAATAGAAATTTTCATTTAAAACTCATCTCGGGCGATTGCTCAAAGCCCTCTTCCTTTTTATAGAGTATCTACTAAGTTCATAAATTATCTTTAATAAATTAAATTTATAATCTGTTTAATAAAAATGCTAATTATTAAAATACAAATTCAAAATTAATTTATATTATATTCGTCGTAATAATTTCCACCATAAATCTTTTCGTATCTACATCTCTATATATATAAAAATTTCGTGTCACGTTGTTTGTCGCCGATGATTTCCTAAACTACTGAACCGATTTTAATATAACTGCACACTGTGTGCAGTTTGATTCAACTTAAGAGATAGGATAGTTTTTATTTAGCACCCGTGTGAAGCCGGGAGCGTGTAGCTAGTTAAGCTATAGGTCTTTTAAGATGAACGGAATGCTTAATATATTGGAGGAAGTACTCAGCAGTAAACTCAATGTCGGGTTACAATTACTCAGTATTTGTAACAGAAACATTAAGTATTTAATAATGTATCAATTACGAGTACCATTCGCTAACAAACTGTTAGAAATTAACCTTTTAATAACCTTACTCTTTTAATATTTTTATTAAACTTTCTCCTTATAATATGGTGTTAAAATAATATATCAATAAACCACAATTCGTGGTGTAGCATGAATATGAAAGTATATATTTATATACAAATAAAGAGGCTTGTGAAATTAATTCAAAAAATTTGTTAGGTCATAAGACTTGTAGCTTCTTTATTAAAAGATATAAAAAAAGAAGTATGGAACAGTTTAATATCTGCACCATCAAACATCATTTGCAAGAATGAGTGATAAATAAATTTTGAGACATCAGCAAACGTTGATAGGTTAGTGTGAAGATTATTTAAGCATAATTATTTTTATAGTTGTTCAGAGAAATACAACATTAAAATGAAGTCGCTGTTAGCTTTTGTCGGTTTCTCCGCTAAATTTTTATAACAAACCCAACATATTATAATACAGATTTTGGAGAATAAATTGCATCCGCGCGAATCTGAAATTCGCAATTTTCAGATTATTGAAATTATTTGTTTTGTTAGTTGTTTGTTACTGCCTCGTACAATTTAAACCCACAACTATGAAAGAAGTAGAAATACTCATAAGAGAAATATTTACCTTTTTTATGGTCTTAATACTACATTAATTCTTTTTCTTAATCTAATAACTAAATATATGTTTCGTTTGATGTTAATGAACCTCGAAAGCTCCTCTTAAGACCGATTGCATAAAGAGATAAAAGATAGCCTTATAAATTTGCCACAAATATTATTTATAGTCGCGAAGCAGTCAATACTAATAAATCAATCGAGCAATATTAGTTTACGATTGGATTTGATTATCAGTGTTATTTCAATTGGCTGATTAAAATCTGCTATAGTGGCCGTCGACGTTTAGGGAATAGTTCGATTGCTCTGCGATTTAAATGGAGTAATGAGATGCCCTGTCGATATAGAGTCAGTGTGAACATAGAGTTAGTTGGAAAGCGACTAAAGCAATACCTAAATGAAATCGTCTCCCTGGGGAAATGAATACGATTATTTTCCGAAGACTGTTTTATCTTGAGGCCTTACTTCTTCTAGATGTCTCTAAGGAACTATTTTAACGCTACATAACTGGAACTTAGGGGAATGGTACTAAGTAGGAAATGGTTTTTTTTTTTTTCGGTACATGCTGTGATTATAAAATATATATATATATGCTACCTTTTCACTATAATTGTTTTATATAATAACAAAATATGACAGCCGAGTGTTGTTTAAACTAAGATTCGAAGACTCTGCATGTTCATAGGCAAAATGTCTTCAGATAGACTATCTGCCTATCCACCACAAATTAACGTAACAAAAAAAGACTCAAATCTTCATGTTTTGTTTCAATTCACTGTAAAGTGTTTTAGTATATAAGGGTATAAGTATGAAGAATTTGGGGGTGAGGGGCTAGGGACGCGTATTAATGAGACTATGTATGTCCATGGCTCGTAGCCATGTGTGCTTTCTACAGTCGTAAACGCTACGCCACGCTAAGAGAAAACTTTGTGATTGGTCAAAATTTTATTTTGACGTTACAACAACCAATCACCAAGCTTTCTCTTAGCGTTCTCTCTTCTTTCCGAAGTACGCAACGAAGGCTTGGCTAGGGGCACTGTTACTACAGATGTATCGATTGGCTGTAGAATATAAGTAGCGCTACGCATGAGATGTGCCGCTACAACTCAGAATGTTGAGCTACGTACACTTGCTACGCAAGACGTATACCACTACCCTGTAAAATTTAACGCTACGCCTCCAAATAAAGAATATTTCATGCAATTATTTGCATCCGAAATATTATAAGTACTACTGCAAACAGAATCTATTGTTGAAAATCTTTTGTATTACACATTGTTAATAAAGAAGCACATTTGATTGATAGTCACTTGTGTGGTGTTTATATGTAAGTTACTATTACTGAACCAGACCTAACGATGTTTGCCTTGTTAACTAAGTTTCGACAGTTAGTAGAAGTAAGTGACGGTTTACAAAGTTTATGTAAACCGACTAAAATGAGTTATTCAACCGCCCGTGCTAAGCGACATCGTTGTTCGATTAGTAATAAGGATTTAAATGTGGTATAGTAAAAATGCAGCAATAGTATGGAAGTATGGAACAAAACAAAAAGTAGGTTCTGCGGAACTTGATTCGTTGTCCTGTACAGAATCAAACGGCAAAACTAATTAATTATCACATACAATCTATTAAAAAAATATATCTTAAAAGATAAAATTATAATATCATGTAATAATTATGCTTTGTTCCATATAGCATATTAAAGATATTATAAAATATACAATCACATAAATGCAATATTAACATATAATATTATAATTTATATGTATGCATATTTAAGCTATTAACATATGTCTGAAATAAAGTTGTTATTATTATATTATTATTTGAAAAACTCTTTTGAGTAAGTTAAACATGCGGTTGCCATGTAGCATAATTATGTATTTTCAGCAAGTGAAATTTTTAAGCAAATTTGCTTAAAAGTACTAATTATTATACATATGGTTAATATTTATACCATTGGCTTAATTATGAGTTCAGAAACTAACACCTTACAAAGAGAGAGACCGCTCCTTATAAATATTGTAACCTTATAATAAATAGCACCATAATATGGTCTTTACCAATATACCTAACAATATGTCCAAACGTTACAATATTCTGACACAATGCAATACTTATTGTTGTTATGTTCTTTAAAATTTTACTCATTTTTTAATTTTAATCTTTTAGTAGTGTATGCCCGCGACTTCGTCCGCGTCCGTACGATTATATATTAAGATTATATTCTTATTTTAAGGTCGATAGACAGGCTGACGGTCCAATTGATGGTAGGTAGGTGGTACAGGTGCTACAAGTGATGGATTAGGAAGGGTTATGGAACTGGGCTCTAGCATCCCTTATTCACTCACCGAAACACAACAGCACACAAGCTGTTATTCTTATTCATACGAGTACACTAAAATTAAAATTTTAGGGTAAAAGTATTTAATTTTACTTTTTTTAAATGCAGACTGAAAATCCTGCAATTATTTTCTTAACTTGCATATGTTTAGTAATGACTTTACTCATAAAAACACAATATATCTGATACAGAAGGGGCCAAAAACGAAGGAGAAAGTAGTTTTTGATTTAGAGGCAAAGTTTGAATACAAAAACAGGACCATTCGACATTTCGACACCATTTATTTTCTACTTGCGCCCACACTTTTTATCTGTGATCTATAAGGCACCTACGCAAAAAGTTGCATTTAGTTGCTTGGAACGTGACCTAAATTCGTACTATGTTATGATAAAGTTTTTTTTTTTATTAAAACTTACAGAACAGTAAATAAACTGATCACCACACTTATTTTAAGATTTTAAAAAAGGAAAATCGGTTGTTAAACAGAGCAGCAAAAGGTACTGAACTGTTTTACTTTCTTAGCTTAAATAAATTAACACACACCGATTTGCTCAATGCATCTTCCTTTGTCTTTTTAAACGGTTGTCACCTTTTTTCAAAGAAACACTGACTGCTGCGTCATTACCAAAGGACATCACGCTGTCCACATGGTTGGACCGACAACCTGATTGGTGCGTAGTAAATTTTTAGTGTCAAATGAAGCCACTATTCCTAATTTATGCAATATTTCTCGAAAATAGTAATATCATCAGGAGTTATTATTTATTTATATATTTATTAAAAAAGGTACACCAACAGTACAAACAAAAAACTTACAATTGGTATCACAAGGCAATTTTAAGGCATACACAGATAAACTACAAACTAGAAATTGAGACGACCGATAGCAATAAATAAATAACTGCATAGAAACTAAACAATAAATAACTGAAAGCAAACAAAGACCAAAATCAAAGACAAATAAACTATTATAACATTATTTATATAACAAGAACAAAATTAAACAATAACAAAAAGAAAACAAAAAGAAACAAAATTTCATATAGCAAATTTTTTTAGACTCTATAGAGTAATAGTGGAAGATAGTGTGTGTCCGTAGTAGACTTGATAGACCGGTAGGTAGTTTGTTGGTTAGGAATGAAAATTTTGATTACTAACCAACAAACTAAATAGGAAAAAAAATTCCTAACGGACCAAACCGGTGGACAGCGTGGTTTTTCGATTGGTAATAGAGGGACAGCTGAAGGTCCAACTTAAAAGATAGGATAGCCAGGATCTGGCCAATAGTAATATCGCGTAGCGACATCTGATGTCATCGCATTGCATTACAAACTTGAGACTGGCTAAAATAAACGCAGTCTGCAATAAGTTCAGCTTTTCACTGTTAGATGGCGACAGCCAGTGAACTTAAATCGCGCTATCGTTTAGTTTTGGCCAAAAAGTATTTAATTTGGTCGAACTTAAAAGAAAGAATATTTATATTGAACCCCGGGCGAAGCCGGGAGCGGGTGGCTAGTATTTTATATAGTTACGCGGACAAAGTCGCGTGCTACAGCTAGTAATAAATAAAATGAAGCTTGCATGTTGAGCCTTGAGAATGAGATTAGTGTTGGCATCTGCGCGGTCACGTAGACGCGCTGTCGAGTGTCGCCTTTATGCCACTACACGCCTTCTTCACTCAACCATACTCACGCGCTATACATATAAACACATATACTATAGGCGGCCGTATTTCCTTGCATTAAAATTAGTACCATTTCCTACGTGTAATGTAGCAATTATAAGCTACGTAAATTTTCAAAAATATTTTTAGAAGGTTATTAAAATAGATACCCACCTTAATTGTGTTTGCTTTATTGATTAAATATATTTTTATATGTATAAATAATATAAAAAAATATATACTTCTTCTTTTCAATTCAAATACATGTTGCGTTTTTAAGTTAGAAGGTATCCAAAATTATAAACAGTATTTTTCTGATAACGCAAAATGTTATGCCGAGTTGAAGATTTTCCTCATAAAATTTTTAATCAAAAACTTCTGCTTATTAATTTTAATTTGGATATATTTTAATTTGGATATGGATGTATATTTTTTAAATTAAATGAAGTTAAGTATTTTATATATTATAGATGACAGCGTTATTAAAAAATCAAATATTTCAACAGTTTGTACATATAAAAAATAATAGTTGACATTTAAAAAACATATTAAAGTTTTTCATTGTTAGATGATAGATAAGCCTTGCATAAATATAAAACGTTATTTTAAAAGCATGGGTCGGTTTTTTTTTTTTTTTTTGTTTTACTTATAATGCATAGGTAAGTTCTGATTCTCTGCATAAAAAAATTAAAAAAATTATACAATAACAGTTTGCTGTTGTTGTTATAAATAAGACCGACAGACTGATGATCATTCTTTAACATAAAAAAAAACATTCACGCTTGTTTCAAGTAATTAAACTTCACCTGTTTTTACTTCTTTCTAAGGTGCAGATGACAGGCATGTAACCGAACATAAAACAGTCCACAGAATTCCCTATCAAATTATTATGTAAAGTAAAAAAAGTAATTAAGATTAGTTAGCATGCAAAATATTATTTTTACATTCTAACAGTATCTATAACAACATAAATCTTATTACGAGTATTATGAAATCCATTTCTCGCAAATATGTATGTGAGAAACTCATTACTCAAATTAAGACCGATAAAATATTTTATTAGAACTCTACCGCTGTTTAGAGTAAGGAGGATCTTAAAGCGTTCTTACTGAAGATGCAATTTACAATGACAAGCTGTCTAAAGATCCGAGTAATAAACATAACTAGTTCAATTTAATTCAAATTAAACACATGTTAATGTGTTTGCAAACGATTCTGTTTCGCGTAACGGAGAGTTGTGAAGTTGGCGTTTGTGAAGTACTTACTTACAATTTTAATATTGAAGCTCACAGGCAGATGAGTAAAGTTTTCTTCATCGAAAGATGTGAGTTCTTTGTGTACTGTCTGTCAAGAAAGAAAAAAAAAAACAGGAAAAGTTGACGTCCAATCTGCTGCCTACTTTCAGAAATGAGAACGTCGTCTGTCTGAATAACGTACGGTACAACTTTGAAGCTAGCTATATACATATTCAAAACCCACCGTATAGAAAATTTCGAGTCTAAAATAAAACTTATTTTTATTAAAAAAATATTTTACAAAAGTAGATGCGTTTTTTTTTTTCGTGAATGCTTCTTTAAATTTATTTATCAAATATCGAGTATTTATTTATCAAAAGCGACTGAAAAACAAAACAAAACATGAATTTAATGTTCTATTCCTAATTGTGTAATTCGCTAAACCAGATATCATGTCTTTTGTTGCCTCGAGACAACTATTTGGCTTGTTAGAAGACAAAGAGTAAAACTCGTTATTAATTAAAACTTCCCCCCTACCAAAATCATAATTAAATGTTTTGTTACTTTATACAAGGTTCCAAAATCATCGGCACTATTTTCCAGAGTATTGTTTACATTCGCTGTATTACTATAGTTGTTATATAATATTTCTAGGCTGAGCGGTTCTCTATCTTTTTCGAATCAGACATTGTGAATAACATGAAAAATCTATGAACAACTGGACAAGGATCGTTAAATGAGAATTAGTTGATTTTAAAATTACTGTTTCGTCAGTATTTTTATCACAGTGACAATCGATTACAGCTAAAAGCTGATCTCATGTCTGGAGCAAACGATGTTAAGGCGCTTAGTGCTGTCAAATGTATAGGTACTTTCTTAAGCCTACTCCTTGTGTACGGTAGACCAAAAAGCTTAAAAAAAAAATGAATGATCACAGTTTAAACAAAATTTGGTACATTTTTTTCGTACCACCATAACTTCTATATTTATAGAAAAAAAATGTTAACCAGTTATTATAAATTGAGCAATTAAGCAATTATAAATTGGAAATATTTATACGCTTAAAAATTAAGAATATGAAGAAATGTTGATTGATTTACATATGCTATGTTGACAACATAGCATATGTAAATCAATCAACATTTTCATTCAAAACATTGAGATATACTAATTCCTGTATGTAGACGGCCAATGCCATTCATGACTCCAAGCTCCAACAAAGCTAAAAAACAACTTAAGAAACTCTTGATGATTCCGAAATTGTTGACACGTGGTCCTGTTACACTGTTTTATACGTTCTTTAATAATAATAAAAATATAACTTTATATAAATATCTTATTTAATACGAGGTATACAACAGACACTCTATTAAAATTATAGGCTTATATGGAAGCGAGTCCGTTTGATAAAATTCACTTACACTAGTTGTGTTTACGCACCCTTTCAGGTTTACAAGCGCAGTTTAAATGTTCACATAAAATCGCTTTATTGCTAGTTCATCGGCACAACAATCTCAGACAATTCGCACATGTTATATGGCTTCCTAGCCCCATTGCGAATAAACCTCCAAGGTACCTCTTATTTGTCAGATAAAAGATAGATTGACTCGCTTCATAAATCTGCTGTTGATGCTGTGCAATAGTAACATTTTGTAAATAAGAAAAATAGTACAAAGAAAATTTGGAATATAAGCAATTGGCACTCGAGTTTAGCCGCATTTTAGTTGTGACTAGCTGTGGCACGCGTCTTCGTCTGCGTAACTTTATAAAATATAGCCTATTTTACTCTCTGATAATATAGCTTTCTATAGGTTTAAATCGGTCCAGTAGTTTTTGAGTTTAAAAAGGGAAAAGATTTATATTTTTGTTTGTAATGAATAACTATCGTATGCCATTGCGTAACTTTTGGAACAAAAATATGAAATTGAAAAGAGTTATCCTATTTCAAAAACAGTTTTCCAGTTCTGTCCAAGATAAAATTAATATACTTAATGATAAGAATGTATGCAAATCTCGCACCCTAGAGTAAAATAAATATGTAAATAACTTAAGCTGCCGAAGGATAAGCTGTTTGTATTCAGCGGAATATATGCATTATGTTTATTCCCTTCCTACAGGAGTACCTACTCTCGCTTACTCGTCGCTTGGTTTGTCAGAAAAGTTGGAAGCGAAGAAAGACATCCCAACAAATTTAGGATTATTTGACTGTACGACAATGGGTATTGTCTGTCTTTAAATAGGTTGGGTTCGAGCTGGGACAATGGGCTCATTTATTCCTACCCTTAGGCGTAGACGCAAACTACGGCCATAGGATTAACGGGTTTAACACGACGAAACAATTACTTTTCTCTCCCGCAATAAGTATTTAAGTTAGAAACAAATAACAAGTTATATTATTAAGTTATTAGATATCATTATCGCATTATTCCTAAATTCCAACAAC
This sequence comes from Synanthedon myopaeformis, assembly GCA_944738685.1. Lineage (NCBI taxonomy): Eukaryota > Metazoa > Arthropoda > Insecta > Lepidoptera > Sesiidae > Synanthedon > Synanthedon myopaeformis. Next base: position 7,761,714 of record OX122915.1, read on the forward strand.
ATTATAAAACAGTTTGTTTTCGAAGTTATGAAACTGTCTATTGATAAATTTCATTTTTAGAAACAGGAAAGGAGCGAGTAAATAGATAAATGATTTTTTGAATTAACTAAAATAAAAATAGTATTAAACTGCTATGTTGAAAAATTTTTTATATATAAAACCTTCCAATAAATCAATGCGTAGAAAAATACGAGTTTACTGTACCATATTTGTCCATATGGTATAGTACATTTATACATATAATGTGGTATATATAGTATAATATGTAAATATTACATTGTCGTATCACTAAGCATCTAATCTATATCTACGAGTATATACATATTATATACATATCTAGTCGCTGTTTCTCTGCTGACTTCCAACGGATTTTAATAAGGTTTTTACTAATAGAATGAGCAATAAACCAGAAAGGTTTATTTATATATATATAATTTGCAGAAACAATTGCATCCTTGCGGAGCCGGAAACGGGTCGCTAGTAAATTTTTTTTTAAAGTAAGTCTTTAAAATCTTCAAAATGTACAGTATACTTTTGTACAATTTTAAAATTGAAAGCACACAAATGTGTTAAAGTATTACGCTCATTCTTATTTTATACTTATTACTTTAAATCTGAAAAGTTTCCATATTTTCTCTCCTAATAGATGCCAGTATATTTCAAATATACCCGAGCAAAACATTTTATTCCGTTCTACATTTTATTCCATAAAACATTTTACAAAAGTGAAACTTCTGAGAATTTTCCAATACATTATAATTAATTTCTGTATTATTATAAGGCTAATGCTCTTTTCAGATAAATACTATTAGTTGCGACTTAAAAGCTTTGTTGAAATTGATATAAGATAAAACAATCCCCTTTAGGAGTTTAGAAGTCCAACCAACTTTATAAGTATTAAACGATTTTGATAGACATCAACAATAGAGATATAGAAACTCAAAGTGAGCCAGAGACTGATATCTTCAGTAGGTACTCGTAAAACTCGCCGCTCTAGCAAACCCTCGGAATTCCTTCCATCATTTCGCGAAACCCTTGTCAGTTCTATTACGACCCACGGCGCGACGCGTCCGTCGTTCTGATCCGCCCGTTCTTCATTTACCGGAGTTATAGCCTCCTCATATTTTCTAAGTAGCGCGCACTTTAATCTTGATGAACTTACACTCTCAACTTGTTCAGATAAATCTGTTGCGGACACATTCGGTACTTAACATATAATATACAAGCAATAATTAATAAATAATAATAATAATAAATAAATAAATAAATAAATAAATAAAATAAATATCTTCACACATTCCACACAGCGCCATCTAGTTCCACAGTAAGCAACTAATGCTTGTATTATGGATACCAGACAGTTGATATACTACATAGATTACTTTTTTTGTAAATACATACGTATTATAAATACAAAACATCCATGACTCAGGTACAAACGTAAAATGTTAAAACATAAACATTTGCCCCTAGCGGGATTCGAACCCGCGACCGTTTGGTTAACAGCTAGGTTTACTAGCCACTAGACCAAACGTGTCGTCACGTTTAATTATAATTATAATTATAAATTAACCTGCGACTTTCTATTGGCCTCACACACGCTTTATCTGCTGTGAGTTGCTGAGGAGTTGATTATCCCGAATTCTTGATCCTGCAGCATCATGGATGTCATGGAAATACCGCCGAACTACCAAATTTCACATCAATCAAACCTGTGGAAGTTAGTAAAATCCTTTCGTCAACTATGAAATGGGCTGATGGTCTTCAAACACCTGAACAAATCTTCATAAATTATAGCTAATAACCATCCCGATTACGTCAGCTTTCAAAAAAAGAAAAACCGGATCAGGATCGGTACATCTGTTTGGGAGCTACGATTCCACAGACAGATAGACATATACTTCAAATTTGTAACACTCCGTTTTTGCTTAGGACATCGGGGGTTAAAAACAAGTACCTTGCTAACGACGAATATAACCAACCTAATATTATTCCCTCGGTAAAGACTTTAGAACGTGCAGCGGCTATAATCTCGCGTCTTCGGGGTGCTTTCTAGAAAGACAAAAGCTTTTCTAAGTTTAGCTTACACTTATATAAGCAGAGCACAAAGACAATAAATTAAAGTGAATCTTTCGAGGACTCGCTAAGCTTCACCCAGATTAGGAGAGTAATGTCATACCATACGCGAAATTAAGCATAAAGCCACATTTGTGCCATAATAACATTTATTTATCATAATAATGTCTAAAAAACTTTCACTGGAACGACCTTCACAAACTGTAAATCTCTGAATATAAAAAAATATTCTATACTAGCAGCCCACCCCCGGCTTCGCACGGGAAATTTTCAAACTTTTCTCTTCATAAGAACCTTCTTCGGACATCAACGATTAACTGATTAACTTAATGATTAATCTGATGTTCAGGGCGTTTAACCCGCAGTTTAGCGATGGTGATCAACAAAATATTATTAAACGGCTGTTAAATTTTAAACAGCTGTAAAAAACTAACCGTCTGTTCGTGAACTCGAGCCTAAGGGCTCTGTCACCATGTGTCAAGTAGGCTAACCGCCATTTAATGTCACCGGTAACCGGAAATAAAGGATATGATATACCTTTGTTTGTTCGGTAAAAGTCCCAAACATTAAAAAGAAAATAATAAAAAAAATTCGCCAATCGAAGAATGCAGTAAACCGAGTGCATAATTTAATAAAACATAAAATTATTTCTAAAAGTAACTAATCAACACTTTACTTGTAGTTGGTGAAAGAGGTGAAACGAAAGCAATGAAAATGGTTGTAACGAAATTGTAACGCTTGTACAAATCAGGAGAACGCAAAATTCATAATTTATGAGATTAATTTGCGAGCAGCCGTAAATTACAGTTTGATGTGCAGAATATATAATTTCTTAATAACGTCCCGGTTGTAGATTGTATATGTACATCGCTCATTTTGTTTGCATTCTCTATTACGTTTTGTTCGAGTGACGAAGCAATTAAAAGATGTGTTGACAAATCGGTTGTGTTGAAAGGGAATCAATTCGATATATCGATTTACGGTTGCTTGGATTTGAAATGATTCCGTCTTCGATTCGAAAATGAATTTAATATCAGTCGCAATCTATTGCCACCGAAAGACGAGGGTCGACAAGTGTGTAAAACAATTTGCCAAGTGAGTTAATTTCAAGTGGTAAAGACTGAGGAACGTCTCACCGGACCGAGACGTCCAACTTTTACAAACTTTACAAGAAAGTAATGGACGAGTCATTATATACGGTGACTGTTAAAATTTTAAGCCTTTTGAAATGTATATATGAGCTTGATACGCGTTATATCGATCTGTCGTGTTGTTATCTATGTATTTGCAGTATCGCAACATTTCATGCAATGCGGGCACATGTTAATCAGAATTTAGTGCAGCGTAGTTTGTAAACGTATTCATGAGATGCGCCTTCACATAATATAGCAAATTTTATTGTGTGTTTTTTCGTTGTGTTTCTTAGCCACGTTATATAACATCAGACATTAAATCTTACTTGTCCATGGGCGGCAAGGAAGTATCATCTACACAGCCCACCATAGTAGTCCATTGCAGATTGGGAGTATTTTACAATGTATTCTAAGTTTTCTCATATCCCAAAGCTTTACTCACAAAATTGTTCTTCATTTTCTAACTTAGAAGTGAGACACTCTAAACTAAGAGACGTATCTCGACTTATTAACTCAATTTTTTTAAGTCAATACGTCTTAAAGCGTCCATGGTGGAAGGCAATTCAGAAAACTGATGATAAGAAAATCGGGGGATAGAGTTTGATGCTATAGCTATCAATATATCTAACATCTACATCCAAAATTTGATTACACAACTCCATAACTAAAGATTTTTTGATATATACCGTATTCGAATTCATTTGATATATATATATATATAATACGCTTAAACAAAATATTATAGTACACGTATTCATGTAAAACACTAGGCCGTGTCCACGACACAACCACACCCTATTTTTTTGGTCTGTAGTTTAGGTGTTCATAGAGTTCTCAACACAATGAGAATGTAACAGCGTCTTCAATCCAATGTATGAAAATTTTGTTAAAAAACCACTAACCAGCACTCGATCTTTACATCTTCCACTACAAATAGCATTATCTTTATTGAGATAACTAACATTATGACGTGCAGAATCTTTTTATATTGTTACCAATAAAATGTGAAAAAGAAATAACCAATTTGCACTTACAAGTACGTAGCAGATGTAATGTCAAATGGAATTCTCTGTCAAACGACCAAACGGAAATGACCTGAGGATACTTCGACTTTTCTATGAGAGAGAAGAAAAATCTTATTTACATGACGTGTAATAAACAAGCGAGCATAAAGCCGGTCACACACATAGCTATAATATATATTAATATAAATTATAGCAAGGCATATTACGATATATTTTCTACACAAATATTTGAGTGACCACACACGCAGCTATAATATATATTTCTATAAAGTTACCAACGTATACCGTAATATATATTATAGCACCGTATATTAATATTTATTATAGCTACGTTTGTACGGGCTTTAGAACTCGATTTGTATATTAGTTATGACTACTATAAAAATATTATTTCTTCAATTAAAACGAAAAGGAAAAACAAGAAAATATTATCAGAAATCGAGCTGAGATGCCACTTTTGGTTTTTCTTTATTAAAAGAAGAATTAAAAGAATTAAAAGAATTTTAAGGCGGCATTTTCTTACATAAATAGAGGTGTCTGAGGATTACAGACACTTCATGATAATCCTCGGTCTTCTGGATATTTTCTGATTATGAATTCGAAATTTGATCTTTGACTATTATAGAAACACAGAAATAAGGGTAAGGCATACAAAATCTTTAATGTTCAAAGACTAATCAAAAATATACTAAGTTCGTCATTTCTATTGGATTTTATATGAAATTTACAATTTTTCTTCATATATAAAAGTCATGTGGAAATGATAAAAAAACAATATTATTACCAGAAAAATCAAAAAACTAAAAATATATGCCCTGAACATCTAATACTATAAAATCAAACCTATACAATATATTTCTATGTAATGAAACAGATAATGATGAGTCGGTTCGAGTAAATGTTCCGTTACGCAACGATGATGTAGTTTAGCCGCAATAACAAGATATGTTAACATTATCCTAACACGTGACTAGATACCTCAATTATCTATCTACATGTGTATACCTTAAATATAATCAAAGATACAAAGGAATGCCTATGTGCTAACGAAAATATATGGATGGCACTCATTCAATTTGCAAAATAAGGTAAGTGGTATACAATATGCGGGATGTGTTTTTAACGTCATCATTATCATAATTATCAACTCGTGTTCTCTAGGCCAATGCTTCTCTGGGCCTCTCCCAGGGCTCGCCACCACGCACGGTTCTCTGCGATTCGCATCCATCCGTTTCCTGTGAAGCCTTTCAGGTCTTCTGTCCATCTGTCCGCAGGGCGTCCCACGCTGCGTTTTCCAATTTTTTAGCCTCTTCAAGAACCTTTTTACCCTATCGGTTATCCGCTCTGCGATAGATGTCACCAGCCCATTAAGCCATTAGCCATTAGTCGGCTATGTCGACAACTTTTGTTCTCCCGCGAATTCAAGAATTTCTGATCCTATTCACCAAAGAAACTTCCGAGCATAGCCCGCTCCATAGCACGCTGAGTGATATAGCAGTCCTGCCGTGAGAGGCCGGCCACGTTTTATCGGTCATTTCCCACTAGTTCAAATAGAGTTCAAATTAGGAGTTAAATTGATTGAACTAATGGAAATTATTAGTTCAATTACATAATTAATAAAACCCTTGTACTATTAATAAGTTACAATTAGATATTACATTTTTATTTACGGCATTCAAACTTCCTATTTCCTTTGGACAAACTCTGTTTATTTCATTAGTATTCATTATATGTTTTGCATTTAAAGGATTGAATAGAGAGCTGTGTGAACCTGGAACCCGACATGAAGGAATCAATTTTTTTTTAAATGTATACGTTTGTACTCCGTATGTACTGGTTTGTACCAACTTTTTTTTTGTTTGTACCTCAATGGGTTCGGAGATACAAAATTTTCAAAATACCCAGAACCCGACTTGAAGGAATCGATTTTTTTTTAAATGCATACGTTTGTACTCGGTATGTACTTGTTTGTACCAATTTTCTTTTCGTTTGTACCTCAAGGGGTTCGAAAGTACCGGCATAACAAAAAGTGCGAAAATGGTAAATCTGTCATTTTTCGAGATATTCAAAATCTGCAAGCGGGGATAGATTCCTAGTCGTTTGTACCCATCGAAACCACTGAAAGTTTCGTTTGTACCTCAAGGGGTTCGGAGAAACTAAATTTTCGTGATATACAGAAACCCAATTGGAGGAATCGATTTTTTTTAATTGCATGCGTTTGTACTCCTTGTGTACTTGTTTGTACCAATTTTCTTTTCGTTTGTACCTCAAGGGGTTCGATAGTACCGGCATTACAAAAAGTGCGAAAATGGTAAATCTGTCATTTTTCGAGATATTCAAAATCTGCAAGCGGGGATAGATTCCTAGTCGTTTGTACCCATCGAAACCACTGAAAGTTTCGTTTGTACCTCAAGGGGTTCGGAGAAACTAAATTTTCGTGATATACAGAAACCCAATTGGAGGAATCGATTTTTTTTAATTGCATACGTTTGTACTCGTTGTGTACTTGTTTGTACCAATTTTCTTTTCGTTTGTACCTCAAGGGGTTCGAAAGTACCGGCATTACAAAAAGTGCGAAAATGGTAAATCTGTCATTTTTCGAGATATTCAAAATCTGCAAGCGGGGATAGATTCCTAGTCGTTTGTACCCATCGAAACCACTGAAAGTTTCGTTTGTACCTCAAGGGGTTCGGAGAAACTAAATTTTCGTGATATACAGAAACCCAATTGGAGGAATCGATTTTTTTTAATTGCATACGTTTGTACTCGTTGTGTACTTGTTTGTACCAATTTTCTTTTCGTTTGTACCTCAAGGGGTTCGAAAGTACCGGCATTACAAAAAGTGCGAAAATGGTAAATCTGTCATTTTTCGAGATATTCAAAATCTGCAAGCGGGGATAGATTCCTAGTCGTTTGTACCCATCGAAACCACTGAAAGTTTCGTTTGTACCTCAAGGGGTTCGGAGAAACTAAATTTTCGTGATATACAGAAACCCAATTGGAGGAATCGATTTTTTTTAATTGCATACGTTTGTACTCGTTGTGTACTTGTTTGTACCAATTTTCTTTTCGTTTGTACCTCAAGGGGTTCGAAAGTACCGGCATTACAAAAAGTGCGAAAATGGTAAATCTGTCATTTTTCGAGATATTCAAAATCTGCAAGCGGGGATAGATTCCTAGTCGTTTGTACCCATCGAAACCACTGAAAGTTTCGTTTGTACCTCAAGGGGTTCGGAGAAACTAAATTTTCGTGATATACAGAAACCCAATTGGAGGAATCGATTTTTTTTAATTGCATGCGTTTGTACTCCTTGTGTACTTGTTTGTACCAATTTTTTTTTCGTTTGTACCTCAAGGGGTTCGATAGTACCGGCATTACAAAAAGTGCGAAAATGGTAAATCTGTCATTTTTCGAGATATTCAAAATCTGCAAGCGGGGATAGATTCCTAGTCGTTTGTACCCATCGAAACCACTGAAAGTTTCGTTTGTACCTCAAGGGGTTCGGAGAAACTAAATTTTCGTGATATACAGAAACCCAATTGGAGGAATCGATTTTTTTTAATTGCATACGTTTGTACTCGTTGTGTACTTGTTTGTACCAATTTTCTTTTCGTTTGTACCTCAAGGGGTTCGAAAGTACCGGCATTACAAAAAGTGCGAAAATGGTAAATCTGTCATTTTTCGAGATATTCAAAATCTGCAAGCGGGGATAGATTCCTAGTCGTTTGTACCCATCGAAACCACTGAAAGTTTCGTTTGTACCTCAAGGGGTTCGGAGAAACTAAATTTTCGTGATATACAGAAACCCAATTGGAGGAATCGATTTTTTTTAATTGCATGCGTTTGTACTCCTTGTGTACTTGTTTGTACCAATTTTCTTTTCGTTTGTACCTCAAGGGGTTCGATAGTACCGGCATTACAAAAAGTGCGAAAATGGTAAATCTGTCATTTTTCGAGATATTCAAAATCTGCAAGCGGGGATAGATTCCTAGTCGTTTGTACCCATCGAAACCACTGAAAGTTTCGTTTGTACCTCAAGGGGTTCGGAGAAACTAAATTTTCGTGATATACAGAAACCCAATTGGAGGAATCGATTTTTTTTAATTGCATACGTTTGTACTCGTTGTGTACTTGTTTGTACCAATTTTCTTTTCGTTTGTACCTCAAGGGGTTCGAAAGTACCGGCATTACAAAAAGTGCGAAAATGGTAAATCTGTCATTTTTCGAGATATTCAAAATCTGCAAGCGGGGATAGATTCCTAGTCGTTTGTATTCACCGAAACCACTGAAAGTTTTGTTTGTACCTCAAAGGACTTGGAAAACTTTGGAATTATTTTTATAACCCCTTGAGGTACAAACGAAAAAAAACTGATACAAACAAGTAAACAACGAGTACAAACGTATGCATTTAAAAAAAATCGATTCCTAAAATTAGGTTTCTGTATATCACGAAAATTTAGTTTCTCCGAACTCCTTGAGGTACAAACGAAACTTTCAGTGGTTTCGATGGGTACAAACGACTAGGAATCTATCCCCGCTTGCAGATTTTGAATATCTCGAAAAATGACAGATTTACCATTTTCGCACTTTTTGTAATGCCGGTACTTTCGAACCCCTTGAGGTACAAACGAAAAGAAAATTGGTACAAACAAGTACACAACGAGTACAAACGTATGCAATTAAAAAAAATCGATTCCTCCAATTGGGTTTCTGTATATCACGAAAATTTAGTTTCTCCGAACCCCTTGAGGTACAAACGAAACTTTCAGTGGTTTCGATGGGTACAAACGACTAGGAATCTATCCCCGCTTGCAGATTTTGAATATCTCGAAAAATGACAGATTTACCATTTTCGCACTTTTTGTAATGCCGGTACTTTCGAACCCCTTGAGGTACAAACGAAAAAAAAATTGGTACAAACAAGTACACAACGAGTACAAACGTATGCATTTAAAAAAAAATCGATTCCTTCAAGTCGGGTTCTGGGTATTTTGAAAATTTTGTATCTCCGAACCCATTGAGGTACAAACGAAACTTTCAGTGGTTTCGATGGGTACAAACGACTAGGAATCTATCCCCGCTTGCAGATTTTGAATATCTCGAAAAATGACAGATTTACCATTTTCGCACTTTTTGTAATGCCGGTACTATCGAACCCCTTGAGGTACAAACGAAAAGAAAATTGGTACAAACAAGTACACAACGAGTACAAACGTATGCAATTAAAAAAAATCAATTCCTCCAATTGGGTTTCTGTATATCACGAAAATTTAGTTTCTCCGAACCCCTTGAGGTACAAACGAAACTTTCAGTGGTTTCGATGGGTACAAACGACTAGGAATCTATCCCCGCTTGCAGATTTTGAATATCTCGAAAAATGACAGATTTACCATTTTCGCACTTTTTGTAATGCCGGTACTTTCGAACCCCTTGAGGTACAAACGAAAAGAAAATTGGTACAAACAAGTACACAACGAGTACAAACGTATGCAATTAAAAAAAATCGATTCCTCCAATTGGGTTTCTGTATATCACGAAAATTTAGTTTCTCCGAACCCCTTGAGGTACAAACGAAACTTTCAGTGGTTTCGATGGGTACAAACGACTAGGAATCTATCCCCGCTTGCAGATTTTGAATATCTCGAAAAATGACAGATTTACCATTTTCGCACTTTTTGTAATGCCGGTACTATCGAACCCCTTGAGGTACAAACGAAAAGAAAATTGGTACAAACAAGTACACAAGGAGTACAAACGCATGCAATTAAAAAAAATCGATTCCTCCAATTGGGTTTCTGTATATCACGAAAATTTAGTTTCTCCGAACCCCTTGAGGTACAAACGAAACTTTCAGTGGTTTCGATGGGTACAAACGACTAGGAATCTATCCCCGCTTGCAGATTTTGAATATCTCGAAAAATGACAGATTTACCATTTTCGCACTTTTTGTAATGCCGGTACTATCGAACCCCTTGAGGTACAAACGAAAAGAAAATTGGTACAAACAAGTACACAACGAGTACAAACGTATGCAATTAAAAAAAATCAATTCCTCCAATTGGGTTTCTGTATATCACGAAAATTTAGTTTCTCCGAACCCCTTGAGGTACAAACGAAACTTTCAGTGGTTTCGATGGGTACAAACGACTAGGAATCTATCCCCGCTTGCAGATTTTGAATATCTCGAAAAATGACAGATTTACCATTTTCGCACTTTTTGTAATGCCGGTACTTTCGAACCCCTTGAGGTACAAACGAAAAGAAAATTGGTACAAACAAGTACACAACGAGTACAAACGTATGCAATTAAAAAAAATCGATTCCTCCAATTGGGTTTCTGTATATCACGAAAATTTAGTTTCTCCGAACCCCTTGAGGTACAAACGAAACTTTCAGTGGTTTCGATGGGTACAAACGACTAGGAATCTATCCCCGCTTGCAGATTTTGAATATCTCGAAAAATGACAGATTTACCATTTTCGCACTTTTTGTTATGCCGGTACTTTCGAACCCCTTGAGGTACAAACGAAAAGAAAATTGGTACAAACAAGTACATACCGAGTACAAACGTATGCATTTAAAAAAAAATCGATTCCTTCAAGTCGGGTTCTGGGTATTTTGAAAATTTTGTATCTCCGAACCCATTGAGGTACAAACAAAAAAAAAGTTGGTACAAACCAGTACATACGGAGTACAAACGTATACATTTAAAAAAAAATTGATTCCTTCATGTCGGGTTCCAGGTTCACACAGCTTGAATAGAGTAGGTTTGTTTTCATATGTGGCTTGAGCAGACCGTATCTCGTTTATAAATTTTCAGATAGAGTAGGTCCGCCCGACGACAACCATTCCGGTGGCTAATGCTGACCACAAACAAGTCCGTACCTCTAGTCCCGAGATCCGCGCTCATGTATTTACGCACCGCGAGTTATATGGAAGCTTGTTAACATTTTAATGAAAAGCGTGGGCTTGTAAATTCACTGTTTATGCTCGCACCCAAAGCAATTCTTACCTTCTCGCGTACCAACTTAATATGATGTCACTAGAAGATATTTGCGTGAGCTGCATTGTAATTAAACGACATATTATATCCATTGACGTAATAACGTTTTCGCTTCGCAAGTTGTAAAATTTAATTAAAACATTGCATTTCAATATGTCGTGAACAACTCTGCGGGACTGTGTAACGAACTGTTTTACTTTCGAATTATCGAAAAAAAAAAAACTTAGAAATATGAAAAATCAACTATGTATATTGCATTCACAATCAGTGCTGTAGATTTGTTTCGAAGTAATCCTGTTTCGTAAACAAATTGTTGAAGACGAACAAGATGACAGGCTCGCTGCTGCCTCGCTACGGTGACTTATTTTTGTGTCAGCGAAACGGAAAAAATATATGAAACGTCTGCAAAAAGGAGTCCCGCTGTCTTTCATTGGAATTATATTATTTTTGTGGGGTATAATTCTGTTATTGATGTTTAAAAATAAACGAGTTTAAAAGGTTTCCCATTGAACTATTGTGTGCTTGCTACTCATATTATTTTTTCCATAAATACATACATAAATCCATTCAATACATAAATCACCTTCTTTCAGCTAAAGGTATTTGTATCCATAGATTGTACCTTATAAATTTTAATTCGTTTATTTTATGTAAAATGTGAGGCATATCAACATCTCCTGAGATTCGAGAAATAAGTTTGAAAATTATATTATTCAAACCTTTCCTTTGACCTTGTCCACATATATTTATGAAGTATATATCTTATATGTATTATTATCATGTATAAAATGCTATATTCTTAAGTTTAGTCATATAACGTTCAGTAGTTTTTGCATTAAGTAGTAACCAACATCTAAGTATATACTTACTCTTACAATCCGACCTCACAAACTTTTATTTATATAATATACTACCTTTTGCCCATAACTTCATCCGCGTATCTTTATAAATTATAGCATATGATATTATCTTTATTCTGAGTACATACAACATTTACAATCACTACTATATAATTCATATCAGATCTGCCTTCGGCAGGCAGACCAAGCGGTCCATTTGAACTTAGTCAGGCCGCCTGAGAACACGAGTAACACAAAGGGGAAGGCCCTTGGTGTTCCAAGTCGTTTTGGATTAATGAATCACTCGATACATTTGGGACTGTAATGTATTAAACTCTGCATTTTAGTAACACACAAAAAATACACACTTTTCTCGTATTTATTATTTCACTGATAGTCTTTGTGGTTTTATTCGAATTTTCAAAACGAAAACTTAAAGAAAAGGAGTATGTTCTTAAATCACTAAGATTAATTTTCTGTGCGCATAATTTATATTGGCTAACCAGAAAGCGGGTCGACGAGACCATGAGGCAATTTACAAACTCGAAAATCGCGGAAGTTCGTTAATTATTCGTCGGGGGGCAGGCTTGGGTGCGCCGGGACTCACGTTTATTGACAATTAAGACTAGGCCCAGCCGCTTCGCGCGCCTTATTACTCCGCTTGTGGTCACCCGCCGCGCCCTAACTTGGATTTCAGATAATTCACTATTCAATGAAGCACCTATATTGATTTAGAGAGGTCTTATCATTATTTGCCATTCCTTGCCATTCAGGATAATTGCCTCGCTGTTTGTTTTGCGTTCACAGACAAATACACCCCTGTGCATATCCAATCAATGGCTATATGCAGACTATCTACTGGAAATATTATGTATAATTTACAATTGAGTGAAATAAACAATCACACAAACATTTTCACATATTAAATTAGTTTTGGAAAATTATCGGAGAGGCCTATGTCCAACAGTGGACATTCTGCGGCTGACAGTGAACTGTTACAAATTTCTAATAGGTGTATTCACCCAGAGAATAACTCAATAAAGAATTGTAATTCACAGTGGTAATACTTGATCCGTTTGGAATTTTATTGTAGAAGCTAACACAATTAAAATGTTACACATATTAACTGTTGATTGTTGGTTTTATTTAAATATGTTACCTTGTTAAAAACCGATAACAACTTGTCCCGTTAAACAGCTGACGATTTTTATGTATTCCATTTCCATTTACATGTACTGGTTAATTTTTTTTAATTTCTATACTACCTGTAGGTATGTATATTATGTATGGAATGTATAATTCAGCATTGCTAACATTGTTTGGTTATCGGACCATACAACCGTTGTTGGAATATACGTCATATTCCGGAAACAGAAAGTTCTGCGAATGGACAGTACAGTAATGCTAATAATTCAACCTGAATATAACATACACTACACAGATTTCATAAGTTTGAAATTGAAACGCACCGCGTGCGGTATTCGAGAGCTTCGCACTAATTTTAACCGTAAGTTTGTAGCTTATGTGAACATCTGTGTTCATAAACCACACTATGAAAGATTTTATACAAATTAAAACCTGGTAAATTGTGGAATTGGTAACTGTGGAATTTGGTAAATTGTGTTATTTTTCATTATAATTATTTACATTACAATAATTGTAATTTTGATGAATTTTTAGATAACCTTCAGATTAGTCCAGCAGGTAATCCTGTGAAGTTTGGTAGCGGTAGCACCTACTAGTATTAGATAAAATTATATTATTTGCGTATAAAATATACCTTATTATTTACTCTCATAAAATTTATTATAAAAAAATTATATATTTATCTCGACATATTAATCTCGTAAGGCAATAAATGTTTACTTCATCATAAAATAAAGTTTGTTAAGCCACTTAAGCGAAGTGTACTTGTGTGACATGTAGGAAATCTTTTTATAAAAGACCAAAGTTTAGTGCGTACGACTTGTTGGTAAATAACTTACGAACTAAAGTAAACTCTGTAAGTAGGACATGTATCGTATTATGTGTGTGGCTCTATTCTGTATTCATGGCGAATCTGGGACAGCGAGTAAGCCAAAATGGCAAGTATAAAAATGAGTTAAGTGATAGTAAACGACGACGCCGGCGGCCCGGGATCGGATATTATAACTTTTCTCTTTAATAGAATCTAAAAAGGAACTTAGAGCCACTTATTTAGACCCTCCGTAAAAATAACGGCCGCTTGCTTAGGTATACGCTTGCTGTACGGTTGAAGTTTTAAGAGATAAGAAATTTCATTTTTTTATAGCACTGTTATCGTTCAAATTTCATTGCTGTCAATTTCAAGAGTTATGCGTTTCTTTAGAACTTTTACCTATTTAATAATATCAGCTCTACACTCCAGACATACCTATACAAAATACATATTAAAGATATATCCTTCGACATTATATATGTACGTTGGATATATTCATCGAAATGCGAAATAAATTTTGCAGAAAGATACAAAACAGTAAACAGTTTTATTTTCTTTTTTTAAAACAAATTAGAAGGAAAAAATGAATTATTCAAATTTAGGAAAATTGAATAAATAGTGTATACTTACTTGGCATAGAAAATCAATAAACATTATTTTATTTACTTTATTTTATATACCTACATAACACAAAATAAATAAAGTCGATCTGTCTGTTTCTCCGTTAGCTTCTTCTAAACCACAGAACAAAATTTAATACGGTTTTCACCAATGGGAAAGGTTTGTGTGTATTTCGCTAGTGTTAATGTAAGAAAAATATTAACACAGGCTGAAGAGTTTGTTTGGTTGAACGCGCTAATCTATATAACATCACGCTTATATATATAATTTATAGTGTATTAATATGGAGCAAATAGCAAGTTTATTTATTTATTTGTTTTTGCGATATCTCATCGTATAATAATTACTCATATATTTTTCTTTTCAACGCGGACGAAGTCGCGGGTATCAGCACGTGTTGTTATATATAGATTATATACTTAAATTCTACTTTATTATTATTAGATGTTCTATACATAATCTTTCCAGTTTAGAACATCTAATAATATATTCTGTAGTTTTTCGCTCATACAACACACCGTACCTATATATGTGTGTGACATTAATTATCATATCCTGTAAGTTCTGTAACGCACTTGCATCCCCTATTGTGCTGCTGAACTCCCACGTGACGTAAGTGACATGCCATCAAGTAAAACGTCAAGACTATCGACCGACAAAATTGTCCTTTTACTACGAAGCCGTTGCTAATGCCTTAAATCAAAATCCGACAGCCGTGAGAGCTTTACAAAGTAATCGTCAAGGGAAATTGAAACCCGTAAAAGTTACATCGCGACCATAACAACAAGTTTTAAATTGTTGGAAGATTGTCCCTTTTGAAAACGGAAAGCGATAAGAATTAACTGACACTTTTTTACATAATGAATGCATTAATATATAAAAGTATATAACGAGCACTCCAATTAAAACATAAATGCTGTCCTTATTATTTTAATTTGGAATATATACAATACTTTTTAAGTCTTCTTAATGTTTATTAAATCACTATCACTAGATCACTAGAGACCATATCTTTGAGATTCGCTCAGGTAAGTGACTGGTAGAAGTGATTGGAAAAAGCACATGCCTGCTCTACGGCAGATTTGAACGCCAGACGGTTATGTACATTTCATCCTTTTAGCTTTTTAATATATCGCTAAGGGTCGAAAATCGAGATCGATAATGAAAATAAAAACTAATGATAATTTTCTTTATACCTGTAGGCATATCAAGTCCTACCAATCCTCAATGGGCTAACGTTATGAACTTTACTTTCATATAGAGGAAGGATCAGTGCTCAATAGACGGACACTAACAAATTATTTCATCTAAAGTTTGATACAGTCTGTTACTATATCGTAACTAGTGAATATTCATAAAGTAACTAAGTTTTAATTTATATATATATTTACACAAACATTTACACAAACAACGCAATAAATGCTACATAAACAAGCGTTCATCTACAGTCAAAGCTAAAAACTTCAAAAGTAAAATATACAGACAGCTTAAAAAACGTTTCAAAATAGTTAACAGATATTTTGTTTCACATTCTAACATTCAGGCGTTTGTTAATCAACTACATGTTCTGAATTAATGCAGTATTAAATTAAGCTTTTCTTTAGACACGTATAAAATTTACAAGCTTTTGAAGTAAATTTACTCTTTCATTCACATATAGTGGTGGCAGCATTCTACCTTCAAAAACCTTACCCTTCATACGCTCGATTTTCAGATTTACGTACATTTCGTGTTAATATATATATATAGATATATGTGACCTACTGATATCAGAGATGATAAATTAAGAGCATTCCAAAGAATATAGGCACAGAGTCTTATCGGGAATAGCAACTCAACACGACATTGTAGAGGTTTACATGAATAAGTAATGAATATACGAGTAATATAACTAAAAGGAAGGAAAGTGTGAAAAGAAAATTAAAACTTTTCCGATATTGGCAGTGCTCGAAAGCTATACACACGCTCGAAACCATCAATAAATAATGTTTGCTCACACAAAATAAAGAAACTCATATCGTTTTCAGAATAACATTTTTATGATTATTCCGTATTCGTACTATCCATACTGTAATATTATAATATTATAAATGTGAAAGTAACTCTGTCAGTCTGTCTGTTACCTTTTCACACCTTAACTATTCAATGATAAATTAGTCAATTTTGCATACACATTGTCAGGGATACAAGAAAGGACATAGCGTACCTTCATCCAAGGGATTATCCATACTTCTATCCATCTACAATACGAGTGTTATAAATTTCAAAATAAAAAAGTATACCATTTAAAGTTACTTTATTGTCCATCCGTCCTTTTTTTTTTGGGTGGGAAAATCTGCAGAACAACCTGCCGCAGAGTCGGAGACCGCTTCCACCTGACACTTGGATAACCCTTGCTCATGTGGCTGCTCATCTCTACGGCATTAAGGGTGGGCGGCCCAAAGGAGTGTACAGCTGACATTTCTATAGCAACCGCGGCAGCCTGAGAGACGGGCTCCACTTCGTGTTGTCGTCGCGGAAGAGTTGCTAGGCCGGGTGCTAAAGCTGGGTGTTCACTCTTCCGGACGACTGCGGAGGGCGATTACTATGCCGGCGGCAGGTACCGGGTCTTCACCACTCCACAAAGCCCTGATTGCTTTACTCTGCCAGACGGTCCATCCCTGCCTTGCAGACGCGGAAGGATCACCTGGGATCAGAAATTCTAAAATTCGCCGAAGAACCAAGGTAACATAGCTGTCCAGCAGTGGAGAGACACAGGCTAATGATGATTATGGTGATGTAGTTCATTTAATATTTGAGAATTTTCCTTTTTTTTAATATTTTAATTATAAGAAGGCTCTACATATTATTACCTTTAAGTAAATTCAAGGAAACTTAGTTGGAAACAAAACAACTTTAGCAAATAGGCTGTAAGCAGCTAAATTCCGTGGCAAAGTAACACTCGGTAGTAATTACTTGGAAAATTTCCACTTAAAAGTGTTGTAAAACTCTTCCCCTTTGTAAAAATTGTAGCCGATACAAACAATTGCTGATTCATACTGAGCGAGGTGAAAGTAAGCTTCTTGAGAGACCACGATCCCATTACTAACTTTTGTACAATTCTAATGGTTTACCAATAAAAGACATGTCTAGGGCGGAATCCTATATTTTTTCCTCATTTTTCTTACAATTCTTCCGCGATTTAATCGTGCATAGCTACCAAATATAACATATGAACCCTAAATATTTAAGACTAGCCGACCCGGCGAAAGTGTCCATACAAAATGTATGAGAAAAAGAATTTTCTTCATAATTATTTTTTCGTGAATATTTCCGTTATTTTAATAGTAGTTATTCTTCTATTCGGGGAGGAGACACATTCAACAAAGATTATAAAAAATTGTCCAGCCGTTCTTGAGGTATAAGTGACGTAACTAACACGACTTTCCTTTTTAAGATAGGTAGGTACATAAAATAAATTGTCATCTGTATCCTCTACGTACCAATAAGTCCTGTCGAAATAGGTTGAGCTATTACGGAAATTATCTTGATCAAACAAAAAGACACTTACTTATATATTATATAAAAACGCACACATGTGTGAACAAGGAAATAAAGTATAATATTTTATACTCGTACCTGAAAATAACAATATGATCTTAAAATAGAATCATCTTTTCCAAATAACAAGAGATAATTTAATTAGGTCTTTATTTCGAAATCACAGACATTTCAATTGTATCTAATTTTATTTTATATACATTGCTATTAATTTAATAATAAAATGAATTACCAATTCAGCACTTAAATGAATATTAAATAAAATTATTTCGTAATAATGAATACTTTGGTCATACCAATAAAGTATTGTGCGCATGATGACAATACATTAACGGGTATTAATCGATATCATCGGTTATTGACTTGACCTGTGAAGCAGTGAATGTGAAAATATTAACTCATTACCCTTTTTAATTTCCACTAGACTAATAGCGCCACTATAATCACCTTGGTGTTACAAATGTATATAGATGATATCTCACCCACTGTGCTGACTGCTTAGCGTCTTACATCATTAACAGCCAAGATCCGTCTCTATGGAACACAAAACCTTGAGGCAAGTATTAAGGTGTCCAAATCATATGAATAGATACATACTAAAATTGTAAGCGAGCCGTATCTGTTTACTTTTAATGTGTAAATATTTTATTAAAAAAAAAAATTACGTTATCGAGGCCAAATTTTTTTTTAGAATTTTTGTATATTTGTCTGCGCATTTGTGCAGAAATAGGCTAACAGATTTAAATGCGGTTTTCACCTATGTATTATAGCAAGCTTTCCGTAACATTTAGTGTTTGTTTCATTCCAATCGCAAGCAGTGTTGTAAGCAAAAGAGTTATACCGAATTATGGAAATACAAAAAAAGTGAAGCATACCAAGTTGCTAGCACAGCTAGTATGCAATAATTAAAATAAAAGTCCTTTAAACTGCACTTATTGAATACAAAACACAAGTTTTTTCTCATTGTTTTATTGGATATAAATTTCTGGAATTGAATGGTGTCGTGTCCGTCATTAATCATGAGGGTTTCAGGCTTGTTCGCGATTTTCTTGTGAACTTTTCCTTTTTTCATTTCTTCGATGAAACTCGCGTTTCATTTCGAAGACAGTTACATAATTGCTATGAAGTGCTATGTAATTTCTATGATGGCATTCTATTTTTCTTTAAAGGCAATAATTATTGAGATGAAAAACAATAGCGATGAAAAAACAAATAGAGATGAAACCAAATTTATATATTTCATATATAAGTAATATAAACTTACTTATGTATAACTATATAATTATATATAGAAGAAGTTAAATTTATATAAACTTATCCAGAATTTTGCCATGGCATATGTAAAAAAAAAAACTTCGGACACAAATGACGATATGCCCTTTAATGAATATATTATTTGAATTTATAAGTATACTAATCTTATTACTGAAGTTATTCAGCCAATACTAACTGCATTTAACATTGAAAGTAAAATATCAAAATATATCATACATCAAATATTTTCCATGTACCTATTTTCCAATTTTCCAATTCCTTATAAACATATAAATAAAATTTGTGTTTGAAATAAATATTAAAATTCATTGTCTCTCCTAATAGGTGACATAAAATTTGGTAGTCGATTGAACTTGGCATACGAATAATTTTCATCACAGTAATAGTTTTGCATAGAGTAGTACTCGAAACTTTAGTAATAGATCGTAAACTGAAGTTTTGCGACTAAAATAAAAATATGCATAGTCATAAATAGAAGAATAATCTTTGTTCATAATATATAAAGTTAACAAACAGCAACAACAATGCACTAAAGCTTGTTAAACTTGTTCTCTGCAAAAATAAAGTTAGAAAACATATTACTGCAACGAATCCACCGAGAATATCTAAAAATATTTTAAAGAAATGCCTCGGGCTTGCTTACTCGTATACACGCGACTCCATTTATGCCCTCATACATAGAAATTAACTTTGTTCACAGATTAAGTTACCATTTCAAATGTGTGTTTATTATATATTTAGTCAACTGTTTCGAGAGTTTTGTAAATAAATTATTAACAATCGAATGCCTGCGTTTTGGTAGCTAAGCATTTTCCAAAGCTAATAGCAATTATACATTTTAATATTATTAACATTACAACGAGTGATGGCCTTTACAATAAATCATTCGGCTCAATATCAAATTATGGAATTTATAACAAGTGCAAATTGAATGCAGTAATTATGTTTTGTTTACACATAAAATAATTATTTCTATTACTATATTTTATTTAGACCTATCCACCTTTAGTAGAGCAGAGTCATTTGGGCAGCCAGTCTGGCGACAGTAACCACCAGACCACCGTCAAATAACAGAGTGTTTCATTGAGTGAGTAGGTTATGCCAGTGCCCATTTCTCTGTCCTAATATTTTAAAGTTAACCGTATCTATTATCATCGGCTGCGCACTTGCAGCAACTGTGGCGTTGCTTATATTATAGATGATGGTAACCATCAAGTGGATCAGTCAGACTTAACAAAAAATATGCGAGTACTTTAGAAAGTATACGAGTATCATATTGTGGAGTTAGGATTTATTATTTATTTATTTTCAAAATTCATACATTTATACTTATCGTTACTAATTCATACTATTATTATTATTCGTTAGTAATTCATACTTAATCGTTACTCACACTACTCACACTATTTAAACATTACTGCAATGACGAAAGGATATAGCTTCAATTGATGAAAGGATAAATTCTAAAAAATTAGAATTTTTATCAGATACTTAATAATCTAGAGAATATTTGCTACTAGCTAAACTAAATACGTACGGGATCGCATTATTTGGAACCACGAAGGCGTTATTCGGCGCCTCGGCGACCACTTTTGGCATACTAATGCATAGAAATATTCACTTTACGTGATAAACTTAGAGCAAGCTGCATACATAAATTTGTTATAATTTATTACCGGGTCATATTCAGACATTTCTCGTGAGAAACTTGAATTGAAGTGGAGACACTGAAGAAAACTCTTTTTGTGCAAAAAGACATCTTTGGTATAATAATTTAAATTTAAATTTAAAGATTGAAATGTTTCAAAAAACATAAAATTATATCTACAGACATGTGTCTGTAGATATAATTTTATGTTTGCAATTGTTATTTCATGTAACTGGGCTGAAAAGTCCCGGGCCTAACAAAGAAAACACGGTTTTATTTTTTTTTTTCAAAATTAGCTTTATTCATCAACGTAATCTCCATCAAGAGCAACGCAATAATTCCAGCGCCGCTCTAACATTTCAATACTACTTTTATAGAACGATTTATCTTTTGCCTCAAAATCACTTCAATGTACCAAAACTTAGAACAAGATCAAGTGATACATTTCATATTCGGAGCCTTTTCAAACACGTATCCGATCTTGCTGCCTAATATTGTAGGTATAGCCTTTATTCAAGTGAGGTGGATCTTCAAGCTGTTTTGTTGTGTGTATGAATAACATTTTTAATAATCGACTCAAGTAAAATAACACACAAAACACTAAATAATAAACCGATAATAAAATTATATTTTTGTTATTCGTTAAAATTACGAGAAGAAACATATTTTTTGAATATTCAAATAGAAACAGTGATATTCTTATTTGGATGTTCTGGTAATTTCCAATCCAGACGAATGCTCCGGTAATGACATTCTTATTTGGATTGCAGGCATTAGGCTTCTGGCATTGCAACAATCAAGCCTGAGCCTCTACTATGTAATCTTCTCAAATTTCCTTAGTATCAGACCTTTTTTTAATGTTAAACTCAACAGACAGGCTGACGGTCCACTTCATGGTAGGTGACTACCGTCGCTCATAATACAAGCAACGCCACAGGTGCTGCAAGTGGGCTGCCGACCATAGTAGGATTAAGGAACGGGATTACGACGGGATAGGAAAATGACCTTTGGCATCCTTTACTCACTGAAAAATACATGACGCAAAATAAGTTACATGCAATTGCATTTTACAGTTGATAAAACCTTCAACAGCGGAAGTACGCCGGCTGGATGCTTTTTGATGATAATGTTCACTACAAGTAATTTAACAGGCCATATCAAAATTTCACTGAAACGATAAAAGAAAAAGTGGCTACAAGATGCGTAAATTATGTTGTAAAGCGAGAGAACGCCGCAGCTTTTTATATATGAACTCATTTTCGTGCTCGATCCCTTTACTCAAACATTATCTTTAAGCTTTGTGCTCTTTGAGGAACGGTTTTAAGATATTTAAAGGGGGAGATTCATGTAAGTTTCCAGTATATATTTTCTACATAAGAAAAACCATTTGTGGTAAATTAAAATTCCATTCGATGATTAGAACAACGCTTGTTTTCCAACCTGTTAATAAAAGTAACGCCAACAAAAGTATAGTCAGTAAACAAAAGTACAGTCCGTAAAAAAAGCAAAGCAAAGACATAGAACTATGTGAAATAATCGCATGCGTGAGTTTTAAGTGCTTAAGAAAACCAATGATAGTGAAAAAACTTTCCAGGACAGCCTATGATGTTATTTCATTCCACTATTGCTCTTACTGTAGAAATAAAAAAAAAATACAAAATAATTTATTCATCTATTTAAGCCTAGGTACAAAAAGCGTTTAGGGGACCTCCTATTAAGTATAAAAATACTTGTATCAGGAGACCCCCGCTCCTCCAACACCGCACTCAAATCTTAGACTAATTTAGAATAAAAAATAAAAATAAAAAACTACATGATCTATACAATGTTAGGAATAAATAAAATGTGTAAGTGTATGTGTGCGTGTGCGTGTGAATGTTTGTATGTGAATGTGTATGTGAAGTAGCATTATCTATATTATGAAAGTTAAAGCTAAAGTCTCATTTCAAAATCAAATTAATGTTTTGATAATAAATATTTAATTTAGTTAAGTAATAGTCTTTAATAAAGATTCGGTTTAGAAGGAAATACTCTTACTGTGTTTGTGGAAGAACGAAGCAATCATCAAAGTCTTGATACTATACGAAAATACTCCATCCCATTACCCTTCCTTATAGACGACGGTAGCCACACAACATCAAGTGGACCGTCAGCCTGTCTGTAGACCTTAACATAAAAAAAAAATATTTTCACGAAATTTGTGGTGTTGGAAAAAACTAATAATTAATTAGGCTAATTAAAACAATTGCATTAGGCTAAAAGTCAATACTAATGGCAGAAAATTCTTAAGAGGAAAGATTCAACTAGCTGGTAAATAGGTTTCATTGTTTTTTCATTTTTTTTATTTTAGTTACTTTTTTTCTTTTAAAATTTATCGTCTAACTTTCACAATGACCAATTGTCCATAAGTTTTCTACAGAATTTCCTTGTTACTCAAGTTAGCGTGTTTTTTAAGGTTTACTTTCTAACTATTTCTAACAAATTTCTATATGAGTTTCCTTGATTAAGCTGGACATTCTTCTGTAACTCGAAATCCCAATATAGTTTGTTTATTTCATTTTTTATACTTATGTTAAGAGGAACAAGAATTGGCGTACCGATTATATAGTATAATTTCAGCAATTTTCTGATAAGTGCATGCCTACTATCCGTGTCATGATGTATGTTACACTATGTTCTTGATAATGTTATTCCTAGATCCAATGACGTGACAAGTTTATTCTTAGTCTGTTGAATAGTGTAGTCATGATTAAGAAAGTCTTGAGTCGAATGAGAAAGAGAATGGAAGCGCTATGAATGACAAAAGAAAGGAAACTGCAATATTTCGGGCACGTAATGAGGGGCGAAAGATACCGTATTCTTCAACTATTGATGCAAGGGAAAATACAGATCGAACGTAGCAGTCACTAGAGAAAGACATCCTGGTTGAAGAATTGGTTGGTTTAGTATTAAGCGTTTGTTTTGCACGAACACTAGGTTACACTAGGTACTTGTGCAGCAGCTTCCAATGTCATAAAATCCACGATAGTCGCCAACTATCGAAGAAAAGTGGCAAAGAAGAAGCAATAAATGTCTGCATATGTTTTCATATTTGTGCTAACTGTATGGTTTGACCATACCGTTTGGTATTATTATTTGGTATCACGTGTATCAATAAAGTTGTTATAACTACATCGAATTGTATGTTGAGGAAAAGACGTACCTACATGCCTTTAGGAGGGCAGATTGCATTTACGTACCTACATGGCTAACAGATATAATAAACGACAAGGACATTTTAGAAACACAATAACGACAATACAATAACGTGTTTAATTATATCATAAAGCCGCTTTGTATAGCAGAAAATATCGTAAACCTACATGTGTACCTACATATATGTAATAACTTTTGCATCCACGTGAATAGAGACAGCCGATATTGGGCGAAATACTGAGAGAGCGCCAATATTTCCACGGAATATAAAATATAGGTTCATGTACGTATGACGTAGGAGTATGTTCATTCATTGTAATTAAAATTAAAAAATAGATTTACAGGAACATGTAGGTAACATGTAAGTTTTCATAAATCTATATTTATGAAAACTTAATTTAATTTCAACAGAATATTGACAAATAAAAAAGTGACTTATACAACTAAAGAAATGAAGATAAATTTGTGATTATTTATTAGTAGGTATATATAGTGGCTTGATGAATCAAAGGTCAATGACGACGCGCCTCAATTATTAATAAAATAAAAAATCAAATAATTTATTATATCATAAGAAAAAAAGACATTAATAGAGTATATAATCTTGATATTTATAGTAATGTAAGATTTATTTGATAACTAGCTGGTGCCCGCGACTTCAACGGGTTAAAAAATAAAAAATATAACCTTATACCTGAGAGTATTATAACACCAGACATCTTTACCGCTGTGATGACGGTGGCGCCGCCACGATGACAATGACGCACTTTTTTTAAATATTTTTAGACGATCCCTCGGGAACTTAACATTTTTCCAGCATAAAAAGTATCCTATATGTTAGTCCAGGTAATAAAGTGATCTGTGTGCCAAATTTCAACCAGACAAAAATTCTAAAAACTATTTTTTTGACCTCGGTAACATAAGCACATCGTGTTTTTGTAAAAATATTTGGAACAGACACGCTCCTTTACGATTTTATTATGTACTAGTGATCTGATTCCCCCGGGACTTTTTTTTATATATACAGAAACTTTCCTCGTTTATCCCTCTTTCCAAAAGTAAAAACCGAATTAAAATCGGTGCAGAACTTTTCGAATTTTTGAAGCGTATGCAAACCAACTTAACATTTTTATATAATAATCAAGCTTTCTACACAATTGTGTGGCACGATGTTATGTAATATTACAATGCACCAATTTCGTGTGTGCACTCGGTGTCTGTTTGCATATAGCAAATGTTTAAATAATTTATTAGAAGTATGCCCCAGTTAAAAGAGTTGGCTAGTGAAATCGCTTTACGAGTGTGGGAATTGGAGGGCAGGAGACTCTGTACCGGCGGCAGCACCTCGCAAACAAATTGGATGCTTAAAATTCAATTTGAAGGTTTCGCGGTCCGCTTCAATCGCTTGCCTCGTTCGTTACAAACTGGACGCACATACATACATCCGAATGGAAAATGCAATTATTTTACTCTTACTACAAAAATCCTTAATTCACTTAAATATAAACGAATACAGCGACCCGTATTGTTTTTAAAATCTGATTTGGTCGTATGAGTTCAACTGAATTCAGCTGAATTCAATACAGTATCATACTAGATGCTACTAAATGTAACATAAAATATATTACATTTGTTATTAATTTATTCATATTTTATAGCTTTATGTTACTTGCTGGTAATGTAGCTTTCTATAGGTAAAAGAATTTTAAAATCAGTGCAGTAGTTTTTCAGTTTATTCATTACAAACATACAAAAATACAAATCCTCTCCCTTTATAATATAAGTACATATAGCGTATAGACTAGCGTCTCGTCCCCAACTTCGCACTGATGGAACTTTTTTTCTGAAAATTGTAAGATAAACAAATCTTTTTCATTCATCGCTTTTTTCATTAGTGAAAATTAGTGAAAATAGTGAAAATTTCATTCGTATCAAAATCCGTTGAGTGGTTTGCAAATTTAATCTAATTAAAAAGTGTGCATAATGACTTTTGCCGTAACACAGATCCTTAATAGTAAAAATCGACAAAAACTGGAGAAAGTCTTAAAATTAAAAATGATCCAAAAGGTTTTCGAGGTGAAAAACTTGGATTTGCCATTACCATTTCATCACTACTAATATATAAAAAAATCAGAACTATCTCATTTGATGTAAGGCAACACCTCTTGTTTGATACGATTTCCATGGACCTACTAGAAACATGTAAATTGTTATATGGGCTGGGTTGCTTTTTAGGTGAACGAAACATGATTCAATAAATTATTACCCATTTATTAACTAGCATAATGATTAATTTGTATGTATGTCAGTTGAAATTTTCACTCTAATGTAACAATTACATTGAATTGTTGTGAGAAGTTTTAGACACGCCGCAAACAAGTTGCTTAAAACAAAACGGAAATTGCGGCGCTGTTTTATGAAGGATTCCGAGTTGAAATAACCACCGGCCAAAGTTTCCCTTCAGTCTTGCACAAATATAAACAAAAGTTTCATCGAGCTGAAAATTGATGTAAATTTTGCATTCATTTTATTTGTATTTTTATATGCAGTTTATCTTATATTGATATAATTATTATGTAACTATCGTAAAATTAGTTAGATGTATAGTACTCGTAGTGGCGGGGCACACTGCGTTTCGCAGTCATTTGGGAGCCCGTCTGGCGACAGTAACCAACGTGAAATAACAGTAGTTACCTATGAGTGTTTCTGTGAATGAGGAAGGTATGCCAGAGTTCGTTTCCCTATTCCAATCCCTCATCCTCAATCCTCCCACTATGGTCGGCAGCGCGTTTGCAACACTCATATCGTTGCTTGTGTTATAGGCGACGGTACCCACCTACCATCAAGTGAACCATTAGCCTGTCTGTCGACCTTAACATAAAAAAAAATATCAGTACGAGTAGTATCATAGTACGCCATAGTAATTGCTGTTGCATTTGCCATAGAGATTTATGATTATTGCCTGTTTTTGATATAAGTCCTTCATAAAGACCAATATTTTAACTTGACTAGACTGGAATAGTTTGTATACAGTGGACGGTTATCTTGAATAAGAAAGTTAATATCTTGAATAATGTCAATATCAATAAGTCAATGATGTCAATATCTTGAAGATTCTTCAATTATCTTGAATAAGAATTGGCCAATAAGAAAGTCTTGTGAAGGAGTTGTACTTCACATAGCGGCCAATCGTGTAAACTATAGCCAACATAAGCTTAAGGAATCCTGGCCAGAAATCGTTGCCATTTATGATTTTACTAATTTAGTAAATGAAAAAAAAAAAAAACTAATATACAATAATATCCGATAATATAAAGCGCAGTGGATTAAAATGATGTATAAATAACGCCTCAGTTTTCACCATAAATATGTAGAATGACTGTTGAATAGGCTCATTCCAATCTCTAAACCACAGAGCATCCACCGATTTGAAATTTAATGATGATACCATCCGGACCTAGCCATCTCCTCTCCATAACAATATTATATGCCTAATTAGATACCCATTACAATTATTTCGTGATAAATTCATGTAATAATTTAAAATAAAAGATAAATACACCGTTCCATCTATCCCTACTAATGTATCCCTACTGGTAGGAATTACAGTGTCGGCTAAAAATCGGATCGGATTTAAAACACTAACTATATTGAAAATCATATTGGACATTATTGGTATAATGTGTCAAAGCTCTATCCAATGACCTTGTCTCTTACACTTTGTTCTATAGAAGCATCCATTCAATATTTAATATTTGGGTAATGCTTGGGTACCTGCTTGAGTATCTATAGACACCAAAAAACGAAGGGACCATCAGGATGCCTAAAACCAATTGCCATCTATAAAAAAGTATATATTGTTTTGTGAACCTTAAAAAAATATGAACAAAGACTGTTTAGTGAATTGTATAAAAAGAACAGAGATAGTGTATCATAGGAAGGTTGTTAGACAAGTTTGTATCGTGACAGAGCCGCGCTGTGCGCCGTTGGAAGTTTTCTAATCCTCTGTTCTTTGGTGAACTTTTCCAATATTGCGAACATAGCGAGCTCACATACACGACTAATCTGACAACATACAGCCGAGCACCTTTATAGCGACTACAACTTTTTATAAGCTTCGCTTATTTGTATACAAGAGGAAGTTATGGAGATTTAGATTCTGGTCATTTGTCATTGACGAGCCCATTGGTATAATGGTAATGGTGCTTGCCTTAGCGCTCTGATTCAGGGGTCACGGGTTCGATTCCCGGCAGGACCAAAGTTAGAAATGAATTTTTCAAAGTTGGCTACTAGCAAGTAGTGACAGCCCGTCTGGCGGCAGTAGCCATCCCCTTACATAATACAACCGTGAAATAACTGTACATATGCTGTTGTTTCGGTCAGGGATGTCTATTTCCCTATCTTCATTATACTTAATAGTGTCTACACATTTAGCATAATGGTCGACTACGCATTTAGAGTTGCATGTATTATTAGATGACGGCAGCCACTTACCATCAAGTGGAAC
Organism: Synanthedon myopaeformis; assembly: GCA_944738685.1. Classification (NCBI taxonomy): domain Eukaryota; kingdom Metazoa; phylum Arthropoda; class Insecta; order Lepidoptera; family Sesiidae; genus Synanthedon; species Synanthedon myopaeformis. The sequence continues at coordinate 7,790,534 of OX122915.1, forward strand.
ATCAACATGTCTGACGACTTTAAAATATAAGGTGTTTAAAAAAAATAATAGATGTCTATTTCTTATCTATTGTAGACTAGTTGATTAGAAAGTAAATTGTATAAATTTAAAAAAAGTTTATTTATTTCTTATTATTGTTATGATCGCTTGAATTTTGCCATCTTCAATGATTTTATACTTCCTGCCAACTTCTTTCAAATTTTTCAATATCAAAATATTAAATTGTACAATGCATATTTTTGTATCGGTTTTTAACCTAATTAATGATCGCGAAATATCTTCTCTTCACAGTTCACGCCATACACCTCTGAACACTGTATACATCATGAAAATAACTAAGTTCAACTTAGTAGTAACGACAAGTTTGTTTGCAATTTGCAACACGCGTACTTCAATTAATTCTATTGAAAACGTCCTGAGCTTTATTGTACAGTGAACAGTCATTGTGGCCACTCTCGACTTCTGAACATCCCTTTCAAATGTCGAACTGAATTTAGTCTGTTCCGCCAGCGGCGCATTCGGCCGTGTATACTGGCCGGTGTGTGCTCGCGCTAAATCTCTGTACCTATTGCCTATTGAATGAAACATGTCCCATCGCTTTGTCAACATCAACTGAGCAAATATAATTAATATATATTCACATTTTCCAATAGGATGTTCATTGTGTACAGTCGGGGTACGAAAACCTGCGTCAGTTTTCAAAATCATTCCTTTCTCGATTCGTAGACTTTTAGTGCCTTTCAGACGTTTGAAAAACGAAATTTTGTCATTCAATTGCTCTGGTGCAAGCAAATGACGAACCTTTTCTTACCTCGACTATGGATAAATAAAATTTATTCCCACAAAATTCATATTCCATGTTGCTGCCAGAGATTGTGTATTTACATAAATAATTATAAAATGAAACAAACGTATATGTTAATTGTAATGTTTAATATTCGACACCATATGTTACGCACTCCAATTATCTTCCAAATTGTAACAAAATGTTAATATTTTAACAATTTAAATATTATCACAACTGCAGTTAGTAAATATTAATAATTAATTAACATAAACATGTCGTTTAAAGTTATTGCACACAATAACATAAATTTGTTTTAACAATTAATGTAACTATTAATAAAATTAATGACCAATTCCTCTTAGGAATCACGTGTAACAATAATATTCGGTAGATATGTTTAGAACTAACATATGATTAGACTTTCAAAACAATAGAAATCAACATTAATGTTACTCTGTTGCGTTTGCTTTTCTTTTCATTTACATCGTGAATCATACGCCATTAATTATATTTACATTGCCTTAATACTCGTATTACATTTACAATGCTTCATTCATCCCATCCCATTCATATGTTGGTGATAGAACTAACAAATATATTATTTTATAACACTGTTTCTTCCTAACCCTCGACGCAAAAATGGAATGTTATAAGTTTGATGTGTGTGCCTGTGTATGTGTCTGTCTATGGCATCGAAACTCAAAAACGGATGGACCTATTTTGGTCTGGCTTTAATTGTTCAAAAGCTAACGTGATCGAGATAGTTAATAAATATCTGTTCAGTCGTTTGATGATCATCAGCCCATTTCCTAGTTATATAACGAAGGGATTTCACCATTTTCCACAGGTTCGATTCAGTTATAAGTAAAATTTAGTGTACTTTAAAAAAATGTATGAAAGTTACTGTTTTTTTTTTTTTTTAATTATGTTTATTATGCAGAATCTTTTTAAAGGCTTTATTGGCTTTACCAAGCTATAACTTAAATGAAACTTAGACACATGCATGCATTTTAAACTTATTATTTATGCTTAATGCTTGTCATATTTTAAAAATATTATTAGTAATAAACATATCTACCAATTACATAATCGCGTAACAAAATTTCTCTGAAATTCATTCAAACATGTTACTAAGGCATTTTTCACATAGCATGGGTAAGGTTACATTTGATTTCATATATTTCACCAATATTATTTTTCAAAAAAAAAATACTGACGGGAAGCACAATACACGAACCCGAACTGATAGTTGTTTTAATTGATAGAATTTAATTTAGGATTTCATCGGCGCTACGTCTTTTGTAACTTTAAATACCGTAACCCATGCTATGTAAAAAATAATAAAACATTTAGGTACAATAAACTATTTATGATTCACAATACGATCTCAGATAAAATAAGAACTAAATATAGAATGATAGCCTGTGGACGGCAGAGTGAAGCCGGTAAAACGACGCCTCGTCTTATTAAAATATTTATTAGTGAAAATATCAAATTGAGTACATAGTGAGATGGTATAAAAACTATTCTTCAATAAATAAACAACAGTTTGGAATCACATTTAACACGTAAGTACCAATATTTTGGAAATGGAATATACTTGGAAACCAATATTTTCAATAAAAATAACCCTGAAACCGCGTGGTCCGATTGATCGGACGACGCGGACTTTGTTTTCCTGTTGCTCTGATTGATCGGACGATGTGGACTTTTTTCCCGTTGATCCGATTGATCGGACGACACAGACTTTGTTTTCCTGTTGCTCTGATTGATCGGACGACGTGGACTTTTTTTCCCGTTGATCCGATTGATCGGACGACGCGGACTCTTTTCCCGTTGCTCCGAAATAAACAAAAATTTTAGTTATAGCTTGGAACACAAAATATCAATACAGTAAACGGCCAACGCGCACATGTTTATAAAACCAGCTTCAATATGTTGTCCCCAAAATTCTGTCTATAGTTCTTATTCGTCTGAGAATAAAATAAATAAAACTGTTAAATTATTAAAATTATACTTAACTCGTAAAAACTTTAAAAAAAATCAGCACACAATTTATTAAAGCGCCTTACAGCTGCCTTACAGACATTTAGTAAACAGTTTAACAATTTCAAATTAAAATATGTAACCATATGTAACCACGATTAACTTATATGTCTAATAATTTTTTAAATAATTTCCTGTGCAGTGATTTAAATCAATTCCATATTTACGAGTATAAATCTGTAACCGAGAGGCAAAGGACCTTAATGTTTACCCCTTAGCTACAGAAATGTGCGCCTTGTGTAGGTATAGTAATGGTCTACCTGTTATTACGAATTTCACATTTTGTCACAATGTGGATAATGACGTAATAATAATAATAATATTTATTATTATATCGTATATCACTCATCCGTAGTAATCATCATCAATTCCTGTGAAGTTAAAAATATGGACAAGCACTCAACTTGGCGTTAGCATAATTTCGTATTGGCACTAGGAACTAATAAAGCCTCCTCGTACTTTGTCAGGGCCTGTTAAATTTATTTAAAATTATCTTAATTTTTGCAATATTAAGCAGTTTTGAAAAAATAATTGCTTGTGAGTCCCATAGAGGGTAGGAATCCTGTGAGGTATGTCATGATTAATTGAAATGATTTAGGTTGTATATATGCACATTGCCCAGATACATGTACTCGTATGTACTATATATGCTGGGTTTTATTGATAGGTACAACTTTTTGCAGAAAACCTGGTATTCTATAAGCCCTTCGTGATTGTAAAAAAATATTTAAAATAAAAGATAATTTCCTAAAACACTATATATTAAAAAAGAATCGAATGAGTTTAAACTAAAATTTATTATCGCAAATTTAAACTTGCAAGCAAAATGAATATACTTAGTAGAGTTGCGAGTAAAGACATAGTAACAAGTAATATTAACAAGTAAATGTGATGTACACATACACTTTTCACTCATTAAAGATAGTCATATGTTCATATGACGCTACAAATATCATAATAGATTAATGACAGTCCTTTTAAACTGAAAATATATTATGTGCATATGCATGCGTAATTGTGAATTTCTTTTATTACTAATCAAGTAATGTAAGATCAGTTTTTTTTTTGTGATGAAAATCGGCGAGTGGACGACTTTATTCTTAATGATAGGTACATTTTTTCTCCTTTGAACACATTGACCGATGTAACACCTCGTGACTATAGTACATAAACGCAATGCACCCTAAAACTAAAAATAATGTGTTATTTATTTTAGTAATGTTTTGTAAGCCAGGCTTCATTTATCATTACAATGAATCACTTTAGGTTTTATTTTTTATTTTTAGTGAATTTTTAGTGAATGACTTGATTCCATTTTACCCTGATTTCCTTAAAACGGCAAAATTTCACAGATGGTAATATAAAAAACAAAAATATTGTTTTTAAACAATACGGCATTCTATATAGTTCAAAAATCGAGCTGAGTACTCATCCATTCGTATTTGTTCTATATTTACTTATCAAAAACTACTTAAATTATTACAACTCACTTAAATTAACTATACAATGAAATTACAACATTTACGACAATTTGCAATAAAATAATCTACTCGAAACACTTTTTTTGGTATTTATTTACATCCTATAATACTTTTATTTTAAGTCTTTTTACTATGTTATTGTTATATTCACATTTAAGTATAAGTATAGGTACAAATATGTTCACAAACCCTACAATTCCTTCAATATACACAGTTAAAATATACAGTAGTTTCATGGGCGTTCGATACGACAAATAGCTGGGATTACTTTATAATAATCCTTTTGTATAAAAAGTACAAACGACCCAGGGCGAAAGATTTCGACGTTCAGATTTCTTTTAACCACTACAAATTGCTCAGTAAACAATACTACATATTAATAATATTTGTGGGCATCTCGCTTTCAATATATTCTAAGTATTTCTGATTATGTAGTTTTGTAAAACTGGTTTTATGTTATTCTCTGAAGAACAGTCAATTCACTAAAAATATCTGCACCCTTATGTGTGTGTTCTCTCGTATCATTTCTCGATAAATAATATATTGTGAATAATAATGAAACGATTTCACATCAATAAAGTTTGAATATAATTCGAGTTACTATGTTGTTTCCACAGAGTAAAGAATCGCCGTACCGCGCAATGCCGACACGGCAGTAATAATATAGTCTATTCAGATTGTCCTCCAGTTTCTATTTGTACGTTGTGGAGTAAACATTATCCAAAAAAGCGATAAAAGCGTGAATCAGCAAAATTCTGGTGTATCACAAAATATCACAAAAGTATGTAATTAAAATATATTTTTTTTTTATTTTAAAAATTCGAATCGAAATTGTTATGGAACTTAAAACCTAAACAATGCGTAAGCCGTCAATGTCAGTACATTGAATAACGCGATTCTTTACTCTGTGGTTGTTTCCAATTTTGATATTACAAATACGTCAAAGAACTCTTAATGTTCATTGACCTAAGCAAACAGAGTTAAAATATAAAATTCTGTAGTATATTTACATGCAATTCGCAAATAAGGCAGAGAAGTCAATAATAGAGTCCAAAAGTTAACGTTCACTGTACTATTTAATATTTATTTTATGTACACATACTACAAGGTTTGGACATATTATAACATCGTTTCGTATTACATCTACCTATTGTGTCCAAGATATATTTATTATTTTATTATATACATAAAATATACTTGTGTTTAATAAAAATCACAACTTCACAATTTAGTCCGTTTGTTAACAACAATCTCTACGGAGTCAAGAAAGTCTCATACGGATATCTCTTGTATTTGAACTCTCTTCTTCATGATGCCTGGAGGTGCGGGCGTAGTTGGCGCGGGTGGCACCCGCAGTATACCCGACCCGCCCGGATTTGACTCACAGTCGCCGCCGTTGTGATCGGACGTAGTCTCAGACTCACCGAATTTCACTTGCGTAGAACTGTCCATTACACGAGGCTCAAACGTGCTGGTACGACCCACAACTTCCTGCGGCCGTCCATCGACTTTTTGTATGTCCGGCTTCTGAGTGTCTATACACACGACACTTCCCGCCTCTATTGCACTGCCGACACTCACATCCGGCAGCGACCGTCTCGCCGCACGATGCTTCTCATCGTAACAACTGTATTCCCCAAATGTGGGCTCACCGCAATCCGATAACGTCCGCAAATCAAATTTGGAACCGGAACCGCGCGGCACGTGTGCCGACTTACACTCGAAACCGAAACCTTTGCCGTTGAACGCACGAACTTCGTAATCTAATTTTCCGTCGTAATTGTCTGAGGATGACGAGCTGCCGGCCTCGGCGAGATCGTCTTTGGAGCGTCTTGGCCTAGAACCGCGCTGGTGATAAATGCCGGCAAAAATTAAAACGTTAAGCAATAGGAGAAAACATCCTACAGCTATTGTCACAGTCAATGCTGCAGTGTATGATTGGTAATGAGATGACGCAAGTCTTCTGAGTAAAGCGTCATCGGGTTGAACTGGAGTAGCCGTTGCGTTCGGTGGACATTCGGTCGAAGGCGCAGACGGTGGTGAAGATGATTTCGGTGCAGCCGTACGCGGTGGCTGAGTACTTTTTCCTGGATCCATCCCTCTACCATTGTCAATGTTGACAACGTGAGGCACGTGGGCTCTTGACATTGACTGAGGCCTTACATCACCTGACGGTGAAAAATTTTGAAATAATATTTGTATTTTTATAATAAATACGTTTGATTTAATAATATGATCAGTTTAGATGGAACTATATTATAATTATTAAAAACCAGTCATATAAACTCTCATTTTAGATTCATCAAGATTTTAATATGAGCACATTTTCTGTTCGGCTCAAAAACGTTCCTTTTTTAAGCAAATAATACCCTTAATACCCTTTTTTTAGCAAATAATACCCTTTTCACGCCTTAACTACTCAACTGATCAGGGATACAGAAAAGGACATAGGGTACCTTTCATTCAGAAAAAAGTACTGTACACAAATAAAAGTCCAATATCTGTCAAAAGTATGACAGCAATAAAGATGTCAGACGTTATATTTGTGTTTGATTTCAAAGATAATTAAAATGTGTAAAAATATTTGTTCACCTTCATAGTAACTGGCATTGTCCTCCTGGAAGTGGTGATGCCTCATGGCGGCGTCTGGCAAGTCGGGTCCGGGGCGGTGGAGTTGCGGTATTAGGGAAAGCCAGAGGGACATCTTGTGGCCGCGGTAGTGACTCCGCATTTCGGGCTTACCACCTGTCCCATTACAAGTGCAAATTGAAACAAACGAGCCAAACATATGAAAGGATGTGGGTATAACGACCCAAAACTTTAATACACATTTAGTAATTTCCGTCAAATAATTATGTTTTATAACTAATGGACCGCGAGCCAGCAACAGATTTTCATGACCAGTCAGTTCTCGGTCGAAATCTCGTCAGATGCTTGAGAGAGTTTTATCATGAAGCCCTGTGAACGTCAGCTGTCGCGCCGTGGATGGGTTCAGCAACGCTACCCTCCCAAACTTGAATAAGAATGTCATCGAGATAAACCATCAGACATTTTTATTTATTCATAATACCAGATAAACTATCATGTGACAAATTTTCAACTGAGAAGAAATGCGATCGGCTGACTTTTTTCTTCGAGATAATTAAGGTAAGATTCAAGATAATTCAAGATATGACAGGAGCATACAGAAGAATATAATTAAATAAGAGGACCGTGGTGTTTTTTTTTGCGCTAGACTAATAAAAAAATGGTTTTAGCCAATTCTCATATTGACCTTATGGATTATTCTATTTTTTCCCAACCCTCTTTCTACGGCTACATCTCTTCCAATGGCCCGCCTGCCTGCCTATACAATACACATTAACATGAATACCATAAATATCTCAAATTGTTAATACCTTTTTTTAAAGCAACCAATAATCTGGAATCCGTTTGCTTGATGTTAGATAACTTTGAAACTTTGAAAGAACTTGCACTGTCGGAGCATCAATGAAAACAAAGTTGCGAAAACTATGTAAGCCATGGTAGAAGCAATCATGACTTTTATGGTTCTCTAGCAAAATACAAGTAGCTACTGAAGCTTAATACTGATACTAGCATTAAGTTGTTTACTTACTAATTTCCATGTAAAGCTGGTTAATTGTATCGTAAGTGTCCCAATAGGGGGTTTGATCTGGTCCAAGTCTCGGAGATTCACCCATCAGAGGGCTTGGAGGCGGGGTTGCGGACGGATCGTTGGGATTTCTGTGTAAATATCTATCATTAATTAATATTTCACTAGATTCAAAACGGGCTAATTGAAAATTTCATAGAACCAATTTGTGAAGCAGTCTAATTGGAGAGTTCATTGAATTTTATTTCAAAGCGTAAACAAGTAACTCATTATTAGAACAAAGTATTGATATTTACAATATGAACTTCAAAGAAATGGTACAATTTAAATTTCAAATTTGACAAAAATAAACCGAAGTTACCTCAGTCTATTTTTAACAAATTTGAAATTTGAAATATATTTTTGTATATAACAAATTACATCCACATTTTTTTTTTTCATAAAAATGCATGAAATTGAAACTGTCACTGCGATGGAAAGAGGATAAATCAATTTGTGGGGTTGCGAATACAAAAATAACACAGAAAAATTAAAATTTTATTAACACTTTTACGATGTTTTGAGCTCAGAGGAAACAATAAAAGTGTAGTTTATTCTTGTATTTTCATTTAGCGAATCCGCACCACTTTTGTTTGTGTTTTTTTATAATCATAAGCGTAGATGGAAGCAAAAAGAAAGACACGGTACGTTATTACATTATGTAATAGATAATTGGAATATTAAATGCCTAAATACTCATTCCCACAACGATAATTCCTACGTTAATATGTAGGACTATAATACCAAATACTATAATTCTCTATTATATGTAATAACAGAGAGTCGGCATATGTATTCAAATTTTCCAAGAAAACTGTGTCCGTACTTTTAATGTATCACGTGTATGCAAGACTTTGAGCTTTGAGTGACTGAATGATACTGAGTTTATTGCACTCAGTATATGAGGTCCATGCGCTGATAGTGAGTCACTAATCTTTTTTTTTTTACTTCCATCTAAGATCATACGCAAGTTTTTAAGAGTATGATGATTTTTCATAGTAACTTGAATCTGAAATAATCACGTTACGACTTGTCACTCACGCACACTTGATAACTGTGCATGTACACAAATTAACAAAGTAATGAGGACGCGTGTTCATAAGTTACAAGATTGTAATATTACCCTTTAAACCAGGTATATTTAAATATTAATTGGTTTATCTCAAAGAAAATTCTCTCACCCATATTTGACAAAGTTGGCGATATAGTGCATGCAAAGTCGGGACACCCTTTGTTCTTGTTGCGTGTAATTTTGCTGATGGTGCGGCATGACGGACAGTGGTACGCCCAGATAATACGGCAGCTCTTCCCCGTGGACTGAACCTGGTCGCTGATCGCAAAAAGAAATGACACGGTTAATCCTTTCCACTGTACCAAACTTTTATAGCTATCATCTTTTACTAAAGTAAAGCCACGGGGACAACGCAAACAATGTAAACGAACCCGACCCATGCTAAGTTTTACAACATCGAGTGATTACTCTCTAGTCTGTCCTTTTCCCTCGCATGTAAACATTTCAAAAGCGGCCGGCGTTATCTGTTTCATGGTACAAGAAAGCGATCTTGACAACAATTGGCCACCTTTTTATTAATTTTTTGATCATATTTTATGAATGGTTGCGTTACATAATAAAATACGTACTACTTACCTACTAGTAAAAATACGTGTTAACTACATTTTTTTATATAAAAATGTTGTGAACCTGTGAAAGTTTGTTTATATTTTTTCCGTTGTCTCTATGGTCTTGCTTTAGAATATACACAGCAATCTGCCACTTCAAAGAAGCACACTGTGAAGTATGGCCTGCAGTTTAATACTGGAGAGCTATTCTGGAGGGGTAACCACTTCTTTTCAGAATATTACCATGAAACCTTAGCACATGACTGTGTTGTTTCGGTGTGTAAGTAAGGAATTTTCTAGACATCCAAGTGTAGTTAGGCATGATATAACGAGCAATTACTAACATCTTACATTACATTACATATAGAACAGCAGAACATCGGCATTTCAAGGCCGTGTGTAGTAATATAAATCGGCTAGTAAATTAGAAAATGCTTCTATTACCTTCTGCTAAATAGATTATGCCAAAGTGGGGTGGACTTAAAGGGAGTGCATATGCATAATGAAGAAAACTTATGTCAAAAAAAAGGTTAATTATATCAAATAATATAAAAGTCAGGTAATATGAATATTTAAAAAAAAATCTTTCTTTGTAAGAGTATATCAAATTGAGAGGCGGAACATCTTAATAAAATTGTAACGTTAAATATACTTCTAAAATCAATTTCCCTTAAAATGATTGATTACTCAATATCGTTTGATGTCATATATTTTTGGACAAATTGCGATTGAAAATGTTTAAATATCGCAAACAATATCAATAAATCAAAATTATAAATGTAAAATACCATAATGTATTTTAAGCAGAGCTGCGTAAGACACATAATTATGACCAATTTTGTAAATCCTATACTTTGATGAACTTTTATAATTTACTAGCGACCCACTCCTGGCTTTGCACAGTTGTAATTATTTTTAAAAATTACCATAAAAAATAATTTTATTCTATATTATATTTTCAAATGAATAAAATTTTCCAAAATAAAATTCTTTGACGTCTTGAATAAAAAAATTAACTTTTCTATGAAATCATTAAAAATTAAAATGTATGTTTTTTTTTTGTTTTTATTGACCAGGTAGTTTACAAAAAGTACAAAGAATACAGTTGAAATCGTATCACCTGAGCTGAGATGAAAGCATTTTGCTTTTTATAATTCCTGGTCATAGGTGAACATCCTCGTCCTTTAAATGTATCTATCGGAAAGTGGATGGAGACGCAATTCTCACAAAAGAACGCGAAATTACAAACGTGTCAACGTTACGATAACCGACATGACATCCCCCCTGAGATGTTTCACGTAGGATACGAATACAGTTTCCATTTATATACCGGACGAGTATTGCCAAAATACATATCTACCGGTAATGCTACGACTTTAATTGAAAACTTCGATAATTTATAAGCATTTTTAGATTTGTTTAACTCTAAAAAAGCAGTATTTAAGAGTGGGCTGATAAAAAACACACTCTCACACACACACAACACACTTCACACGCGCGCAAGCACAAGTACGCACGCACACGCACGCGCCATCGTTAACATAAGTACGATGTGTACAAAAAAAAATCATTTTAATATTAATTTTTATTTTTTTAATATTTAATGTACAGACAGCTCGTTTACGATTTCATTATATGTATTGATTAAACAAAGACGTAGCCTGTACATATAAAAATTCAAATTCCAATACATATATTTATAAATAACGAGTTGACACGTGAACTTCGTACCGCCTCAGGGAGAATAAAAACCCGTTTCATACAAAATGTATGAGAAAATGAATGTTCTTCATATTTTTTTCGTGAATATTTTTCCGAAGATTTAATAGATATTCTGCTATTCGGGATGGAGACAAGTTCATTAAAACAAAGATCATAAAAATCGGTTCAGCCGTTCTCGAGTTATAAATGGTGTAACTAACACGACTTTCTTTTATATATATAAAAGATTTATTTAAATAATCACGTGTGAAATAAATGTTTTATACACTTGTCGCGTTAAAAGTTGCCGATAACCACAGAAATGGGACGGTCAAATGGACTTATACCACATATAGCGTTAAATTGATTGGAAAAATACGATTCAGAACGTCCGCACACACCTCACAATACAATAAATTATATATGAACGCACGGGTTTTGTTTCCTACCATTTTTGTTCGCTAGTAACTATAATATGAACGACTACCTAATACTTTAAATATTATAAAACAAAGTCCCCCACCGCATCTGTCTGAATGTTCGCGATGATCTTAAAAACTACTGAGTTTTTTATAATCATATTTAATTATTAGCTTAAGATTTTAACTATAATATAATTGTAAATATAATTGTTAGTATTTTTACATAAAGTAACCCGAAGGCCGGACCTGAAGGTCGAGCTGACGTCGGTCGTAACCTAAGCTTAACCCTTTATAAAGTTGACCTAGTTGTGTCAGACCAAAATATATATTATTTTTCAGACTGTACTGTAACAAATTTATAGTCTCATTGCTCAAGGCATTATCTGTCTACAAAAGAAAGTTTAATATTAAGCAAAAGTCAACATAGAAAGAATATACTACTTAGAGAATGCTTTATAGGTTTTTGAGTTTATTCATTACAAACATACAAAAATACAAATCTTCTCTCTTTATTATATTAGTATAGATTAGAATGAATTAGACAACAGCTTGCGCAGATTAAACAATCAATTGTCTCATTAAAAGAGAGAACAGCGTAGTACTGATTTACCTTTGGGTAGTCCTTGTCTTGTGAAAGATGATGAAAATGCGTGAAGTAGGTGGTACCTCCGCGCAAAGCGTGCAGGTATCCCAGCCTGATTAACGGCGCCGCCGTACGCCCGTCGCTTAACACCTGATGGAAATGTATCTCTTAATTATACTAAGCCTTTTTCAAAATACAACTCAGACAGTAAAATAAAAGAGCAGTTAAGGCCTTTCACTGTTGATGTTCCTTTGGAGACAGATAGAAAGCAAATAGGAAAAGATAATATATATATTTCGAAGAAGGTGTTCAGAAGAGAAAAATTAATGCGATTTGATTGCATCAATGATATATATTTTGTAGAGTCTAATAAAAGGAAACTATATATTTATTTGTAATACATAAAATATCAAATTCTGATATAGGTATCATTACGTTACCAGCAAAATCTATATCTAAATCTATATTTCATTAATTTTACATGAAAATCTCCTATCACTACACTTTTCTAAGTTTTTATATACATTTCGAACTTATTTGACTTTATATTTTCGTATCATTCTTTTTCATCTATAATTTTCAGGGAGACAAAATGTACGTGCAGTTCGTGACTCCTTTTAGCAAAATATATAATCAGAACTGACATTGTTACTGCATTGTATCGCTATAAAAACTTCAATGACAAACCATGGTCCTATATACCTTAGATACAACAACAAATTATGTGATAATTATTATTATTACAGATGTAACATAATTAATTCTAATGAGATGAGAATATTGTTGCTATTACGTCATGACAATTACAATAGGTCTGAGGAATGAAAGATTAAGAAACTCCTTCTTTATTAAGGCGACACAATAACTTCTTACGAGTTTTTTCCTTGTAACAATATTTATGACAAGATATGTTATTTCAGACTGTAACTTGCCTACAAAAGAAAATGTAAAGTCGACACAAAATAATATATTACTAGACAGTTAATATAGATTTTTTAAATCTCTTACGAGGAATATAGAATTAATCGAGGATTGAATTTTGATTAGTGAACGAACAATGAGGTATAGGTATTGTCATAAATCCCCAAATTAACATTGAGTATGCACTAATTCCCCAATATGACAATGGGTCTTTGAAAGCCTTCCGTGGGCATCTTGTATTCAGCGTGCGCGAGCGTCATTAAGTCCCTTTGTACCGCGCCGGGAGTTGCCAGTCGGTGAGTTGCGAAAACCACTTGAGGCTTAATTGAGATCGTCTGTGATACCGAGTGGAGGACGAAGCTTGAGAACTGTCTAGTCAGCTAACAGTTAACAACTTGCTGTCCACTGTCATTTTAATACAAACTTTAACGCTAACTTTAGATTAAATTATAATTATGCATACATAAATTCTTACTAAAATAGTCTTGTATTACAGGATACTACTTATTCTGAAAAAATGTTGGTTCCCGAGAGATCGTCTAAAATATAAAAAATTAAGCGCCACTGTCACCGTAGTGGCGATAGCGCTACCGTCGTCACAGCGATAAAGTTGTCAGGCGTAATATTACTCATGTATTTTCTTTCTCAACGCGGACAAAGTCATGAGCATCGGCTAGTTATTAAATAAAAAATGAAATCAAACTTGAAATACAAACAAAAAAAAAACATATATATCCCAGCATTAATGTTGCATGCCATTTGAATTTATGTAGCTCAGTTAAATTCCTCAATTCTGCTTTGACTTTGAGTTCTCCAGGTGAGGTAAAATTTAATATTTCCGACCTGGCTTTTTCAATCCATTTGAAAAGAACTAAACAGCACCTTTAGCAGTTTCAGTTTCCATAACGCCACGAAACGGGTGTCGAGAAATTGCCGATCGTAAAAACGCTTGAATTAAAAGCTATTCGCGTTTATGTTATGTTAGGTGCAAGTTAGTTCGGTGTCGAGTAGCATTTATACCGCGACAATAATGGTGAGGGCGCGCGGCGCAAACTAATAAAATATTCAGTAGCACGAAGGTATACATGTTACATGTCCGTGCGTACAGTCGGTGACATAATTAGATGATCATCACCAATCCTAATCGTAGACCAATTGAATCTCACTCGCGGTAGTTCACAAAGTTGATAACATTTAATGAAGTACAGACAATGCTGTATACATTTAAAAGCACCTAGTTAGATATGATTTTTAGTTTATTTTATCTGTCCAATGTACATCCAATTGTGTCGCCGAATCTACGACAATTGATATAAAACATTAACCGTGCAATTTCTAATGGTCATTTAGATGTGTCTGCGACTTCGTACGCACTGTAGTTCGTTTTTTAAAAAATCCCACCACCAAAAAATGTTACATTTTTTCAGGATAAAAAGTATCCCATATTTTATTCCATTAATCTATGTGTGTGCCAAATTTCATTAAATACCGTTAAGCCGTTTCTGAATTTAGCGTGCATAAATGTACAGAAAAACAGACAAAAATTGTAGAAACTATTTTTTTGACTTCGGTAACATAAGTACAAATCGTTTTTTTTTTTTTTTTTTTTAAATATTTAATATACAGACACGTCTTGTTTACGATGGAGATTATCATCAAATCATGTCAATGTTCTAAAGAAATAAACATGTGACCTTTTCATAATGAACATTTAAATTAGACTATAACTCTTTAATTTTAACTAGATAAGTAATAGCGAACTAAAAAGTTTTTACATGAATACATTTGAATTATGCCTGCGACTGTACCTCGAGTGTAGCGTCACGAACACTGAGAGGGTTCTGCACGGGCTTGTCCCAATCCGTGTACTCATTCTTCAGTGTAGAATAGATCTCGTTGAGATGGTAGTAGTAAGCGTTCCGGACGAATGTGCGCAGTATGCGGTCCCTCCGGCTTTCGTTGAACCCGAACTCCAAGTCTTGAGCGTTAAATTCCAGGTAAGATTCTGCAAGGAATGGCGTGTCACTCATTTGCATATTTATGATTCGCCGCTGCTTTCTCGTTCGAATTACCGGAAAGTGGGTCTGCTCTTTATTGTTTCAAGAGAACCTGGTGTACATATTTGTAATTTAAAAACTTTAATCGTTCTGCAACTTTGAAAGAATGAGAACAAATTTAGCAGTATTTTTTAATATGAAAATTCGCATTTTTACTCTGTAATTTTTCACAGAATTAATGTGTATATTTTTCATTAAAAACTAAACGTTTCGCTGAGTTACTAAGAAATATCACAGCCGATTCTCCTATTAAACTCATACTTCCTCTATTTAAAGTTACTAGTGGCATGACACAATACGTTTCGCAGTCATATAGGCAGCCCGTCTGGAATCAGTAGCCACCTCCTTACAGAAGACCATAGTGAAATACCCTATCCCCGATAAGGGTTGGGATAGGGTAATAGTGACCTATTACCCTATCCCAAACCCTTATCCTCAATCCCACTATGATAGGCAGAGTTATTGCAGCATCTTTGGCGTTTCTTGTTATAGACGACAGTCACCCACGGTCAATGGGACCTTTATTAATTAATGACCTTAACATTTAAAAAAATTGAGATAATCACCGGCGTCATGCAATCCTCCTATGTTATACAGTTCTAAAAAACATTCTATTTAAATTAGTAAATATGGATAAATGATAAACCATGGAAAATACAAGTAACTAACTATATATTTGGTGAGGTAACTATTGTGCAACTGATGATTTCTTCACTTAAAAATGCTCTATATATTGGAAATGTTACAGTCACTGTGTTTGCATGTGTCTCTCTAAATCCGTGAGCCGAAATTGATTTGTGGGGTTGGCATGAATCCCAATGAATCGAAGAAAAGGTAACCCCTAAGTAACTGAAATGGCAGTGTAAAGATTGTATGGGAAAAAAGTAATGTCTTTTTTAAGGACGCCTACATCATTAAAAAGCTCTTATTGATGACTCAGATTACGAAGCTCTAGAAGCTTGTTATAACATAAAGAACTTCGAGGCATAAAGTGACCATTCCCTTATATTAGACTGCTAAAAATTAACAGCACGTGGGCTCAGACCAAATAAGAACTATAGACAGAATTTTGCGGACAACATAGAAAATGAAGACGGTTTTATAAACATGACTATGTGCTTAGACCTTTTACTGTATTGAGATTTTGTGTTCCGAGCTATAACCTGAATTTTTGTTTATTTTTATTGAACATATTGGTTTCAATGTTTACTTACGTGCGATGTGATTCCATCCTGCTTTTTATTTTTTTTAAACCTGATGTACACCCATTAACTATGCAATTTGGCATTTTCATTAGTAAATATTTTAATAAAACGAAGCGTAGTGATATTGCGTTTGTGTGTGTGTAACGGAGTACGAGTATGTACACGACGAAGGCACAATTTTACTGGCTTCACTCTGCCGTCCAAAGAGCTCTTTAGTTCTTATTTTATCTGAACACATTTGCTGTTGCTGTTTTGAGTGAGTAAAAGATGTCAAATCCCATTTTCCTATCCCTATTCTTAATCCTATCAAGATCGGCAAAGTACTTGTAACCTAGTTACATGTTTTAATAGGCATCAAGTGGGCCGTCAGTCTGCTTGATAAGATTGATAAGAAAAGATTACAAAAGATAGAGGCGCTGACGACTACAACTACGACAGTAAATATGCGCTTAGCTCTCTGATAATAATTAAGGTTTAACAGTGAATAAAAATACTTACCAGTAGTGGTAAGTCCGAACAACAGTTCTCTATGTGGAAAGTCAGCTAGTTCGTGGCCGGCCGCACTAGCGACTGCAGCAGCACCCGCGCCGAGACGCGAACTGTCTGTTGGAGGTGGCGCCTAAATGTAAAAATAAAACGTTCTCTTAGTAATTTTGCCAATTTATGCTTATGAATTTTGTGTTTTTGTTTTATTTTTTATAAGATTCAATTCATTTTATGCATTTTTTTATTTTATTTTTTTATAATTGCTCTATTACCAACAACTGATACTTTAGAAATTATCTCGTAAGTTCTTGTTAAGTTTTTCTTAGTTATGCCGGCAAATTATATTTTTAAGTGAAACTGCTATGAGCGCGATGAGAGTAAAATTTCAAGGTCGAATATTGTGTGAAGCTTTAGTGTAACAATCATGTGACGCTTCGTGTAACGTTTCTGCATGATATTTACTGATTACTATATATTTATATTTTATTGCCAAAGAAGTTTCACTTCTTACACGCGTACTCTGTACACGCGCATGTGTTTTTTAGTTTTTTAATCTTTATTGTCATTGCAAGTGGTTACAGTTATCTACAACAAGCAACTCAATAGAGGTTGCAAGTGTATAGACCCTCGATAACTCTTGTTTATCGTATAGGAAACAGTGGAATGTACAATGGCATCCCATACTAAGAAATCTTAGCAACAACCGAATAACAAGTGCACCAACAAAACTTGTAGAATAAAGAGTACAGCAGAAGCGATGGTAAAAGGAAATGGCAACTTTGTTCACGAACATACTATCAACTTGCTAATAGCATATTGTTATTAGCAAGTTGATAATATCTAATTTTTCAAGAGCTCTCCCATAAAAAATTAAGCCTATTGTGGATTTTTTAATAGAAACTTTGTCATTTTCCCTAACACATTAGGTAGGTATATATCCTGCCTTATGTGTAACACACTCTACATTTTTAGAATGTAACTATTCGTAAAGATTCGTCTCCAAGGATATTCCTAGTGTTATCTTCCATCAGACGGACGAAAGGGCCCAGAGTGCCGGCAATAAAACAACGATCGTCCTTCATTACTCATAGTTGCTAGAAATGTAGTAGGTACTGGATGGGCAAGTAGTCGGTGTTCTTCAACTTTCTTTTCTACATATATTTTCGTGCATAAAATAACTTCATCTGATTATTTTGACTGACTATCGTCATGAGTGATGTAGCCTTATTTATTATGTAATAGTTACATTAAAAATATTAAAGTAACGAATACAAAACACAATTTGCATTATTATATGTCCTGAAAAGTAATTTTAATTTTATCACTGTTTTATTGTTGCGTGTGTGTGTGTGTGTATGTGTTATTGCGTTATTGAGGAGCAAACATCCAAACATACAAACTTTCACATTTATAATATTATATTAGAATTAGTATGCCTTCAGGATGTCATTACCTCCCTAGTATTGTCAACATTCTAATTGCTTAATGTTATATTTATCACGTGTAAAGTGTTATATTGTTTTTATTAAATGAAATTCCTTTTAAATATACTCACTGAAGAGGGATTAACAATGACGGTGCCATCAACGAAAGGTGCGAATCCAGGCAAGAAACGAGGTGGATCGAGCCGTACAGCTAGCAGTTCAGCTAGCGGCTTATTGCGAAGACACGGCGCTAAATCAACTTCCGAGAGATCACCGTGACATCCAGTTTGCTCAGCCACCTTACATTAAAAAATATCATTATAGATTTATTATTTGTTCGGGGACGTCGCATATTGTATTCTTAGTTCATTAAGTTTTGGTTGGTTTGTTCTAAGCTGTTTAAGCGTACTTAGTGTCTACCACTTTCACATCTTCTTCATATCTTCTTTCTTGTTAAACTAAAACGTAAACTAAGCGTAAACTAAAACGCTTTATTATCGAGCGCGTTTATTCAGAGCTCTATAACCGAAGGTAGTCTGTACCATTATTATAATTTATGCTTTATTTATTAATATTCATGATTGATAAATATCAAAATGTCTAAACCGCAGCATAAAATTTAATAATAACTCGAGGGCGCAACCACTTAAAATTATTATATATTTTTTTAGCATTAAATTAATATTTGTAGCTATATGAAAGCAATAGCTGTAAATGATGATAGCTGTAATGTAAGCAACAATAAACATAAATAATAACAAATTTATACGTTCAAGAGCTAAGTTAAAATGCTTGCACTCAGACAATTGCCCACATTTCTGTGTCACGTTAAATGAAATGCGATGCCTTGTCTATCCACCCTTTGTGTGGTGTAACAAAACATTAATTGAAACAATTCTATACCAACTGTAGCTCTGTGACCTGTTTACGATTGAATCAGAAAAAAACTTTCAATGTAAAAGTAAGCGTTATACTGATGCCACCTCATTGTTATGATTTTAAATTATAAGTGCTGAAGAAAAATGGATTTTGAGGAAGAAAATCGTTTGTAATTCGTACTAGATATTATTTTATAACATTGTAATGTTATTTAATATACTTAATATTACACACACTTCAGTTTTTCTATATTAGCTTGTGCCCGCGACTTTGTTCACGTTGAAAAATAAAATATATGCCGCCTGACAAAATACATGAGCAATATAACGCCTGACATCTTTATCGCTGTTATAATTATGCCAGGACAAAGATTTTAATTTTTAGATGATCCCTTGGGAACGAATAAAAGTTACCCTATGTCCGTATCCCTAAAAACATTACAAATACATGATGATCGGTAAGGGTAACATAGACGGAGAGACAGACAGAGTTTTTTCAGGTTTATAACCTATGAAAGTGGATATTGTAACCTATAAAATAAACAACTCAAAGAGGGTCGCAATAGCGTTGCCGACCTTGACAAGTTACAGGATAAGGGAGGCGAATTACAGGGAACTATGCTCTGGCCTCCCTTACTCACACGGCGAAACAGACAAGTCTTTCACCAGAAGGACTGCCATAAGTTTGAAATTATTTTAAGAAAACTTTTTTGCAAATAGTAACAGTGTACTTTGCTATATCAATTTCTCGACATATTTTAATTCTCGAATTTCGAGAAATCTCGATACCTATTTCTCGACTTTCTCTAGTTGTTCGAGAAATTGAAAATGGTGGAGTTCCAGCGAATTTTCACATCCAATCATAGGTTTAATTCACTGCCCTAAAAATCTCCTTCCTTTTTCCCGAAAAAAATCACACACACTAAACTACCTAATACAAATAAAATTTCCAAATATTTTTTAAAAACATCGCTTAAACTTATCTATAATTTGGTCGAGCTACGATCGTGTTATTCTGGTACAGCATATTTATTAGCCGGTTCTAAGCGTCTAGGTAATCCACGCTTTATACCCATCAAGTGGAAAATCTTTCTAATAAAGCTTAAATTAAAGCAAGCGAACATAATACGGTTCCTTAAAGCTGTCCACTTTATTAAACGTTACTGGAAAACGCTTAAAACTTACACCGGGTATTCCCTTAATGTTAAATTACCTTTTTTTTTATCGCTAGAGGCTCCCTTTGCAATGCCCACGAGCTCAGCCCCGACCCGCTTAACAAGATGACGCGCTTCAGTAGTTCTGAAACAGATAACCTAATTTAATTCTGTTATTCCGACTAAGTAAAAGGTAATGAAATTCCAAAGAAACACAAACACTTATTGGAATATGTTTTTGAAGTGAAACTTCTTTGCGCGCGTTGAGAGTACAATTTCAAGGACGAATTTTGTGTGACGCTTCTTGTAACGTTTTTTTGCTTTTTTACATAGTATAAATTACGTAGTACAAATAGTTGTCCACATCTGTCTGTCTGTGTGTCCGTTAAATTCTCCTAAAGCATGCAACGGATTTCGATACGGTTTTCACTAGTAAAAAGAGCTATCAACGGGGAAGGTTTTTGTATATAACTGGCAGAAAAAAAAATCTGTGCAAAGCTGGGGGTGGCCGCTAGTACTATATATGTGATGGCCAAACTATATATGTGATACTATACAGTTTCACTTCTGACACGCGTACTCTGTACGCGCATTGTATTATTTTGTTTTTCAAAGCACTAAGTTTTTAGAAGCACCAAAAGTGCCCAACGTAGGTTGGTATATGGACAAAACAATTAGTGCGTACTTCTTGCTTCATAACAAGCTTAACTTCGTCAATAGTTTGTTAAGATGTCAACAGATGGCCTAGTTTTCACTTCTGACTTGCAGTCCTATGACTGCAGACATTTAATTTTTTTTTTTTATTAACACCACTTTTTCGTTAACAGATAGAGGTGGGTATAATTTAAAATTACTTTTGTAAAGCTCTTCTGTGGTGCGTGCCTGATGCGACCCTTTTAATCGCATTAAACGATGGCGGATTTAAAATGAATGTACGCACGCTGACACGAAATAATGAAGTCCACCGCGGACCGCTTTAATTACCTTCAATTCCGCGACTGTAGCGGGGCTTTTTGTGTGACTAATTCAAGTTATACAAACGCTGCAAAACGGTATTGCTAAATGCAATGATAGGTATGGGAGCGATCGCTCCCCGAGCTACATCAGAACAGAACACATTCCTGTATAGAACCTCAGATAAAATAAAAACTAAAGATAAAGCCCTGTGGACCGTGAAGCCGGTGAAACTACTTCTTCGCCGTGTATATACACGGTTATACGTACATAAATGCAATCATACTACGCCTCGCCTTATTTACTAGTGAAAATGCCCAATTGCGTGGTGAAAGGGTGTAAAAACCATGTTTCAAAAACTAAAAAGCAGGATGGAATCATATTTCATATATGTAAGTAAACTTGGAAACCAACACTTTTTAAAAAAAAAATAAACAAAAATTGAGGTTATAGCTTGAAAAACAAAATCTTATTACAGTAAACAGCCTACGCATACATGTTTATAAAACCGGTTGTCCGCAAAATTCCGTCTATAGTTCTTATTTGGTGTGAGCATAGAACAGGTCAAGCAACATCGGAGTAAATTATATGTCATCTTCACATTTGAACAATCTCAACAACCGCGACATGCTCAACAACTGGTTAGTTCAACTTCAACTATTAGTTAACTTGCAGTTCCAAAACTGTTTCAACGCGAATAATCGTATACACAGCACATAAATAAAAGACTAATATAACCATACACCCATAGAGCAACTAACAAGAAATGCTTGTATATGTAATTTGACGTGTCGTTGATGGTGGGTGGTGTAATGAACCTCGAAATTCTTCTAATCGATTTGTATGTTTTTCATAAATGAATTGAAACGCACTAGCTAGAATACTCGTCAAATTTTATTAATTTTATTACCTCTGTCTCAGAATAAACAGAGGCGAATGTGCGTTCATACAACTTAGGCGCTCATTGTGAGCCCTGTTATCGGCTATTACCTAAACGTGATATTGCGTCGACATCTGTAGATTATTTCATAACGGTCTTACAGTTTAAGAGACTTACAATGAATCGTGCATTTTTAAAGAATCAACTGTAGGTACATATTACGTATTTCTTTGCCAGCTGACGTTCTGTCGTTTTGTAAAATATCCTTTTGCATTTCCCTTGTCTTACAATATACACATTTTTCTCTTTTCTGAGCAATCAACGACACATCTTTCAGAGATGCCTGCTACCTGCTATTGCTCTGATCTGCTCAGACCTTAGCTTCTCTGTAACGCATTAATATAGAAATCTCATCAAATTATTGAGGTTTTAATAAAATTTTATTATAAATATATTAATAAACGTAGTTTAGAAAACAGTAAAACCGCTTCAAACATAAAATAAAAAATAAAATTAAGTTGTCAGGGGATGTTTATATTCAAGCACTGAAGCATAAAGGCAGCCATATCACAAATGGTCGGTCTGGTACTAAAGATACCATGTAACAGAGACTTCTACGTAACTTAATCTTCTTTGTAGCTTTCTTTTACAAAAGTATTAACGTTCGGTTTATGAAGTGCCACTGTTTATTTGCTTTGTCATTATTATATATCGTTTTATTACATCGTTTCTCAACCTTTTAACTGTAGCGACCCAGTAAACAGCCAAAAAGTTAAGTAAAAAAATGTTGCGACCGCCTCAATTTATTAATAATTTGATTACAATATCAATTTTTGAAGCGAAAACTTGTTAACTTTATATTTATACTAAGAGTTGCACTTTTAGTATAGGGAAAACAATGAACTCGCGCCGTCAAGGCACGTATTTTCTTAGTTTATAAAAAGCTCAACTTCATCAATAGTTTGTTAAGATGTTAACGGGTGGCGTAGTTTTTAATTCGGACGTGCGTTGTCACTATGACTGCCATTTTTTATAATATAGTAGCTGTCCCGCTCCCGGCTTCGCCCGGGGTGCATATTTTTCCAGTAAAAATCTTCCCTAATTATCCCTCTATCCATTGGTAAAAACCGCATGAAAATCGGTGCAGTAGTTTTTGAGTTTATCGCGAACAGACAGACAGACATTACAATTATTTACAATTTTTAATCGGCCGACAAAATTACAATTTATAAATTAAGTAATTTATAAAAATTTTCGCTATGGACTTATGATTATATTAAGAATTTAAGAACTTAAGAAATTTAAGATAAATCTATATACCGCCCTCATAATAATTACTAATTATAATTAGTAACTCACAACTTAGACCTGAAAAAGAATAATATATTAAGAAAAAAATTAACTGTTATAACAATGAAATCTAGTTTTGAGTCAGCCTCAATAGGACGTCTGCACGGCCGCTTTAGATAGCGCTGTAACCTGTCAAAACTGGCAGTTAGATGCTCGCACAAAGCCGGACGTGTTTCTCTGAACCGAAGGACCTTGTCCAAGTTATGTTAATATTTCCTTCGTATTCAGCTATCTCTAAAAGGTATATTTAGATATTGACTTACCTCTGGCAACGGGAGAAACGGCTAAGAAGTTTGCAAGAGCAGCCCCAGTTCCGTGTCCCATAATGGTGACCCGTTCCGGATCGCCGCCAAACGCGGGCAAATTCTCTCGTAACCAATGGAGGCCCGCGACTAGATCCATTAAGCCGAAGTTACCCTGAGCCGACCCCTTAGCACCAGTCTTTAGAAAACCTAACGGAAAGAAATTGTTAGCCTATGATTTACATGAGAATGTAACAAATAGATAAATTGCGCGAACGGGAACTCAAGTTGGAACATAAATTTTATGTCCCATACCCGAATACATGACTTTTCTTTGTGCATAAGCTCTATGTGCTTGTGGCCTCTGTCTGTTGTATTGATCGAGTGTTTTTAGTCTTATTACGCATGCAGATTTCCCTGTCCGGCCTGTCTGCCGACCTTAATATAAAAAAAGTTCTTTAAAATTTCTTTGCTATCTATGTCGGCCGAAGTTAAATTGATTAAGGCAGAAAGTATAGTACAAAGTACTCTGTGACGTTACAATGTAAAGTACTCTGTGGCATGATATTAAAAAGATAATCTGACAGTTTAACGAACGCGTCCGCGAAAGGAGGTCATAGTTGAATTGTAGTTCTAATAAATATCGGCCTGACGTTAAAAGTATTGGGACTAAACATAAAGTGGTTTTAATTAATGTACCCGAAGTAGAGAGTGCTAATCTATACATCTATACTATTATTATAAAGAGGAAAGATGAAATTTGATTGTTTGTTTGTTTGTTTGCATTGAATAGGCTCCGAAACTACTGGACTGATTTGAAAAATTCTTTCACTGTTGGGAAGCTATTAATATTATCAGCGAGTAGTATCAGCGGCTATATTTTATAAAGTTACGCGGGCGAAGCCGAGTGCAACAGCTAGTACAATATAAATTGTTTGTAAATCTTTCAATTTATTAGATTCCCTTCCTAGTATCTCTTGCCAATTAAGCGACATTCCTTTGTTTTATATTAATGATATTCTTCCATTCCGTTTCTGAGACAATTTACTCTCACTAATTACACGCACCAGCGCACTTACTCTGCCACTAGTTGTAATTTTTACTAATTATAATAAACTGCAGACTTTGTTTCGTCTTACTTTAATTACTTAAGTAAGTTAAATTTTAGTTTGAAAATACTTTTAAATTTATTTTAGTAAGTTTGACGTAGGTACCTAGTCTTGAATAGTAATTCTAATTATGTACCTACGTATCTAAAATTAATTATTATCAATATACAAAGGAAATATATAAAGGATATTGTTATAATATTTTTTATTTCAAAAAAACGTTTTGTTGTTAATTTATAATTTTTAACAATAAATTTTGTGTTTTGTGCAATGTTTTTGGTAATTTATTTTCATTTTGAACATATACCGTCAAACGGTGTTTCTTTGACATCCAGGGGAACATTGACAGATTTTGGGGCTAAATTTACAATGGGTCTGTTGGTGTCTTTATAAGTTCCATTGATTGACTTGGCAAAGAAGGATAATTCGAACTTATGTTCTATAATATGCAAATATTTCTATCGGCTACGCAAGGAATGGATCCAATGTGTCACTTGTAAGAAATGGGCAAGATCCAAAAATGTTGAATCATGGTTCTTATTTTTGAAGAAAGCTTTCAATGTAACCTTTTAAGCGATTACTTTGACTTGCAGTGCATTTCAATGCTATGTCAAAATAGCCCCTCACTCTGGGTAACTTTGACACCTACAAAAAAAATTTTAAAAAAATACAAGAATTTATTTTTTCCCCCGTTTGAACATTGGACTGTATAGCCAAAGGACTAATTGTACTATAGAGATAAAAAAAAATATCAAATATTGCAGAAACGCGTCGTAGGAACAAAAAGAACCTCAAAACTCTGTCAAATTAACCCCGTTTGACGGTAGGTATTATTTATACGATTTTAATTAACAATTATTTTCAAATTACAAATATTCTTTTTTATTTCTATTAGAGGCTAATATTTTTTTAAAGTTTCTTTGAGTATTCGGATTAATATTCGATCCTTCTTTAAAATCCTCAGTCTCTATCATATCAAAGTATCTGATAGCATATTGTACAGTATTAAGTACCACGAAAATATTCAGAACTCACCCAATACTCCTAGTCTGAAATTAATTGTGACTACTATGATGTTTCCGTGAGCTGCGAGAGTTGTTCCGTCGTACGCATTACCCGAACTCCATTCGTATGATTCGCCGTGGACGAAAACTAGGCACGGCAAACCTTCGGCTTCGTTTTCACCTTCGTGACCTGTGCAAATAAATATTATCTTAAGGAGACAGAACTATACATATATACATACATACAGCGAGAAGCTTTTACCGCAACTTATAACGCTGCTTGTGCTTCCCGACCACTTAGAAAACGTTATTTATTTCAACACTATTTATTTATTTCAACAAATGGACTCGAGACTTTTATACACATAAACATACGCTCATAATATAAGTCAAAGTAAAATATTATATTATAATATTAAATATATAATAATAAAGAGGTATTAATAATAATAAAGAGTTAAAGTTTGTATGTTAGTATGTAGGAGTAATCTTCGAAACTGATATTTAGAATAGAATTTCAGGATGGACGACTAGTAAATAAATAAAAAATAATGCATTATTTGTACAAACATATGTGCAACTCAGTTGCAGGTTGTACACAAAAAATTATACTATATTTCCGAAAAATATAGGTAAATAGGTAGACAAATATTAAAAAGAAATTATAGACTAATGCATGACTAATCCCTACCCTAGAATTAAATTTAACTAAAAATCAAAATTTAAATGTATGCTTTTTTATATGAAAGTCACTTATATACAAAAGTGACTACAGAGAGTGCATGCAAGAGTGTTGCCGAAATATTTAGTAAAATTTTCAAAATTCTTCAAATTGTAGAAAAATGGTAGAAGTTACAAAAAAAGTTTCAGACAAATATTGTAGTGAATTTAGTTTTACATAAAAAAGATAATGTCACTGTTTAAAATTTAAAATTAAAATTTTAGAAGATTAGAAGAATAAGATTAGAATTTTAGGAGTTCAGAAGATAAGGGTTGATTCTTTTTGGATTTTTTATAAAATTTACTTCTAACTATAATATATATTGCATGAGAAAAATATTGAAATTTTTACTTCAATACAACTCGCACGTCATCTTATTGCGATTTTTTGTAACAAAAAATTGTCAAGAGATATATAGCATTTCTATTTGTACGGAAGATACCTCTGTTACAAAGTCAGTTCCGTTCAAATAACCAACCGTTACATGAAATATGATCGGAATCGTCGAACAGTCGAACAATAAAAATCCTCACAAATACAAGAGAAAGCATGACGTATATAGTGCACTACATAGTATACTACACACAAAATTACATAACAATGATGTTGCCTGGTTTGATACAATTGTAATGCAGTTGAATTCAAACCTAGAATACAAATTAGTTTGTAATTAGTCTACACTTTACATACCTAACTAATAATTGTAGACAAAATGTGACAAAATGTTAATTAACTATCTTTATATAATACTAGCGACTCACTCTCGGCTTTGCCCGGAGTGCAATTTCATACATAAAAAATTTCCCCGTTTATCCCTCTTTCCATTAGTGAACACCGAATTAAAATCTGTGCAGAAACTTTTCGAGTTTTTGAAGCGTAAAAAAATTTCATAACTTAATATTTTTATTAAGTTGTCAGTTAAACCATTTAAATAATCCAGTCGACTATACTTACAGGGATATGAATTTATACAATATCGACAACAAAACGTTTTAATAATCGATTAAAACATTATCAATCAACATAAATAAGTACATAGTTGAGAATCAATTACGGTTACAATATTTCATAATTACAATAAATTTATCAAAAAGAAATTGGTACACTCAGTATAAATATGTTAGTAAATCGATGAGTCAGGTTCCATTTTCACGTAGACAAGATAATGGTCTTCAGGTGTCGCAATAGGGTGTCTCAACCTCACTTCCGCACTGCTTGCAGGGAGCAATATGCACTGCAATGCACTACGGAATTGAGGCCTCCACACCCTGCTTAGATTCCAACTCCGATTCTTCCCGATACAACCGCCGCAAACCATTTTCACTATTTTTCTTGGGTATCATCCATTCATCTAAATTTTTCTATTAACCTAAATGAATATAATGAATTAAAAAATATTGTTTCAGCAGAAGCAAATGACAAATGTAACATATTAAATTTTTATTAGTTTAAACACAATGTCAATATTTTCTTATGAAGAGGATTGACTATTAAGCCGTTTGTGACGGACAAACGTAGCTATAATATTATATATTAGTATACCGTGCTATAATATATATTGCGGTATACGTCGTCATAGAAATATATATTATAGCTGCATGTGTGGTCACTCCATTATTTGTATAGAAAATATATCGTAATATGCCTTGCTACAATTTATATTAATATATATTATAGCTACGTGTGTGACGGGCTTTACAGACAGCTGGTATTTCCATACGATTAGTTAACAAATTATATTATAATTATGTTAGGTAAATATTAATCATAATATACTTATATAACACATTTACTTTTTTACAATAAAAACCTGTCTAATTCCTGAGTGGAGTTGGGTTTTTAAGCTATTTAGAACAATCGGTACTTCGGCTCGAAAATTTTCATTTAAATTTTAAATATTTTTTAAATAAATCTTACAAGTTAAATTCTATATTTATAAGTTTACAGGTTTTAATGTTATTGTTTTTTTATTCCATATATATTAGTAGACGGTTGCATATCGAATTAGAAACTTAATCGGCCAGTGAATTACCGGTGAAATGACGTGAATAAAGTCTGAATAAGCCGTTGGCAAGGATTAACGAGCGCCGCGAGTCTCGCCGCGAATCAGCGCCGCAATATCTCTCGTCAACAAACGACAGACGCTCCATTATGCTGATATTATTGTTCTTACTAAACATCAGGTGCTACAGCCATAATGAAAACAGATGGACGGAAAAATTTAAGCATTTCAAATTATTCAATACCTACTAAATTTGTTTCGAATACACTGCTTTAAATAAAAGCATTATTTTACTTTATTTACATCACAATTAAACATCAAACATATGGCACAGCTAGTTTTTAACTTCGTATAACCTAACATTTTTTCAGGATAAGAAATATCTTAGGCCGCGCTCACTTTGGATCCGAATTTGTATCGTATGTAAACTTACGAATAAGCCCGCGCTCACTTTGGATGCGTTTTCGTGCGAAATTGATTCGTACGAAGACGTACGTATACACACGAACAATCCCGATTTTCCAAGTACTATAGGAGCGCGCACACTGCGAGCGAGTTAGTCGTACGATCCGAATCGGTTGGGATTTTTACGGCTCATTCGTGAATGAACTTTTCTATATTGAAAGTAAAAATGAATATAGAAAAGTTAATAATTAACTTGGTTTGCGGACATAAATGTTTTTCCATGCGTATATAACCATGAAAAAGACTAGGGTCATTATATAAATATTCCATTATATGATCACTGAATTTCATCATATAATGGAATTTCATTTCATGATATAATTCATAAATAGATATTTAGAAGAAGATGATTTTCTTGAAGATACAGCTTCTTGAAGATATTCATTGCACCAATTCATCATTCACCATATGACGAAATTTGGTGATTTTAATCATATAATTATAATGGAAGATTTATATATTTACCCTAGTGTATTTCATGGTTATATACGCATGAAAAAACATTTATGTCCGTAAACCAAGTAAATTAACTTTTCTATATTAATTTTTACGTTCAACGTAAAAATTAATATAGATTTGGAACCGATTTGGAACCGATTTGGAACCGATTTGGAACGTTTTCTGACGTCGTAACTAAGCGCACACTGCGTACGAATAACTCTCACGCAGTTTGTACGCTCCCATAGTACTTGGAAGATCGGGATTGTTCGTGCGCATATGTACGTTTCCGTACGAATCAATTTCGCACGAAAACGCATCCAAAGTGAGCGCGGGCTTACTCTATAACAAAAAGTATACTTACCGTTAACTGGGACGTAAAGGTTGACATATAAGCAGTCTTCACTCTGATTAGCGAGCATCGGTAAGAGGCGGTCGAGTTGTCGTATGCGCGCACGCGGGTGAATGAATAGCGCATCTTCACGCGGTGTGGCCGCGGGTGGCGCCTGCGGACACGCCGGGCCCGTCACGTCTGCGAGACGCGTCGTGCGCCACTGCGACGGCGTCACCGGCGGCATGTATCTGCCGCAATGTTCGTTTCATATTATTAAGGAGCTCATCGACGCACATATTGCATGTGGCGTATTATCATCATCATCTCAGTCGCAGGACGTCCACTGCTGGACATCAGAAAATCCTTATTTTGTAGTGGACGTCCTACGCTACTCTTGCCGTGACCTAAACTCCTTAATTTAACTAATTTAAAAACACAATGTGTATAAATATTTTAGTTATTTGATACATTCTTAGCCAAGCGAAATATTAAATAGTACATTTTTAGTGGATACAGAATGATGTACATTGAATGGTAACGCCGACCTTGAATTTGTATGGTCGCGAAAGCATGAGAAGTTTACCTGAGACTTCCAAGAGGCGGAGTGGCATAGGGCACGCCGAGGTAGGCCTCGACCTGCGGATGCGAGTGCACGACGATTCCGCGAAGCGGGCCGTACTTGGTGCGCACGAGGCGCGTGCTGTACTTGTGGGAGGAGAGCGCGGCTACGCAGCAGACGAGCCACGCGTAGAGCGCGGCACGGTCCGCGCGCATCACGCGCTCGCGGCGGGCGCTGGCGCGGGCAACGCGCCGCCAGCTTTGCGCGCGTGCCCGCTCATCCCGCGGCCGCCCGCGCCACCGCGCTCCAACCGTTCATCCCGACACACCCTTCTTACGCGCCCTGGCCCACTGCTGCCGTTAACAACATTTATTAAAATATTTATTTGCCTTCTTATTAGATAACATCCCAAGACGCATGCCAACACACTCCTGAAACAATCGGGCATTCAACATACAAAGTCTTGCTGGTTTCCAAGAAACAGATACAATCCCTACATTTATAATAGTGTAAAGAAAGAAGAACAGAAAGAAGAAAATTATCCTATGTGACTCAATGTTGAAAACTCTGTTATTTTGACAAACTAATTCTGCAAAATTTGCTCACATAATTTTTCCGCGTTGGTCACATTGATAAGTCTTAAGCATGGCACTTTTCGTACCATGCTGAAAGATTTTGAATTTTATCACACTACCAACAATTAACAATAACATTAGACTGTTTAAACTACTTACCCGTATCATGATTTGGCCTTTGAGTCCATGGACTTGAACAAATCAACCATTTGTTTAATCTGAAACAAGAGAAAACAAACTTGTGATACATGTAAGCGTTTCAAATTTAAGAAATATGCAATAATTAGATTCCTTAATATTGTTTTTATACAATACTCGTATGTGCCCCACTTTAATATCTTTTTAATTATTGTAAATTAGGTGTTACTTTTTGTAATTTTTAAACAAATTTGGTAACAGTATTATGAAAAGTTTTTCCTACTAATATTATTAAATGCAAGAGTTTGTTAGGTTCCCAATGGATCGTCTAAAATAAGACAACCTAACATTTTTTCAGGATAAAAAGTATTCTATATTATAGAATATTTTTTATCCTGAAAATGCCATATTTCATCCAAATTCATTCATTTTGCGTAAAAGAGTAACAGGTATATTAGTAGGATTTTTCAATGCGGACGAAGCCGCGAGCACCAGCTAGTAAAAAATATATATACTTATAAACAATTGAGTATGTACATATAATATTTGTGACAAAGAATGGAAAGCATTTTGTTAATCTGGGATGTCGATTTTTATGAAATTTTTCATTCAGATTTGCGACGGAATAGGAAAGGGAGCGAACAATGGAGTGGTACGGTTACAATAAATGTTTACCCTACAGACCTAACCCGACGTTCGTATAATTTAATGGAACACAAACACGACAACATAACGTCGCTATTCTAAATTAAATTTTATCGTGCTCGTTATTTATAAATATCAGAGATGAGATTCGTAACATTTGCTTACAGATCATGTACCTACACTTTTTACTAGTGAGTCATTTATTATTAACCACATCATAAATATTGAAGATTCTATTAAAACTAGTATAGAAATTCATTGAAAATATTAAAATTTTCAGTGTCTATGTCTAGTCTAAAAATACACTTTTTTATGTTAAGCTCGACAGACCGGCTGACGGTCCACTCGATCGTCACTACCGTCCATTGGTCCACTACCGTCGCCTGTAAATTAGCAACGCCACGGGTGCTGCAAGTGCGCTTATTTTATCGCACTCATTTTTATTATATACAAAAACATAACTATAGTCAATTTTATTGTTGTGTTTGATACTTTTAACTCTTTTTCAAACTCTCGCACAGTATTATGATGACTCGATTGAACTGTGGCTTTCATTTTGTGATCATAAGCTTCAGAAGGTCGACCGGAACGTTAGTCATCTTTGAGTAAAAAATCTTCAGAACGAATTTTTTTAAACAAAATCAGATTAATAACCCCAAAATCCTTAACATATTATATTTGCATGTGTTTGTATGTGCTGGGAATGATGTTCAATAAATTCGATTGTCAATACACACAGCTTGTGTAATAAAAAAAGATAATTAATCTTCTACGTTTATGTAATTTTGTTAACGTTATCTTTTTGGTGTTCAGTTTTGCACAGTTTTGGTGCAAATTTAAATTTTATCGTTGACATAAAGGACAGTTTCGGCGGGCCACCTTTGGTCACGGTCCACAAAGCAACTGAGGGAGATCAGCAATCAATCATATGCGTGACGCGCAAAAGCTTTTGTTCATCCGCATTTTGTTGCACAAACCTTGATAACGTCATGTCAGTGACCTTTTAAAAGGTTTACGCAATGGAAATTTCACTCGCGAACCCCCGCTTGGGATGTACATATATCAAATGGTTTGGATACACATTTTTTCATTGTTAGTATGATGGAAAAGAAATACTTTGAATTGCATGTTATAACGCCTATAGACCCGTGCAGAACCTAGGTTTTACCTCGATATTGATACTTTAATTCCAAACCAGTTCATTGGTGTCTAAGATATAATGGGTTGTGGAAATTGGTCTGTTGGGGTTAGTAGTGGCAAAAAATATTGTGTTCCGTAGACATAAACTGGGCAGCCACTTCTGGTGGCAGAAACCAAGTTACAGAAGATCCCCGTGAAATAAAAGTGCAATTTTGTCTCAATGAATTTGAGCCAAAACCCTAACCTCTGATTATTCCTTTATACAAACCAGGCTGGCAGCACACTTGCAATATTATGGCATTATGTTCTTCACATTTACAACGTATGTTTAAATTAAATATTCTGTCTTGTAAATGGGTATTTACTGTAACCAGGCGGCCACTATAAAATATGGTTTTTATTATGAAAAAAATCTAATGAATGTTTATTTAAGCAGTGGCGCATTAATAATATTATTAAAGGAACCCGAATTAAATGTTCCCGAATTAATAAAGCTAAGGTGTTGTTATGGGAGGAAATAATGCGGTGCGAACCTTTTTAATTACAGCCATTTTTCAAGTATGAAGTAGGTCATCTGGTTTTGTCACGGCCGCTGGTCCATTCTCCTTTTTATCGAGTAAACCATTAGTAAATATATAATATACTATGTACAGAAAACCAAACAAAATAAAGGAAATTTCCTTTGCGTAATTTCCTTTCCTTTCCTTTTTGGAATTGAATATTTTATTTATTTAACAGAAGTTGTATACTATATAAGTCACATTCTACTTTTAAGTTAATACCTACCCGTATTAGGAGAAGTTTGTAATTTCGTTCTTAACATAAATACAGTTGTAATAGCAACGTAATAAATTTTTTAACATAGGGTAACTTAGGGATAGAAGATAAAAACAAAGTGAAAAAAATCTATAATATTGACAGAAATAAGCAATTAGTAAATTCTGAGAAATGTGTCAAGGCACAGTATCATGCATATGTCCTTACATACGTCTAATGAACACTGCTAGTAAATTTACTTTGTTGGACTTACTGTTGTGAGACTATGTACAAGATATTTACAGCCAGATTAGCTATTTACACTTTGACTTCATAGCTTTTCTTTCGCGAGACTACGTTCGCCTTCTTTGATACATAAAAATGTATATATCCGTATAACATATATCGAAGTAAACTCTCTTGCAACATTGCCAAGAAAGACTAAATATAATAATAACCCATACGACCTAACCGAGTCCTTATGCATAGTATGCGTCCAATCTAGAATTTTTAAATTCAGACTTCGGCGAATACCTAGACAGTAGAAACGAGTTTCGCATTATAATAAGAAGCAGTACAAATATTATCGTTTTAACGTCAACAGCAATCTGTACGTAACATGTTAATCTTTTTAAGCGTGATCGAATTTTGCATGTCGCTTCTCGGCCCAAGATAACGAACCGATTACCTAGCTCGAACTCCGCCCGGCCCTGCTCTGTGATCGATTGCCGGCCCACTCAACCGCGACACTTAATCCTAAGCACCTTCAACTTGTCTCGTATTATACGGAATATTCTCTAAAATATTTAATCCGACCTTCTCAAGGTTGAATCATTTCAGGGGTAATTGGCAATGTTATTATGTTTACAATCATTAAATTAAACTTTGTGGACTAGTGGATAGTAATTACTATCACAGCTAATATTATTGTTTGGCTAAAGGAAGGTAAGACTGAAAATCCACCAGAAATTAAAAAGTATGTATTTTTTTCTATTTGTAACGAGAGATAAAATAATTTTGACATATTATTACTGTTATACTTATATAAGTTGTTTAAAGTTAAATAATAATTTAAAAATAATTGTTTAAACATAGCTTATTTCTCCTACTGTTTCTCTTTGAATTTATAATTATAATAAACAGAAGCTTTTGTAGGTCGCTATTAAATTTTGTCTTTATAATTAAGTATATTCATAATTATGTACCTACGTAATGATTTTATAATTACTTAAGATGCTTACAAAATCGTATGAGCAAGTAGAATAATAAGAGTGAGATAAGGACGGAGTTTCCAACTGGATTAAAAAAGAAATAGAGCCTTCAAAAAAGGAGAAAACGCGTGTATGTAGGTCTGTGCCAATTAAGTGTTGGCCGCATGCTCTATGGTGGTAGGTTATAAACACGAATTTAATGAAATAGTCAAGAACATTCATTAATTACCCTGACTATCTATTCTGCTACATTGCAAGTGGCCATCACTTACTGCGGACTTTATGTATATGTACCTACAGTCTGTCCGGACTCGTTAATTGATGAGCTTGCAAATATTTCAGATCCTAAAACAAACGCTTATGATTGATATCTTCTTTTTCCTATACGGAATTAGTCTTGTGATCTAAATATAACACTATCATCAACTACATTACATTATATCGCATCACTCTTGTAATTTATTTTGCTTAGATTGCTAAACAAATCCCATCCCCCACTTGCTCACTGCTTATTATTTCACATACACCATGTTTTTTTGCATTATAATGACACAGGTGACGGCCCACTTGGCGGTAGGTGGCTACCATCGAGTAGACACATTTGTAGTTTACAGATAAACTATATTTATTGTTTGTTACATCCAATATTTTATATTTATTTCGATTATTAATTTATCAATGACATAATGTTTCACTGACAATAAAATAAAATAATATATCAGTTATTCAATTTCAAAAATGAATAGCTTCTTCATTAATTTGTCATCGAGTCCAAGAAAAGTTTTCTCCTCAAGCACAATTATAAACTAGTATGTACGGTAAAACAAAGGCTTCATTATAAACATCGTATCCTTTTAGGCGTTGTAACAAAGTTTATATCGTAAGTAACAAACTTAATCTCATCGTTGTAATGAGTATACGAACGCTGAACACATATCTAATTGGTGTTCCAATTTATTTACCAAAGTTTTAGCTTCCCTCTAAATGCGCAAAGTTGAATTAACTCTTGTAACTCGTCGCGCAGGTGTTCGCAAGTGTTAATTAATTTATATACTTACAACAACAATTATTCCCTGTAGCGTGTAATTGATAAACACCAAAAGAACAGGTAACATAGGTGCCGTTACGTGGTAGAGAACTCAGTCAGCAAGTAAATTAATGAGCGAAACATTAGGGACGAGCGGAAAGTGGATTGTTTAATGAATTAAGCTTAGAAATATTCAATTTTCTTGTCGCGCTATATTCATAATTGTGTTATTGTCTTCGGAACAATGCGTTCGCATATAATATAAATTTAATTTGAAAGACGAATTTAGAACTTACGCAATTGAATTGTTATTTTGTTTGTAGCGATATAAATAATAAGCTATGGTTAAAATTATAAATTAACTCCTACTTTATAAACACGCTATATCTGTTCAAGTTGCTGAGGAATTTATTACCATGTCATGGAAATACCACCTAAGTACGTAATATATTTTACGCTATATGCAATAGTAACAAGGAACTGTGGTGATGGTCTTCAAACGCCTGACTGGGAGCTAACTGGGAGCTACGATGCCACACACACACACACACACACGCACACGCACGCACGTTTAACTTATAACATTTTTGCGTCGGGCGTGGGTTTAAAAAGAAATGACTAGACGACAAGGCCCGACGACGGCTGGAATTCCCTTGAACTGGACAAGTAGCGGATTGGCGTCATGAATCACAAAACAGCCGCCAACCGCAAGGCTTTAATGGCGCTTGCTCTCTTATACCGCTGCCAAAGCCACCGCCTTAAATCTACTTCACACTGATTAAACTTCCAAATACAACTTGCATACAGCCTTCAATTGTTAATTAAAGAGAAACCATTGACTTGAATGACTTGAATTCTCTGCTAATTGAATTTATCGAATACATTTCTCAAAAATTAGAAAATATTTATTGGCCAATATTATGTAGTACTTCCAGCTAAACGTAAATTTAAAGGTTGTATTAAGAAAAATATCCGCTTGTGGGACACAATGGGCATAGATCTGCAAGATTTCTGTATAAAAGTTATCATAAAATCACATCATTGTGTTAATTACCATAGAAAAAATATTTTATTGATACTATTATATTTTAATACACTCTTTATTTTGCAATTAGCGAATTTTTAATAAATATGCGCTGTCATAAGACTAACGAATGAATATAATCTTAAGAAAGAGATAAATTTAATTTGAACATGGCTCTCCGCTACGTTTAAATTTCGGCGGCTTATGAGTTCCCACTGCCCACAACATTCACATTGATTACGATCATTTGTCTAGAAAGTACAGTGAAATTTCAGTCCATTATACGTGTAGGCACTTCAAAAAATAATATAATACTTTTAAAAATATGATACCAATTATTGTATTTTTTTTTTTTTTTTCAAATTTCCAAATTTTGTTAAATTGTGTGCTTACAAGCTACAAAGCTGTTTTACCTTACACTTAAACTTAAGCTTAGCTTTTATTTTTAGTTTGCATAAATAAAATTTTGAATTTCAGGTTGTCGTACATATTCGTCTACATGAATTAATTAAACTGTCATGGAAATTAGTAATTATTATGCTAATATTAAATATTATAAAAAGAATAAAATTCTTCTTAACACAGGTCCTTAATATTTTTTTGAAATCACATATATTTTTTTTAAATAGAAATAAAATGTTTTCTTTTCAAATATTGTAATCTTTATTATCAATTTCAATTACTATATCTTTTTCGTCAAAGAACATTTTTTTTTTTTCAGACATGTAGGTAAGACTTTTTTTTTTATAAAATAAAACTGCTGCCTGTGTTGAGTGTAGTTATTATATGTACATAAATTTATTTTACTTTTGTTTCCTATATTAATATTGTTATAGCCTTGTGAAATTTAGAAAGTTTAAATTTCAAACGCTTACAAAACGACATAAGACAAATAACAAAGTTTCGTAAGTCCCTCGTGAAATACGATCAGTCATTGATATCTCATAAATAACATTCACCTTAATTTTTATATTTCTATTTTTCACATCGAAATAAGCTGTTCATTTCTCTCATTGATTCGTGAAATGGAGTAGAGTGTTGAGCGGTAGATAAAACTGCGAAGGAGGTGTTTGAGAGCTTCTTCGTTTTGCTTCCAAGTTAAATCCTCTTCAACACTGTTATCATTTTACTTACAGGGTCCAAATTATACGATACACTCTCGCTTGGCCTGCTTTATACGTTTTCGGTTAACGTTCTTTATGAATATTTATTCTTTTTACTCGGCTCCTAAGAAGAGTAGTCTAAAGTTATTCCTAAAATCCGGCTGATTGTTTCAAAGATTTTATTTTTTTCATATTAGCGCGTTCAAATAAAAACAAACACTGTATATTTTTGCTTGCACGTTTTTGCAAATAGAACCCTCTTATGCAATTCCTTTCCAAGTTTTAAAGAAAATTGCACGAAAATTAAATTATACAAACATCTTAGATACATGACTTTAAAATTAAAAGAGGGAGGTGGGTGGCGTGGCCACTAGGTTAGGTCAGGTCGGATTATCTAGCGGCAAAGATTAGTTGACCTCGACCTGCCTTTTAAAAACGGCTTGGTCGATGTGGTCTACAGAATATTATATTTTTATTCGTCTCGATCTCTTTATTCAATCGGCCTTTACAAATTTAATACTTTTGTATATAATTTTCTAAAATTTATTTAAATTTAATCAGCAGAAAAATATGTAATTAAATGGCTAATATCTAACATCATTATTAACTAGCGACCTTCGTAGGGATGCGATCCTATATATACATATTTCTTACACAATTTAAATGAACATCTTAAGAGTAATCCTACCTTAAAAACTACGTGCGAAAAAAATAAATTTAAGCGGTCTCGCACCAACGCGACCCGACGGTTAGTGTGGTAATTATGATAAATTTAAATCTAATTTATACTCGACGCAACAAGGTGATGTAGGCATATACGCTCTCTACTACCCATGCGAAGCCGGAACGGGTCATTAGTTTATTTATAGTATACAAAGTCTTACCGTAACAGATTTTGTTGTACTTCTTTACATCTTAAACGTGTTAAGGAAAAAAAGTAGACTAGTAATTTGAATCAGTGGGTTCATTAAATTAACAGTCATTCTCACGACGTTTAATTAAGAAGCTTTCAACGCGATTACCGTATATTTAATTAAGTAAACCGTCACCATGAGATGAAACATTTTTTTGTTACATATTGGGTTAATTTAAACTATACTTTTTAGTAGCAGAATGCACAACTTTCAAAAACTGAGTACATCTACATTAGGTACACCGGATACACCATACACTCATATACGCATACACAAATACATAAACACAACCATAAAACTTATAACACCTCGTTTCTGCGTCGGACGTCGAGGGCAAATTTTTTTTAATAATTATTGAGTAGTTTAGAAGACAGGAAGACCGCGACTTAAATTTTACAGTAAATTCCATTAAGATTTTTCCATTAAGAGATCAGCCACGACTGATTTTTTGGGACATTTAATCGCGTCCGTAGGTACCAAGGGAAGGGACGATAGAAATTCAAACAATTTTATAGATAACAACAATGAGACCGTAAGTACGTGGTAATACAGGTTTTCCGGCGCTTGTCTCATAAAGGTGTGGAGTGGGGCGATATCGGCTGTCGGCTGAAGTGGCTCGTAGGAAGAAATGTGAGGCTATTTGTGCTGGGCCGCCACTCGAGCACCCTCCGGGCGGCCCAAGCGCGGCCCGCTGCGGTGAACAAACTAGATTAACTATGCGGCCTTGCTCTTTCTCTTACACTACGTTTTCTTTGAAACTCAATCACATCCTCATAAAACAATATTTGTCGTGAGAAATAGACAAAAGAATTTTGTGGTTTTAAAGGTACATGAAAAATAAAACCTTTTTTTCACTCGAGTTCTAAGTAGCATGGACACCAACGAAGAGGATGCGGAAAAGTCCGCAGTACACATAAAATCAATTTAGGAAAGCTACTTTGCGCCGTGTTGACCCTAACGTACTACAACTCTGGACCGAGACAAGCTTAACTTAAATCTAAAATATATTCTTTATTGTGCCTTCCAATCACTTGTCGAAGCGCCAATGCAAAGCGGTATTTACTTTCGAGTAATGAGCAAAAGCTTCTGAAGCCACAAGCTCTACTTAGCGTTAAGCCTTTGATGTAGAAATTTGTAATTGAGATGCTCGACTAATTCTTAATTTTTGTCGCCTTTGAAAGTTTATTCTCACTAGTCAATTAGGTTTTTGTACCACAGAATAAATAAATAATTTTTTATTACATTTTTGTAATAAAAAAATAAGGCGGAAAATATTAAATACCTTTTTTGTGAAAAGTTTCAAAATTCTAAAGTTTAAGAAACGCGGAAACTATCTTTTGAATATTGGATATTATCAAAATCAGTTCTGTGATTTAGCCGTAAGCAAGTAGCGGACAGACACACAGAATTATACTTTTATTACATTAGTTTGTACTAAAATACTCCCACAAGGTGACGATTAAAATTCATCGAGAGAACGAATCGTGAAAGGCTCCTGAGAGCAGGCCAAAAATATTACCAACAAGTATCGAAATAAATATTATATTAAAGATCATATCAATAACTACAAAATTCGTCGAACGCGAACCTAACTTCTCTCTACTCTCTTAACTGACCAAAAATTTAGTGTCGATATAATTGCCACTTTACAGCTTTTGAACGAAAAATGTATATATTTTTTTTATTAAACTTCGGTCTATTTCTTTTTATTAGACTTTAGACACCTTATTTTATTAAACCCATTTCACTCTTTAGTTTCAGTAATTATAATTTATTTTTAAAGGTCTTAAAATTAAAGGAAAATATCTTTATTTTATGAAAAAAATAAATTCATATTTCATAATATTTAATTACAACAGAATAAATTTTATGAAAACTTAATTAATGAATATAATATATATACCTACTTAAAAAAATCTGGCTACTTACTAATTGAAAATTTTGTAACATTAAGTTAACTCGCTTTTTACCAGACAAAGAAGCACACCGAAAGACGAACTGATAAAGAAATAATTGAAAATAAATGTTGGATATTAAGTAAGCTCTGCAAATGGTCTTATGAGCTTAAAATCACTTTAGTTTAAATTCAATATTCTTTAACACATAAAATACGATTTTTTATAGTTCATACCTTATTAAAGATAATAATTGAGCTTTACCATTTAATGATTCATTCCGAAAGCATGTAAAGGTAGGGAAAAAAATCTACTCAGCGGAGGTTGCCTTTTACCCGCAGTAATTGATGTTTGAGCGTGTTAGTCCGTGACATTCGATTTGTTCCACAAATTACTCTCGTTACCACCCCGAACTGATAAAAGATGTTAATGATGATCACACGAGTACTTCTTGCTCATTTAACATATGAGAGATTAAGGATAAACCATTAACCAGAAAACATTAACCAGATAGATTTCATATGTTATTAGGTAAACATCTTTCATTTGAACTATAATAAATAAACATTTTTATTCTTATAATCATAATATTCATTGCCATATAAAAATTTCTTTTGAAGTACTCCTCAACTGCAAGGGTGCAAAGACAGACAGGCTGACGATCCACTTGATGGTAAGTGGCTACCATCGCCTATAAAACGTCCGCGAAACGATCAATTGCGAATGACAATATTTACGTGATTGAAGATTTCAAAAGACGGGTGATTGAAGCGCCAATTGAAGGTATATCATATTGCGCATGCCTCAGTCGTTTTGAATTATGTTAAGAAAAAGTCGCGTCGCTCAAAATCGTCCTTGCTCATTAAATATGACTTCAAACGCAGACATGGCTTTTCTTGCAATAACTATTAGGGGGGAAAAAAAGAAAAGAACCAGACGTTGGTCCTAGGAGTGGTACAAATTGAGATAATATATAGGTTTACTCATGAACATTTAAACAAACAATTGTCATTTGCCATCATTCGCTGTCAATATACAGAGCGTCAATTGCCGTCAATCAAAATTTTTGTCATTTGCTATCAATGCCGTAGCAATATTGACAATCGCTTCATTGGCATGTTGTAAGCGATCAATTTTTCTGTCAATGAGCGCCAATCACGTAATATTGTCATTCGCAATTGATCGTTTCGCGGACACTGAACACAAGCAACGCCATAGGTGCGTAAGTGCGCTGCCGACCATTGAAGACTATGACTGCGAAACGCCAGTGTGCCTTGCCACTTATTCCCAAATCCACTTGAAAGTTCATTTCCAACGTTGACCTTTCCAGGAATCGGACCCGGGACCCCTAAGACGAAGTGTTAAGACAAGCACCCTAACCACTAATCCAAGGGGCTCGTCATGGTTAAACATAAAAAGTTTTCCTATAACCTGTGAGAATACTGTACAAATTGAAAGCATATTAAAATGTCTGCATTTGAAACACAGAATTAGATCATTTGGTTTCATTGTTTTTAAAGTGGTCATTATAACTAATGACTTCGGAACGATCTATCAAAATATAGCGGCCATCTTGGCACCAGCAACCGGTCAATGTCCACGAACTGAATTCAAGTACGGGGGAAATTTTTAAAGGAAATTATGTATTTTGTTCTGAATTAAGACGCAAATCATAAAGAATAAATAAATTAGTAAGTTAAATTAGCATAATAAAAATAAACATTTAAAAAAAACATGTTCTCGTGGCTTTTCCTGGAGATTTCTATAACAAAATTAACCTTTTTTTATTTACTTAAAAAAGTAAAAGTAGTTTTTAGAAATTTGGTTTATTTGTTTGGAACAAACAGACAAATGTTCATTTGTTTATAACAGCTGTTGCTGTTAGAATGTTAATAAAAACCAAAAATTCCTTTACTCTTAACTT
Source organism: Synanthedon myopaeformis (assembly GCA_944738685.1). Classification (NCBI taxonomy): domain Eukaryota; kingdom Metazoa; phylum Arthropoda; class Insecta; order Lepidoptera; family Sesiidae; genus Synanthedon; species Synanthedon myopaeformis. The sequence goes on from OX122915.1 coordinate 7,833,361, forward strand.
GACAGATGCATGCATAATAATATGCTGCGCCTATACTTTGTACCAAATATATGGAACTACGCAATATGTAGTGTTAAGTTTTTGTTAAGAAACGTTAGAAATGTAACAGAAGCAATTTAAAAATATATATTGTTTTCAATAAATCTGCATATAAAGTGCACTATATTTCAGTATAAACTGTATCGCTTAGCTGACATGCACGTGTGACACCGAACCATAGCTGGACACATTTAGCTGTGTGGCCCATTTATAATCCTTATCGCAAGTCTTTTTGTATACACTACTACTACACCGAGTGGAACGAAACAATGCAATCTTTTATTTTATACGTAGGTACAGCCCATGTCTAGATAGTCGTTTCTACGTTGCAAAAACATTTCTGTATTTATCTTAATCGTGTTAATAACAGATGTTCAGCGTCCTCGGGATGTCATTTATCTGTGTCGCTTCTGTCTAATCATTTCGAGGTACATTTATCACAACATTTTTTTTTGTACCTACATACGCTTCAGAACTTGTTTAATGGCTGCACGAAATTGAACAAACGAAGAATTCGTGGGTGTCCTTAGAAAGAAAGGGTTTGCTATTAATTATTTAATTTAGTACTTATGTTACATTTAATAATATAAAATTATTGTTGCTGTGACTTTTTGTTAAATTTATAAGTAAAATATATTCTCAATTTATAGCACTTATATTATACTAAGTTTTTGACATAATAAAGATTCTGTTGGATATCTGAATAAATTAATTAAAAAAGTTAACAAGCCTTAAAGTAGTACAGTCGCATATGATGTGTAACATCTGACATCTCACCTTGGTCAATTTTACAATGATTCTATGAATTTTAACAATTTAAAAGTTCGTGTTTAAAACTCTTCATAAATATTCTTGTTTTATTTCGAATAAAATTCTCCCGATTTTTTATTGCAACTTTAATATTTCCCTTTTGCAACACTGCCTTAACGTCCACGCGCGCTTATTGGTCAAATCAACTAGCGCGCGTTCTGTACGTAAATCTCGGCTTCCTGTAACACGTTTCCGTTGCATTAATTTTACTCCCATAAACGAACGGTAAGATATTTAACATCAATATGAAAATCGAACATATCTTATTTTAAATGACTCTTGGACATCTTGGACATTGCCGCCGCAGAAAAAGGCTGTTAAAAGTAAGCATGCCTTTAAATCTGCCCCTTGAGTAAACCAGTAAAAGATTTTTCACTGCAAACTCGGTGAGGCGAGGGAGAAGGCGGGCGGTGGGCCGGCAACCAACAGTTACAACCGGATGTTCATCTCATGATACTATCTATCGAGGCAGTAACTACGTTAAGATTAAAGTAGTTATCAAACCGTAACATAAATATATACATGTTTCACACAAAGTACAGTAAAGTACCCAAGTTTTGCATTGACCTACATTTCGAAGTGTAATTCTACTTCTCATTCGCTCAAATAAAATAAGAATTAAAGGTTGTGGACGGCAGAGTGAAACCGGTAAAAGTACGCCTTCGACGTGTACATACACGGTTACACGCACACAAATGCAATCAAACTACGTCTCGCCTTATAGTGAAAATGCCGAATTGAACCGAATACCGAAGGGGTGTAAAAACTAGTCTTTAAAAAAATAAAAATCAGGACGGAACCACATTTCACACGTAAGTAAACTTGGAATTCAATATTTTCAATAAAAATAAATAGAAATAGATCTCATTTGATCTGAGTTCATGCGCCACACTCTTGGTTATATGAACACGTCAATTGCGCATTCCAGCCATCTTCAGTTACGGAAGAAGGCACTAAAAACTTAGACGCCTTCGTTTGGAAATATATGACGTTAAAGAACATTCTCTTGATTAACACTAAAAAAAAATTATTGATGTATTTTTGCGTATTGATATGTTAAAAAAATTAAATTAAGTATTTTTCTGCTTTTTACTAACTAAGTATTATAATATCTACTATCCTATACTGGAATCCGGTAAAAATAGGCAGGCAGGCCGTAGATTTTTACAGTAAAATTTTCTTTACTGTAAAAATCTACAGTATGTACAAAAGAGAGTCAAACCTGTATGACAATTTTTGTTAACCCTTGAACTTTTTGTGCTGAGTGTACTGGGTTTATTGTGTAGTTTCAAAGCTACAAAGTAAGTACTTAATTTGGCGTCGTAGCGATGTGTGCGTTTATATTATAGTTCGCATAAATCTCGTGGACTCATTACCAGCAAAGGGAATTTGTTAAGTTACGATGCCAAGAAGTTTGAAGAAATAAAAATTACTATATGTATATAAAAATACTAACAAATTTTCTTATGTCTGTCTGTCTGTTACCTTTTCACACCTTAACTACTAAACCGATCATCATGAAATTTTGCATACACATTGTCAGAGATACAGAAAAAGACAAAGAGTAATCCAGAAGAAAGTACTGATAACTAAAATACAGCAAGAGTTTTATACGTTGCAACAAAACATATCAAATAAAAGAACTTTCTGTAAAAACGACGGAATAAATATTAATGTATATCACAAATGGCTTTGTAGCCGCAACCAAATAAGCTTTTCATTTCAATATTTAATATTATCACTGTTATTTTATTAAACAAAACGAACAACATGTTAACGCCTCGCCGAGGAAAAATAGAATACGTACCGCCTATTGTATTTCATATAATAGACTTATTTATCAGAGTGTCAAAATATTGTCCACAGTCTTGCTAACATGACCAGCATTCATTCATTTAAGTATGAAATATTTTCCTTAAAAAGTTCTGCGTATCGGATTTTCCAGTTGATGAAAGTGCTGTGAGAAAGGATAAACAAAATTACGAATATAATACATAAGTGTATGTAATAACGTAACAAATGTTTATATGCCAACTTTTTTTAAAAGTGGATAATTTTATCGACCTGTATTATGGAAGATACTTATATCCTATATTTACATAGAAGGTATAAAATAATGTGGCTTCCCACCGTCTGTCACTTTGTATACTTAGATCTTTTAAACTATGCAGCGGAATTTAATGCGCATTTCACTAATGGAAAAAGCGTTAAACGATGAAGGTTTTTATGTATAATTTGTGGAAAAAATTGCACCTGTGCGAAGCCGGGAGCGGGTCGCTAGTTAGTAGTGCAAAAGGTTGTGAGAATGGATTATGGATGGATGTTTGTTACTCTTTTATTAAATTTGGCACACAGATAGTTTATTGCCAGAAGGATTAACATATAGAAAACTTTTTATCCTGGAAAAATGTTAGGTTCCCGACAGTTGGTCTAAAAATTTAAAAAATTCGGCTCCACAGTCGAAGTGGCAGCGCCACCGTCGTCACAGCGATAAAGATGTCAGATATTTTCTCAAATCTTATACTTTTCATGTTATAACGTGAACGAAGTCGCAGTCACCAGCTAGTTAGAAATATTCACATATTTTCATCACAATACTTAAGTGTGCACACATTACACTATTGGCATTTTTTTTTTCTGAATTAAATATAAAAAATTGTGCGACGTGGATACACATCACGTGTTACTCGGAGGGCGAATCCCTCGGGAGCACGTATCAACATAACTGGAAACCGATTGGCTTCACATTTACCGCGTCCTCACTATTTCCGTATCTGCCCTACTTATAGTAGGTCTATGGTTAGGTATCCATTTTAAGTGCAAGCATACGATCACAGATTATGTAACAGATTCACCAGTCTCCTATAAAACAAATTACTTATCTAGGTAAATCCTTCAAATACCAGATCCTTTATCGCTGTCTGACAATACAAGAAAAATGACTCGATCAAGCGTTGTTTTATAGTAGTGCATTTGAAGCAGGGTTCGAAGCATATAAGTCCATACGGAGTATATATTTACTTAATCTGAATTTTATGTATCTGTAATAATGGCCATTAAACGAATATTATGTATAGTATTGTCTATCAATAAGTAAAGTCTACGTAAGGTTAAGTGCCTAGATATGTTAATTTCATGAATTTAGTATTTCAGTTTCCCAAATACACCGGGAGAGGGCTGAACTGTAGCCATAAATATCACAATACAAGCGTGCCGAATTTACACGTACCATCCCACGGTCTGTTGCATTTGCAAATTCTCACCGGTAACACTTCCTACGCCATCAAGTGTAGCTACTATATTAACCATTTAGTAATCGAAAGTGCGATCCTTGTGAAATTTAGGTTAATTTAAGATACAACATATATCTAAGATTACATGTACGTAATGAACTTAGTTTAAGTAGTTACAATGTTAACATTATGGTATCCAATGGTGGACACTATACAAAGTCAAATAATTATGTCATTATAAAATATGAATGACTTACCTAAGTACTAATATGTATTGTAAATGAAGAAAATCTGTCTTTTATTTCTAAACGACTAAATCACTGAACTGATTTTATCCCACTTTATCCAAGTTCTGTTCCCGTGGTTTTTTCAAAAATAGAAGGCTTCGAAATATTTTAGGCTTATGGCCTAAATTAGGTTTTTTAAAGGTCGCAAAAGGAGTCGCGCTGGGAACAGATACTCGTAGCAGCATAATAACTCTTGACATAACGGAGTTAACGACCTTAAATAATTAAGAATAAAAATTGATATTTAAGAGCACATTCTGTGTTTTTTACGTAAAAATATATAGTCAGATATATTATAAGGAGCAAAAAAATACTCGAAAAAGTGGGTACGGAGGCTTTTAAAACTTAAAAGGAGGAAAAGTGAAATGTAGCAAAGATATCTTCACGTTTTCCGCACACGCTTTTTATGAAATAAAAAAGTTCTTTTAGATATATAAGCTCTGAAAGCTTCTTCATCTCCAGAAAATCGTTTTTTCGTATATATTAAATATATTCTGTCATATAGCTATATAGCTAACACTGCCTAGTTTATAAGAACTCAAGGAGAGACAGTTTTGGGAATTCTAAATATTAATATTATAAATGTGAAAGTTTGTATGTTTCTTACTCGATCACGCAAAACCAGTTGTACAGTTTTGGGTGAAATATGGGACGTAGATAGTTTATTACCTGGATATAGGATACTTTTTATCCTGGAAAAATGTTAGGTTGCTGTAGGATTTTTAAAGCACGTTCGAAATTTAAAATAAGATTAAAAATGGTCTCTGTTAATTGCGTTAAAAGATTTAGGAAGGAAAAAGGGTAAGGTACAACAAGATGATAAGGGAATGCGAGTAGCTCTGACACACTTATCTAAACACAATATGTACTGAATTCTTTATTTATTTATTTAAAATAATAGACTAATGTTTTTATAGTATTAGGAAATATTTTGACATTTAAATAAATTTTACAATTGACTACTATATAGTTATATTATTGTAATTTATGATTTTGCACGCCAAACGTGGCAGGTGGCAATACATGCATATTCAAACTAATAAGAACTGGTTCACATTGACCCATGTTACTTTTAAATAAATGATTTGAATTTGAATTTCTATATGGATGGTTACTGCCCAGACAGCCTGAATAGTGTGGTAGTGTGCTCTGCCTCTAACAATCTTACTGGAATGAGAAATACTTAAAATTAACATTTAAGTCGTTTGTTTAATCAGCAATGAGTCGAAAGTAGAAGTAGATAAAATAACTTTTTACTGCCACAACAACTTGGTGACAGCTTGAGCTCACAGCATAACAAATGTTACTTCCCCACGCTTCTAGTACAACACTGCTTCACTGTGGTGCACGTAGCAAGCATAACTCACTGAGTGAAATGCATTTAATGTCCGCCACAAACTTGTGTTTTCCAAATGTTAACTAGTGGTGTCGACATAGTTTCATCAACTTTAAATGCAAAACGTGAGAGATTTATTCGTAAGGTGAATACGTTTCAATAACTTTGATATATCTCTAATTATATTAAAAAAATTGTGTCACATGTTTGTCGCCGTTGAACTCCTAACTACTGAACCAATTTTGATAAAAGTTGGTAACTATGTGTAATTTGGTCCAACTTAAAAGATAGGATAGTTTTTATTTTGAACCCGGGCGAAGCCGGGAGCGTGTAGCGAGTACGTATATAAATCTAAATAAATCTAAACACATGCTATAAAATAAAGTCGCTTTCCGCTTCTCTCTGTAATTTCTTCTAATCCACCCAACGGATTTTGATACAATATTCACTAATAGAAAGAGGAATAAACAAGGAAGGTAAGGTATATATTTTTTTGTATATCTGAAAAATATAAACTCTTACAATGTTTGGAATTTTTTATGTTGCTGAATTAGAAGGGGAAGAAAGCGCGGGGCACATCTAGAATTACATTTTTTCGATTTGTGTAGTCGAATTATTTAATTTTAAATCTGGGTAGGTACATTCCTAAAATTAAAATTAATGCATTGTCGATGTGTGTTTAACAGACAAAAAATTATAAATTACAAAATAGATTATTTTAAATATTTTTAACCAGTTCAATTGTTTAATTATGGTAAGAAATCATATTTGGAAATGAATTTCTATAGAATGCCTTACACTATTTATTGCGCTTCAATATGTATTCAGTTTCCGTTTATTCATTAAAGAGGTTTTTTTTTTTTTTTAATTAAAAGTAGCCGGAAAAAAGGAGGTTTATTCATTAAAAGGTAGATACGCCGAGAAACAAAAAGAAAACAAATCGCAAATCAACTGCAGAATAACGATCAATAAACATTGTGATCCGAAAAAGTTGAGATAACAAATTGTTGAAATGGTCTTATTTGGTGCTCAATAGATTTCATTAATCTCTGGTGGTCTAAATTTAGCCGCTCAGTAGCCACTTTATATGCTGATTGGGTAATTCAAGCTAAACGTTTGCTTGAAGCGATTCCGTTTTACAATCGAAATTTTGTTTCAACGGCCGACTTCGTTAATAAGATTCTCGCTTCGAAGAAACCCACAATTACTTATCACTATTGTAAAATTTTATGCCAACCTGTTATAGACAAATAAAGTTGATTATATTTGGGTCTAGTCCACACCTCTCAAATTCAGATATTTGTAATCAGGTTGATTCACTGAGGTATTTTTTTAATTTTTTTTATTTCAATATTCAATAGTACTAATATTAATAGTAAGGTATTCTGTGTTGAGACTACTTGATGATCTTTACACAAAATATATGAAAAATAACACTTCAAGTTTATTCATTTGTACAAATAGAGAGTATGATTTCATAATTGTATTTAATACTAGCTGAGCCCGACCACGCTACGCTAAGCCGCTCAGCGGCAGCCATAACAACAACAATAACAACAGCGGCCGCACAACGGCTAACTTCCACTTTAAATGTGACAGCGGTCCTCGATGGCAAGGGAGTTCTGCTCGCTTTCGGCAGATGGCGTCGTAAAAAAAGCTATTTTCGCGCGATCGAAATTATACAGGGCGTCCCAAGACTATGCGAAATGAAGGGAAAGCACCTTAAATATAGTAGATAGGATATTTTGCTAAAAGAAGACTTTATGTTAGTAACACTGCATTCAAAGATTTTCTAAAAATTACTTGAATTAAATAATATTCTTAAAATTTGAATCAAACATTTTACGTTATTCCTTTCTTTTATGAAGAATTATTATTTCATGTCTATATTTTATGTCCATTCTTTCGATTGGCATCATAAAAATACGAGTGATTTTTTTTTTTCACATTTAAGTCGGTTCGATTCCCAGACGAAGCATTTTTAGAAAATCTTTGTATGCAGTATTACTAACTTTTAAAAATAACATAAAGTCTTCTTTCAGTAAAATATCCTATCTACGATATTTAAGGTACTTTCCCTTCATGTCGCATAGTCTTGGGACGCCCTGTATTATTACGAAAAATATAGATAGATATAATCAATCCTTGGCGGATTGTATATTGTGTAAAAATTTCAAGTCAAACCGTCGTCTAGTTTTCGAGTTTTTGCATTATACACAAACCAACAAAACATTTATATATACTCGTATAGATATAGGTAATAAAATATGGGTACATCTTCACTGAAATGTTCATATTCAATGAACAGCTATGAATAGGGCATTTCTGTAACTTGAATAAATCAAGTAAAGATGGCCAAAGTTAAACATAGTTATAGTGTCCTTTTGAAGTTGATGGAAAGCGAATGCCTTCGAACCTTTCAACAAAACGGCGGATCAAAGGCGCCGACATCAAACATAAAGTAATTGGGGACTTCTTAAAATATTTCAACCAAACTAGCTATACTTTGTAACAGATCTACTCTTTAGAGTAAAATATAATTTAGTTACGTACTTACGTAATCTATGTAGTTTTTTAATATAGATAGACACAAATCAGTTATACTGCTTGAATATCCCCCAATTTTATCTGGGCTCTTTACAGCCTCCCTGTAGCGCGCGCAAACTAGCACCCACAAGGGGCGTTTCGTTCATTTTGAGAAATATTTTTTCTAGAGGATTATTCCATTATGTACTTATAGACTTTGTCCCGTAAGTTAACAAATAATATGATATTTTTATCTCAATATTGGGTTTACAAAAATTTTAGATAAAGATAGCAAAGGAGCTATTCATTTCATTTTTAGGTATAGTCACTTTTAAGTTAAGGTCGGCAGACAGGCTGACGGTCTAGTTAAATTTTATTTTCTTCAAACGATTGTAAGTGCTAATTAGTATGTTTATGACTCAAAAATGATTTGAAATTACAGTTACTACCTATATTAAGATAATACAAGTCAGATTTATTAATCCATTATTATCCATCTGAAGTAAGTCTGTCTGTCTGTTACCTTTTCACGCTTTAACTATTCAACCGACCACCTTGAAATTTTGTATAGGAATACAGAAAAGGATATAAAAAAATAATGTTCCCAAAGTATCATCTAAAAGTAGAAATCCAATGCCTGGCAAACGTATAACAGCAATAAAGATTTCATGAGTTACATTGCTCATATATTTTCATAGTTATATTTTTTACTTTTCAGCGCGGACGAAGTCGCGGGTACCAGCTAGTTTAACATTACTTATATAATGTAAGATTTATAACAATCGAATATCATTTTGTAGAATGAAAATAAAATTGTGAGAATTTGCATTAATTTACACTTAAATTAATTTCGAACCATAAAATAGGAACATTTTCCGTGACGCGCTACAAGGATTTCTTCAAGATATTGCTTCTCTTTTCTCTCTCGTAATAGGATTAAATTTTACTAATGAAACAGAAAATGAAAATTTCTTCAGCAGAAAGGGAATTTGCTAAATAACTTTCTACCATTTGTCTTGGTAATGAAGGAATCTTTTTCGTCCTATTTTTTACGTTAAAGAGATATCCATCGTAAACAAAAGTGTATATATAAGGCTCAAAAAGGAAATGCCTAAGATTGTAAATATAAAAGGTTGGTGCAATCGGTTTTTGATTAATTTGTGCTATTTAGACTGTGTTTATTTAGAACGTTTAGAGTTTGGACCATATTGTTTTAATATTTACATAAACTTAAATTTAAGGTAATTACCTATTTACCTATTTACCTATTCTTAATGTTAGAGTCTGCAGTTTGTCATTAAATATAGAATCATATAATTTTAAAAAGACCTAACCATAAACAATACTGTGGCATTTTTTTTGCTTTTCCCAATTTTTCATTATACCTATTTTCTTTTATCCACGAAATTTTATTTTTTTATAAATATGTCTGTAAATTCGAACAAATCGCGTCTATACTGAAATACAGATGTCTTTGGAGAAAATTTACAGCTGATTATTAAATTCTTAGTTAAAGTACGTTTAGCTAAAACTTCTTAAATTTACAGTTCAATACGTTAATGTGGGTCAAAAGGGAAGTTTTTTACGAAAATATTTGTAATGTATTTGTATTGTCGGTTGTATAAAATTCAATGTATATTAACTGTCACTAACCAAAAAATCTTATTTAAAAATTTTAATAAAACTAATTTATGTGTCAACAGATTTGGAACAGCAAAAGATCTATTCGGTGGGCGCAAAGCCTTAAAAGGGGACAGGCTTGAGAGGAAGTATTACATGGATATTGCAGCTGCGTCTCGAATTAAATGTACTAATGGACCTGGCATTAATCTATATACATACATAGTATAAAACAAAGACGCTTCCCGCCGTCTGTCCCTCTATATGTACGCTTAGATCTTTTAAACTACGCAATGGATTTTAATGCGGTTTTCACTAATTGACATAGCGTTACATGAGAAAGGTATTTACAGAAATAAAATTACAAGAAAACAAGTAAAATTTACACTTGCGAAGCCGGGAGCGGATCGCTAGTATATGTATCTAAAATAGTTTGTCCTGAGTGATTCATCAACGCAGATCCTAAACCACAGTGACTAAAAACTTTAAATTTTGACAGTTGATTTATTTTGTATGAGATATACATCCACTAAGGAAGAATTTTTGGAAATTCCACCCCTAAAGGGGTAAAATAAGAGATGAACGGTTGTACTCGTATGACAATCCATCATTTTCAAAGTTAGAAGCATGAAGTTTTATATACAAGCTTCTACAAGAAATCGGACGAAGCAGTCGGACCACGCGGTCTCAGAGAAATATTTTGATTTACAAATGTGCCTATACAAACTGTAACTGTCTCCTTAATCAATCGGTTAATAGCGTTTATTTCTTCTCAATCACATTCTAACTAGCCGGGAACGTCACGCCTGCCCGCAACTCTCAATCGCTGTCTTGAATTTAAATAGGACTTGGTAACTTCTTAATTGAAATTCTAAGCGAAATTGTTCTCCGTGTCCATCAACATTCAGTTAGGGACTTCCTTAAAATCCCTATAAATTTTGTTTATTTACTTTAATTGAAGTTTAACTTTGCACGGCGCCAGCTCTACGTCATGAAACTTGATTGATTTATTTTCCTTCGCAAGGGTTGGTTTCGGTGTGTTTGCGTTACCTGATTGATATAAATAGGACGCTCTTTACACGACGAAATTAAATTTTTGTATCTTCATAAACGAGAGAAAAATACAGCTGCTTGTGCGGCCTATTCCGTCCGGATAGAAAAAGATTTAAGTCGGATCTCAAAGTGAATTGGGGTCGCGGAGCAAGGGCGCGGCTTCGAAGCGGCGCGGCGAGTTGGAGTACTTGAGAAAACAGAATCGTGTTCGTTCAAGGTATTGACTCAAGCGCGAATAATAAAAAGGATCGTCAGTTCGTGACTGTACATAAGTAAATAAGAAACAAATATTTGACACTTCGAGAGAAAAATCTTAATTTTTATTGCAAATCATTTTTCATGCATTGCGTCATTGACGTTTCAAGTTCTTTAACCTTTCTCCTTTACGTCACTGAAATTAAATGTGGTTTCATTTTTTGTTGTTATATTGTAACTTTTAAAATAATATACGTAAATGATTGAAATTCGTTGTCTATTTTTGTTCTTTTCTCACTACCATAAAATTTGCATCATTGATTTTTTTATTTACTTATTTATTATACATGAAATAAGTAAACTACTAATTAAATTGTCCCATAAAACTGGAAAACAGTTTTTGTGAAAACTTAAGTTTAAATAAGTATTTCACTTGAGAGCTTTCAACGTTGAAGACAGTCAAAATATTTCCTAAAACGTACGCGTAGGCTCTCACAATTTCTTCAAAACTTGATTTAATTAGTAAAGGTTTGATTGGTTCAACTTGTACTTTGTATATTAGATAATAGAAGTCTGACCATCCAAAGAAGCCTGAAGAAATAGTCAAAACATTCTGCTTGGTTGCGCCGTGATCAAATAGTTGGCTGTCAAGTCCTTTCTTTCCTTCACGTATTACCCACCTTCCTAATAAATGTGGCCCTCACAATTTTCCTCTTTACCCACTTACCATAAAAAATAATGCATTGCTACCGATGACCGCCGCGCAAGAAGAGGTTGAACGCGCCCGCGCTTGTGCTGTGGTTTTCGTGCCTATAGTGAGTTTATCCGCGCCTTAACTCGATCTCGGAAGTGAAGTGAAATCATCCGCGCTTTACCGCTGAACTTTGAAATACATGTGAACAGTGTCTGCCATTTGGACTCTTTAGAGGTTCCTGCAGGAGAGCGCACCAGAGCACCGGTATAAGGTACGTGCATTTCCTTCTACTACCTATCCTGTCCTTCAGACGGTCATACTGTTCGCTTATAGCCGCAACCAGATACAGTCCACTAAAATCGCTAATAGGGATTCATGGCGTAATTCTGTCGCAATCCCGCCGCAACGAAATTTAGATTTCGTCAACCCCTTTAGGGGTTTTCACCGCGCCTCCACTGCTGTAAGGTATGTTGCATGGTTCTTTTCTATTAACACCTTTATTTAGTTAGTAGTAGATTTAAATAACAGGTAATTTGGTTTTATATGATTTATATGATTTTTTGACTATCCCGCATATTTGCCATTAATCTGGTTGAAAAATCAGAAGCAAATCAATCAATTTTAATACTCGTAACACGGGTAAAGACAACGGTCGAATAATTTGTAAATAATTATACGTTGGGCAAAATAAAAGGTTCGCGATTCGTCTGTCGGTCGGCGGCGGTGTGCGAGTATGCCGGTGTATTGTAGGTGACGGTCGTTTAATCACTGTGACAAATGTACCCGCGTCGGGCGGCTGCTGTCAGCTCCGCACCCCACGTCCGGCATGCATCCACCAAACCGCAAATTGATAATACTCAATTACACGGTTCACATATGTCTTTCAACATTGATTGTTGACGCCAAGTAGATATTCGATTTGAAAATCTAAACTCTTACTAAAAATAATACTTTATTATTTAATTTTTAAGTAAGTAATGAAAAATTAACACAAGATTTATTTGAAACAAGAGATTTATTTCAAAGAGATTCACCGTAGAATCAACTTTTCTGACCATAGTCGTAGATAGAAGCAAAAAAATGAAGATACATAACTCACTATCCACCAATGGATCATATAAACTGAGTCCAGTAGACTCGGTTTTATTCAGTCGCTCACACAATACTGATTACTCACTTGAAACGGTTTTTAATGCGGACATAGTTTTTTGTGGGAGGAAAATTTTTAAAATGCGTTCCTGTTAGTCAATTACATTAAAATTTAATATTTTCTTAAAAATATTTAAGTCATTCATTTACATGAGACCATTTGTATCAATTGAACGGGCAATAAGAGCTTTCATTTGGATGTAAATTTGTAGCTGTTGGTTCATAATTATGTTTATCTCATTCATGCGACCGTTTGAATAAATTTGCCTATCTCTCTCTAGTATTACGAGTATACGTATTCGATATTGGAACTGTAGCTGTGGGATTTCTTAATATATAAATTTAATATCTTCTTCAATATATTAATTTTAGTTCTTAATCTTAATTCTTAATTTTCGCAATAGAAGGTACTGCATCTTCTATTTTGCTTCTATTCTTCTCTAAACCGGTGATATATTAATTTAATTTTATTGTGTTTAAAGATCTATAAATACTTGTAAAAGTTTATATAGATCACTTGCTTGGTGTTAAAAATTAATTTATTTCAAATATTTAAGCTCGATACGCAAAAAAATATAAATCACTGTTGCGCTTTTCAATGAAAATTTATGGTTATTTTTTTACATTTGCTTTTTCATTGTAGTCCAACCGCACTCAGTTGGTAAGCGTTGAGTTTCTGTATTATTTTTAGTCGCAAACGAAATAAAAGTTTAACAATCTATGTTTCAATATCCCCTACTTCCGTTCCTACCTCTGATCACAATAAAAAGAGAAATACTTTCTAAGTACACAAAGACCGAAATAATCAAATCTTATTTAGGGAATCTCTCTTCTCGTTCTCGTCCCCATAATGTATTTTCGATGTCGAAGGAATCTTATCCGGATTGCCATCGTTATAACTTTTAAGTCGACGAGCACAATTGTTTTCGCTTTATTGCGTTTGAAACAAAACGACAAGATTTAGTGCATTTGAGATTTCGTTAATTACATTTATTCAACATCTATTACAATCATATTTGTTTAAAGCGTTGTTAAAGTTTTATTACAATTATATGCATTATTAAGGAATATTTCTTATTTATTTTTATTAATTTAGTAGCTAGAAATCTGTAGAAATTTAGAGTAAGTCTAGAAATCTGAAAGTTAGAACATAAATTTATTTTATAACATAAACCTCAGCGAAATTTTTTTTAAAGTTTTCAATCCAGTGCAAAGCCGGTGGCGGGTCACTAGTTATAATATAGGACTAAAATAACTGTTTTCATTATTTTGTATTATCTCAACAATATACAATTTAGGTACTTTCACATTATTCTAAATAATATATTATGTATATATTTTTTAACGGCGATAGTTACAATTAAATCGTGAGCCATTAGAAAATTGACAGTACTTGCGAAAAAGCTCGTCACATGGCACACACTCGTAAACCCTGCATAAAAATTTATTACGGTCTTGCTGAATTTACTTAAAGTTTATTACCGCAATAAAATTACTATTTCTTTATGGGTATAAACTATTTCAAATCTTATGTAGACGCCGTTCAAAAATAATATATGGTTCGGGGCCTATACGCGGAAATATAGTTTTTTATTTATTATTACAAGGCCTCCAGCGAGGCATAGGTCAAACAAAATCACACAATTATACAAAAGTAAGCAGATGTCATCGCAATTATAAGCAAAAGGCATACAACCAAAAGGTAGAAAAAAAATTAGAGTAAACAAAAACAAGTCACATTAACGAACAAGTGGCATCCAAATACAATGTCAGCAATAAATTTAAGTGTCAGAACCATGGACAAGGATTTTAAATCTTCGGCAGCGCATCGCTGCAAGGGTCGACTTCATGTCCCGAAACAATCGCGAAAAACTGCCCAAGTGGGATAGTGTAAAGAATTAGTTTATCTGCGTTGAGTTTGTATGCGACGATTTACAGACTTTTTAGCGCTTCACAGACTCCTGGTACCTAGGCTCTGTCCTCCTGCCTCTCAATTGTTTGTAATCCAGCGACACGCAATCACTCCCACATCCCACATAGGCGGGATGAATATAATTGGGTTTAATTAAGGGGATTAACACACGTGTTGTGAATAGAATTGCTACTAAGCGCGCGGCTAACATTGAAGCAACCGCGAACGCCCGCCTTCGATGTTGATGACAACTATACAGATCGATTCATTCATGATTGATATGAAAATGGGCACGTGAATTGATAGGAACGACTGTGGCGGCTCTTATATCTTTTTATCAATTTTTATTTTGTAAATATGAATTCTTAACACATAAAAAACCAACATGGCTCAATGCTCAAAGTCATTTCTCTTTCTCCTAAACTCTTCAATTTTTTTTATATTTTTTTCTTCACAGTATAGAACCAAATACTGATCACTTATTATCACCAATGAGCCGGCTCTAAATACTCACTCATTCACCCAACAACAAATCCAACATTCTTCTTTCAATTCAATCTCTTCGATTGTTAGTTGATTGTTCAAAGCATTTTGTTTCAATAAAAATTCTTACATGATTAATAATTTGAATTGTCAATCATAGAATTTACCTTTGTAATAAACAGATCTATCTATGTATATTGGGAAAAACTAACGAAGCTAGAACTAAACAGAATAATTCAAAGGTATTCTAACTGTCCTTTTGATGGCTACCGCCTGACAGACTACCACTAATTGCTTGTAAGGCCACAATAGTTGTCTAATAGACGATTTAAACTAGATCCCTCGTTTTTGTGGGTTGCTTTTAGTGTTAATTATAAAAATTTCATTTTCTAGGCAACTATCCTTATTTGGAAATTTTAAAAAATGCTATATTAATAAGAATATTAATAGTTTTAAACAATTTCATAAAAATAACTTTATTATTTTTGAAATCGTTTGAAATGAATTGGAGCACACTGAGCGTTGTCGTGTATGTATTAGTGATGTGCCGGATATCCGTATTCGCGGATATCCGAGGGAGAAGAAAGATCTGTACCCGTATCCGTTACTTTTTGGCGAATAATTTTACGGATGTTTTCCCTTATTAATTTTTAATTCATAGCTGAAATTCTACATATAGTTGATTAGGTAGCAATGAAAAACTATTAAATTCCATTCGGATTATTTTTTATTTCTTAAAATAAACTTTTGGCACCTTTATAATGCAAGCGCCAAGTGGCAGGCGTCAACTATCGTTTCAAGGTCACACACACCGACACCGATTGAGTAAGAAAGTTAAGATCCCGCACATCACTAGTTACCATACCAATAGTACATAACTCGAAGGTACTATCTTTATAATGAGATCAATTACAAATCTTTGTGATAAGCTTATTAAAATAATGATATATTTAAACATTTATTATAGGATGTTTTTATAAAATATTAATTAAAATATCTTTATAATAAAATCAATTCAGATTAAATCTTCGTGGTAAGCGAATATCCGTATCCGGATTCGTATCCCGTATCTACATTTTTAACGATCCGACACATCACTAGTATGAATGAACGTTGAAGTGCCTCCTCAAATTTAGATGCACATTTCTTTCATAAAACCTTTGAGGGGTGTTAGTTATTTCATTCAAATTGAACACTACTGTATAAATATTCATGTTTTTAACTGTTGCTTTTTATTAAAACTTAATAAAAAGAAAAATCAATTTCATATTTTTTAGCTATAATATGAGTTTTGTGATTTCTTTTCCAAAGATGTAACGGCGAATTTTCTTCTGATAATTAGCTAGCTGTTGCACGCAACTTCGCCCGTGTACTCGTAACTTTATAAAATATAGCCGTTTACTTGCTGATAATTAATACAGTCCTTCTGTGTAAGCAATGTATGGGGGAAGCAAACAAATTAATAAAATTTTGAAACTTGTGTGGTTATACCTTTGGGTCTGCTGAGCAAAACCCACAACTGTCCTCCCCTTTCCACTTGCCGCTTCACTCCCTCACATCGCGAAATTTGTCACCGTTAACGATTTTTTAAGTATTTTGCGAAAACTTTAATAGATACATAAAAAGTGTCAAAAGCATAAACACATTAAATTCTAAACAAAATATGTTATATACATTATTTTGATTAGCATGACGGTTTTCACATTATAGCAAGTTTTTGAACCAACTTCAAAGGTACAAAAAAGTGTCAGGGAAAAAATTATCCTCATCATATTCATAACAAAGTATGTTTTATACATTATTTTGATTAGCTTGAAGGTTTTCAAGCTATAGCCAGTTGTCAAAATAACTTTAAAAGTTTGAAAACTAGCTATAACTTGGAAACCATCAAGCTAATCAAAATAATGTATAGAATATATTTTGTTTAGAATTTAATGAGGATAACTTTTGTCTGTGACACTTTTTTTGTATCTATTAAAGTTTTCGCAAAATACTTAAAAAACCGTTAACGGGGACAAATTTCACGATGTCGGTGAAGCGGCAAGTGGAAAGGGGGAGAGTTGTAGGTTTTGAAAAGCAGACCCAAAGGTATAACCCACATAAGTTTCAAAACTTTATTAATTTGTTTGTCTGAAAACACAAAATGTCCGTACTAAATATAGCTTTTTATAAGTGAAAGAATTTTCAAAATCGGTCCAGTAGTTTTTGAGTTTATTCATTACAAACATACAAAAATACAAATCTTCTCTTATCATAATATTAGTTTAGATTACAATACTATACTATTTTAGTTATTTTATTTCATTATTCTTGTTTGTTTACAGCATGTACGTATGTAATACATGTTTTATAGAATATGATAATTATAAATCCCCAAATACCCATTTACCCAAATAAAAACATTACTTGAATTTTCCAAAGGTATCATACTGTCTGTCTATATAATGGAATAAGGCATTAGGATAATCCGTTCAATGCCGTCCGTTCGTCGGCAACGTTCATACACTCAAACCTCGCTTAGGTCACAAACGCCACATAAACCGCTCGACTTATTCCTTTTTGTGCACCGTCTTTATTATTTCCCATCTTAGCTAGCATGTAGGTTATGATTACGACAGACTCGTATTATAGCTTTATAGCTCGTTGAACTAATAACAAGCAAAGGGTTTCGTATAGAGACCCAACGTTCACAGTATCTATACTACTGGAAAAAATGAAGGGATCAAAAAATGATTCCATACATTACAACTACAAAACTTTTTCTGCATTAAATACTCAATTTTAAAAACATGTAGAAATCGAATATATGTAGATAACACACAGGAAGATTACGCGCCATTTAAACCTGTAGAGTCATTCTCATGTCATTGCACAGCTTTAGCAATGACAGAGACAGAGTGTACTGCTTCTCCATTCAAACTGACACAATGAAGTGAGCCTTCGGAACGGAGAGGGCGACTCAAGGTGTTTAAGCATATTATTATGATGACTATGACTTAGTAAGAGGCTGCCGCCGTTAGTGTAAATGGTTAAACATTCTCGTAGTTAACAGTGTAATGGTAATAGAAGCATAGTGTCAGTTCACCGCGCACCGTTGTCGTGAACAGGACACTTCGACTGAAAGTAACATACCGCTCACAAAAGAGTACCGTAATTATATCAATACGAGTATGTACAATGTCGGATTAACGGTACCATGTCAAGGCCACAGGGACATTCCTCATAGATTATTAATCATTTTCTAACTTCCTCGACTATACAATTATAAGTATTTATAATATTACGCTTAAGCTTTTATTACACTACGAATGTATGCTAAAAATGTGGCAATTCATTATGAAAAATCTGAATTTTTTAAGCGTCATAGTTAGTTTAAGACATAAACAATTATAACATGAAAATTAGACCTAGCGTTAAAGTAAAATAGTGAACAATGAACAGGAGGCTCAACAGCAAACACCGTTACAAAGTAACTCCAACAGAAATTTGTATACAAGGAGAGTGCATGTACAAATGGAACGACGATGCTCCGCTTCAGTACGGCGGCCATTGTGCGCTTTACAGCATTAAAGACGAGTTGACACCTTTAAACACGGCGTTATTAACATCACCGCTCTAATAACGATTCTTGTTTGCCCAAAACTTTCTTTCTCAATTCATTTTCAAATATAACTAAACTAGAGAGCCGCCTATAACAAAAGAAACGCCATAGGTGCTGAAAGTGCTCTGCCGACCATAGTGGGATTAAGGATAAGCGATTAGAAAGGGATAGGGAAATGGTCTCTGGCATCCCTTACTCACTAACCAAAATACAAGAGCACACATGCTGTTATGTCACGGTGGTCTTAGGGCCGAGCCACACGGTGCAGTGCGGCAGCGGCCCGGCACCTGAACGGTGCCGTTCCAGCATTCTACATACAAATATCCGTCATGCTACACAATGTGGTGCGGCGCCGCACTGCACGCTCGCTAGGCGAGACGAAGTGGGGGGAGGGTGTGCGCCGGAGTGGCGCCGCACCACGCTGCGCATCGGTTGTAGTTCTTAGAGAGATTTGCGGCGCCGTAGCGACGTTGTTGTGGTTGCGGCGCCACAGTGTGTCCGCCAATGCGGCGTAATCAATGCGGTGCTGCGCCGCACCGCACCGTGTAGTCAATTTCTGATATTCATTACTCGTATTCTAAGGTCTAATATCCAAATCCAATTAACAAATTAAAACAATGGACAAGCTACAACAAAAATAACATTAAAAATCTTTTAACTAATTTATACATTATTTATCCTTATTATAGGTTACTCTATTGTCAAGCAGACTGTTAACGATTTCTTCTGTAGATTTATCTTTTAAAAATAAATATGTAGGTATATGATCCTTAATATGTGTGTATATATTAAGTCTGTTCACTCATTTATTGAAGCTTACTGTAGCTTAATATATTAAGCAACCATGTTTTCACCTTCCATCAAACTCAATTAGTGTGTGTTAATCAGATTTATCAGTAAAGCGATGTGCAAATATTTTGATAGCGTCGCACGTAGCCCGAGGCCGGCCACACGTGCTCTGGGAACAATCTCCCGCGTTGACAAAATTGCCTCAACACGAGCCTATCATTAGTTACGTATCTCTTATTAACCAATTAAATATACCTAAATCAATTATTAGTATTATTACCAATAAACTATTTGCAATTTTATTGCGCTGTTTTAAAGCCTTATCAACAGCCTACCTTCAGATCTATGTAACAATATAACAAATAAAAATATAAAATTTAAGTTAAAGCAATATTTTTTAAATTGTAATTAGTAGTATATAGTTAGATTTTATTAATAATTAAAAATGATAACACGAGATTAAAAACCACGCTGGTTTTTAGTGTTATCATTTGACATGTTTAGTCTTAAAATTATTAAAATTATAAAAAAAAATTAAAAAAATCGCTGCTTTTAAGGCGTGGCTCTGCAGAAAAGCGTTATTTTCGTCGCCTAATTTGATACCTTAAAGTAAACTTAAAACTTAGATAAAAATACTAATAATAATATAAAAGACTATATTTAAGAAAGCTTGAATTGGGCAAATTTATACAAAAAACTTATTTCTGACAAAATAAATAATAAATTACTACCCAAAAAACTTTTCGTGTCACAGTAATAAAAAATTTCACACACAGTTGTGTCTAAATTTATAGTGAATGGCTAATTCTTAATAGTAAAATCTTATTGACTAATATGTACAAAGGCACAGTGAAAAGTCTACATCATTATAAGTATTAACTATGTACCTACTGTATACGCGTGCAGTAAACAGTATATAATTGGGTCCAACGTAATTGACAGAGCCGTAACGCCTTGGACAGCCAGTTCATTAATTACATGGCGTAGGTACGAAAATTGAGTTGCATTGTCATCTACTAATTTATGTATGTAGTTCATATATCACCAGAATAATTATGCATTAAAAATTTAAAATATTTATCAAACCCGTCACACACGTAGCTATAATATATTTTATTATAAATTATAGCAAGGCATATTACGATATATTTTCTATACAAATATTGCAGTGACCACACACGCAGCTATAATATATATTTCTATGACGTCTCCAATGTATACCGTAATATATATAGCACGGTATATGAATAAATATTATAGCTACATTTGTGACGGGCTTCAGACCTTCAGTTAATAATTTTTTTTCTATTAGGGAGAAAGAGAAGGAATAATCCTCATTATCATGTCATTCCAGTCAGTCAGTAGGTATCCAGCTGTATTCAATAATACAGCTGTCATATTTATAAAATCAATTTCAATTCTTATATTCTTGTACGTTTCAATTTCTTACCCTTGATATCTATATACTAGGGGTGTTCAATAAAAAGTGAGAATGACAAAGACGCAGTTATCTTTTAATACAACTTATTTTATTTTTCAACATAGTCACCTTTTAAATTAATACACTTGATATATCATTTTTCTAGACTTAAAATTCCCTTAGTAAAAAACTCTTATCCTGAGCCTCTAAAAACCGTGTACTGCGGCGACTACTGCCTCACCGTCTTCAAATTTTTGGCCACTGAGGTACTCTTTCAACGGCGGAAAAAGATAGAAATCATTAGAGGCAAGGTTCGGTGAATATGGAGGATGTTCCATCAGTTCAAAGCCAGCATCTTCAATGGCAGCTATCGCAACGTTGAACTTGTGCGCGGGGGCGTTATCTTGGTGACACAAAAACTTTAGTCAGTTTGCCACGCCGTTTCTCGCGTATTTCGTTGCGCAATTTTTTTATTTGTCCGGTATATAAATTCCCCGTAATAGTGACTCCATAACTGAGGTATTCGATCATTACCACCCGTTGGCTGTCCCAGAAAAGAGAGCCCATGATCTTACCGGCGGATGGAGTTGACTTAAATTTCTTAGGAGTTGGAGATGACGGTCTCTTGCAAGTCATGAACTGCTGTTTCGTTTCCGGGTCATAATGATGAAGCCATGTTTCATCCATGGCAATGAATCGAGACAAAACTCGATCAGAATATTGCTGCAACAAATCCAAACAGCTTCGCGAAATCTTGCTCATTGTCGTGGTAATGTAAAGCATTGTATTGCGGGAGAGCGAATTAGGTATTCTTTATATGGAGACAAAACTCAACAAACACCAATTAATTAGAAGGTCGGTTAGAAGGTAAAGTATGAACAGCTTTCGTAATTAACTGAGCCCGCATATAGGCTTTCATACAACAAACAAACTTTGATAAAATTTTGTTCTGACAATGTTCTCGGTTCTAATGACTCTTATAACAAATCAAACTTAAGTACCAATTGCTCTACTTACGCAAACTCCCCAACAAACTTAAGTGGGTGCTTAAAATGTAATGAAGACATTAATGTATGGACGGTACAAAATATTAGCTCATCAAGTACGTTGAGTCATCAACTTTGAGTTTCTAGCCAATTTGTTTTAGTTCTTGTGAAGTGATTAACTTATTTTTCGTACTAATACACTACAATATATCAGTTAATCATGAAAATATATTATATACGAGCTGGTGCCACGACTTCGTCCGCGTTGAAAAAGAAAATGTATGAGTAATTATTATATGATGAGATATCGCAAAAACAAATTTAAAAAATCAGTTGCTATTTGCGCCATCTGATGGGCAAATAAGACATTTTGTCTGCAGTCTGCCAGTATTATATTTAATGTCACTTTTCATTGACAGATGGTAGCGTTGACGCAAATTAAAATTATACTAAAATCCGTACTAATATTATAAATGCGAATGTATGTTTGGATGTATGGATGTTTGTAACTCTTTCACACAAAAACTACTGAACCAATCACCGACACCAGAAAGGACATAGGGTACCTTTCATCGTTCAACGCGGACGAAGTCGCGGGCACCAGCTAGTTATAGATATATATAAGAATGAAAGCCTTTCTCGATAAATGGACTATCCAACACAAAAAGAATTTTTAATTTTTCGATTTGTACCAGTAGTTCCTGAGATTAACGCGTTCAACCAAACAGTCAAACAAACTCTTCAGCTTTATATAATAGTAAAGTAAGTATAGATTATATATTTTCATTAAACTAGCTGGTGCCCGCAACTTGGTGCGCATTGATAAATATAAAAATATAACACCTGAGAAAATGTATGTGGAATAAATATAAGGCCTGACTTCTGTATTGCTGTGCAGTGAATCTTGAATTTTAATGTTTAGTGAAACACGAATAGAGACTAGATTTAATGGCATGATACTTCTACAATGACAATGCAAAGGAAGTGGAAGTGGTAAGACACGACAAGAAAAGTGGGTATAAAAGAACTGTTGATATTGTGATAAACGCCGTAATATAACGTGTTCGATTGGCCAAAAATTGGGACCAGTGGAAACATATAAGACAGACCTTTACACATCTTTGGGTAGACATGGGTTGTTAAAGATGAAGGATGAGATATACTTTAGGATCCACGAGAATACTGGTTAGGGTTGGCGCACCGAGCCAAACCACACCAATCCCAAACCCAGACAAATGCTTAAAGTCATACAAATAAATAATTCTTAGGTACTTAAGCAATGTAAGTTACGAAAGTTTGTTTTCCATAGTTACGGCGATTCACAGAGAAAACTAATGTTTTATTCATAAAAGAGAATGAAATTGCGGGTACGCCGCCGCCTTAGCTAAGTCTTCCAGTTGCGAGTCCTTTTGCTCGTCCAGAAAGAGTAACGAAGTTATTTAACCTTACACGATTTTAGAATCTAATTAGTGAGCGCTTACTTCATAATTCATTCGCCTGCTCAACTTGTTGGGACACACTTCAATTATTTATGTTTCTCTAGCACAATATATTATATTTTGTGAATATCCTTAATATATAATGTAAAATTTGTATTTCATAGAAATAATTTTAATAACAGCGAAGTAAGTCGTCAACTTCTTAACAATTTTAGCGTACCCTAGTGAAGACAGCGAAATTGCTCATCATTCATATTTTTTTGCTGTATTTAATAGTTTAATAAACCCATAAACCTAAACCTATTCAATAACCATAAACCTAAGCAACCCTTTTTTTAACGTTGGGAAATCCACATGGCTTCCCGGCAGCATAGGTGACGCTGCGGGGTTATGCCGGACTTTCTAAAACCCAACGACTTTTTAGCGCAGCTGTAGGTGAACAGGGTCGTGGGAACGTTGTGACATGGCATCCGCAACAAACCTATGCAACCCTAGCAAAAAGGAAGGAACAAATAGTGTAGAAGTAAGATAAAGAATGAGATTAAGATTGCGAATGTGCTTTGGTATCCTATATACACATGCACCACTTACGCGTTATGGCATCAGAGGGAAGGGCGGTCCATCTCTACTGGGTGTGCGCCCATGTGGGGATCGAGGGAAATGAGAGGGCCGACCATCTTGCCAAGCATGCGGCGACCAAATTAAAGGTCACCAAAAGCTATGACAGGTGCCCCTGTCATAACTTCGTGCTGGAACATGATATTGATATGAATCTGAGTGCAGATAATCAGCACCAAATCTTGAAAAATAAACATAAAGTTAAAAAATTTTTAAACTTCTGCAACAAAGTGGCAACGGTGTTGATCAGGGCAAATAAAAATGAAATAGAAAACTAGTGAGAAATTTAATAAAAAATAATAATTGATGAACAAGGTCCCTTGTTGTTGCGCAAGGGGTAACTGCGATTTTCCCCCCACTTATTGTACATACTCATAAGCATAATGTAAAACTTAATGTATACACGGCCCACGGGAATGGTGTAACCCCCGGGGGGAAACTAAAACAAAAAAAAAAACATACTCATGCACCGGAACACATAAGCACAAGTGCTTGTAATTTCACTGTGTTCTTCTTTGTGTAGAAAAGGTGTTTAATACTACAAAACAGGATGTTAATTTGTGAACCTACGGAATTCCTAATACTATAAGTACAAATATATGAGAAAATGCAGTTCGAGATGTTTTCCAAAAAAAGTTCTAGTTAATAGTTCGCGTTTGTGATGGTTTCGCGGTTACCAGAACAGTTGTGAAACTAACAAGTCATCAATCTTAGTAAGAAGATCAGTCAAAAAGTTGTGTGCGGAAGTTTCCTTTGTTTCATTAGAATAAGCTCATTTATATACTCGGAACTAATAAGAGCTTTTATAGAGGGAGATCGTTGATAAGAGCATATTGTTATTATAAAATACAGCTTTAAGGACACGCTATACGAGCGTGTAATTTGGGAGAATTTGCTGTCTGAACTTTTTATCAACTAATGATGGAAATACTGTAGGTACTCGTAGTATGGAATTGGTAAGCTGCTCGAGTTGGAAAGGGAGGTCTTATAAGTGCTCGAATTATTTCAAATAAATTATTATAAACAGTTCGTGTGTACCCTTGACGGTACACACGAACTGTCATTACAGTCAATTTTTTTCTTTTTATTAATAACGGGTTTGCTTTTGGTCAGCATCTAGCCATGAAGCAAAGAAGAGGCCGACGATATTAGAGCAAACTCACCCAGAAAATGGATATTCACTGAACTTTAAAAATATTTAGGTTATAAGATCTCGAGAAACACAGACGCCGGAAAGGAGTTCCAATACTTGGCAGTCCGTATAAAGAATTTATGAATGAATTTTTAAAACATTTGGTCCGAAAAAGAGGGATTTTCGCAAGATGAGGATGGTAATATGAATAAATTAATATAAAATTACCATAAAGAGCTTCACTATTCAGCATTATGATAAGAGAAAAATATAAAGCAATATAAGACAGTACAAATTAGCATATTAATATATCTGTTTCATATTCATATATTTGGGTAGATTGTGGATAAAAGGTGGTGTCTAAAATAGTTTCATACGACTTATTTAAAGCAATGAATGGGTATACATTATTCAAAGCAATTAGGAGACGACCCTTTTCAGTGGCCGCGTTAACGAAACCGTGGCCAAAAGGGAAAACTCATAATTTTATTAGTTGTAAGGTGTAAGGGTGTCTGGACACTGCAACGTCCAATTATTATATGAAAAGTGCATCTTGTGTAATTAATATCTTCAGTACATGCCATCGCACGATGGTTTCGTTTTTCGTGTTTTTTTACAATTTACATTGTCGACAAGTTCTAAAAAAATATAGTATACGCACTCACTCGGCTTGCTCCTCGCGGTCCGCCGCCATTTTGTGCTGAGTAGTCATTGTATGCGTAAAACGAAATCACCATCGCACGATTGGATCGTACGATGGTGGCCAATTAGGACGCCCCCTAAGTTACATTACTATTGTTTATTTTATTTATTTATTTATTTAGATTACATACAGCTATAAATTTAAAAAATATATATTATAGGCTATATACAAATAGGCCTCAAATTTAATCTCTTATAATATGAAAATGATATTTGTTAATCCAAATATAAATTTTATTTATTAAATATTATAATACTTATGTTTAATAAGTAATTTGAAAATGACTTGAATAGTTCATAAGAAAAAATAACACAATATAAAACAAAATAATATAAAACAATATAAATATAAAACAACACAATATAATAATTATATGTGTAATATATAAAATTAAATGGTAAAAAGCTAAGCATTAGAAAAAGAACACTGAAAATAGAATAAAAGCAATACTCCGTAATCCAAGGCACACTTTCGGAATGTTCTTTTCCAAAGCCGGTTGAACGTCGACCGTCTGGACAATAAAGAAAATTGCCGGCAAGATCGGAGAGCGGAAGACTTAGAATTCCGCTCGTAACGGGTTCAAAAAGAGGTCCATTGTTCCCTCTTCTCTGTCAGTACATTTGTTCGCCACTGATTGTTCAGCGGACAGATTGCAGTGGGTATTTTAGAATTCTAAATACTGTTGTGGCTGTATGAATGTTTCGTGTTTGCACTGGTTGATGCGGCATATTTAAATGCTCACTTAGTTGCTTGGACCGAGGTTCGCATTCGACAAGTACGAGTATTGCATCGTCGCGTGTAGTTACCATATACGTAGGTTGCAAGTTGTCGCTAAAACTAGACATTATTTGACCAACCAGCTTCTCAAAGGCTTGTTTCATAAGAACGACATTTCGAAGTATTTTTTTTTTGTTCGGTAGGTAAGCAAAGCAAAGGTGGGGATTTTTTTTTACTCCCTAAACACAACAGCACACATGCTATTATTTCACAGTGATCCTCCGCCAAACGGGCTTCTCAAATGATTACAAAATGCAGCGTGACCAACCACTATTTAAAATCTAAAGTTTTCTAAAGAATCGGAAATGTATCCCATATAATTCGGCTTTCAGTCGATTCTCGATTATTTCATATTACATTTAAAGTACACAAGTACCTCCTAGCATTATTCGACTAACCGAAAAAACCTTGAACACGTACATACCTAATAACTTGTAGTCCCTCACAAAGGAAGCCGTTTAATGTTTTATGAAAAGCACCCAGTTATAAAAAGGTAACGCTATACCGCTGCGAAACATGAGGCAACATCTGCCGCTTATTAAATTATATTCTGATTTTCAACTTTTTTTTCTACGACTTTATAACTGAGCGAAAGGAAGCACCCCAGGGAGCACTTTTACTAGAAGAATCAGGGAAACTCTTACAAAGTCATAAAATGTAACCATAAATTTTACAGAACCCAAGGTTGGCAACGGAAAGTCACAAATTCTTATCTTTATGGACTCAGTTTTTACGTATTCCGATCATTACAGCAGCGTATGCTTCGTCCGACACAAACAATTCTTAGAATTTCTAAAACCAACTTATGTTAGACATTATATAGACTTTAGTACTAAATGGTTTTTGAATTCTGATTCATTAGCTTTGTTTTATTATATGTTGTGTTTATGTTGTCTTTTAATTTCATTAGAAACATCTCTAAAATGTATATTTCTACACAATTTCTAAAGAATATCATATTTCTAAAAAAGTCGAACTTGAATTCTTAGTATATCTAAAAGCAACTTAAATATATTACATAGCGATTCGTCCGATCTTCGTCTACCAGGACATCAATCAAAATTAGTCATTACATATTAATTCGTTTCCTTCTAATGATTTATTGTTACCATGGGCATGTTACTTATAGTAAATTATTTTTTAATTCCGACCCAAGTATCAGCC
This sequence comes from Synanthedon myopaeformis, assembly GCA_944738685.1. Classification (NCBI taxonomy): domain Eukaryota; kingdom Metazoa; phylum Arthropoda; class Insecta; order Lepidoptera; family Sesiidae; genus Synanthedon; species Synanthedon myopaeformis. The sequence goes on from OX122915.1 coordinate 7,861,327, forward strand.
ATTAGCTTTGTTTCATTTTTATTTTTTTGAAACGATCATATTTCTTAAAAAAAAATATCATTTTTAGAATATTGTATTTTTCTTATGGTCGGCAGACAGGCTGGCGGTCCACTTGATGGTAGGTGGCTGCCGTCGCCTACAACACAAGAAACGCCACAGGTGCTGCAGTGCGCTGCCGACTACAGTAGATAAGGTATTGGGAAGGCATGAATATGTAGACAAAATCCATGGGATTATAATAGACTTACAATTTATTTATTTATTATTTGTTTATTATCTAACACGTATTTATACACAAGATAATAACAATGTCTCTAAACCATTATTAGGTTTGTCTAGACATTTATTACACGCCAACATGACAACATTACACTATATAGGTATATAACAACATTACAATTCATCAACATGCCATGCCTACCAACTGAATCGCATACAAGATGCAACTCTTTGAATACTGAAACAGTTGTCAATAATATTGGTTTGAACTTTTACAATTTTCCCACGTTATTTTAACAACATGGGACTTAATTACGTAATATATAGGAACTATATATATTTATCTGGATGTTTTGTAATTACAGTAGGTAGGTAATGCCCGTGGTCTCAAAGGGACTGAAGTGACGGGTATAAATTTTCTAACCGTGCTAGTATTTCTTACTTGATTTGTTTGCCCACTAGATAAATAAACAGTTCCTACACATCGTACGACTCCGTAACCAATTATTTCTAGGTAATTTACTAATATATACTTACAGTTCAAACTATAGTCAATTAGTTGAAGAAAACATTTAATTTTCTTTATATTCTAACACAATTCGTAGTAAGGTTCTATAGAAGCCGTGTAGAGTCGTATAGTGGTCTGGTGAATTCCAAAAGTTGGCCCGTTATTTGCGTACGCCAAAACGAATGTTGAATAAACAGCGCAAGCACGCGTGACTAGAATGTATCGCTACACGTTTAAGAAAGAAGCGTCATACAAAACTTTTTGTATGCTCAAGAAATTACTAATATTTTATTCAGTATACATAGAGAAGCACGCAGTAAGTTTGGATTACGATTTTCATTTGAGTTTTATACATACGAGTACGAGTATGTATACATAAACGTATGTGAACTAAAGCGAAAAGACAAATTAAATGTTTTCATAGCCAATGTCTCTCAAGCCTGAAAATATCTTAAAATATATGAGACATAAATGTTAAATTTGTATTCGAAAATGAACTCGGAGGTCGTGACTTTTCAAGATCACCTTAGTATAAATTGAATATTTAATATTTCTTATTATCGTTACTGCTTAAATTTCAAAATATATTATCTACGGCGCGGCGGTGATGGAATTAGAAAAGAGGATTTTTCAGGCCACATTACTTGTGTAAAATTTGTGTAAATTGTGTAATTAAGAATGCAAATAAGTATTCCAATTAAAACTAAATTATTTTTCATCTGAATCGTAAAGAGGGGTGTTATAAGTTTAAGCTGTGTATGTGTGTATCTGTGTATCTGTCTGTGACATCGTAACTCCTAAACGGATAGGCCAATTTGGATCAGTTTTTTTTTATTTGAATATTTATTAATGTATTATTTACATTTTTTCAGATTATTTTATTTTAATAAATATTTCGTTTGTTTTGTTATTTTTATTAATCAACTTTTACACACTAGAAAACGTTTTGGATACTTCGTGTCCATAAACAGGCTCCAAATAGTTTACAATCTAAAAAGATAAAAATAAAATCTCTTTATTTTTTATCTGTGCATGTTGTGTAATCTTGGCAAATATTATTAAAATGTATGATGCAAGTTGTAAGGTCGTGAGCATTGTTGGTCCCGGGCCATTCATTATTCAAGCGCGGATGTGGATCGGTCGAGGCAAACGCCGACCGATTCCTATATTCCATTCATCCCTTCCTTTTGCCAATTCACTCTTTAACACCTTCTTACGGCACGCTTCACGACCTGAATAAAATAACAGAGCGAACCTCACGAGGGAAGATTTAATGTACGCAAATGGAACATTTAAAACGTTTAATTAAAACGTGAAATCTGTAAAAACCGAGAAATTAAAACTTCGCTAATTTAATATGAATCCTTTGAGTTTTATTCATTTATGTGTAATGGAAATGTTTAAGAGTCAATCTTTAAGTTAAAGTAAATTCTTGATTAGTTTAAGTTAAAGTAAATTGAGGGTCAGCGGGCTCTGCCTGCTGTGTTACACATTTTGCATGAATGCAAGACAAACATTTGTATGTAGAATGAATTAAAATGAGGAACATTTTTACATAAAGTATCCTAATACGAGTAGTATAATCCGGGTAATTATCAATACATAAGTGAAAACCGCATTGAAATAGGTTATGCCATTTCTGAGATTAGCGTGCACAAACGTATAGACAAATAGACAAAAATTCTAAAAATAATTTTTTGACCTCGGTTACAAGTACAACGTGTAATAATTGTTTTTTTTTTTTAATATATTTAATGTACCAACATGGCTCTTTAACTAATTAATTATATAGTAACATTCATAGATTTACAAAGTAGTTTTCAATAAACATCTTGTTGACTAAATTAAAGTATAAATCACATAGTAAGTACTATTGTTAATATTAAAACGAATGAAAAAAACTGGTGAAATAATTTCGAAAACTCATAACGACGCATTAGGATGAAATATAATCATACACTTTTAAAACTTCCATTTGAATATTTCGTTTCTGTTGGGAAACTTTGAACAATAGAAACCAGTAGCCATAGAGATAAAGTCCGTCATTTCTTTTTATAAGTTCGAGAAATAAAGGAGAGGACGCCCCGGGGAGCTCGGAGTTTTCATCAGTCGTGTACAGTATCAGTACAAAGACGTCTTATCTACAGACAAAACCCGAAGCATGTCCGCGGAATAAATCGTCCTCTCACGCGGTGAGTTCAATTTTGTGTGAAAATTACGAGCGTGTTCCTTATACATTTGGAAATGTTCAGTGTCGAGATAGCAAGACGAGGGTATGCCCTGATTCCCGTCACGTTTCCGACGACCACAGGGTAATTTAAAATTTCGTTTCCCGACCTTGGTTGACCAACTCTGGACGCGGTGCCTACGTACCCTTTACGTACAAAAAACACCGTGACTCGGGGATTTGTGACGAAACTAATTACAACGTTTCCAAGGCGGAATAAACAAAGGTGAAATTGTTTCCAGTATGCTCACGTGTGTATATTATTTGGCGTAGCTTTTGTATTATGTAAACATAAATGTAATCTGGAGTTGAAAACAAAGTCAAATGACTTTTTTGTATTGTTATCATAGAATCAAGTAAGTTATTTGATTCTTGACATCACAACAACATTCTATATGTTAATCCAGGTTATAAACTATCTGTGTGTCAAACTTCATCCAGATATGTTGAGCCGTTTTTGCGTAAAGAGTAACAAACATCCAATCATCCATCCATCCTCACAAACTTTCGCGTTTATATTAGTAGGAAGAATATAACGTATTTTAATTTAAATATGATATCTAAAGTTTTTAAGAATCATTAAATAAACTAATGGAATAAACATAAACGAAAGAAATATTTTATGAATTCCTATGTTGTCTCTTCAAGATTAACAGTGACAAAAAGAACAATAAGGGCATTGTGAGAGCCAGAACTAAGTATTTACAAATATTTTTCAATATTTTCCTCTGTTTTGACCGTTGTTGACGTTTGTGACAGTCGTAAATATAAATTCTAGTCACTATTAACTGAATATATTAATTCAAATTAAGCAAAAACATAAAGAAGAATTTATATTTTGATTTTATCACTACTAAATTATTCTTAATTAATATTCCTCGTCCTATCAGGTGTTACCAAAACGATAATAATGTGTTTGAATTAATTTTGATCTTCTTTAATAACGTCAGTAAAGCCAATGGGTAGCATTTGCTAAACTTTGTATGAAAAGTTATAAAACTTTTCATCGTCTATCCATCTCTATGCCTTAAAACAAACCAGTGTGTATTGCCAGTTTTGACATACAATGCTGACAAATTACAAGTTTCCTAACGAGATTGGAGTGATGCAATACTTTGCAATTCCTTGAGGTATATAATCCGTTGGAGAACCAACATAGCCCAAATGATCAGTCACCTGAAGTAGTAAAACCGCTGAGCGTCGTACAGCGAATAGGCTGTAGCTTGGAATAGACTAATGGTGTAGACGTGTCTTGGAATGGAGGCCACGGTCGAAACGCCTCGTGGGCCAACCACCTGCTCGTAGAACCGATAACCTCGAGAAAGCATCTGGCGTTAGATGGTTACGGAAAGCGGAGGTTCAAGTATGGTGGTGCTCAATTAAAAAGGTCTTTATCCAACACTGGACTCAAGTGGGCTGATTATCCTAATTGTGATTTAAAAATAAAAAATGTAATTATTTTTTTTTAAACATATATTTTTGAAAACAACTTTCCAAAAGTGGCTTAAATGTAGATATCCAGTTAACCTAAATACAAAAAATATACAGTTTTCTATGTACAAAAATCGGTCTATTAAATTCATTGGCTTAGTTTAATAAGTTAATGTTACTGAGCAATACGAGCGTCATAAATATTTCTCTTTTAGCTTTTCTTAACAGCAATGTGAAGTCATCAAAAACTTAAATTTCAGTTGTTTGAAATAAGTCAGAGGCGTTTAGTTAAGCGAAAAATAAAGTCAATCTTCTCTGTTTCAAGTGATAAGAGTAGCTCTTACTTTACCTTGTGTTAGCTTAGCTCTCATAGACTTCGCTAAATTCAATTTTATTTTAAAAGCTGAATTCAAAACTTTGATTACCTTTCGTCCTCGATAATGAAGTGTTTCTAATAATTTAAACAAAACTAACGATTCGCCCCCGGCTCACCACGGAGTTGGAATTTTCAATCCTTATTTAACGTAAGCAACTTTATAAAATATCTATTTTACATATTTTAGCTTTCTAAGCTTAGTAGTTTTGGCTGCGCGTTGATAGTCAGGACAAACAATTTCACAAATATAGAAGATATTAAGACTCTATGCGCTCCTTTTGAAAATATTCGATTTCCAAATTAAATACGAGTATATCAAGGAAACCATATATATAAAAATTTGGAGTATAAGTTTACAATTAAATCTAATTAAAAAAAAATAGTTTCAATAAATATTCATTTTTTTCTGTATTCTCACTTATTTACGAGTATATGCTTGGCTCAAGAACAAATATGAAAGCAATCTAAGTAAAGGAACGTATTGTAATTTAAAATCTGGTCGACAGGTGCGCCACGGTTAGGAAGATAGGAAAAGGTTGAATTTGGAATGTGTGCCGGATGTCGCACATGTAATCCCCACTTGGACGCCCTTATTCCGCACACACTCACTTATATTTCAAAAAGACATACGACTCGCTCGTAAATTTTTACGCAGCTTTGAACCCACGACGAACAGAGCGACGTTCCACCTGAATATTTTTCACTAACAAGTGTTTATCGACGGAAAACGTTACCATTTTCCAGGTTCATTATACTAATCTACCAATCCATCTTACTTGTGATTTATTACGTCTGGCTGTATTTGTCTTTGCAGCTAATTTGGAAAATTAAAATTTTCCTTTTTTTTGCATTTTACTAAATTATGATCAAATGTCGCAGTAATATTTAATATTATATTTTAATGTACAATTTAGTATCTACAAAAATCGGTTTATTTTTACTTTTTTTTATTGCTTATTAATAAGAGCGTTCAAAATATTTCTGTTTTAGATTTTCTTCCAAAACTTAAATTTTAGTTGTTTGAAGTAAGACAGAGGTGTGTAGTTAAGCTTAAAAATCAAATCTTTGTGTAAGAATCTAACAAGTAATTTTGACATTACGTGTCAATTATTAATTTTTATTACTAAAATTTAGTGTATTTTTCGTCTGTTCGTCTGACAGGCTGACGGTCCACTTGATGGTAGGTGGCTACCGTCGCCTATATCACCAGCAACGCCACAGGTGCTGCTGCAAGTGCGCTACGACCATAGTAGGATCAGGAAGGGATAAGGAAGGAAAATTGGCTGACATACTGTTATTTCATGGTGACCTTCTGTAAGGGCACAGAAGTAGTGACCTACCCAAATGACTGCTAAGCGCAGTATGCTACTACTTTCATAATTTGTGCTATTCTTTTAAATTTATATAATTTTGAGGCTACAAATTAACTTGGGATTTTTCTGTAACCATTCATATCTTTATCCAACATTAAAAAAAATTTATGATAATAAGAGTTGTTTTATTTATTTATTTATCCTGTTACATAGTGACAGTGTGAACATTATCATCCTGAATGAAAATAATGGCTTTACCTAATTTTTTTTTTTTTTTTTAATTTTTTTATTTTACTCTATCTCTAAATACTCATTATGTAATTCATAAAAACTGTCATGTGCTTTATTGGCGAATGAAATGACGACCACAATTTCCTTTTGTGGTATTTATTTTAATTTATATTTCTATACAAACTTACATTTCGACATTACAAAAAATCTGTAAAGACATACGTAATCTCAATTCATTGCTATATTACTTACCTTCTGCATCATTTCCACAATAATCTAACACATATAAGCTGTAATTTCAAAGATAAGCAGAGTAGTATTTGACGACCCCGTTGAATGAGTGGTTTGGATGCTTGCCTCAACGCTTTGTGCCAGGGTTAGCTACCGGGTTCGATTACTCGCAGTGTCTGCGTGTCCCCTTCCCCATCCCTTATCCTCAAGCGGCAGCGCACTTGCAGCATCTGTGGCGTTACTTATGTTATAGGCGACGGTAGCCACCTACCATCAAGTGGGCCGTCAACATGTCTACGGACCTTCATATAAAAATGTAATATTTCAATTGTAAATACAGTTAGAAAAACGTTAATGAGACAAAACTATGTCTCATAAACTTATAAGCAATTTAATTAGTTTTAACTTAGCCTTAATATACTAATTGCCGCTAAGCAAACTATAGTTGCAACTGCGAACGTTGAGCTATATAACTTAGTAATGAGTTCTGCTAAGTTGTCATTAGCAAAAGGGTCGGTCATAATCGGACGCCGGAGATTGCGGAGTTCGAGTGTCAGCTGATAAAGGCCTCTCGTTCGCAGCGCGAGCCTCCGAAGAGGTTGCCGGTAGTAATTAACGAGGCCATTGCGTTCGACAAGTGGATGATATACGCCACCCGCTACGCCGCATAGTAGCGTACAGACGAGATAACGCCGCCGACCTTTATCACTGTGCTCCTTACCGTTTGTCATAAATTTTATCACTCCGATGAGCGGACGCGACCGAAGATCTCTTTTTTCCAACTCCTCTCCACCACCAAATTAACGAGCCGTGAACTCGTAAGCAGCGTTCCGGGTATTTATTTTTTTTATAAAACACGATCGCACCATTAATGTTTTTTTTTAATCAACACTTTTTCTATTTTTCATAAACACCACACAAGTTTTTTTTTTTTAATAGGATTGGATTACAATTATTACTACTGGACGTTACAACACTTAAATATAGTCTCGATGCACTCAAAATATTTTCTTTACATCTCGAGAAATGTTTGTAGGGTTTGAACGTATCGGTTTCTATCGGTAACACTAGCAATTCCTTGGAGAGACGGTGTGAGCTTGTCGAGAGTCGTGATGTCAAACGTAGCTACATTAGACTCGGCGGCATAATCGAGAGACGAGCGGGTAGCTCGACTGGCGGCCGCCTACGGACTGCGCGGTGCTTTGCTACGAGGTCCGCTTGTAGCAAAGCAGAGCCGCCCGCGCCCGCCTTAGTAGCGCAAGCGCCCCGTCAAGATCGATACACCCCGCCCAAACCATCGTCCCTCCCGTAGGGGGCACAACAGTCGACCAAACGCACACACGCAACTCATTTAACCGACACTCTCATTTAACACACCCGCATTTTTCAGCCGTCTTGATTTTTAAAGTTCCCATTCGCCTTCAGTTAAGCGCAAAGCCTTAAGAACTTTGACAAAATGTGTAAACCGCGTAAAACTTTTGTGCTCCTAAAAGTTTGGGACAATTTAAAGTTGAAATGTTTTTTTTTAGAAATAAATGTGTGTAAAATTGCATTATCAGCATTCACACTATTTACTTTGTTTGTTTGTTGGTTGTTAGTGCGGAGTACCCTAAAAAACTGTTGAACAATTATTTTAGTAGTATAATATTTATTTTGATCGAAGAAGAATGTATACTAAGAAGAAGTCGGGCCCGTGACTACGTCCGCAACTTTTCCTAAGCCAAGGCGTTGAAACATTTGATCAATCTTTGTTGCTTTTATATTTTTCTCAGACGTTGAATTTTTTAAGATCCCTCGGGAACAGTGCTCTATTTCTAGATTAATGATATCTAATGTCCTTTTCTGTAGCCCTGACAACGTGTGCAAAATTTTATTATGATCGAGAGTGGTTAAGGCGTGAAAACGAAACAAACAAACTAATTTTTGCATTTGAAATTATTTTAGTTAAGACATTATTACATATTTGATAAACATTTAAAGAGTTAAAAATTAAATTTTAAAAATAAATTAATTAAGCCGCATTATACAATAACTATGATGATTACAATTTTTTATTTAAAGAAAGTAGGTTCTATAATTCCTTCATTCCTTGATTCTGAATACAGAAGTAAACGGGGGAGAGTTGGCAATAATATCAGTTAAGTATATCAAAATGTAATAACTTCTTACTGTGATTGGATAGGTTTTACTTTGAGGTAATGAGAAATGTATGTAAAAAAATAGTGTTTTAAAATATATCGGTATTTACTTATACGGATTTTTTAATATAAATCGGTACCGCAACACAATCGTTGAATATAAGTGTAGCAACGCATGTGTAGTAGATGCGGAAAGGCAATCCAAATTTATTGCGCGCTCAATCAGACCCTCGATAACACGTACCTTCTTCTGCCGATACATTGCGGACCGGCTCACACTAAAAGAAATCAGTCCCACAAAGGTTTCGAATCTATGGATTGTATAGTATCTCCTTTCTTTCAGACGTACAAACATTCGCTCACATTAGCATCACAACGGTACCATTACTATTTACTGTATACAATTTGCTGTGCTTTTATATTTAAGTGCCAACAAGCTTAAATGTTTTGAGTATATATTTTGGTATTTTATTTTATTTTATTTTATTTTATTTAATCGAGATACCAACAGCACATCAAAATTCACCAAGTCACATACATTAGTTATAAAAACACGTTTACATTTGCGTACCAATTACTGGTATCTACAGCTATAATAATACGTTACATGTTGTCTCTGTTAAAAATTTAGAAAAAAATATAAAAAAATAATAAGTCAATTCAATTAATTACATTATAGGTACAAGTCAAAGCTACATCCAATAATACAATTTAATCCTATCAACAACAATCCAATCAGCAACATCAATACGTCAGACCATAAATTCACAACTACATTATTTATATTATTATTTGAATAAAATAACGTCAAAATGAAAGCAATTAATCAATACTTTTGAATCTTGAGAGTTTCCTTTTAAAACAATTCAAGCTGTCATGAAAAAAGTATTAAATATATATTATAAAAAAGTCGCTATCCGCCTTTGTCTATTTCTCAGGTTATAAGCTATCCAATTATGGTAAGGTTATCACTAATGAAAAGAACGATAAACGGGAAAGATATTTGTAATAGAATTTGCAGAAAAAAATGCACGAAGCCATGACCGGATCGCTAGTATGTTAATCTATACTAATATTATAAAGAGAGAAGTTTGTATGTTTGTAAAGAATAAACTCAAAAACTACTGGGCCAGGGAAGCTAGAGCCACATTGTCAGGGAGTAACATAGGCTATATTTTATAAAGTTACGCGAGCGAAGTCGCGTGCAACAGCTAATAATTAATAGACACTACTTAAATTTATAAACTAGACTGTTGCCAAACTTTACAATCATGGCATGATCATAATCAATGTCGTAATTTGAAAGGCACCTTACCTTAGTGAGCAACATTAGAATATCATTCTAAACTCTTGCGCTGTTATTTTCTGCTTAGTGATTCCAGTTAAATTATCAACATTTTTCGTAATTTAGAAGCTCTATTTGATTTGTGTGTATTAAAAAAAACTTTTAGTTCTCAGTATGACATAAGATTTTTCGTGACCTGATTTGTTCACTGGTAAAGAACGTTTTACAAAAGAACGATATATATACAAAAAGTTCTATCACCTTTCATCAAAGTACAAGCGGAGACCACTTGTCATTTAACTTATACAAGGTTAGTTGAGTACTGCCCCACAGGTATATGCATATGCAATTTTTACGAGCCAACCTCTCTTAGGTTTGTCGGAAAAGATACTGCTATTTTTGGAACCGTCTCTGGTTGTATATAGGTTGAAGCATATATTGTTCACGAATACGGTACTGTTAGTAATTGCGACATAAATTTGAAATACTGAACTATAATAAAGGTTTTTTATTATACTTACATATTGAAAAGTTATTCAATAATTGTTTTTTAAGTCTACTTTAATTCAACGACCTCCTTTCTATATATTACTTACTAATTGAGCTTGTGGTGTAGATTTTCCTGCTGTCTAATTGTAAGACGAAAGAAGTCTCGGTTCAATACTAGTAAAAATAGACTGTTAAAATATATAATGAACAAAAATATTTCACTTAACAATGCACGAGATGAATCTAAAAATGAAATGAAGTGAACCGTGAAAAAAAAGTTTAATCACTTTCTTTTCAAGTCGAGGGTGTATTTTTCAAGGGCAATACGATCGGTTTTATTTCAGTAACACTCTCATGAGTAAGAACTCATTATGTGCCAAGTGTTTCAGCTTTAGGCAAAAAACCGTCTTTTATCGGTTGGTCGTCAACTCTGGTTTTTTCCTTCTTTAATATTATAATTATTGTAATCATAATGAACTGATTAGAATTTGCATAAAAAAAATTCACAAAAGCTTATTATTTACTCTATGATACAAAAATTTGGATTTATTATGTTTTATTAACAAAATGGTTAAGTTTTTGTATTCCTGACAAGTATTAGGTCTGCCAATTTGTGATGGGCCATTGTGTTGTATGGATGTAAGGCTTAGACAATTAATGAAGATCTTATAAGACATTTAGAGGCATTCCAGATAATAGGCACATGTTGTCCATTAGCTGATATTATTTGCTAATTATACATATTAAACAAAGGAGCAGGCCGCCTCTTTCTGTTTTTTTCGCTAAATTCTTCTCAATTAAATTAAAAATCGCCAAAAAGGTTTTGATACGGTTTTCACCAATGGGAAGAGCAATAAATGGCAAAGGTTTGTGTATGCAAACCTAACATAAACCTTCCTCAAATTAACAATAATTTAAAAAAAAATTTGCATACGTGCGAATCTGGGGTCAGGTCGCAAATTTTTTGAATAAATTAAAAACATAGTAAAAATTTGAAATCTTAAAGTATTATTTTACCAATAAATAAATTAATAATTATATAATATGTTTTCTTTAATTCAAAAGCATTATTTAATACCTACAGTAAAATAGCAATTCGATGGGATTGCTATCAACAATGATTCAGTGCCTTATTTATGCGCATTTTGTATCACTGCACGAGTCTAATCCGAATAATGGATCCAGTATCCACTGCATTGTTTTGACGTGTGTAGAAAACATAAAATACGTGGAAAAGACTGGCTAGAAACCATACATAAGTAAAAAAATGAACACTTTCCGGTTTACCTACAAAAAAACTAAAATAACGTCAACAAAAAAAGAGCGAACGTGTCTGCATTGTTCAAATATAAAACGGTAACGTTTCGCTATAAAATATTTGTAAATTACTTGACAACTTTATTTTAAAATAAAATACATTTACGTATAAATTTTCAGACAACAAATTTAGAGAGGCACTTGAGATAACTTAGATTTTTTTAATAATTAAAATAACATTTAAACATAACAATGTATTGGTAAAATTTATAAAATATATATATTAGTATATTTTACCAATATATATAAATATACCTTATTATTATTTAAAAACTGATTTAACTTTATAAAATTTTCAGTTAATTATATTCAGCTAATTATTATATTACCTTAGAGATTATTAATTCGCGGCAAAGATGATTTATAACAACTAGCTCTTGTCCGCGTTGAAAAATAATAAATATGACATTTAAATCAGGAACAGTACTTTTTTCAGGTTGAAAGGTACCCTATGTCCTTTCCTATATCCCGGATAACGTGTATGCAAAACTTAATTATGATCTGTTTAGTATTTAAGGCGTGAAAAGGTAACAGAGAGTCAGACATAGTTATTTTCGCATTTATAATATTCCTAGTAATATCTTTAAAAAATTTTATGTAACAATGGACTTGTATAATAATGAATAACAAAAGCTGCATCAGTCTATACTCTATACCAAAACAATATATGGAATTCGATATTAGCGCGCCGAGCGTGTGGCTTCGCGTTGTGCTCGCTTCAGTCACACTCCGCATCACTGGTTTCATTTGTGTACTAATTCATTCCACGGGCTAATTCAGGGGAAACCCCTACATAGTCCAAATATTAAATAATCGAATCAATGTGGAACCGTATAATCAAATGATTCATCAAATACAGTAAATATATTTTGAGACATTGTTTGTAACGTGTGACGGACATATTGTAGTATTTCGGATGGGATGTAGCCTGTATAACTGTGCAGAATCTTCTCAGGAATCAAACAAGTACAAGGGTTGGGGAAAATTTAGAATAAAGGTTTATAATTAGAAGGATTAACAGAATGTGTGCTATTGGGGTGTGGCTGTGTTGTGGACACGGCCGTGTATTTTACGTGAAAACATGTACTCGTACGTTACGCGTAATACTTTCTTTGATCGTATATATCCAGCGAATTCGATATAGGTCTAATTAAATTGTTGATGTAGGTGAGAGATATGTAGCCACAACATCAAACTCTTTCTCCCGATTTTTTTATCATCACTTATCTGAAGCAAATTTAAAGTATATTAGTATTCATGTCAAAAATGTAGTACCTAAGGTACTGCCATCATTTTGTCATACTCTGAAACTGTTAATTCACTTATTGTAATTAATTGTAACACCATCGAAACAATATGAACATTTTTCATTGGTATTTTTTCATGCAACATATACATAAACCACAATATTAAAAGTAAAAATCAAAGTAAAAAGGAGCATTTGCATCCCTTACTCACGAATCAATACAACTTTAAGAGTGCTATTATTTCGCAGTGTTCTTCTGTATGGTGGTTGTTAAGACTGTTATGACCTTTCTAGTTACGAGGAAAGCAATGTGACCCGCCCCTTCCAACGCTAACATTCTTATATTTCTTTATGTTTGTAATTCACTTGAATGTGCGACGATATCTCAGGTAAGTGAGGCTTATACGTTTGTGTGGTATTTGCCACCTACTTAACTGCAGCGCAGTGTTTGTGATGCAAACACTTAACACTGGTCAAAGGGAACTTGAAATTGTATGCCAATGTTTAGTACATTATTAGCACATGACAAAATTGGAATACCCTTTTTAGATTGGATTTTTTTTATTTTATTAAAAAAAGTAATTAGGTTCATAATTTATATTTGAGAAATAAAAATTAACTATTTTTACTCCAGCCTACATAAAAAGGGAAATAGTTCAAACTTCGTTTCTCCTCACGTGAACCTCCCTACTCTGCGATCTACCGTCGAGTGTGGCAATTCAGTATTTGCCTGAGCCATCCCAAAAGTGGGAGCAACTACATGCAAGATCGGACTTGAGAAGCTGTCCAGGTGTGAAGAATGGCTTCACGCTATTTAGAATGCCAAACTTTTTGACCTCTGTCTGGGCTTTGGACTCGATAGTAGTGTCAAAGTTGAGGTTTGAGCACAACCTCATGCTAAGAAGCTCGAGATCATTGCCTGATGATTTCAAGTTACTGATGCACCTCGGAAAGTTGAAGCCAAGTCGAAAGGGTTCCTTTTTGCAGAAAGCAGACACGCTTGTTATCTTGTTAAATTTCGAAGTGCATACAACTTACACGTCTCTGAAATACTTCTCCAAACGAATCAGCATATTTCATACATTTACTTAGTACATATGTGCATAGCTTGAGAATTCGAAGAATATGTATAATGGCATTCACACGAGCAGAAAAATAATAGGTGTCAACACTAAATAAATATATGTCTGTGAGCAATACAAGCTGGAATGTAAATGTAGCCATGTTTGTAAGCAAACGAGTTGAACGAATGCACAGGGGGTGTTTGGAACGTCCGGCCACCGGTCGACGTAACCGAATCGAGATCATTTACACAAATATTTTGAAAAAATAAAACAAGCCGCGAAATGCACAGGGCTATCCGGTCAACACTACGTACCGAATCTTTCGCGATATCACGACTCGTGTTGACATAATATTATTTTTATTAAATAGCATTTTCAAATGTATGTTTTTGTTAAACATTGTTTTTAAATGTTCGTCGTCATACAGGTTCTTTTGTTTTCTTAATCCCTGATTTTATATGATTTTATTTTTCAGTCTGAGTTATGTATAAAATCTAAGTCAGCCGTAGGACGTCTACTGCTGGATATAATTCTCCAATAGTACCGGTCAGACGCAGCCTGGATACACCGTCGCCTTTGATGATGATAGCAACCACAATTTTTGATTGAATTCATATTGTACTAGCTGTCCCGCTCCCGGCTTCGCCCGGGGTGCAATTTTTATAATAAATATTTACTTAATCCAGCTGATAAATTACCTTACACCGAAATCTGTGAGAATCTCATGGAACTCAAAGTTGTTTTAAAACTTATTTTAAAAGTTATCTGTGAGTTCTATAAAATTCTCACAGATGGCGGTGTAATTTATTACTCTTTCTCATATAATAAAAAAATAATTTGCAATAAAAAAATACTATAAATTGAGATACAAACTATCCTATCTTTTAAGTTGAATACGCTTATACAACACAAGGTATCCAATTATCCCCGTATTACTATAGGCGCGATTATTTCTCTTTCTGGAACTCAATTCATTTGGCTGAAAGACAATGGAAGGAATAATTTAACCATGAATATTAATGAACTAAAATTCCCACTCATCTCGCAGCTCACGCTTTTATTGCGTATTAATATAATGGCCTCTGAATGCCCTACCAGGATATCGATAAATCTTCGTAATTTACTCCCTCTGTTTTTATTCTTTGCATAATAGAGTTGTTCGTAAACAATCGGCAACTTATTTGTAGTTATTCAAGCTTTGTTTGAGCCAGGATGTTTATTAATGATATAAATGAAAGATATTTTTGGTCAAATTATGCTATAAATATCACATTATTCTTGCAATATTCGTCGGGATTATACTAGTAAATTATGTACATTTTGATACCATATCTTAACTTTATTTATCTTTAACGTTTATTTGGAACTTTCATAAACTAATAATATACACCACTTAGTTGGTGTATATTATTAGTTCTAATCTTGAAGCAATCAGCGCCTCAATCATAATCACTTTGCATAACGACTGAAAGACTTCCTCTTTCAGTCGTTATAAGAAAAGTTTCTCTATTTCTGTTCAACTACTCGCATGTTTCTTTTTTTTATACTCGTAAGAAAAAAGCCATAGTAGCGTCCTGATTAGATCATGGATGTTTCTTTGTACTAATACAGTAAAATCATCATTGAAATTGAATATTTCATTTTATTTGTATATTCATTTTATTGTAAACTGCAGATATGTATAAAATATCGATCATTTGTTTATAAATAAAATAAAATACAGATATATTATATCACACCCACTTTTAAATGCTTATTGTAGAGCATTTTGAAGTGAAAAGTTTCTCTTTTGACACGCGTACTCTTTACACGCTCTTGTTTTTTTCTCTCGATATTTATCTTGGATATCGAAGGTCTGTGCGCAACTGTTGGTACAAAAAAAGTAACCGCAAGCCGTACAAGCGATGCAAACTAAACGAGTCCGGATAGCGTGACATGGCATCGACTCGGAGCCTGAAACTGTTTGCTACGCAAACATTCTACGTAACAGCTACGAGCGCTACGGGAGTATTACTGCTACGATTTCTGCCCTCTGCCATTTGTCTACGATATTCGAGAATCTTTTGTAATTAGTCTAATTAAAACATTGTATGTACTGATACTGATATTCAATTGAGAATTCTCAATCACAAAGTGAAACAATATATTATTTAAAAATCCGTCGTGTAAACTTCGTCTTATGATATGGAAATTAAATATTTATGTAAAGATGTATTAAACAGTAATTATTACCACAAATTTTACAAAAACTTAATAAAACTTAAATTTATATATAATAAAAATAACAAAAGGTATATATAAGTAATGTTCGTTTTTAAGTATTCGGAATTTCTGGTTGTTCTCGGGTTAGAAAAACCAATCGCTACATTCTAACTGTAACTGACTAATTTATGTAAAATACTTCAAATGATTCCGCATTGAGCTTAACAAAACTCATAAAACTTTATTTATTGCTTTGAATGATTTATTTCATGTACTTATAACTTTTGAGTCAAAATTTGTAATCCTTTTCACATTTTTTCTAATAAATTACGTAGTTGACAGGGTAACTAATAAGTAATAGTATGGAAAACTATGATATCATGTTCGTTAGTGAACTAATTAAAAAAGTTAAAACTTTTATTTTATATTATAATACATTAGCTGTGACTCACGTCATTCCTTGCATTGAAATCGAATAGCATATATACATTTTCAAAGATCACTCAGATCTGCCATTTTCATCATAACCAATCGAACGGCTTAAAGTTTATAGAATTCCTAAATAAAATTTTATGTTATTCTAGTCAGACGAGCCCCGACTTCGCCTGGACGCAATTACGGAAATTAGTACACATAGCCTATGGTACATTTAGAATTGTAGGTACTTTTTAATTATTCAGGTACTTTTAGGTACTTAAAATCGCGTCTTATTTGACGGTTAATCTGTAGACGTTAGAGCCAAATTTATTATAGATTTGGGGCCTACTATCCTTTTATTATGTTAGTGATATTTCTTCTAAGTTTGTACACTTCACTCTGTGGCACCCCCGGTAAATATCTTTCTTTATACATTTTTTTTTAAACTTTTCATTGGGCCTAAAATTGTAAAAATCTTACATCCAATAAACAAACTTTATTCGGTTAAGAAATACAGCTTTCGTTCTAATTAACTATTTTTAACAATTTCCCGTAAGATCTTTCCAAGCCAACGCCCAATTAACGTAAAACGAGACGATATCTCTGATTACAGCATAAATTTTGTCACTCAGTTACGCCTAATGAAATCAAGACAAAATTTGATGGAAATTAACAAGTTTGTAAGTTTGTTTCAAAAACATTAAATTGTTTATTGTTAAATCTAATTACCTACAGTATAAATAACAGATACATTTATCTATTTTACCATTTATTTTGTAAAGTACAATAAAGATAAATTGAAACTAAACTTAAATTCACAATGCCATATTAAGTTTGTTTAATATTACAAATATTACATTACAAATGCTACATAAATCATATCCTTATCCTTACGACTAATATTATAAATGTGAAAGTAACTCTTCTGTCTGTCTGTTACTTTTTCTCGCCTTAACTACTCAACCGATAATAATGAAATTCTACATACACGTTGTCAGCTATACAGAAAAGGACATGAGGTACCTTTCATCTAGAATAAAAGTACTGTTCCCGAGGAATAATCTAAAATAAAATAAAAAACCAACACCTGGCAAAAGTATTATAGCAACGAGAGGTTAAGCGTCGGACGAAGTCGCGGGCACCAGTTAGTGTTATAAGTAATAAAATTATTTTTATTATTCTTATTCTTTAGATTATTATTTTGCTAGAAGCAGTTTGTAAAACGAAAATTTTATAACGATTTGTGAACGATAATCGGTTGAGTAGTTAAGGCGTGAAAAGGTAACAGGCGGACAGACAGAGTTATTTTTACATTTATAATATTAATAAGTATGGAAGTATGGTATATTAAGAAGGTGTTATATTCTCATATAACTTTTAGACGAGATTTTAAAAAAATGTATTCTTGGTATAACAAGTACTTTATCCAAAATTCAACCCTTTTAATCTGTCAATCAGTCAGTTCACTGTAATGTTTTATATAAATAAAAGAGAAACAACTGTCGATTAGCAACTCAATAAATTTTATTTATTGATAGAGGCATGTCGAAAAGGAAGATCGACTTCCTCGAGGCAACGACATAATGTGACGAACGGAACACGCACAAAATCGCAGAACAAGGAATCGATAAATCTTCCATTTGTTGTCACCCCATTTGGCGGCGGGAGAGATGCATGAAAGAAATGTCACTGCCACATCCTCACTGCTTCGTATTACATTTTCACGTCTATTATAAACTATCTTTCCCCAAAAATATATACCTAAACTCAATTTCGAATTAGAATCAATTTTGACAAAGAAATTTATCATGTGTACTTATCATCTTTTTTTTTTTTAAATCCCACAGTAACCTAACATTTTTCCAGTATAAAAAGTATCATATAGTTTAATCCAGGTAACCATCAATAGTTACATCAGTGAAAACTGCGTTCTACAGTTTCTGAGATTAACGTGCACAAACGTACAGACAAACAGACAAAAATTCTAAAACTATTTTTTTTTATCTATGTAACGTGTATAAATTGTTTTTTGAAAAAATATTCATTGTACAGACACTGCTCGTTTATGATTTTATTATAATGTATAGATATCATATATAATGCCACTGTTGAACTTAAAACCATTAAATGACCATCAGCCTTCTTAATAAAAAAAAAATCTAATTCCAGCATTTAAATGGTAGATGACAATCACGTAACCACCGCATTTTGTATAAAAATATCTGGAAATAAGTTTTAAAAATTTTTCCAATCTAAATTGTAAATGTCACAGAAATACAAAAACATTTCTCCATATAAAAAATTGTTTGAGACATGCATGAAAAGAGGGATGTTGTTCTGATAATTACCGATAAATGACGTCGGTCGAAATGATCCGGTGTTCGCTGATTATAGCCGGATATGGAATGAAATGCCTGACACGCAGCGTAACATTCCGACAGCCCGTTATGAATTTTACTTCTGTTCGCCCTAAAATTCATCTCGACATTACCCTTAAACGTTGGCATACCTACTTAGCAAATACTTTTCAACTTATTTAGAATACTTCCACTCACATAATACACAAGATTAAATATTCATTTATTCATATGAATCCTAATCCTAATAATTATTATAAATGCGAAATTTTCTATATTTGTTCCTCAATAACGCAAAAACGGTAAGTTTGACACACAGATAGTATATTGCCTGGATTAGCATACAAGATACTTTTTATCCTTTTTATTTTCAGTCTCTGTAGTTAATAAGAGTAAAATATCCAATAGAAACTTATATGTTTTCGACGACAACGTTGTATCATTTGGCGGCAGAGTTCTTCATTTGTGGTGGAATTGACGAGGTCTCATATAGATTGTACGTGCAAAGAATGTTCATAGATGGACGCTTGTATTGTGTTGTCGCGTATTTTCTACAGCGGATGTACAAGAGAAACTTTATTATATAAAATTGATAAAAGAGCTCTGAGAGAGAGAAAAAATAATCAATACAAAATTTAATTAAAACTCATTTGATATTTTAGATAATTAATGAATCAACACGACATTAAACATGCACTTTGTAGTGAAAATTGCATTTTCAACAATAAGATATATATATTTTGTGCAAGTAACGTCGGAATAAAGGGAATGGGAGAATAGTGAGTGACACAGGTCGGACAGCCGCGGATACATTTGTCATTCCACATCTTTGCATTACTGCCTCTGTCATGTCCAGTGGGCACTGCGAGAAAATAATCACCATCGTTATAAATTATATACAACATGCCAAATACAAGAAAAAAATAAGGGTATATGAAACATTTATTTTTTGCTCAATCATTGCTCTAACTAGCTGTTGCACGCGACTTCGCCCTTGTAACTTTATAAAATATAGTTTATGTTACTCGCTGATAATGTAGCTTTCTATAGATGAAAGAATTTTTAAAATTTGTCCACTAGTTTTTGAGTTTATTCATTACAAACATACAAAAAATACAAATCCTCTCTCTATAATATTTGTATAGATAAAATCGTAAACGAGCCGTGTCTGTAATTGGATATTTTAAAAAAACGTTGTACGTATGTTACCGAGGTCAAAAAAATAGGTTCAGAATTTTTGTCAGTGCACGCTATTTTCAGAAACGGCTCAGCCAATTAGAATTCGGTTTTCACTGATGTATTGTAACAAGCTTCCCGTAATATTTAGTGTTTGTTTCACACGACTGGAGTTTACTCCTTACGAACGATTATAAAATTTAAATTTTCACAATTCGAACACGCTGTAAGAACAACATTGTTCTTTTTTTTTAATAATATTGTGTAGATGGCGCAATATCTCTGAAACTTCAGATATTTTAAAATACGCATAACATAACGCATTCGTGTGACAATTTTGATTTTACTCCTATAAATTTTCATACCACGTGCTTTATATATGTACATTGTACATATATATGCAAATCGAATACTGAAATACCAAGCGTCGAATACGGCGTTACAAAGCTGTGGGCATAGCTAGTTTAATAATAAAATATTCAATTTCATGATCACAAATGTATAGTATGATTTACAATCAGAAAACTTTTTTAAAATTCGAGATTGGCTCATCCAAAATAAGTTTTGGTAACGTGTAACTCTTTAGTTATAAAAAGGAATCACTTACTTGAGTATCCATTGTATTTCTGTTTAAGCAATCTTAAAAGCCAATGTGCTGTACCAAATAGAATATTATTATCATATTTCTGCCGTCATTTGGCCTCAAAGAAAGAAACACTTGCAACGTTCGGTTTGCTGCTTTTTATATGTAAAAGGTTCTATTTCCTCTTCGTTTTTGCTTATATTATAATACCCTCTTTTCCCGCCAGTTTTCATCGTCTCATTTGTTATTCATGAACGTCTATATTTCATCTCATATCGACTTCTAGCGACTGACTCGAAAGCTGAGAGTCGTTGATATGACTAGAATCATGTCAAATGGCTTCATGTTTATTCATTTTAATTAAGTTCCAATTATTCAATTAAGTATTAAATATTTTCGGCTTAAACAAAATCATTTTTTCATTTACATTAGTCTTCCCTAAAATTCTACAATCCCGTATCCACCATAAGCAGATTTGTTGTAATTTGGTATTGCGGGTCGAGTGTGCCTTCTGATGAAGGCAACTACTCATTGTGCCCTGCCACTTCTGAATTTAAAGCACATCTCAATAATAATTCCCAGAAGGAATATATTTTAATAAAATAATAATTCTTGCAAGTGACAGTCTTTTATATATTTAGGGAATAGATCAAAGTTGGGAGCACCCGAGCCAAGCCATTGCTTGAACGGCGCGCAACAGCCATCCTAATGAAATTACGGCCGGTCGGGGACTCTTGTGCTGAGTCTCCCTTTTTCAGATTTATGTTAACTCGTTTAATTACACAAGGGCCGAGAGCGTCAACCACTTTTAAAAAGTTCCTTTACCTTACAGTACAATATGCATATATATTACAATGTACCTACATTTTGTAGGCGTCCCACACTTAGAAACTGGGCAGCCACAGTTACCATTATGAAATAACATGATGTGTTCTTCTGTTGTATTTCAGAGAATAGAGATACCGAATCTCGTTATCCAAAACCCCACCTAATTCCTTAACCTTTATCGTATCAGCGTCGGCAGCGCAATTGCCCTCCCCCAGGTGGCAATTTTATAACTCACTGTTTACTCTTTATGATCATACTGACAATTTATAATTATATAAAGTATTATAATTATAATTTATAAAACAGTTATAAAAGTATTAATAATGTATAATTATAAAAAGTTTTATAATAATTATAAATTACTAGTTGGTGCCCGCGACCATAACAAAAACAAAAATATAACAACTGAGAAAATATTTGAATAATATAACTCCTGACGTCTTTATCCCTGTGACTATGACAAAGAGTTTTGAAACTATTTTTAGACGATTTTTCAGAAACCTAACATTTTTCAGAATAAAAGCATTCTATATGTTAATCCAGGTAATAACCTATCTGTGTACCAAATTTCACACAAATCTGTTTGGTAGTTTTTACGTAAAAGAGTAATAAACATACATACATCAATAAAAATTCATTCATTATCACAAACAGGCTTTTTACCAAACAGAAAAACCACATTTTTAAAGTTAAGGAGCCTTTCTGGTTGAGTCTCTCTGTGATATAATTCCACAGCTGTCAACAACAAAATATATTTTCGTCATATTGGAATTGGATATTCCAGTTTTGCAACTAAACGAAATGATCAGTTGTATATAAATATTATTATGCTGTTTCCAAATGTCTTTATATTGTATGCGTTGCTTATATTCATACGACAATAACGAAGATACCAAATCCACTTTGCATGACCTCCCGCGATCTTTTCTGCCGGAAAATTGGTTCCAAATTTCAAAGAGGTCAATGTAATCCTGATTTCCATTTCATTTTACCATTTTAATATTACGTCCGTCGTAGCCAGGGCAGTGGGAGGACCTTTTTTAATCAAATATAATTTCTTTCGTATTCTAAATAACAATCTTTGTTCCATTTCGAAAGTCTTAATGATAATTGTCTGGTTGATTCATTTGTAACCAACTACTGGTTACGCCTAAAACGGAATTATGGCGGAATCTTGCCTACGCGCGTTGATGGTAACGACCAAATTATACTATTTATTTTAAACTCCAATGTGTTGACGTAAAGTCACATTTTCTTTAAATGACAAATATTTGATTGGTTTAAAATGACAGATGACAGAGTTTATGATCTGTGCATATGTAATTTTTAAAGTAATTATAGTTTATATAAAGTTAATTCAATGTAATAAATAACAAAGACCATAAAACTAAACAATTGATGAGCTGATATTAAAATGAAATAAGGCTTCTGAGATTTTATACAATTTTTTTTTTTAGTGAAAACCTCATTGGCGCTTTGGGCACTTTTACTATGAGGAAAAAATAGTGAACTCGCGCCGTCACGCTTTGTGAGCGACACTGAAATAAGTGTATAATAATTGTATGAAATAAGCGCCATCTATCCGAATCAGTATGTACGCACTTCTTGGTAAAAATAAAGGTCCTGGGGACATTAGTTTATTAGTAAGACGATTTAGGGAGAGAGGGGGGGTAGACCATGTCTTATTTTGTCTTACAAGGAAAACCACATGGAGGAAGTCTTGATAGTTCTTACGTAATATCATAAAAATGCGGAAAATTAAGATTATACTTTGAAAAACGCAGGCATCCGCGCGAGTGCCGGATTGATCAAAATCTTATGTAAAGATAAATGATAAAGAAAAACTTTAAAATAAAACCACAGTTGACTATTACCAAAAAATTAAAATTACTAGTACCTTTGTGGGTACAATAAACGTTCCTAAAATTTTTTTCTTTAAAAAAATAATAATTAGAACAAACCTAACGTGTACATTTTTTCTATTAAATTCTTACGTAATAAATATTAAATAGGGGGGAGGGGGTCTAAAACTGACAAAAATCATCTTGCGTAATAAATGAATGGCACCTAATGCTTGGCAAAAATATAATGTCAGGCGTCTTACATTTTTATGTCAGGCGTTATATTGCTTTACATATTTTTGTTATGTAATTAACTACAGTATATGCAGACTTGAGTTATTTAATGTGAAAATATACTTCTTGCAATATTATTTCGTCAAGTAGGTCGTAGGACTGTAACTAAACGATCCTTCGATTCGCATGCAAATCAAAATTATGCAGTTGATTTGTGTGCAAATCGAAGGATTGCTTAAGCAAAGTGACGACAAAAAATATTAATATTCAAATGTGTAGATTGGCCATTTTAGGGCCGGCGCACATTGGAGAACAGCACGGCAAGTAATTAATTTTTTTTATTATTTTGTACCTTAAAGCCCGTCACAAACGTATATAATTATTAATATATAATTATTAATATACCATACCGTGCTATAATATATATTACGGTATACATTGGTGACGTCATAGAAATATATATTATAGCTGCGTGTATGGTCACTCCAATATTTGTATAGAAAATATATCGTAATATGCCTTGCTATAATTTAATTAATATATATTATAGCTACGTGTGTGACGGGCTTAAGCGTTTTTATTATAATTTAATTTTCATTACGTATTATGTTACGATTGTTGGCGTAGCATAATACAATGAAATTTTATGATTTATTTACATTAAAATCGCAATTTTTATAAACAACCTTCCTCGTCTATCCCTCTTTTCATTAATGAAAACCGTATCGCTATCAGTCGTGGTTTAGAATAATTTAGCGGAGAAATAGACAGACGCGGTCAGTTACGGCAAATTGGTTCCTAAATATGGTTTATTCCTACTTAGACAAAAACTTAATTAAGTTTTATTATATACACAAACCTGTCGTGAAAAATTATCTAATTGATGGTGAAAATCGATTCAAAGTTTGTTTCTTGATTTAGGAGGAGTTAGCGGATATATAGACCACAGATGCGGAAAGTGACTTCAAATTATAGTAAAGAAAAACTTATGGTATAAAATACTATGAAAAAAGTTCAATACTTGAAAATGCCGCCCTCCAATTTGCGCCGACCCTTAGTGGGAGTTAGATCGGGGAGAGACGACTTGTTGGTCGAGTCGTCTCTCCCTGCTCGCAGCCGCACTCTCGGAAGCATTAGCGCGCATCTAGTTTCGGGTTAGTTTAATCTCAAACAAGCAGATCGAGTTACGGCCCGTCCATTTTGTCCCTTCGCTCTCATCTCATCACATAAAATAAATTGTTTAATATGGAACTACTATGATACTGTTTAGATTGTAATTTTCTAAATACAATCCCTTCTCCTTAATCCTACTAAGGTCAGTAGCTCATTTGCAGCATATAGATGCTATAGAGATATATAGATGCGTTGTCTATAGAGACATTTTTATTTATAGATAATATTTATAGATATTTTTATAATATAAAAAAAATATTATTATTATCTTTATTTAACTCGTCTCCCCCTCCAAAAGCCAAAATGAGGGGAAGACGGTGTTACCCCCGACAGAAGCACAGTCGGTCGGGGTTCAAGGCGACAAGGACAGAAACCGACGCACTATCCTGGCCGTATCCAGCACCACCGCCTTCTGCATCTGGGCCGGGAGGGAACCGCCGCGGAAAGTCGGGATCAACCCGTTGACGGATATAACGACTGGAATGATTTCAGCAGACGCAACAGCCCACATTATTATTATTATTATTATTATCGAATATTATTATTATTATTAACATGGCTTCAAAAAGTATCCTCTATGTTAATCTAAATTTCATACAAATCTGTTGAACCGTTTTTGCATGTAAGAATTACAAACATCCATCCATACATTTATCTTCACAAACTTTCCCATTTATAATATTAGTAGGATTGGTAGGATGATTGAGTAACTATGAAAAAACTATAGAGCTATAGAAATACATAAAGAAAATTTGTACACAATTATTTACAAAGTTTAAATGCGCACGAATCATTAAAATGTAAAAAAAAACTCGTTCCTAGTTTTAATTAAAAAGGTTCAAGTCTCATTCAGTCGAGTTTTTAGTGGAGTATCTACGATCATGAAACTTAGTTAATATCAAGCACGTAACGTTTTAATTTGTTCCCGCAGTGTCGAGTTACGGCGCTGAAAGTAAGTACGAGAACAAATAGACAGTAAATCAGCTTGCTTCTTCGCTATCAGTCGTGGTGTTTAATTAAACGTCAGTTTCGTAGAGAGCCCGAAATGCTTGTGTTTTGTTTTAAACATAAATAAAACCTTCACTCCGTGGTTACAAAATCGCTTACGTACCTTCCCGGTGTACTTAGGTGAACCACTTCTACTACAAGTCAACTGAAGAGTCGATTGCTCGATGGAAAATCAGCGTTGTTAATATAGAACAGAATAATTTTACAGCATATATTTTTAACGTTGGGAAATCCCTCGGGGGATACACGGCAGCGTAGGGGACTTTGTGGGGTTATGCCGGACTCCTACCGGCTAAAACCCAATTACTTTTTAGCGCGGCCGTAAATGGGTGAGGTCGCAAGAACATTATGACACGACATCCGCTACGGCGGTCCAGAGCGGGATGGGCTACGCTCCCTGTCGGAACGTCGTCGGCGTACCAGAAAGTAGAGGTAGGCCGGCCATCTTGGGGAACCTCACGACGGGGAAGGTGGCAGACATAGGCCAGTCGCCTGCGCCCGAGCCTCTTCCTGTAGATCGGCTGGTAGAGGAGTTCCTCTTCCCTCTGGGTTTCCGCCACTTCCTTGCGAGACACCGAGAGATCGGCGCCCACAACGAGAGACAGAATAATATTACAGCCTGTAATAATAATCCTAACTAATATTATAAATGCGAAAGTGAGTTGGTTTATTCGGACACACAAATACACAGACACACAAGTCAAAGTTATAACACCCTGTTTTGCGTTAGGCGTTAAAAAATAATAGGTAACAAACAAAAGTAAATTTTCACAGAGAAGGGGAACGACAATAGCAGTGTTCATATTTTTAAATAATAAATGAATAATCAGGCTAAATTAATTAGCCTCATCAATGATCACCAATTACTTTATGTAAGCCTCGGTAATAATAGAAAACAAGTCTATTTCCATTAACTTCTTCTTCCTAATTGTGGATTATATTGTTGGCCCCCATTATTTATGTGTTTGTTTATTGCTTCCGTCTTTCCCATTGTCTTAATTATTATTTGGATAGAATTGTCTTTTATGGGCACACTTATATATAATGTCCCTTAGTAAAATATTTGGTACTAATAATATGTTATTATTTTGGTAATTGGTATGAAAAACATCATAAAATTATTATTATAAACCTAAAGCCGAATACTACTTTGCCTATATAATATAATGTGAATCGCTTTCCGCGTCTTTCTGTGTGGCCGTTAACTCCACTTAAACCACGCAACAGTTTTTGATGCGGTTTTCACAACTGATTAGATAACCTGAAAAAAACATGAAACTTAAACGATAAACTATTCAACCGATCATCATGAAATTTTGCATACAAGTTGTCAGGAATGCAGAAAAGGACATAGAGAAAATTTTATCCAGAAAAAAGTACAGGTCCCGAGGGATCATCTTAAAATTAAAATAAAAAAAATAATGCCTGACAAAAATATGGGAACAATAAAGATTGAAAAAATGTTTTAATAATTTAAAAAAAAGCGTGGATAAGGTCGCTAGCAAAAGTTAGTTTATCATAATTTATGACACTCACAAATACAGTATAATATAAGAAAGAGTAGGCTTTATTTAATTAATTTAATTTGTAAGAAATTATTAGAACTAAGAGTTCTTTTTTGTTACTGAGATCGATGTAAAATTTAAGTAGGTAAATATTATATTTGCAGCCAGATCATCTGCGAATTGGGCCTCTCATCTTCACATGATATTACACAAAACATCAATACAGAAACCTCAACGCAGTGTATGGTAAAAAAGACAATGAAAAAGCTACACCGTAGTATGGCCCCGAGCCAACTGGCGAACTGGCGGCTTCGTCGAGATTACAACCATGCTCACCACTCGACACAACCGACCGCCCTATAAAATATCTTCTTACCACTCAAACGTTTTTATATCATAAATATCGATTAGGCTCTTATTTATGGGCTATTTCGCTCTGGTTTTTGTGAGTTTAGTAAGCTCGAACAAATTTCCACAGTATCGCGATGTACATTAGCCTTGTATGGGAGTCATATTTCAGCAAGTCTGTTTATCATGTATGTTAATAGGTATATATGGACTACTGCAGCAATATTTTGCCATTTCGCCAAGGAATTTCCTAAACAAAAACCGACCGAGTTCGTTTGAAACATGGTAGTGTTTGAAATAACACGGGTAACTTCTTGTTCGTTCACTTCGTGGAGTTCATTAATTCGAAAACCTCAAGATCAAAATTTCAACCAATAAAAATTGTTTCGAAAAAAATTAATTAAAATAAAATTAAAACATACATTACCTTTAGACGGGTCGCTTTTTATATCTCTCACTTACCACAAGCTATTGTGCCTGTCTACAAACTATTATACAACTACAAACTAAAATGCGTACGCTTGACCTGCCAATCCTGTAATATTGAAACTGTTATAAAATATATTTTTATTTTTAAACTAACTGGTGGCCGCGACTTCGTCCGCGTTCAAAAATGAAAAATTTAGGAGTATAAGGCCTGAAAAAATATCTGACATCTGGATAAATGCGATGGTGCCACGGCAACAGTGGCACCCAATTTTTGCAAAAGATTGTGAGAATAGATGTATGCATGTTTGTTACTCTTTCACGTAAATAGTTTCACTCAGATAGTTTATTACGAGGATTAAAATAAATACATGATACTTTTTATCCTGAAAAATGTAAGCTTCCCGATGGATCGTCTAGAAATATAAAAAATTGGACGCCACTTTCACGATGGCGACCCCACCGTTCGTCACAGCGATAAAGACGTCAGATACTTTCTCAGGTGTTATATTTTTTATTTTTAACGCGAACGAAGTCACGGGCAACAGCTAGTTATTAGATAAGACATCTAATTATTTTATTATAATTATATGTAATACTAGCTGTTGCATGCGGCTTCGCCCGTGTAACTTTATAAAATATAGCCTATATTACTCGCTGATAATATACCTAGTTTCCCAACAGTGAAAGAATTTTTCAAATCGGTCCAGTAGTTTCGGAGCCTATTCAATTCAAACAAACAAACAATCAAATCTTTCGTATAATATTAGTATAGATTACACAAGTTATAAGTTCGTATTTGTAACATGTAGCTAAATAATAACAATAATTTTGATTTTCATCATCTCAGGCTTGTTATGCGGGCGAGCCTATGTTTTCTCCTTTTGTTCTACCAACAATTTCCTGATATGAAACCCTTTGTTGTAGTGTGATGCAAGCAGCTGGCTCATTGCCAATTTTTCTACATGTTTCATATTTCGCTTGATCAACACCGCTTATAATGTATAAACAATTTATTAATTATATGCATAACTAAAAAACCTTTTAAAAATTACTGTATTCAATGTTTAGTTTTCGACTATTGTAATAATAATAATATATTTATAATATAACGGTCTTATAGCGAACAGCCTCGACTAACACTTCAAGAGGCTCTGTGGTAGCTCCCTGTCCCGCTACTTGCGGCACTCTAATACTCTAATACGGCACTCTTTTCATAATATTTATTGTTTTTGTTAATATTTATATTGTAAAATAATTTAAAATTAAGAAAGAAAATAAATACATATATAAGAATAATAATAAATGTTTATTTCAGACTATTTGTCCATATGTTTTTTTAATAATACCTTTTACATTATATGACAATATTTTACATTATTTAACATTAATAATTCCTATAACTGTAAGGAGTTTTGATTTTAAAACACATATCGCAACATCTACGGTGATCCAAGTGTTCTGGTTCTGCCGTCTACCGACCTTGAATTTTTTTAATTTTTTTTTTATTTATTTATTTATTTTATTAACTAACACGTATTTACACACAAAATGATAACAATGTCTGTAAACCAAGATAGATTAGATAGATAGGATTAGAAGGGCTCTAGCATCCCTTAACAACAGCACCCGTGCTGATATTTCCGATTGTCTCCTATCAGGGGATGTTAACGGTCGTCAGACGCGCACACTGCACAGTGTCATTACTATTCTACTACTACCAAAATATAATGTAATGGTCTAAGTTAATTTTAATTTTTGTGTTGAGAAATATTTGTAAAAATACTCAGGTCACGAATACAGCATTTGTGAAAAATGTCAGACAGTGTAGTAGGAAAATAGAATAAGGTTCGTTAAACCTAGTGTCTTGTCTTTAGACGATCTGATGCAATTTCAGTAAAACAATGTACTCGTTATTCAGCTTCACTATAGTTGTTTTCAAAAGAACACAAAAGAACATAGAGACTTTATAGTTCCTGTTTCAAAAATATCGATATTTCTTTAATAAAAATAATAAAACATGCAATATTTCAGCAGAAAATATATACCACATACCAAAATATATCCTGACACTAACAATTTAAAAAAGATTTTTCTTCATGTTTTGAAATTATGCCTATGCTATTCGTAGGTAAGTTACCTAAAATAGTAATTAATTAATTACCAAAAATTAATTAATTAATCAATTACTATGTATCTACTTTTACTTTCTCACAATATCGCAAGTAAATGATTTTTGAAAATTAGGTCAACAAAATTAGTCATTTTGGTTAATGTGGTTAAGCATGTGTGCTGTTGTGTTTTAGTGGGTGAGTAAAGGATGCCAGACCCCATCTCCCTATACCTTCCCAATCCCTTACCTAATTGGTCTACTGTAGTCTGACTGCCTACTGTAGTCGACAGCGCTCTTGCAGCACCTATGGCATTGTTTGTGTTATAGGCGACGGTAGCCACCTACCATCAAGTGGACAGTCAGCCTATCTGCAGACCTTAACATAAAAAATACCCTAAGAGAACATTTAAAAACAGCTGGCAAAAGAACTTAAAATTCATAAATTAATGTGCTAACTAATTTGCTGTTATTTTACAGGAAGGCAGTGGCAGAAGGCTCAATTTTCTCAACACCGACATTCCCGTGAATAAATGCGGTCGCCGGAGGTATTAAAATTCCTTGGCCTTGAAGGATTTATTACTTGCGCTTTAAAATGTTTCAGGCTAAGACATATACAGTTTAATGCATTTTTAAAATTTTTGGAATATTATTTATTGAATTTATAATACTTATTGAGGGTTCCTACTTTCTGATAAACTAGGAAGGTACTAATTATATTTGTTATTTTTTGTAAATAAGTACCGACTGTTAATAGTTTAAAGATTAAGTTTACTTATTTAATATATTTATTAAATAATAATTAATAAATATTTTTATATAGGTATAAAGACTTAAATTAATTAATAAGCTTAAAAACAAATATAGCTGTCGCTAAAAATTGTTATTACTTACTGTGACACGTAAGGTTTTTTTTTTTGGGCAGTAATTTACTATAATATATTAAATCTATAAATCTATAATTTGCTATATACATCTGCCCGATTAAAAACTTTTTTAAATATAGTCTATTATGCATTGTATTTTTATCTAAATTTTAAACTTAGTCTAAGAAGTCAAATTAGGGCGATGAAAACAACGCTTTTCTGCCTCGCCTCGCCTCGCTTTAAAATACCTACTAACAGTTTTTCTTTATTTGTACATATTATCTCCTATTTCTTTGAGTTATTTATTAGTAGATTGTAAAACACGCCTTAAGACGTTAGACGTAATAAGCCTGAATTGTATTTCAGCAATAAAAAATGTTTAAAAGAAATGAGATCATATTCCATAT
Source organism: Synanthedon myopaeformis (assembly GCA_944738685.1). NCBI lineage: Eukaryota > Metazoa > Arthropoda > Insecta > Lepidoptera > Sesiidae > Synanthedon > Synanthedon myopaeformis. The sequence continues at coordinate 7,892,883 of OX122915.1, forward strand.
TCAATGCCACATGCCCTTCCAACATAAAATACGTTCTTTTTTATTTCTGAGCGTAAAACATTCTGAAAATATGAATTTAAATATCTGGCGACGTATTACGAGGTGATATAAGACATGTTCAGTCGCGATAGACGCGGCTCGGCGGAGGCGAACGTGCGATAAAGTGACTCCCAACTCATAATATTCGTCTGGTATGTAGATACTCGCTTAAATGTATGACGGATATTACACCGTACACTACCTAATGTCGTAGACAGCCACAATCATACCAAGGTTTGTCGCAGGTAACCATCTCACTCACAGTGGTTTACAATAATGGTCGAAATCCATACTAATATTATAAATTGTAAAGTAACTCTGTCTGTCTATTACCTTTTCACGCCTTAACTACGCAACCGATCATGATAAAATTTTGCATACACGTTGTCAGGGCTTCAAGAAAGGACATAGGTACTTTTTTTCGTCGAGAAAAAAAGTACTGTTCCCAACGGATCATCATAGAATAAAAAACTAACACCTAGGCAAAGTGTTATAGCAACAAGAGGGCAAGCGTTATATTGCTTATACATGGTAGAATTTTGTAATGCCACCTGAAGGGAAAGTACTCTTAATACTGTAGATAGAAAATTTTACTCAAAGAAAATATTCCTTTATTTTTTGCCTAAATTAGGCAAATCTTTGCTAAAAGTCAAATCTCGTTAATCCTACGTTTATCATATTGTTATTGTTCTCTCTTTATCACTAAAGAACTACTAGATGTTCGTCCTCACTCGCAATACAAACAGTTATTACAAAGAGATTCCCCGGAGAAATACCTCACAATCGTCGCCGGAATTAACCTCCTCCACCTACATTTAAGTATTTATAAACATTTGCTTGACAATGCACTCGACATTGCACTACTGAAGAGAGAACATAATATTACTTTATTGTGCATTACAATTCCGTGACTTTTATTGATTTTTCAAAACTGAGTTGTTATAATATTTTATTTGGAAGATTAATCTTAACATTAACATTAACATCAACACAATTAACATATTCATTAGCAGCTCTGCATATGCCTAATTAGAGTTTTTACTAATGCAACTTATAACACCCCGCTTGTGCGTCTGGTGTCATGGGTTAATAAGAAAATAACCAGAGACAGAGGTTAAATAATGAATTACAAAATTCTAAATATAAGCCTGTCAGTCAGGTGCTAGTAAGATGTAATAGTAGTGGCTCACAAAGAAAGCATACTCGTAAACTGAGTATAAACGAGGAGGAAATAGGGATGCGGCCACGGACGCGCGTACGGAAATGAAGCGGTCCCATAGAGTTTCCTCCGCTTTGCACGCATCGCATTTGATAGCTTTTAAAAGCCTTACATATAATTGAAACCAAAACAGTTTTCCATGATACTAAAGTTGTCATTTTGTACATTTTATTTATTTCTACTGAGTGTGTAGTGCCAGTTATACTCGATTAGCCACCTAGCGGCTAACATCTACGCTGCTTCATTTCCATACAAATTCACGTTTACGCATTCGATGCGTTTGATCGAGCAAAACTCGCACTACACACTCTGGACTACTAACAGAATTGGAAGCTCACTTTATCTATCTACACTTTTTTTTTGTATATTTTTTTTGCTCCTTTAATTTTTGTGAGAAGCATACAATAAAATCGTTAGCTTGTCTGTAACTTGTCTGTAGCTTCTCGGACATAAAAAAAAATGTAGATATATATATATGATATATGGAAATGTTATTGAAATCCAAGGGAGAAAAGGTTATAAAAAGGCATTTTACACACACAACAGTGTAATAATGGCGTAAACGCATTTAGTTGAAGGCTTGCGAGCGCTGCGGAACGCGTGCGTGGGGTGGCACGGGCGAGAAGAGACAATCTGTGCGATGGCTCATTCACTGCTGCAACAAGCCGAGCAAGGAATTGAATTGGAAGCAAATGTGCCGTACGAATACTGGCGTCGAATATAAACTGAACCACTCCCAAATAGGCGCTCTTTTCTCTTCGAATTACGGGGAAATAAAGAAGGCCTCCAAAATCAATTTTATACGTCGACTGATTTTAAATTGATGTTAACTCAGAGCAATGGATTCCGAAGTGTATTCTGAAGTTGAAATCCGTAATTGCAGGTGAAAAAAAAGCCAGCCTTTTATAGTCAATTCTTATACTATCAAGCTACACAGACCGCTTCTGACTAGATACTTCCATTAAATTCATTTGAGCAAGAGATTTTATATAAACAAATATGCATGAAAATTAACAAAAAATGCACCTTAAACTTACTATGTATTATAAACGTTAAACCCAAAAGTATATTTTTCTAACAAATAAACATTATAAATTTATAAGATTTTATACTTTTAACACATATACCTAAGTTTTCAAGATTTTCAAACATATATACCTAAGTTATAAATGTTTGAAAATTACCTAAGTTACCTAAGTTATAAATGTTTGAAAATCCAATATTTGAAGTTACAATTAATTTGTTTACACAAAATCCCTTGCTCAAAAATAGAGTATAGAAATGTTTATTTATCGCAATACAACTTCTTCAATAACATAATATACTTACCTATCTTGTGTTATAAGTAATTATAGGTTTGATATCCGATTATACCTAGTTACTTAGCAAAACTTTCTTTATGAAGTAATGTTTCACTCAGGACGAAACACCAAACTTCATATAACGAACCCAACACTTGCAAATGGAAAGCTTTTAGGTTGTAAACGAATTTTTCTACACTTTCGGCGGACTCGCAATATGTCATGTGAAGGAAATTTTTAATATTAAGTATGTAGAGACAAAGACAAGTAACAGATTTATTTTGTGATGAACTACGAACATTATGAATATAAAACTATTAAGTGTTATTCATAAATTCACATAAATTTTTGCACTTTTAGCAGAAAACACGAGAATCACCTAATTTTATAAATAAAAACTTTAAGTGTTTAATGCCCCTAGCTCGTCCATAATAACACTAATCCTATCTACAAAAAGGCGTCTTTAGGTCATTTTGCGTTTAGGTCATTTTGCGTTCGTAAAATAGGTCATTGTGCGACGGGGGAAAGCTTTAGTGTCATTAATATGTTTTTTCTATTTTCTAAATGAATATTTTTGGTCGAATTTGGAGCATTGGGCGTAAACTGTGTTCAGTGCGGTGTAGCGGACCAAAAGTATTTTTTACTGTCTGGTACGTCTTTCAATTTTGGCGGATTTTTTTACGGATCTTTTACCTTATTAATTTTTAATTCATAGATGAAATTATATATATAGATGATAAGGTAGCAATGAAAAACTATTTAATTCCATTCAGATTATTTTTTATTTCTTAAAATCAAACACCTTTATAATGCAAGCGTCAAGTGGCGGGCGTCAACTATCGTTTCAAGGTCACACGCACCGTATCAGCGGATCTTGACACCAAATATCAGTATCCGTATCCACGGATATACATTTTTAACCATCCGGCACATCACTAATAGAAACCTAAGGTTCTTATTATTTTTCCATTTTCCTCAGTCATAATAATAACTGAATATAACATTGAAAAAAATTTATGCAACCTACATTATTTTATTCATAAACAGGTTTTTGGGGAAAATTCGCAAAAGTATTTCATTTGCATAATGAAAACCGATTCAGAACAAGTACAACTTTGCGAAATAATGGCCAAGCGAATTAAGGATGGGATAGAAAAGGGCTCAGACTTAGTGACTGATATTTAAATGACAGCGTCCTTTCGAAGAAATGCCTCAAAGCCTACCGAAAGGGTTGCCAGCGAAATAGGGGGAGGTTTTAGCCCGTAGGTCACTGGACACAGACACATTTTCCAGTGGAGTCGGGCATACTGATGCAACACTCGGGATATCAGTATCTATGATGATGTCCTCCTCCTGCGGTACAAAAAAAATAATAATAATGAAAACCGGATCGGAACAAGTACAACTTGAGATCTGATATGTAAATAAGTAATTATTTTAACTGTCGTATGTTTAAATTATGTACTGGGGATGAAATTAAAATTAAAATTGTTGTCAGATGAGTGACATTTCGCAACGAGAAAACCCATTACTATGCATGCATGACAATTATTCAGAGATACAGGGTAGGTGTACCGTACCTACTTTTTGTTTTATCCAAATAACTCAATTAAAATATTCATTATAATCCATCAATGTTATTGAACTTACTTATGTTATTAAACTTATGTAAAGGAGCAGACCATTTAAGGTATTTTCCCCTTACATAAAAATTTGGCAAATTTGAACTTACTATTACATTACAGCAATAGAGTTTATGTAAGCAAAGACCTAAGTAAAAATTTAAAAAAAAATGCACCTTAAACTTACTATTTATTATAAACGTTATACCTAAAAGTATATTTTTCTAACAAATAAACAGTTTAAATTTATTAGTTTTCCTACGTTAACCCTGTAGTCATAAATGTTTGAAAATCCACGTTTTGAGAGTAAGTATAAATTTGTTTGCTCAAAATCCCTTCCTCAAATAAATAGAGTATAGGAGTAATTATATAACTTAAGTTAGAACATAAGTTCTCCCGCGGATTTTGTCAAATAGCCAACTTGCACTTTGGTAGTACTTTAACAGTGGAATATTTCGCATGAATGACTTTGTAGTTTCATAAACGCAGCCAGTACGAGATGAAATTAGGTTGTCTATTTTCCCGAAGTTGTATTTATCGATTGCATTTATTATTAGTCGTACACGGTACAAAAATCAAGCTAACTATCAATTGATAAAAACTTGAATTGAACTAAAACTTATCAATTGATGTAAGATGAACATCAATTGATAAGTTTTGAAAGACTTAAAGATTAAGTCCAGAAGAAGCAAGACGTAACTGAGTCATTTAAGCTCCAATACAACTCAATAGAATATTCCAACTCAACTCACCTACTCATTGATGTGTTGTTTTGTATAATAGGTTTAAAAGCCACATCCAATTATTGGACAGTCTACCTGCCCGTGTTTTGATATGAACACTTTTAGGTACCTTATTTTACCATAAAAAGTCAATGTTGTAATTAAAAGTAAATTGTATTTAATTTGTACAAGTCCTGTAATAAATGGAAAAAATGTTTTGTGTTTAACACACTGTTTTTGTGTTAAACCACTTCGAAAGTCATAATAAATCATTGCTCTTGAATTTTCTCTAGTCAATTCCATTTTCACACTGACTTTACAAGTTCGACAAGACCTTGTGACAAGACCTCGTTCTTTTTAAAAAATAAATAAATGGTATTCCATTAATAAAACCAAGCAGTTTTCGATTGTAAAGACTTTATTAAGCCAGGAACAATGGAAATATTCCAATCCCGATACTTTTAGTGCAATGAATGTAATGAAATATATTATTTTACATATTTTAAATTTTAAATTGATGCATTTAATTGCGTACTTATACAAATAATGAATAGTGAGTCGAAATCTATTTAAGCATAGAATTCAATTTCCCAAATCAGGTAATTAAAAGATTATTTGAATTGGCATTCACTGTTCCTATAAAGAAAAAGTTAATTAGGTTTGAGATCCACGCGCCTCGATACGACGGCGTCGCTGTCATTAAGGAAGATGCGCAAATGACCCTTTTTTTCTGCTAACCCTCTACGAAATCGTAGCTTATAAACCTTAGATCATAATAATGTCGCATATGAATTGAGATTTAATCGTACCTATTTCGAAATAATTCAAATTTGATATTATTTCTGTTTAAATAATTTTAAAATTTACACAACGATAAATTTACTTACACTGCAGTTGATATTTCTTCTTAAATAAATAAATAAATATATTTTTTATTTATTTATTTATTTATTTATTTTCCAAAAGGTATACCAACAAAACAAACAAAAAACTTACAATAGGTATAGGTAACAAAAGGCATCTTTTGTTACATAGTGTAAATACACATTATGTAATATAATGTTTATGTTTTGACATTTCAATCCTTACCGCCAGCGAAACGCCAGCCTGTGTTTTACATAAATACGTGTAACGTTACGAGTAATATTTTATTTGAGCGTATTATACAATATCAAACGAATACACTAGATTGCCCGCGGCTTTGCACGAGTGGTGTCGTGTTTTAATAGTAGTTAGTCAGTCGTAGGACTGCACGTTAGAAGTAAAAACTTTGCTTTAAAAAAATACGCCATCTGTTTTTGAAACAAGAAGCACGTACTAATTAAGGTAGATGGCGCTTATTTAATACAATTAAACTAGGTAACTTACGTGTCTTTCAGTCTCTCACAGACCGTGACGGCGTGAGTTTACCGTTTTTTCCTCATACCTACTAAAAGTGCCCAATGCACCTCAAGAAGTTTTCACTTAAAAACGTATAACTTTCAAAACATGGACCTCATGTTTTTCTCTAATTCAGAACCTCTGTGTATACTACATTTTTGGTAGATCTCTCCCCTAAAGTATCTATACTTTAACGACCCGCCCTGACTTGGCACAGGTGCATTTTTTGCTTTAAATTATATACAGATTCTGTATATAATTTAATTTATCCAAATTTTTAAAGTTCTAACTTTAGAGAAGACTCGTACAACATACCTTTACAAAATTCCACCTACAACGCCACAAGTTATGCAAATTGCTGCCGACCACAGTAGGATTAAATATATGGGATTAGGAAGCGATAGGGAAATGGGCTCTGGCATCCCTTACTCACTCACCGAAACACATCAGCACACGTGCTGTTGTTCCACGGCACTAGACGGGATGACCAAATGACTGAAACGCAATGTGCACTGCCACTACTTTCCAACTAGAGCCAACTTTGATAAGTTCATTTCCAAAGTTGGCCCAGCCGGGAATCGAACTAGGGGGGGCCAGAGACAGCGTTAATGCCAGCACCCTAACCACTCATCCTATGGGTCGTATTTAGGATAAAGTAAAAGTTCATCTGAACCAAATATTTTATTTTAAATTAAAATACTATAAGGTTAAAAGTGGACAAATTAATAAGTAAAACACAAATAAAATAAAAACACATTATAATCATAATTTTTGTTACATCGTTTTAGACAATCTTTAAAAAATATTTTAGAATTAAAAAAAATGAATAAAATAATAATATAGTTATACTAAGAGGGCTGAAAAATATTTTAACCCTACTATTATAGATATTCCACTTGACTGCTTTAAAACTTATGGTTTATTAGAGGCTCTGACATACAACAACGGTAAAGGCTGGTACATACAAATCCATATATTCCATACTAATATTAAAATGTGAAAGTAACTGCCTGTCTGTTACCTATTCACGCCTTACTACTCAACCGATCGTCATAAAAAATTTTATACACATTGTCAGGGATAGGAAAGGACATAGGATCGCTTTCATCCAGAAAAAAGTACTGTTACACCAGAATATCATATAAAATGTTATTCAAAGTTAAACTGAAATTCAAATTTACCCATTACTTTAAACAGTAACATAAGTACGCTTTCGCAATTATTCTTGGCAGAAAAAAATTTGGCTTTTAAAGGATGTTCTGACACTTTAAACACTCCATAAAAATGAAAATTATTTATAATAATTGATACTACTAGAGTATCAATTATTATAAATATGATAATAGTAGTTTCCTTTGATTAATAGGATGAGTATTGAGTAGGTAAAAGTTCAATACGGAGTCGTATTCGTAAATGACTTCATCTTAACAGGTGTTAACTCTGTTTGTACATTTAAAACACATAATATAGTTACATTTGTAATTTTGCTACAAATAAAATAATTAATATATATTAAATTATTTTATAGTGTGTAATATTTATAATTTCTTGTTGCCGTTTGATATTTAACCTTGACTTAAACGAAACAAACACAAACTTTCTATATACAATAATTCCATGTAATGAGACATGTCAATGATTAAACCTCACTTTAAAAAAAAGCAGCTGAAAATCAAATGTTAATTAAACAATATATTGTGTTAAAAATATATACTCATAGCAAAACTATGTCCAATAAATATAAAGACGCAATGTCATCTAAACGTAACTAGTGTTCTGAAAATATTTTCTATCTATAACTATTATTATAATATCAAAATCGATTTCACAAACGAAATCTGTTATTATCATCTTAAGGCAAACATTATTATCCATTACATAATAATGTCAGATTGACATAATATACATAATAAATTCGAGGTAGTATCATAAATTACACATTGTTTTCATTCCCTAACGCGTCAATTTAACGCCCAATACTTTTTGGCGAAAAAGCCGAGCGTTCCGAATTTTATGAATTGGAAGGGATCACACCTGAAGCTGAACTATGGCGCACTTTTTGGATAAAAAAGTAGGCTACAATTGAACAGTACACTCAGACGCGTAAAACGTGGCTAAGATCAACAATGATCGAAAACAGGTTAAATGGGCTTTGTATGCTCAGTGCAGTACATAAAAAACTTGTAAACAGTATCGGTGATTCTTTCACGAGAGACGTCATAAACAGTTTTGCTGAAGATCCTCGAAATATACTTTTAAAATAGAAATCGGATTAAACAATTTAAATTAAAAATAATGATACATTTTTAAATTTATGTTTATTTATTTGACTACATATAAAGCAGGCTCTCTTGCGGATATTTCCCTTACACACTACATATATCTTATGTTTCGTGTAGTGTGTATGACAAAATAAGCGCGGGAGACTCGGCCACGTGTATCGAAATGCTACTTCAATATGTCCCAATACTTCAATACGTAGTTAACATTTCCAAACGATAAACACGCATAAATGCTAATCCAATACGCCTCAGCCCTAGAATACCTAACAGTACAAGCCTCAGCAGGGACGTATTCAAGTAGCATTTCGATATACGTGACCAGCCTAAAAAAAATTGACTTGTCCCCCTCTGGGCCGCAATTTCAAATCAATGTATGTACAATTCATAATAGTCAGTATGCCCATAACATAATATTTTCTAAAGTATAAACAAATTCGAATATAACAACGCACCTAAACTTGATTTCGATGGCAATTTGAAATTTATATTATCATCCCTAATTAAAGAGAAACGCATTTTCAAATAACCGTATGTACAATTTATAAATATAATAGTCCACAACAAATTGTAATGTGATGACAACGCACCGCAACTTGAGTTTGATGGCAACATTGAACGGTCACCGGTTGAGTCGACAACGGCGCGCGTAGTGTGGCGCCGTCTGGTGGAGCCACTGGGGTTGTATCGCGGTGACTGTGACGAGGAAGGCGCGCGACGTGTGCACCACCTCCGAGTACAGCACCGCGGGGGGAGGGGGGCGCACGGAGTGGAGCACCCCGCCCGGGTGCAGCGCCGCGGCTCCCCCCGATGACGTCACGTAGCGACCGGCACCCCCGCCGCCCCCCTCCCCCCGGACCCACGCGCAGTTCGTGAACAGACCGCACAGCAAACACTTGATCAACTGAAACGGAAGACCGATAGAAGAGATATACAGGCTGTCCGGTTATTAATGGATAAAATCTTAAAATCCGAGACAAATCTATTTATGACCTATCTATTAACCAGATAGAAAAATATTCTAAGTTGTTTTTGGAATTATTAGACATTCAAAGAAATAAAGGTTGAGAACACGAGGGTTAGAATCACATTTCTTAATCTTAACACGAAGGTTATTTTATTGCCATATGAAAACGAAAATAAATATTCTTATGTTTAGTCAACTTCTCGAAATAATCTATCAATGTCAAAATCCAAATTAATTGACTAATACATCGAAGTACTACAACTATGGAATTTGCGTCACAAATGTCAAAGTGACACATAAAAAGTACGCCTAAAACGAAATCATGGCAGACTCTTACCTTCACGCGTCAATGGTAAAAGGTAGTAACTACAAAGTTCTCATGTTGATGTGTTGACGTAAAGTCAATTTTCTTTAAATGACAGATAACAGAGTTCATGCTCTATGCATGTCACTTTTAAATGTTCCATAAAGTTCGTAGTGTTTTGTATGGCGTGCGAAATCCATAGTTGTAGTACATTGATGGACTAATATTAAATCCTTCACTATGAAATATTTAATTTCTCAAGGCTCAGTACGCTACAGTATTCAGCTTCTATCGCAAGAGTATGTTTGGAATTTGTTGTATCTTATCTATGTTCGTTGTTTTTAAGATAATATGATTTATTTGAAATTAAACGGCGGATAAAGCCGTGTAATATAAAATATTACCTGATCAGTGGCGTTTCCGCAACTGGATATGTTCATGTTAAGGCGGGTGCACACTGCCTGCAGCTGTTGTCGTACGTCGCAAGCGTACTGCAAGTTCTTGTGGTTTAAATAGTTCTCTTTACACCATTGCTGGAAACAACGTTAACAAAAAGATATCAATAGATAGGAAAAGTGGAAGTAAAAATAGAAAAAAAAAAGTAGAAGCGACTTTGTTTTAAATACTATGTAAAGAATATGTAAAGGAGGATTGTTATATAAAACCACAAACCTTTTTTAATGGTGCTTTACAGAATGCTTTAAAAACGTTCAAAAGCGTTATATGATCTCCCAAAGGAGAAACAAACTTCTGTTTTATTTTCAAGGCCTCATCTCTTTTATGCAGAGGAGTGTGAAATATATTCTCGCTCGACAAAATGGCCACCAAACTTAGAGCCTGTAAAATAATAATTAAATTTAGAACTCATCGAATAGTATAAACTCATAAATTGTTTGAATAATAATAGTAATAAGTTTTGCATACCTCATCCAAACAGTTGTATTCTGGTGCGCTCAATAAAATTTTGGAATATTTTGGGTCAATGGGGAAAGCGGACATTTTCTTTCCTAGAATGGTTAATACTGGATTAACTTCATTATCTATGGCACCTGAAACCAAATATATCCTATTTCAGCATATTTAAAAACAAGACGATAGAAAAAAATGTAGAGGCAAGAAATAAATTTACCTAACTCTTTTAATAATCCCAAGGAGGCTTTGATCGCTTCTTCCGGAGGTGTGTCCATTAAGGGAAACGTCAAGGGATCCATACCCGCCGCTATCAAAAGCAAAATTGTTGACGCTAGAGGACATCTGAAAATATAGGGAGTTATATCATAGATGAATCGGAATTAGCACATTCTACTGGAACTGTAATCAAATCCTACTAATATTATTATAATATATTTTTAGCAAAAAAAAAAATATAATAGTGGAAGAAAGGAAAAGGCGGTATGAGCTCATACAGCTTCCTGAGCACATACTTCGAAGTATACATTTTATAAAAGACACATAGGTAGGCGATTTTGCGTCTATGTGCCTATGAGCCATTGTTTGTTTGATAAATTAACAACATCTTCATCCGAGTCACTGCACACCGCAACGACTGAATGCGCCGAAGGTACGCGACGCTACTTACCTCAGTATGTCGGGCGTGGCGTGTGCGGGCCTGGCGGCGAGGTCTGTGGCGGTGTAGAGGCGGTACGCGGCGCCGGCTTGCGTGCGGCCCGCTCGGCCCGCGCGCTGCCATGCGGCGGCTCGGGCGCATGGGCCCACGCGCAGTCGCTCCGCGCCAGTACGGCTGCACCACCACCTGCAAACGCACATATACAAACTCTATAACCCTTATCACTTACTAGGTTTCTACGAACCCGATGGACGAACTACTTGTTCAACGGGTGACGTTGGACGAGTCGAGTGGAAAAAACATAAATCAGCCGTCGCGGGACGCCTGACAGATGTGAAACATCGAATCTAATTTGTACAGGAAATAAATATGCATGAAAGAAAGGTTAGTTTATTAAAGGCAATTTAATTTAACGTAGTGTTGGCCAAAGTTTGATCAAATGATGGCGTCACCACGCCAACAGCCGGTCTCACCCGTCACCGAAACACTCACATTAAAAAATCTTTCAATTTGATTAAAAAAGACTTGCCTCTCCTTAACGACGCCCGTGTCGATAACACATTTGATGTGCGGAATGGTGACGGAAGCCTCGGCTATGTTCGTGGCCAGGACGATCTTCCTTGTATCGGGCGGCACCTCGCGCCACACGTGCAGCTGCCTCGCAGGCGGCAGGCCCGCGTACAGAGGACACACTCGAATCGCCGGCCCTGGTGCTTCCTTAAAAAAGTTTATACCACAGTTAACGGACCTGAGGAACCTGATTGCTAGGATTTAACAATAGAGCTAGAGCTATCGTTAAATCCTAGCAATCAGGCAATACATGCGAACAATCGTCACGAGAATGATTCGGCGAGATTGACTAGGTCAGAAAGAAAAACAGACACTCGGGAAACGAAATCGAATTTATAATAGTAAACCTAAGACCTACCTGTTTTCCATAACTTTAACTACTTAATACCATTATTTTTTATCTACATAATTTGAAAAAAAAATGGAAACAATACTTGGAAGTACTCACCTTCGCTATTTGTTTAATATTTTGCATTACTGTCTCAATTTCTTCCTGTCCAGTTAAAAACACCAAAAAATGGTGACTGAAATATCAAATTTATTAAATTTATCAAACATTTATGCTTATAAAATCGTCTATGTCCTGATGACTGATTATCAACGTTCAGCCAACACTACTAAGTCTAGAAAGCCGAAATTTGGAATATAGCTTTATTTTATAACATAGGCATTTTTGAAAATTTCAAGCGGGGGATTTGGTCGCTAGTTATTTTATTAAATATTAACATTAGTTCCGTAACATTAGCAACATTAAGAAAATAAAGATGAAACAGAGTGCATACTCAGGTGGGGTGGTTGCGTGGAGTTGGAATATTGTACAAACGGCTGCAAACTGGTAATCATCTTGTTTCGTCTTGGAATGATAAATGGTTACAGGAAAAGTACGTCCTTCCAAATATATAACAGGACAGTTGTCAAAGTATTTCTTAAAAGCGTCCACATCCATCGTAGCTGACATTACTATTACCTGAAAATGAGTAAATTTAGATATTCATTTAATTTTTTTCTATAATTCCTTTTTAAGCCCATTCCTATCACACATTAACCTTTCGATGGCTAAGCCACTGGTTTTTAAATGACTATCTGTTGTGACTATTGTCAGTAGACAATTTACTAATTTAAAATTGATTTTTAAATGATTTTTTAACAATTTTCATAAATTTATTTTAAAAAAATTAATGACCGTCACTTTACGATAGATGGCTGCCGTCGCTTATTACACAAGAATCGCCACATGTATTGCAACCATAGTGGACACTGCCAACCATAGTAGGACTTAAGGATAGGATTTTAGGATTTTACGGATTAGGCAGGGATAGGGAATTGGGCTCTGGCATCCCCTACTCACTCACAAAAACACAAAAGCATACACGCTATTATTTCACGGCTTTCTTCTTTAAGGGGGTGGTTACTGCCGCCAGACGGGCTGCTCAAATGACTGCAAAACGCAGTGGGATACTTAAATATGCAATTCGTATAAATACATAGTTGCTTATTAAAAAGAAGTGTAGATGATTAAAGATAATTTAAAATAGATACCTTTAAAGGGCTGAGTTCTTTTTCTTTTCTTTCTTTTTGAGCCGACTTCACTATACCGAAAAGTACATCAGTGCTGACTGTACGTTCGTGGGCTTCATCTAGAATTACCACTGAATATTTCTTTAATAAAGGATCTAATATGGCCTCCCTTAACAACATTCCATCAGTTAAATATTTCAGTTTTGTCCTATGACTGGTTGCATCCTCGAACCTTACAGAATACCTGAAATAATTTTTACAATAGAACTCACTCAACAATACAATACCATGGGTCAGCAAAGTCAAATGCAAGCTGCACAAACAATTCCTATGTATCTTTTGGATTATTTGTAATTATACTAGCTTTTGCCCGCGACATCGTCCGAGTCCTTTTTTGTTAAAATATTTATTCAATCTTTAATACTCACTAGCTGGTGCCTGCGACTTAGTACACGTTGAAAAATGAATAAATAAATAAAACAATATCTTCACACATTTCACACAGCACCACCTAGTTCCACAGTAAGCAACTAATGCTTGTATTATGGATACAATAACATATACCCCTAGCGAGATTCGAACCCGCGACCGTTCGGTTAACAGCTAGGGTTACTAGCCACTGACCAAACGTGTCATCAATGAAAAATATAACACCTGGGAAAATATCTAACATCTTTATCTCTGTGACGACGGTGGCGCCCAGTTTTTTATATTTCTAGACGATCCCTCAGAAACTTAACATTTTTCATGATAAAAAGTATCCTATATGTTAATGCAGGTAATAAACTATTTGTGTGCCCAATTTCATCCACATTCGTTCAGCCGTTTTTGCGTAAAAGAGTAACAAACTTGTAACAAACATCCACCTATACATCCGTCCTCACAAACTTTCGCATTTATAATATTAGTAGGATCTGGAGCGAGCGTTATTTCGATACCAATAACGTTTTACTAATACTAATCACTAGTTTCTGGCAAAACAAGTGAACATCTGCAGTAAGCTTGAGTGGTGGACTTTGTACGACTTGATCACCCAGATGTAGTATATAATTATAATCTATGTAATATTATAGACTGATACAAAATCGTATAGAAAATCTTGTGGTAACCATACCCAACAATATCTCCCACTTTAGTGCTCATCTCAGCAGCAACTCTCATTGCTATTGTGATGGCTGCAACTCTCCTAGGTTGAGTGACTGCTATACTACCAATACTTTCGAGGCGTTGTTCATGAATCAACTGAGGTATCTGAGTAGTTTTACCACAGCCAGTCTCACCTATAAGTATCATTGTATCATTTTTCTTGATTTCTTCTAAGAGCCTAAAAATTTTTCATTTTTAAATTAAATTATAGTGTCAACTACTAAGTATCTAATCATAAGCACAGGAGTTTCTTCCCCACACCTCAGGTAATTGTTGCAAGTCAATTTATAATCCTTATTTCCTCTCTTAATTGACATTAACTGTGTGATTCTTTCCTGGTTTTAACATTAATGTTACTATTTTGTGCCACTTAAAAGAAAACATTAAGATTTTATAATTTTTGAATGGTATTTCCTTTTTACACCCATACATAATCAAAGCAGTTCCTGAACAATCTATGAAAGAAAATACAATGTATATCACTATGTTATCATTAGGTATTCACTGCAGGCAGTCTTAAGACTATTTATTATTAAACTATTAAAAAAGAATTGGTGTTTGTTTACAAACTAGCTGTGCCACAAGACTGCTTATTCCACAACTAGGTGGATAAGGTAGCTTTCTATAAGAGAAAGAATTTCTTAAATTGGTCCTATAGTTTTTGAGTTTATTAATTACAAACATACAAATCTTCTCTTTTTATAATATTAGTATAGAACTATAGATTAAAAGATTGTCAAGTCATACCTGTTTCTCACTGTATACACTGGCAACCTTTTCCTCGTAGTTTGTAAATCTTCACCATTAGTTTCCGCTACTGTTGGTTTGTCTATGCATTCCTGTTTTTTAGACACATGTCCATTTTTTTCACCATTGTTAATCTTGCATAATTTTAATCTTTTGATATGCATATTATTCACACCATTCTTTCTTTTACAGTTGTTAACAGTTAAACCGTTCTGGTTTCCCATTGATGTATATTTAGAATCCATGTTGAAAAAATAATCTAAAAGACAA
The DNA here is from genome assembly GCA_944738685.1 of Synanthedon myopaeformis. NCBI lineage: Eukaryota > Metazoa > Arthropoda > Insecta > Lepidoptera > Sesiidae > Synanthedon > Synanthedon myopaeformis. The sequence goes on from OX122915.1 coordinate 7,908,534, forward strand.
TAATAAATCAATAGATTATTATGATCATTTCTGTTCATCTTTCATTTATTGCTTTTTTATAATGGGGGTTACCCTTCGAGCAATGAAAAGTGAATTTAATTTAATAAAAGAGCACATGGTATTTGTCAAAGATATACTGTGGCCCGCAAGATATTTGATTCTCACCACTTCTTTTGAAACTTCTGGCAGTGGCAGTTCTACCTACAATACATCCTACCTACCTAAAATACTTAATTATGTGCACCTAAACATGTGTCACACATACTTGGGACATGTATTGAATCAATCACTTGCAGTCTAACAATTTTGAAGTAGATCACCAGCAGTTAAGGACTGAGCACCCCTGTTAGAGTAAGTGTAACTTCTAACTGGAAAATACTCATATAGGTATTCTGTTCACTTTAGAATTATTTGAATATGAATATTGTACTTGTAGTGAGTTGTAAAAAATTGACAAATTGTAGAAATATTTCTATTCTGTAGAACCTAGTATTTCCTTCCATAAAGAGCCTGTATTCAAAAGCAGGCGGTAGGTAAAATCTCATCAGTATCAGTACAAAGATAGCAGACTATGGGCATTATATTAATACAAAAAAAATGTCTTTCAGTCTTTATGCATTTTGTAAAAAAAAACTTTCAATTAGTGTTTTCTTATAGTTTAAACAAACTTAAAAATTAGAAAATATTGGTAGGAAGACCTTCAAAAAGTTACCGTTTTAAAATAGTTTTAAAGTATATTTTTAAAGTTATTAGACAAGTTTAATATGATCACTTACAATGCTTTTTATTAACTCCGTGGATTGCATACAAAGCTGTTAGGTACTTACATGTTACAATTAGTATTTACTCTTTCACATAACTTTCCTCGTCCAAAGTATTCAAAATCGCACCAACCAATGCGAAATGTAAAGTAAATTTCATGCGATTACTATATACATATCCATATCCTTATCTTCGTCCTTCGTCAACTTCGCAATTCACAACGCATGTGCTTCAAACAAAACTATAATAGTGTGTGTGTGTTGTGTTGGTTTGGTTTGTGTGGTGTGGTGTGCGTGTTCCTTTTTCTCTTCCCAGTCCAGTCCCTACCTAAAAATTAATTCGGAATAGTTTGACATTTGACATTTCCTGGGTTGCAAGTTTTTGACCATACAAAAATAGTGATTCATCTTGGTAAAATTTTCGGTTTTATAAAACCGTAAATAATGCTCTATACAACATTAATTAGTTTAAAATTAATATAATAATTAATATCCATATATTAAATTTTGTAAATAAGTTTTTAGCACAGACAGTTGCGATTCTTTTCATTTCTTAAGACTTTTCTGTTAAGAACATTCTCACTGCTAACATAAAATTACCACCAAATAACAGCTATATCTTGCGTTGACTATTTTTTTTATTTATCTTCACATATAAATTTTGAATTACTTTTTATGTTTATATTCATTCAACCTAATGCAGTGGTGAGTATATGTATAGTAGTATTCTGTAATAAATTCCTAATAACCTATGTATACGAGTGTATTATAATTATATCCTCACTGATATGTAATTGTATTTAATATTTAATAGTTTAGATTCTCTAGATAGCAACTAGATATAGTGTTGGGTAGGACACGACTTGAAAAAGAGTTTGTAAGAGTAGCCTCTTTTTTCTACTGAGCCAGTAGAATGTCCTACATACTTCAAATGGCGCTCGGCGAATGGCGATTGCGATACGTTTGAAGTTACGAATACAAATTTGACATTTGACGTTATTGCAGTCTGAATTCTGATTGATGACCTCTAATTGACGTTATTACAATCTGAACTCTGAACTCCAGTGTTGAAACGATTTATAGTGTTTTTTTAGAACTTGTAGATAATGTAAACAATCCGCCATATTGGCTTTGTCAGGTTGGATAAAAAAAACTAGTGATGCGAACTATTGAGAATTCTTAATGAAAAAAATTAAACGATTAATTTTCTTCATTTGAATCGTACGAAGTCTTTAACTGTCTGAATTGACACTGGTCTGAAATAACAATTTTAAACTTTATATTGCCTTTATACTCTTTATTACTGTACAATATTATTAAAATTAAGACTTTTGTAATCTGGGGTGGCGTTGGTACTATTTGTATCATGTGTGTGCCTAGCTCCCTCTTTATAGTAGTGTATAGTTCACCGGAGTGAGTAACCGAGTAACGCGACCACAGAGTGCCTACAAGTTTGTGGGTACTCTGTGACGCGTCTGCCGCGACATAAAATTTGAAGTACCGCTCTTACAATTCTTACATTTTGATGACGTTATGTACTGGACGACTTGTATGTCCTACTCAACACTAACTAGATATAAAATAGAAATCAAATTATTGCAATAATTAGTTATGTGTTACATATGTTTACTTTATTTTGTCTCAATGAATTAATTCTTTGAATACAAATCCTAGGCTGCATTGAATATTATCATTAACTGAGTTATACAATTCACAGTACCTATTGACCTGGTTTTGGTTTTTGTAAATAAAAAAAATGTGGAGCGATTCATTATTAATCGTATTCATATCTATATGTACTGCGTTCCTAGGAGAAGGTATATATTTATTAATATAACAATGAATTTTTTTTACATTAATCCACATTTGTATCATACTTATTGCTTTAATAATTAAATTATTACCGGGGCTGTTTACTATAGCAGTCCCCGCATCGTGGATACGATTATATCAGCTGTCCGTCCGTCTACCAATATTTACATAAAAAATAAGTACCTATCAATTTTTCTTTCAGGTCTTACGTGGATCCTAGTTTACCGAACAGAAAAATATCAAAAGTTGAAAGTAGAAGTTGAACGTCAAAGCAAAAAGTGTAAGTGAATTTAACTCTACTTTATTATAACTTTGGATCAATGCAATGCTAACCTAAGCCGTTTTCGGCACTATATGGCTGTGTACTGTGGGTTAAGCGTGCCAGTGTGCCTTGCCTGATATTATAGTTCATAAATAGTGTCTTATTTCTTTTAGATTTCTATAAACATTTTTATTATTTTCTGATTGAAATTAAAGCCTTTTCATGTACATAAAACTTTATAATCCAGAGAAATAAGTTATTTTGATGAATCCTTTTCTTTTACAGTGGAAAAACGAAAAGAAGCTCATGGAGACTCTTTGGACAAACAACATAAAAGAAAGATTGAACGTGAAGAGGAAAAACTCAAGAATAATAATAGAGACCTCTCCCTCGTTAAAATGAAATCAATGTTTGCAATTGGATTTGCCTTCACAGCTTTACTTAGTATGTTTAATAGCATGTAAGTGGTATTCATACTTAAGTAAACTTGAAAAGTTTATGTATTACATTAACTAAAGAAAATATTTAGTAGGTCTCAATTTAAAATAAATTGTAGGGTTTGGTACATGCACAATTTAACAATTTCATTAGATATTTCTGGAAGTTATGTAAAAAAGAAAATTTCAACTCAGTATTTTTTAAACAAAAAAGCTTACAAGTCTATGCTAGAAGATAGGCAGTTTTTGACTTCTGAACATAATTTCACTATTAAAATAACTTTATGGAAGAGAGACTTTAGCCACACCACACTGTTTCTGTTTGAAAAACTACATAAATCTTCATGGTGGGGAGCCCACGATGCTAAATGTGGAGTCACTCGAGCGTCATGGGGACCTATTGGATTTTGAAGATGGTGGTAAGAAGAAAAAAGGTTATATGAAATTTTTCATTTCAATGGTGGGATGAGCGTCTACAGGGTTTAAAAAATGTAAAAAAAAACTGTCACATGGACATACTCGAGAGCGTCAGATATTGATAATATATATTCCCCACATGTCCCTGATGACGGATTATGTTAATCTGACGGTTTGGATGGTGGGTTCTCTGTACGGAAGCATTAAAAATGGAAAAAAATGTACTTGAGCGCGTCAGATATTCAGAGGGGATGTTAAGTGAACCCAAACTAAGCTTCCATTAAAAGACTGAAGATTCGGATGTGACGCAAGCTCATGGCAGCTTTTTGAAAATGCAAAAAAAAACTTCTTTTTTGCAACTTTTACCTTCCCATTTCCTTTTGTCACGCTCAAATCGTCCGATTATTAAAATGCACATTTTTCAGCATGTAAGTAACCCACCATATCTTAATCTTACGCGCTCGAGTAAATCCCGAAATCCCCTCTTGTGCTCCCCTACTATCGTATATATATATTAATTTCAGATTCGATGGTAGGGTTGTTGCAAAGCTACCATTTTACCCAATTTCGTGGATACAAGGTTTAAGCCATAGAAACTTACCTGGAGATGATTATTCTGATTGCTCTTTTATTTTCTTGTACATACTTTGTACAATGAGCATAAGGTATGTGTATAATCTCTTAATTTGAAATTGAGCCTAAAAATTACAAAATAACGATAATGCTGAAAGCCTATATTAATACTTTAATAATAAGTCGGCAACACCATATTATTACTTTGATAAAAAAGGACTCTTATTGTATTAAAATAAATATTGGTATGCCTTAGTGTGGCTGGTCACTCTGCAAGTGAAAAATATTATATTAGACAGCTGAATAGCCTGCATGTTTGTCCGTGTTGAAAAATGAAAAATGTAACACCTGAGAAAACATCAAGTATTATAAAGCTCGACTTCTTTATTTTTTAGACGATCCCTATTTTTAGGATCCTTTAGTCCAGGTATAATCTTATAATCCAGGTAATAAACTGTTTGTGTGACTAATTTCATCCAAATCTGTTAAGCCGTTTTTGCGTGAAAGGGTTTAAGGTATAAATATCCATCCTCACAAACAGTACAATATTGCCAGTAATGCTATAGTATATGTGTTTAGTTATAATGTGGAAAGGGTTTACAAAAAGAGCATAATATTATCTTTTTTTTTTTCAGACAAAATATTCAAAAGCTATTAGGATTTGCCCCATCTCGAGTTGCATCTAAACAAGGCGGATCTAATCTATTTGCTGCCCCTCCAGCGCAGTTTAAGTAGTTGACAAAATGTCAACATCTTATTGTGTACTTAGATGAAGTTATTTATTAAACACGTTTCTCTCAAATAATGTATTAATATTATTTGTCATAAAATTTATTTTGTTAGTAACATAATAATTAAAATTGTCAAACCTATATCCATTTCATTTATATTGTTTATGTTTCTTAAGAATTGGGCTATCAAAGGCCAAATTTTTTTGAATCAAACTATTACTTTAAAAAGACTTAGTGTGTTCAAACTAAAGTATAGAAGAAAGGAATTCACTAACAAAGTAAAACAGAGCATAAATAACAAATTTTTTAATTAAACAATTTCATTACAACTTATATTGTAGTTAGTAAACATTTGATTCCACTACAGATTCGCCCATAAGAAACCTGTCAAATCCAAATCTTGTCACATCAATAGTTTCAAAATTTCTATCAATTATCATTTCAGCAATAGCTCTGCCGGCACCAAGAGCGTGGAGGGCACCTAAAATTTATTTTTCTCGTTAATTTATGGCACAAAATAATAAAACAGGGAAATCTTTATAAGGAACTCCGCTCACTGGAGAGAAGAGTCGAGGCGGCGTCACGTCGGCACGCGACTTTGTCCACGTATAAAATATATCCTATGTTAATCGCTGATAATGTAGCTTTCTATAGGTGAAAGAATTTTTAAAATCGGTCCAGTTTTTGGGTTTATACATTGCAATAAGTTCTTTTGTTTTTTTTTACAAAATAAAAGTTTTATTTAAAATATAAGGAACAAAAACATTTCACTCAAAATATTGCCCATCACTAGAGACCACTTTCTTCCATCTTTTGGAAGTTTCATCCAGTTTTTGGAGCAAGAAAACATTGAATTATTAGACCATCCGCCGTACAGCCCTGCCCTAAGCCCCAATGATTTTTATACTTTCCTCAAAATTAAGAACAAATTGTGGTCAACGATTTTCGTCACCCGAAGAAGCTGTAGACGCCTACAAAACGGCCATATTGAATACCCCAACTTCAGAATGGAATGAATGCTTTAATAATTGGTTCCATCGAATGGAAAAATGTGTCAAGTTTCAAGGAAAGTACTTCGAAAAACAATAAATATCTTTTCCACTAATAATGTTGTATCACTTCCTTGATACCCGAAATTTTCAGTGCCGCCCTCGTATGTCAGGTGAAAACGGCGGGTGGGGTAGAACTTCCCATTGAAGTGTTTCCAGCACAGAGTTACAAACTGTTACTATCTCCTATTTTCTATGTAACAAAATCACTTTGTCGTGTCTGCTCGTATAGCGACCGTTTTTCTTTTAGGGCTCGACTCGAATGCATCAATTCCCCCGTGATAGTCTCATTCGGTTTGAGCAGCTCATAATAAATTACAACCTGCTGATCCCACCAAATGCAGAGAAGAAGCTTCGAACCATGGATATTTGGTTTTGTGGACGATGTTGATGCGTGGCCGAGCTTACCCCACGATTTTCTACGGTTTGGATTATCGTAGTGTATCCACATTACATCACCAGTCACGATACAGTGCAAAAAAACTTTTCTGTTCTGCCGTTGAAGCAGTTGTTCACATGTGAGAAAACGCCGTTCGACGTCTCTCGGCTTCAATTCATACGGCCCCCAATGTCCAATGAGATAGAATAGAAATATTTATAAAATTATAGTATTTATTCACACTTTATTTAGAATTAACCCACAAACTCTATCTGCATAAACACTAGTTTATTACACTTTATTTATGAGTGATTGTATGGTCTTTTGGTATATTGTGTATGGTATGGTTTAATGGTATGTGAGTACGCGCCAAAAAACGGAGTTAAAATTGGTTATCGTAGTGATTGCTATGGTAGCTGAACGCTGGTGTTAAAGCGTGCATTTAAATTGCAGTAAATTAAGAAAAGCATGAACATGGTCGCGCGATGTTATTTAAAGAAAATTGTTGCCACCCTGTGAATATTAAAACTCGACCTTTAATGATTCTAGTAACAAGTCAATCTAACTTTATTCTATTACCATTCATCCCAAGTCCCGTTGCAAAGATCAAATTATTGTAATACGGATGGGGTCCTATGATGCCTGAATCATCATAGGTATTATAATCGTATTTCTCTGTAGATACACACTTTATCTGTAAAAGAAAAAAATCTTAGGTAACTACACAATTTTAAAAATTACTTTTAGCGGAGTGTCCTAATAGGAGTGCCCCTAAAATGTTAACTTGTAAGAAAAAGAAATAAAACTATTTGTATGTAAATATGCTTACTTCAGCTTTTTCACATTGTGGAACTCTGTTCACTAACAACGGTTTTATTAAATTATTATAAAAAGTTTCTTCAATATCCCCTTTATCTGCTCCCTGTATGTTTGTATCTGACAGTAATACAGGCATAAGTCCACATACGAGACTATTTTCGAAACCATTTTTTCTGAACCATAATCCACTAGTATCCAATGTCACGGGAGTGTTTAGATTGAGATGAAGTTTTTCATCAGACGAAACGGTAAATACTTTGGAATCCCTGAAAAAATAACAATTTTAAATTAGTATAAACATTTAGCTACTCCACAAGTGTCAGAATTGAACAGTACCAGAGTTAGTATCCCAACTCTGGTACTGTTTTCAGTTTATTTTAACAGTAAAACTAAATTAAACTTGCTTTTAAAACATTCAAGGTAAAATAGCGTGACATGCAGGTGGGGTGGGAGAAAGTTCACCAGCTAATCTTTCTATGTCATTAGAATTGACGAGCCCGTTGGATGAGTAGTAAGGGTGCTTTCCTAATGTCTCAGGGGCCCCGGTTTCGATTCCCGGTGGGGTCAACTTTGGAAATGAATGTTTCAAAGTTGGCTCTGGTCTGGATTTGTAAACTAGTGGCAGGGCACACTGCATTTCTCAGTCATTTGGGCAGCCCAGACGGCGGCAGTAGGTATACCACCTTACAGAAGACCACCATTTCGGTGAGTGAGTGAGAGTATGCCAGAGCCCATTACCCCATCCCTTCCTTAACCCTTATCCTTAAACCTTCTATGGTAAACGCACTTGCAGCACCAATGGCGTTGCTTGCGTTATAGGCGACGGTCGCCACCTACCGTCAAGTGGACTGTCAGCCTGTCTGAACATAAAAAAAATAAGATTCTAAAATGGTGTTTTGTTTAATTGAAAAATAATTATGGTCGTGATATGGCTGTTTATTGCTTCAACAAATATCTAATGTTGTTATCTATGTCATTATATCTGTAATTTAGTCTTACAGTGGGTGGTCATAATATAACCCAGGGGGCCTAGCCAAGATGCAAATGCTTCTTTGCGTACTTCGAAACGTTGTTGTAACGTCAAAATAAAATTTTGACCAATCACCAAGCTTTCTCTTAGCGTTCTCTCTTCGTTTCCGAAGTACGCAACGAAGCGTTTGCGTCTTGGCTAGGGGCCCTGGTTTTGTTTATACATTAGCATATATTACTTTTGACAATGTAAGTGTTTATTCATAGGCAATAAACTAAATATATATGTTCCTGTAAATAAATAAATACAGTATCTATGTAGTATCTAATACACATTGTATTCTATCTTGGTGTACCTATAAATTTATTTGAAATTATCTTAAGAATGGTAAAATTTATAGGGATGCACAAACCTTTGCTCAACTGGCAATGGTATGGACATTAATCCTTCTCCGGTACCTACTCTCGCTAACTTAGCTATTTCAGCTGACTTTGTACCAGCTGCGAGTACACAATAGGCAAACTTTAAGGCATACTCTTCATTATCAGATGTCCTATAGACTACTCTATTTAATTTTTCGTATGCTCCAGGTTTAACACCTTCCATTAATAAATCGTGTTGTCTTTGAAATTCAAAGCCAATAACTTCACTATTGACATATATTGTGCCAAGCTCCAGTGATTTTTGAATTAATCCTTTGAAAAGATTACGGGCGTCAAAATAACCTTCACCTTCATAACTTATGCAACCTAAAACAGAAAAAAACTATCATTGACCAAGTGTCCACTATTGTAAATAGGCCTTGACAAAAAAATTTAATGGGCAGTTCTTACCATAATTATTGTTATTAGTTATTATGACCTCAGATTGTTAATGTAAGCCGGTTTTAGTTTTTAGCCAATATGCTACTGCAGAACCTATCAAACCTCCCTGATTATTACAACATCAGCGTGTTCGGGATAGAAAACAGCTTTTTTGGCAATTAAATTCAAATTCTAAAATAGTACATCCCATGTTTTTAAAAGGGATGCTTTGGTTTTATATAATTCCTTACATTAGGAATATGTCCACTTCGACATAATATTCCCATGTCCTTTCTTGTATCCCTGACAATGTGTATGCAAAATTTCATGATGATCGGTTAAATAGTTAAGGTGTGAAGAAGTAACAGACAGACAGAGTTACTTTCACATTTATAATATTAGGTATAGTATATATAATACCTATAGTGTGGATATGGATCATACTAGATATTCTTATCTATTTAACCCATATACATTTATAGAAAACCAAACATTAATAGTTTTACAATTATATTTTGGTAACCTGATTGCATGTAAAATGGAGGATTATTTGACTTACCTAAAGCAATATCCCTTGTATTTATCCATGGAAATTTTTCACTAATGTGATTTGGAGTTACAAGTTCACTTTTAACACCATGTTCCCTTAGTACATCTACATTTTTTTCTAATTTTTCAGCGTGTTCCTCACTCGCCAATACTAAACAGCCACTAGGATGGTATCTCACATCTACGTTTTTATTCAATAATTCTTTAGAATTTCTTAAAAACTCAATGCCGTATTGCGATAGACTTACATTTTCAGGGAGTGAATAGTGCTGGCTTATATTTCCGAGAGATATAGAGTTATAACTTTGCTTAAACTGAAACACATTGTTTTATTAATTTAGCATACTATTTTATAACTAATTTTAATTAATAAAAATGTTTATCACTCACAGAAAGATCTTTTTCGATGACAATTACAGATAAACCTTTACCGGTTTTAGTTTTTAGCCAATATGCAACTGCAGAACCTATCAAACCTCCCCCGATTATTACAACATCAGCGTGTTCGGGATAGAAAACAGCTTTTTTGGAAATTAAATTCGAATTCTTAAATAATACATCCCATGTTTTTTTAAAGGGATGCTTTGGTTTTATATAATTCCTTACATTAGGAATATGTCCACTTCGACATAATATTCTTTTGAATATTCTTGGTGATGAAATTATCATTTTTTAATTGTTTTATAACTTAATTAACTTGTAAATAAATTATATTGCAATTAAATTGAATGTTCAATGTAAATGTAATAATAAATATAAATAAACATTAAATGCACGCATGAACAAGCAAGGACCCCGGCCCAGCTAGTAGATGACATTGACATTTGATTCGACATGGCGATGACATTGACATTGATTTCGATCACCTTGTATATATTAGTGTTCTGTGTTCACATAGGATATACTTTCGTTTGTTCCTACCTCCTAGAAAAAACTATATCGATAAATCAAATTTGTGGAACCTCGCTCTTGTGCTAGAAACACAACACAGATTAACGAGTGTGGTTTGGTAGGTAAGTTCTACCAACCTATCATAGATATTCTTCCATTATCATTTCTCAAACCTCTGGTATTATTAATGTTCCATTGATTTCTATTTATAATAAAACACTAAAACTTCTTCAAAATGTATGTGCACATTTTATTTACCTACTTTTAAACATTATAAAATCAGCTATTAAAAAAACATATTCTACATACAACCAAAACCTTTCTACTTTCAATCTTTTATTCTTTTCGAATCTAATGTAATTATTGCAACAATTCTATTTTATGATAAAGTGTCTAAATTACCTAATTTTTAATAGTATTTTGACGGATCTCATTGACGAGAAAATGGTGAAGTAAGACAGATTTCTAATGGAATTTTACTATACAGACTAGTATTTTAAAATTCTTGTTGGCAACACTGGCCAGAATTCGCTCCTATATTCAAATTCCCTACTCACCACTATCTCTCGCTTAGAGTACTATATTATTTGTTCACTATTCTCCAATCTCCAACCTCTTTGTTGTAATATGATATTCTGTGGTTTATCTCCACCATTTTGTTTTGGCAAAGCAAGGCGTGGCGAGGCACAGGCAATCAATTTGCTTTGCTTCCTTTCTCTCCTTTGTTTGACCGCTAGCTGCGTGTAGTGTTGGTTGATTGAAGCAACTTCATTTTCATTCAACTGTTCATCGATCGGACGTCGTCGCTGTTCGGCTCGTCGCCTGTCTCGCCGTCCTCGCTACGCTGGCTTTGAATACTTTAAATTCAAAGTTATTGAGAATAAGTGTATTAAATTAAACAATTTAATATAAATATTTTTTGCAATACATGAAAAGTACCTATTTATTGTTGGATACTTAATAGATCTGAATTTCTAAAGAATGACCACGCTTAGCTGAGTCATTCAATGTGAATAAAGAAAGACAATCTTCCTTTAGCAAAATAGTGCAAAACTGCAAATATTCATAAAGTTTTTATTAAGGAATAAGTGTATTTTACATTGTGAGAAGATAGTCATGCATAGAAAAGAAACCATGATAATTAGCCGCGCCGCCATTTTGTAAGGCGTGGTGGCATTTGATTCTGGTGCCCTCATTTCCTGTACTTACGTATTTGGATATTACTTTTAAACTAAATAATGGTAAGTTAAGCTAATAATGCAAATTTGTAATTCTTTTAGCACGTGAAAATCGTATTTTTAGACCTATAACTATAGTTGTTACATAATCGCTTAGAGATTTCCTTTGTTCAATAAGTGTTACAAGTGCCGCTAGCCTAATAAAAGGCTTAGAAATACCATCACATACAATAAGCCGACAAGTCAGCCAAAAATAAAGGCATGTTATATTTATTTATAGTCAAATATGTTAAGTACATATTGGCAACCATTAGGAGAATGACGTCACGTCAGCCATATTTATATCCCTTGTAATGGCGAATGGACTTTGAACTATACTAACTGGTGCCTGCGTGAAATTTTTACTTATATCCATCCTGAAATTCTCTATTTGTGAAAGATTTTTACATACAAACTCTTTAAAATATTAGTATAGATGTGCTTATATTTAAACTTAAAATAAAAATCGTTACATAATATTATGAAATTTAAAACCTACTTGTCTTCATTATAAATAATCGGACACAAGGTTTTTAGCTCCATCTCTCCTCTCGTTTTGGAGACTAGTTGTCAGGACTACCTAGGTGGTTTGTGTTCCTACTTTACTTGTGTAATTATGAAAATAAAAGTAGACAGATACAAGAAGGAATACAATGGGGAAGTAGTTAACCTAAAAATAAATTCATGTAGATGTAGAAAGTTTCAAAACTGAATTAGAACATGGGTAGATAGCAATAAAAATTGGGGATTTTAATACCTACCAACACATAAGTAGATGTCACTTTTACGTCATAACATTAAAATGTGACTCGCAAAAAATGCAATAAAAACTTAATATCTTCTGTTTAATTGTATTTTTTAAATTTGAATGGATGTAGCTTTTTTTTTTTAATTTTTCAAATTATACTTCATAACATAAATCTTGTATGCAACATATCTTTATTTGCATTGCTTTAACATAGCACTAATTTACAAATAAGTTGTATACAACCCACTGGGAATACCACCATTATGGTCTGCAAAGAAAAGTCAGTACAAAAAAGGTTATTTATATTTTATTATAAAAATAGTTAACGTGTGTTTTTTTTTATTAAATATATGTCATGTCATGAATATTTTGTCATTTAATAAACAAACTATAAACATAAACATAATTTTAAGTTAAAAAAGTTTTTTGCCAAAGGGCCATAGGTGGTAATGAGCCTATATCCAACAGTAGAGAGACACAAGCTGATGATGATGTTAATCTTCTATCTTACTAATATAAATGCGAAAGTATGTTTGGATGTTTATAACTCACGCAAAAACTACTGAACTGATCACCATGAAATTTTACATACACGTTGTCTGGAATGATCCAGGCAAATACCAACTTGTTGCCACTCAATTTGGTAGATCGCAGAGCATAGAGGCTCTTAGGCGATAGTACGTTTTTAAGAACTAAGCTGCAGAGCATGGATGCTTCGGAGTGTGTGCTCAGGAGCTGCATCAGCTTAAACCTTCTTCCCCTTCTATCCGACATTCAGATGTATGGATGGTTACCATCCATATCTGGTCAAAAACTCTTTTTCAGACCAAACACTTTCAAAATTCTTTTGTAATACACATTGCCAAGTATTGGAACACCCTGCTAGTGTAGTGTGTTTCTAAGCTCATATAACCCAAATCTTTTTAAAGTTTGAGTGAATAGGCATCTTCTGGGTGAGATCACTCCATCGTCGGCCTCGTCTTTACTGCATGTCTAGATGCTGGCCAAGAGCAAACCCATCAATAATAATAAAAAAAAATACTAAAATTAAATTAAATTTTAGAGTGATCATCATTGTACCCTATACAAAATTAAAACATCTATTTATTAATGTTGTCTTTATATTAATGTAATGAAGAAAGAGCTATACATTGCCATACACATGTTTTTTTATTAACTAGAAAATTTTCTACAAGTAAATTATTAACATAATAAATAGTAATATATCAAAGGTGCTATGCTACAATGGAAGTCCATTTTGTTTCATAGACATTTTTAGAAGGTATTTTGTCTTTTAATTATCAGTACCTACCTACTTTGTGAATGACTGACACACCTCCCAGGAAATTAACCTGCCTTGATTTCTGAAGGGTTCTTTCTATATGTTAGATTATTTTATCCAACTACATTTTATCTATTCATGTACCATAAGAAGTAAGAGATAATCTGTACTAATATTATAAAGAGTTATACAAATATTTTTGTTTCTAATGAATAAACTCAAAAATTACTGGGCCAATTTTAAAGATTGTTTCACCTATAGAAAGCTACATTTATATCAGTGAGTAACATATGTAGGCTATAATTACGCGGGCGAAGTCGCGTACAACAGCTAGTATCAGATAATAAATTGTTATGTCAATTATATCAGATAATCCAACATTATCAATAATTCAGATGATAATATAACGGTCGTTTTACAAGCTCAATTTATATTGCGCTAATTATTGGAATTAATTTTTTGGAACTGACATCACTGGCACAGATACAATTTATTGTCCCTTTATCTTCATGTTAAAACACGCCAAATATAAATATCAAAGGAGTATATCTGAAAATCTTAGTTAGATGTACAAATGAAACCTCTGTATCGGTCACCTTGTAAAGAGTTCCTAGCAGTGTGTCAAAATTGTTGCTCTTGTGATGATTATAGAAATAAAATGACTTTAATTTACACATTGTTTGATATTGTATTTAAAGCAATAATGTCTAATGTTTTGTTTTTGTTACAGCCACGAATCGATCCAATTCAATTATTGAACTGCCTTAGTGTATTATTAGCCACCAATGGTGGAATCAAAAGTAGAGACGAAGTGCAAAGGCTTGCAAGGTATGCTTTAATTCATTCAAAAAATTTATTTTTTATTTCATAACTAATGTTACCCCTTTTTATAGTTTATGGGAAACATTTAGAACATAAATTATAAAATTTGTTATACTTAATTTTTTTGTAGCTAGGAATTTTCTATTACAGATAATCATTAAAGATGCTTTTATGCCATTTATTTTACTGTTAATTCTTAGTAATACAAATAATTTTAGTAATAGAAAATACCTGATTGTAATTTATACCACACTTTTCTGCTCATAGTATATATAGATACATACTTGTGTTTTCTAAAATTATAATTTATATTTAAATAGTATTTTATGAATAAGGTTGTAAGAAAACACATTTTCAATATTTTCTCTCTTTTCAGCCTGATGACTAAATTCTCTAAGAAGTTGGTGTCTAAATGCATTTACATTCAGATACTGAAGCGTACTGAAACTGAGCTACTGGGACTATTCATGGGTTCAGGTGGTTGGCGACTGGTACACATGTGGCTAACAGAAAGTATTGTTGCCAAAAACTGGCCTCTAGTCAGAGAGCTGCTTGAGCTGTTGTTGCTGTGCCCAGTGGATATAGAACGATTAAAAACTAATAACTGCCCTAAATTAGTAAAAGAGTTGTCCAAGGATGACAATTATATTGGTAAGTTTTTTTTTTTCTCATTTGAACATTGTACACTGATAATAAAATAATGTGTTCATTCAAGCTATTATGTTCATATTTAACTTTATTATTAGACACCATTAAAGTAATGTAATATTATCACACCTAGATGACATAATATGAGTAGTATAAATCAAGTTTTTTTTAAGGCGATTTAAATAGTTCTAGCAATATTATCATACGTAAAAAAATCATACTTTTTTATATTAGTTATCCCAGGAAGTTGATATAATATTTTATTAAAATATGCTTGATTATTTAAAAAAAAAAGTATAATAACAAAACATTTTATGACAGGTTTGTAATGTGTTTTATAGGGCTGAATAATAGTAATAACTAATTATTATATAAATTATTTTTAGCAATCAGAGCTTTGGCATCAAAACTGGTAGAGCAGTGGTTAAAGACTGTAAAAGGAGAAATTGTGAAACCAATTGGTGTTGATGAGATACCACAAATCATAGAAAAATCAGGCTCTGAGAATCAATTTGAATTAGTTTTGATAAAGAATGAGGTTGATCCAGATGCTGAACTAGAAGAAAAGGAATTAGGAATTAAACAATCAGATGTTAAAACAGAAAATTCGGACACAAAGAATGAAGAAAAGAGTGTTGCCATTGCACAAATAAAGGAAGAAATTGACAAAGCACCCGAGACATTACCAGTTTTAAAAATAACCGTCAAAGATGGAAAACAAATTATATCGCAAGTCAGCGATAATGATATTAAAAAAGAAATGTCTCCAGATAAAGAAAAATCGAGAGATAAACACAAGAGTAAAAGTAAAGAGAAATCTCTCGATAGGAGTAGTTCAAGATCTAGCTCATCTAAACATTCTAGTAAATCACATTCTTCGTCTAGTGACAAACATAAAAGTAATCATAGAGATAGCTCAAGTCGTCACAGTAGCAAAGAGAAGTCAAAAGATAAAGATAAACATTCTTCTAGTAGTTTTAGGTCTTCTAATAGTTCCAAGTCAACAGACGACAATAAAAAATCCTCTGATAAATCGAGCTCTTCTAGTCACAGATCAAAGGATGAAAGAAGTAGTAGTAAATCGTCATCCGATAAAGATAAGAGTAGAGATAAAAGCAAAAATGATAAAAACAGAGAAAGCTCTCATAAACCTGATGGCAAAACGCCTATTAGTAAATTGGGTAAAATACCTAAAGTAGGTGACATTAAAAAAGAAAAGCCCTCCATTTCAATAGAAGTTAGAAAACCGGATGATCCTAAGCCAAAAACTGTTAAAACATTTCACTCGAAATTTAGAAAGCACGGTTTAGAGGAAGAGATTAAACCACCTCCTTCTAGAGCCTCATTGCTTAGTAAAAAATCACCTGTTGTGCCATCAACAATACCAATGATACCAAAAAGGCCGTCACCTGTTCACAATGAGACACCACCAGAGAAGAAGCCAAAAACAATGGAGCCAATGGTTGAAAAACCTGGTGCCATTAAATTGATTCCTCCTAAACCAAAACGTGAGTGTACATTATTTCTGTTACTAAACACTTGTGTTTTAATATATTTTCTTGTCTTTTCAGATCCGCCTCATCATTGCCTAGAACATTCGTTCATTTTTCCAAGTTTTATTAATAGTTTAGATTGCTTTTTCGTCTATGGTAAGTCTAAAATGTATAGTACGATGGGTTCGCAAATGTTTACATACATTGATGTAAAGAATTTGTTGCAAATAAACGCTGAATTAAAGTTTTCCATGTATGTATTTCGATAAACTCTGACCTCATATCTATTTAAAGAGAAACAGAAGCCGAGCTTGGTGTTGAAATACTTCGCGCCTTCGTGGATCCATGGGATCAAAGACTGCTGCAAGGGGCTCTCTGGACATCTGGCGTTTCAGATGAGAACCTTCAACAGACTGAGGGGAAATCTCAATGGATTAAATAATAATACTAGGAAGGGTTGACACCTTTGACCATTAAAATTAGTTACACATTATGAAAAAAAATCTGAAGATTACTTACATGTAGTTTTGAGATTTCATTTACATTATATTTTACTCGGAAAGTAGCTAGCAACTATAGGACTAAATACAATAACAGGCGTTGTATTATAACCGAATGTAAACTCATATAAAGAAAATATTCGAATCTTGGCTCCTTAAAATCTATAATATTTGCAAAAGTTCAACTACGCTCCTACTATGAGAGTGCGACAGTTTAGTTTAAAATTATACTTGCCATAGTAAAAAATAAAAGAAAAAATTTATTAAGGTCCACCCAGGTGTACTAAGTAGGTGGACCACGGGCAATACACGTCAATGGATAAATCAGTATATCCCCATTAACCATAAAAGCAGGTAATCGAGTGCTTCGTACGTCCAAACATATCGCATTGCACAATAAATAAATTCGATTGTTCCTTTGCTTGTTTCGATTCGATTGTTTATATATCTGAATAAAAATAAATGTCCATAATTGAAACTGACGTTATGGGACCAAAAACCAATATTCGGACTATGAGACAAAATAATTATAACAGGGAAATAAGAACAGACTGGTCGAAAAAAGAGAGCACACCCTGGTTTATAATATTATAATACAACAATACAAATAAAGTAATATATCTACAGGGATGGTTTGGAAGATGGATGCAATGTATGAGATTAGAACTTAGCTTAACTGTTGAGAATAGTTCAAGAATATGTCCTAGACAAAGTAGTTATATTTTCATAACAATTTTAACATTTATTTTAGTAAAATTCATCCTTTAAAAAGTTAAATCCAAAATATTTTTGTAATTAGATTACCAAAATCTGATTACACAGATGCTTGTGAATTGTTTTGTTAGGAAGGCTTCACATCATTTAACAGATAAAATATTCGAAATAATATGTAACTAACGGGTTAATATGAGCAATAAATTGTCTAATTTTGGGGTTTGTAAATAAATATTGACATTGAAATATACAGGTCTTAAAATGTTCTAAGCTTTCGTCTTCTTGTTCTATCCATCTTCCAAACAACCTGTATATCATCACGAAACTAAATTAATCCTTTTAGTATATTGTTTTCTTACTTTTGATACTATAACCAGCTGCTCTATTTTTTTACATTGTACATAATGAAAGACTTGTCCGCTTGCGCTAATAGTGACAAAATTAAATCAATTCTATGATTATTCATAGCAGCGACCATAGTTTGCAAAGCATAAGTACGCTGACGATATTACTATTTCTGTTACAAGTATGTACCCACTGCCGTGTGGTTTAGCGGTGGTGTACTGTATAGACCATTCACTGTATCATTTACAAGTTTGAACACTGACTCGTAAAGAAAGATTTAGTACGCATCCGTGAGATTCCAGTTTCGTCATAAATCAAAATAAAATAAAATGATAGTTTGTACGAGTACACCGCCTGTGTAAAAAATACTCAATTGATAATTGCGATAGTAGCTTGATTGATATTACCATATCCTGGATAGATATTGTTAGGTTGTTTAGGTTTTTCTTTATTATATGATTGCAATCAATAAAAAATTGACGTAGTTATTTTAGTTTTAAATCTCAATTTCTTATTCACGGTATAACTACGTAGATATTCAAAAATTATCATCAGAAACAGGTGAATTGTTTCTGGACAAAGAAAACAAAATCTGTACCTAGTTGACCTGGCGTTTGCGTCTAAAAGTTTCTCTCGCCAAGATATTGGTTTTTTCATATTGGACGAGGTTTACTAAACATAATTGTATGTAATATGTAGAACTTTTTTCTCTTCGGCTCACTACAATATGATAGCCATAAGATAATATTGATTTAAAGTTTCTAGTTTACATGAGTGAGTGTCAAACTTCGATCTCAAATTGAAAAGATATTTGGTATTGCGATGTAAAACGAGCCAATTTTAACTATATATTTTAAAAAGTCGTGACTACTACGTTGGACTTACATATTGCATTAATACACTAAGTAATGAATATATTATTTTTTAAATGTTTAAAATTTGCATTCTATATGACTGTATGTACTGCGTTTTTGTTATTTCGCATTAGTCCAAAAGTCCATTGCTTAAAAATACACCAAGTGAGTAAACCATGAAAATTGGAAAAAATTAGAATGTAATATAAAATGAAAAAAAAAAACAACATTTTCTATAGTTTATATAAGAATTATATAAACTACTACTACTAAAAAATGAAGATGTGGCGCGCGCAACGTGAAACCGTAATTGAAATATTTTTTGTGCATACTTTGTGCGATCTAGGATCTAATGTTTATAGTACTTCGTGATTCCTTTTGAGTAAATAAAAAAAAAATGAATGGATACATTAAATTTTCAGATAATTAGTAAATGGAATACCTTCATTTAAGTTAAAAAATAGCAAACTGAAATCAATGCACATTAAAAAAGATTTTTATTTTGATACTGAAAGTCCAATAAAATAGGTGCCTTATTATTAATTTATTTATTAAAAATAAAATGGGATTCGTTATAATTTATCATATATTTTAGGATAGTTGGCTATGCTATGCAGTTAAAAAAGTTCTCAGTAAAGTTACAATTTTAATCAATTTGGTGGCGGGTTGTATTAATTCCAATTTTATAAACTTATTCCGGTTTATAAGTTTCCCACAATCCCATCCATTGTTATTGGTAATCCTACCGACTTCTACAGTGGTAGTTACCTACATAAATATACTTAAAACTAATATATTAACGACTTGACCTCAGTCCTATATTTTATGCTTTTTACCTACACAAATTTACTAACTACGCCGTGCTGTATAGTTACTTTATAAATATATTTAGGTAGGTACCTACCACCTAACCTAAGTGCAAATATTCAAGAGATAACCGAACACGTGACGTCATGGATTTTAGTCGATGACGCATCGCGACAAGTTGCTTTAAAAAAACATTTATTCAAGGGAATTCATCCTACATAGAGAATTTACTAATATAAAGCACATGTATATTTACAAAAACTACATTATTTTATTGCTGTTGATTTTTTCTTTGTGAACATACTAGTATGCTCGTCGTACAAGTACTTAGGTATTGTTTTCATGTTATTGTTATTCTTTATGGGAATAAAGCTCAATTTATACGAAAAGCCTAATGCATACTTGTCCAGAAAATAAATTTTACAATAGTACTTTTATTATTTATTTCGGTTTGGTACCCTAGTTCTAACTTTACTGGACCAGACTAGGCACGAACTCACTAATGGACAGAAAGTTTGACGAAGGCAATTCATAGTGAAAACCGTATCAAAAATCGCTGTATCTCGAAGTAGTTAGCGGAGAAACAGACACGGACAGTTTCAGACTTTATGGCGAAATATATATTTTTCACTTTCATAAAAACTTTTTTACTGTATACTAGCGCCCGCTGCCGTCTTCGTCCGGAATGATTTTTTTATATATGCACAAACCTTTTTCATTACATTAGTGAAAACTGTACTAAAATCCGTTGGGTGGTGAGAAACAGACAGACGCGGATAGTTTCAGCGACTTTCAGCATAAATAGGTTTTATTATATAAAACTAGCAACCGGGCCCGTACTTAACACGGTTTTTTTTTTTTTTTCTCCATAAGAACCCCAAGTATTTCGTCGAATATT
The DNA here is from genome assembly GCA_944738685.1 of Synanthedon myopaeformis. Classification (NCBI taxonomy): domain Eukaryota; kingdom Metazoa; phylum Arthropoda; class Insecta; order Lepidoptera; family Sesiidae; genus Synanthedon; species Synanthedon myopaeformis. Next base: position 7,929,315 of record OX122915.1, read on the forward strand.
TAAAAAATATATAGGCTAATTGGTCTAGCTAGCCGTTTTTCGAGTTAGGCACTTAACAACTCATTTAGCGATTTATTTATATAGATATAAACCTTCCGTAAAAAAAAATCTAACTGTTGGTGAAAACCGCATCAAAATCCGTTATCAGGCGCGGAAAATGACTGTTTTATAGAAAGAGCAAAATGCGCTCTACGGCTATGTTTCCGTTTAGTTGTGACTAACTTGGAATCGAACCTGGAAAACTAGCAGAGCGGTAGTAAGATTCACCACTGTACCAAGGGTTTTGGTTTTTAATACTTTTTTTTTTTTTCATTTACCAAATTATAGTTGAATAGGCGTCAGTATTGAAAAAAAAGTCTCTGGGAATGGACCAATTTGAGATACATACTTTTTTTACTGATACCAATAATAAGTACCGTTTTTGTCGTAATGCGTTACATGAGCTCTCATTCAAACCTGTTTCTTGCGTGTAGTAGTAATGCCTTAAATATTTCGCAGTTTTTTTTGTACATAATTTTAAAATAGAATGATTTCGTTTCGATAATTCTTATCTTGCGCGCGATAATTCTTATTGCTAACGTTAGTTGTTAGTATGGGTACCTACTGCATTATTTTGTAAGAGATTTTATAATTTTCATCTAGGACTTCAGAAATTACGTGGTATTTTAGGTACTTTTATGTAACTTCGTGTTAATTAATTTTTACAATACTTCTAATGGCGTAACCGAAGAAATATTTTCCAAGTATTAGTATGTCATAAAAGAAATATTGCATCGCTTTACGCGCACGTACCTAGCAGTTACATTTTTGATAACACTTGTGATGTCACGAATTCCGTTTGTAAAGCAACACTCTTATCGAGTACATACCGATGCAATATTATTAATTTTGATGCTGTGCAATGAAATATTTGAGGCATTATTTTAAATATCTATTTTTTAATGCTGCACCGTTGCCTACTGGCCTTAACATTAGGCTGATCAATTTCAATTCTGTTTCGTAATGTCTTTTACGCATTCAATGTCGCGACAACTTTCACAACCAACTTCTTCATCGATGCCTATATCAAAATAGTGTGGATGGAATTTCGTAAATGAACTTTGCTTTCTCTGTATAAATCCTAATTATTTTTAATGATCGTCCATGATAAAGACAATTGAACTTGAAAATTTTATATATGCCGCCATTTGCGTATTTATATTAGCATTTATCTATGCAAGCGGGTGCTCACTTGCACAGCGGATTATATTTAATTTTATTAATTATGTAATTGCTACCAATAAGTCCTTAGGTACACATGTGAATTTAAAATTATGTGTACACACAACAGCTGTTTCTTGTTTTCATATTAAAATATACCTACATCTATAGTTACATAATAACAAAATCGTAAACGAGCTAAGCCGGTAATTTAAAAAAATAAAATAATTGTACATTGTTTTTATAATTGTTGTCTGTGCACGCTAATCTCGGAAACAACTTAACCGATTTGAATGCGGTTTTCACTGATGTATGATTACCTGGATTAAACTATATGATACTTTTTATCCTGGAACAATGTTAGGTGTGGGATTCAGCGCGAACGAAGTTGCGGGCACCAGCTTGTAATTAATATTTATGCTAAACATAAGAAAATCTTGCTTTTACAATCTTCCGGGTGCTTTTTTTTTGTGACTTCGTTCTTTTTGTATCTGAATTAGGCGCCACTTATTGTAGTTATTGTATATGTAAGTATACAAATCGCACCAACATGTGAATTTAGGGATGACTATAAAACCCGTACTATACATTATAGACTTGCATACTCCTATTTATTATAGTTAGAATTAAGGGTAATAAAACTGAAAAAACTAATTTTTATTTTATTTTATTTCAGCCATGATGTTACTTGAAAGTGACATGTTTATGGATGCCCTAAACGCGTCTGCAACGAACAAAAAGGAACCTAAGAAGAGAAAACGACGCACCAGTGGGTCCAAAGATACTCCTGGCGAGGGTTCACCACCGCACACCCCAACCACAACCAGTCCAGTGGCCGAAAGCAAATCAGTGCCGCCTCGCTTCTATCAAGATACACTCGATACAGAAGAGGATAAAGAAAAAGAATCGGAAAAGAGTGAGGTGATTGAAAATAAGGATGAGAATAAAACCGAGTCTCCCAAAGACATAGAGGAACCCATGGACACAACGGAGCCACATACGTTAACAATTAATGGTCTAAAAGGAGTATTGTGTTATCACAAAAGAAAAGGACCTAAGAAAAGTATCAAGTGGAAACCAGACACAGAATTGGAGGAGATTCAATATTTCGAATTGGACGAAACTGAAAGAGTTAACGTTACTAAAACATTTACAGATATGAAACATTTGGAAAGGGTTAACGAAAGGCAAGCGTTCCAAAAGGCGAGAAATCTTAGTACTGTCGACGTAATGGAAGAGAAAATAAGTTGGAGACCTTTAATGCTTGTTAATACCGAGGGTCAAATTCAAGTTGAATATGGAAAGAATAGCAAAGAAAAGGAAGTACAAGCAGCACGACAAAAAGGCATATTGTCCCTTTATTTCCTCAAAACGATGGTACCAGACTCTCCGACTGAACCGGAAGCGGAAACTCATACATTTTCCGAACCCATTATCATACCGTTGGAAGATGCCACAGGCAACCAAGACAATATAAGCGACTTTAGGAATATGCCTTGGCCCGAACCAAAGGGCATCGCGCCTCCAACAAATAGTAATGTCAACCCACCGTCCATGTTTCCACCTAACATTGCACAGTTTCCAGGCGGTCCTGGTTTTCCATCGCCGTTCCCAGGCGGTCCTGGTTTTCCTGGACCCAACATGATGCCTGGCGATTGGCAACCGAGCATGAATCCACCACATATGATACCCAATGGAATGCCCATGAATCCACCGGTAATGCCTCCAGGCGCCATGCCACCTATCAACATGCCACCGGGAATGATGGGCCCGCCGGAAGGTATGATGATGGGTCCGGAAATGTTTGCAGGACCCAACCCCATGTTTCCAGTGCCACCGGACGGTTTCAACATGCCGCCCAATATGTTTCCACCGGATTTTAATAATATGCCTGGTGTACAAGGGATGCCTGGTGCAGACGGGTTTTCTGCACCGAATAACATGCGCGGTGGGATGCGAGGTCGTGGAAATCCTGGCCATTGGCGAGGGAAAGGTAACTGGGAAGGACCGCAAAGAGGCAGGGGAGGGTCTTCTCGCGGTGGAAGGAAGACAGTTTGTATATATTTCCAAAGAAAGGGTTCATGTAGGCAAGGTGATAGTTGTACATTTTTACATCCCGGTGTTAATGGACCTTTTTAGGGTTAATACACTATGCTTGCACAGATGTGGCCTTCTATCTATATGTGTATTTAAATAAGTATTAGTGCTAAGTATCTACATATGAAATGTATAAGCACAATGAAATGATTATGAAGTATAATTAAGCTCGATTTAAGTATTGTTAGAAGCTCAAAAGACTGGTTATGTATATTATAGTTCTAAAGAAAATTATTGTTATCGGGTAACTACTACAGAATATAATATTAGTTTATTTTTTATTTAAGTACCCAGTATATGTTGTATATATAATTTAGAACGGTCATAATAAATATTTCGACTTTTATAATTCGTATTGTTTATTATTAATACCTAAATAAGTACCCAAATGATATGTTTAATAATGATGCCCTATATTATTATATAACTGAGGTACAACATGAAATATAAAGCTAGTTAAGTATATAGCTTTTTTATTTTTTACCATTAAACTAACAATTTAGACTAAAATATGTGTGTTTTAGAAATATGAAGATACGAAATTTTTAAGGTGCTGTATTTCCTTTGTATGTATATACTTACAAAGGAAATACAGCATTATGGGTTTTAAACAATAATTGTACATTTATTTTTCTTAATTAAAGTAGGTATATAATGTATATACGCATTTCTAGCTTCATACTAGTTAGACCAACAATAATAATATTGTATTATAGTCTTTGAGACTTAGCTTATAAAAATATACCTATAAGTACATACATATAGGAAAATAATAATTAGTTATATCAATTGTATTTACTTGTCATAAGGCATTGTAAACTATATGACGCGTGTTTTAATTTGTATTTCACTTTTTATAATAAATAATAACACAAAAATAACTGTTTTTTTTATCAAGAGCTTAAATGGCCCCCAAAAATATCAAATCAAGTAAATTGTTTATTCTAGTCCTGCTTAAGTACAAAATACAATCATTTTGGGCATTTTCTGTAAAATGGTTGAGAAAGCATTAGGTAAAAAAATACCTTTATGAAAAAAATATATTGAAAATGTAATTAATTACATTTATGAAATCAGGACAAAGAGTATGAAGAACTTAAATTAAATTAAAAATGTGGATTTCTTGTGAACTATAACACCATCGCTTTATACTTTAATTAGTTTATTCCAAATCAAAATAATAGTAACATGTTATGAAGTTTTTTTGCAAATTAGATTTTAAAAAAGGCAGCATGAAAATTAGTTAAAAAATTAAATCTCCCGCATTCCACATAGTTTTCTACGTCGAACAGGCTAGTTCTGTGGAAAATCTCAATTTATTGCTGTTGGGATAAAATGGCAACACTTGACATGGTTTAAAGTTATAGCTTGGCAAAATAATTGTCAAGCTGTACAAGAGCTGTAAACTTTACATTGCATTTATTTTTAGTGCAGCGTTCTGATAATTATCATTAGGTATATGTTAGTAAAAATGATCCTTTTAATTACAATCGGTAAAAATAATAAAATATCATTAGCAACTCTAGATACCTACCTCATGGGAGAATAATGAATAAATGTCAATTATTCAAAAAAGTCTCCCGCCCCCGCTCCCCGCCTTCGTCTTGCAGATGTTGCTACTGCGACGCTATATAATTATGAAGTGTTCAGAGCAAGGAACATATATACTCTCTAGCGAGAGAGTACTATATTCCTTGGTTCAGGATGGACTAGAAGTTTATATAATCTATTAAAATACATAAAATCTTAAATACGTAAGACTACTAATCAAACTAATAAGGTCGGTAACGCCCTGTGTCTGTGGCGTTACTTCTGTTATAGGCGACGGTAGCCACCGTCATCATGACCTTAGCATGAGGAGACCCTTTATTTAATCATAAGATCATAAGCATCAGCAGCTGGTCCGTGGGGACCAGCCGCTCATCAACTTTACAGGAAGCTGGCTAACCGGTTGGTAGAGGCGTCGGGTGACCAGAATGCTGGCTCTTACTTTGCCCAGAAGATAAGCATATGCATCCAACGGGGTAATGCCGCCAGCATTCTGGCCACTTTTCCGCCTACCAAAGGCTTAATAGATTTAAATTATTTATAAATATTTTGTGAAAATAATTAGTTAGTTTTTAAGTTTTGTATATATTTTTATTGTTCAAATCATTATTATACACATAAATTTAAAAGAGCAAGAAAATATATAATTGCAATATTTGCAATTGCTATTTTTCTTACAATACAATAAACATACGGAATTAGAGAATCCCATATACAGAACTTAGTAGCTCATGGACATGATTGTTTACACACTGTTAGCTGTCAGTATGAAAAACTGCCACTGTCAGTATCTATAGATATTGTCAAAACCAAAACATAATACGAGGTGAATTAACTATAGACGACAAGTTTAACTGGAACCCTCATATCGAACTAATCTATGATAAATTAAGGATCTTCCTTGCAAATATAACAATATTAAAAAATCGCATACCATTCAAGGTGAAACTTATGCTTTATTATGCACTGGCAGAATCCTATATACAATATGGACTTAGTAGTTATAGTTGAACCTACAAAACTTATCTAAACAAAATCTACAAACTACAAGTAAAAATTCTAAAAACATTAGTCTCACCTAAAATTAAAAATAAATACTACAACGATGAGAACGGTCTTCTTAAGCACTGTAAGATTTTACCAATAAACAATCAGATTTCGTTTTCACTACTGAAAGAATTTGTTTTTAACGAATCCTTAAAAAATTGATGGAACAACCTGTATGCACCAGGCAATTTCAAAAAAACGGTTACGTACACAACGTGCCAATAATACGTACCTACAGCGAAAGAACTATCGCTTATATTGTCCCACACCCTTATTTTACATCGATTTGTGCTTTTGCTTTATTTGTAATGTAAATATATAAAAAGTTACTCTATGAATATAACTTCATCCGGCCAGGGTTACGGCGGTTAACCAATTCGCCAATTCGCCACAGAACAGAATACTTCATATTCGCAAATTCGCATTTTGCGCTTTTTAATTATTTTGACATCCATTCCATATATTATTTGTGGTTTGATTACATATTACAAATAAATCAATGGATTTTATTTAATTCTACTTAGTTTGTTAATAAACTGGTTAATTTCGTAGAGGTGTTAGTTTCGGGTAACAAAATAATGTCTCATGAATTCAGGATGAATTAGTTTCCGTATCCCAGTGTAACATAATCATTAATAATTATTTTCATTGTTTAAATGTTATCCTTTTTGTTGTCGTAATTCACCACTCATGCAACGTTGGTTTTTCTTGGATGATCGCAAAACACCAAAAATAAAATTTAAAAGAAAAATGACCTCTGCAACACCAAAAGTACAAAACGAAATAGTGTCTCAAGAGTGGGTGTTCAGTGTATCGGCTCCTAATTTATTACCTCAGGAGAAAGTGTTTATCACTGGCAGTACCCCAGAACTCGGTGAGTGGGATTACACCAAGGCAATACCTTTGGAATATGAACCTACCAACAATTTGTGGGTGAAGACTTTAACCATACCTAATACCTGTGATGTATTTTATCGCTACGCAATTTGCGTCATTATTGAGGATACAAAGGATATAATAATTCGAAAATGGGAGACCAATATTCACCAGAGAGTAATTAAGGAGAGCACCTTACATCCGGTTGTCGATACTTTTGGTTTCTATGATGAAAAACAAAGCATTACTAGAGGGTGGCTAACTGCTCAAACATTAGTTCAATTCAAATTCATGAATAACCCGATAAAATTAAAAAGTCGTCTTAATGGAAGGATTTTAAATGTTAAAATATCACCAGTAAAGTTGTCCTTTGGGGCAGAACTTAATGTAGAAGAATCATCGCTGAGTACTGATCCAACGGATGCGGAAATGCCGTCAGGAGTGTTCGTTGAAGTATCATCAATCAGCACTGATCCTGGCATGTGTGCGTTAAAACCACAAGAGCAATTTGGTAGAGAATATAAAGAAAATGATGTTTTGCTGATAAATGTCTTGGCCCCAAATCCTCAAAGTTTGGCTTATCTTTTAGACTTCTACTCATATAGTAGTCGAGCCTCTTCCGATGATCCTCCTTGTCATGTTGGTTACACATATATTCTGCCAAACATGTTCAAGCTATCCGAAGGAGCAGTAGAGTTGCCAGTAACATGCAACGTTAAACATAGGCCCTTGGGCACTGTTAATATTCAGTATTTAATAATTAAACCCCTTGAAGAGAAGCTGTGTGATTTGCAGGTGTCTTTTACCAAACATTGGGATCCCTCTTGGACCGGCTTGGAAGTTGGACATCGCGGGCTAGGTGCTAGCTTCAAAACAAAAGAGTAAGTAATCATTTTGTTATAAATATTGTAAAATAATCTTACTATTTAAAAAAAAAATATCATGAAAATCGGTTACAACAACCTTCACGGGACCACAAGAATTTGTAATAATAAATGGATAGTTGTTATATTTGTTATAGGAATTCTGCAGGGACCTTGCCATTTACGCCCGTTTTCAATAACCTATCTATCCATCGTTTTGCCTTACTACAGTAACAACTTCTATCTACTGTCACGATTTTCCATTTCAATAAACCACAGATAGATAGCAAACTCTATCTTCAGTAGTTATCTATCCATCGGAGTGCTTACTGTTTACTGTGGATAGAATTTTGTATGAGATATCTGCTTTGTGCATTTCTATAATGTTTTGACAGCTAACCTCGGATAGGTCAAGTTACTGTAGTTAAGGATTTGCCCTATCCGTGGATTTTTAGCGATCATACCTATGGATCATACAAAAAACTTATTAAATTATGCAAAAAAATTACTAATAAAATTTTGATTTAATTTTTAATTTCAAAACAATGACGAGCAGTGATGAAAGTGATAGGGTAGGGATATTGAAGATCAATAATTAATTCAAATAAAATCCGTACTTCCGTACTAATATTATAAATGCGGCAGTATGTTTGGATGTATGGATGTTTGTAACTCTTTCACGCAAAAAATACTGAACCGATGACCATGAAATTTTGCATACACGTTGTTTGGGACATCAGAAAGGACATAGGGTACCTTTCATCGTTCAACGCGGACGAAGTCGCGGGCACCAGCTAGTTATAAAATAAAACAGCTTTTTTTCATGTTTTCCCCAATTTAATCTTAACTGACCCGTGTGACTTGAGTACGTGGACAACTAGAAACTGATGCATTGAACTAGTCTTTTTCGCTGGATCATGCTTCGTCTTTTAATTTATTATTATTGGCGTTAGTAGCCTTGCTTGTCACAATTTTGTTGGCTTCCACTAGTTGAACTAACGAACTCCTTTGTTAGAGGCACACTTTTTCCTTAAAAATAAACAAAGATAATTATTAAGGTACCAAGTTGTAAATAATCAACAAATTCTACATGCAATATACGGGATACAACTTATAACATCACGATACTTACGGTACTCATATCTTCTTATTTTTGTTGTATTTACCTATATTTAAACTACTTTAAACATTAATAAAAAGTCAAAGTAAAAAAGTTTAAGTTTTTAACATCTGCAAAAAGCTATTTAAATTATATTTTATGTTACTATAATATGTACACATACAAAATTATTCTTTCAGAGATTTTATTTTGTGTTTGTGCAAATGTCACAGATTATAATATTAGTTACGCAAATGTCACCGTCACAGGCCACAGTTGTTAATCAAAAAATTACAGAGACGTTCCGTTCCGACATTTCCAATAAAGCACTTTTTAATAAATAATGGTACTTTTTTAACAAAGTAACATTTATTTAATATATCAAGTTGTAAATTATATACTGCTTAATATATTGGTAACAGTAACAATTTTATTTAAGTCCATTTTAGTAAGTTTTTTTTATTGCTTCATGGTAAATATGCATGCAAAGGAACGTACGAGAGGGCTAGAGATATATCGCCTATCGCCTCTTAGCAAAATATAGATAGCGGTTACTGGAGCTTGTGAAACCCAATTTGAAGATAGATAAAAAGTTACTGCTTATCGCAGATAGCTATCTATCCGTAACCAGAGATAGGTTATTGAAAACCGGCGCTAGTCATTGTAACCGATCTGTCATTATATCTGGTTTCTACTATAGTAAGATTAACAATTACAAAGGGAACTAAATAAAAGTTAAAATATTTTTTGTTTTTGTAAAATGTCAAGGATATAATTTTATTTTACATTAATATAACAATTGAGTTTTTTATCTAAAATAATTGAGTTTTTCTTATCTAAAATGTACACAATGATGACTACTAAAGGATGGCGAAAATTGGAGGGTGGCATGGTAAAGTATTTAAATTAATATTTTGTACCTTAGTTGCTTTTAATATAATTCAAATTTTATTGAATTATGCTAGACAACAATCAGCGTATAGCACCATCCCATGGCAAAATACCATAAAAAATTCTTTGCTGTGCCATCCTCCAATGTGTGCCAGTCCTTAGAATATCTCCATTCTTCTTTGTATTTTCAACTGTTTCAAAAATAAAAGGTCTTTTAAAGTTCTTTGGAATAATTGAAAATAATTTTCAGAGGAAATGCTATTCGTGAAAACACAATTGCTTCCCTTAAACAGGCAGCTGCAAGTGGTGCAGACTTGCTTGAATTTGATGTTCAATTAAGCAAAGATATGATACCTGTTATATATCATGACTATTATGTCTGTATATCAATGAAAAGAAAGAAGGAAGTAGATTTCACAGAAATGTTAGAATTGCCTGTGAAGGATCTATCTCTGGAACATCTACAAAAACTTAAGGTATATCCCAGCGAAGGTTGAAACACATTGTCTGTCTCATCCGTAGATAAATTAGATTAATTTGAACTTTTTATTTTGATGATTTCATTCATTGTTTTAAAAAAAAATACAGTGAATAAAATGTATATTTCGTGTTATTATTTTAATTTGTCTAATTAAACTATAATAATTTTCTAGTCTGAGAATATTATAAAAATATTGGGAAAATATACTTCAGTTAATTTTTCTCTAAATTATTTAATTTCTTTTACTTGACACTGTTGAATATTTTAGACTATTTTAGGATGATTATTATTGCTTAGTGTTTTTTTGCTAACAAAGGTTTTGCATTTTGTTTGTCATATTAATTTGTATAGCAAATCGGATTATTATCACCACCATAGACATTTTCAATATAAAACCCAATAAAGTTTCTAGAATCCTTTTTTTTACCATCTATTTATTTTGAAATATATTCCCTTATATGACACTAGATATTGCATAATTCTTTTAAATATAATGAAATATGTTTGAAATAATATATTTATTTGAAGGGTATGGGCACCTATTATATATCAATCAAACATATAAATCAGTTGTATGTATTAATAAATAATTTTTAGATAATTTTTGAACATAAGTCTTTAACTTAAATGGAGCTTATATTAAGTACTACAAATTTAATTTTATTGTTAACTCAAGTATCTATTTTATCTAAATATTAAAAATTCATTTTTATTTGCATTTAAACTATAAAAGAATTATTTATTTGTTCATAGGTGTATCATTTAGTTGAAGGTCGTAATCATGAGACATTGTTTTTTGATGAAGATTTAGAGGAGCATCAACCGTTCCCGACCTTAGAACACGCCCTCAAGGAGATAAATGAACATGTTGGATTCAATGTGGAGCTAAAGTGGACCATGGAACTCGATGATGGTACATTTGAACTGAACAACCCATTCGACATGAACATATATGTTGATAAGGTGACTACATTTTATGTTTAATATTATAAACTATATACTTATACTAATATTATAAAGAGAGATTTGTATTTTTGTATGTTTGTAATGAATAAACTCAAAAATTACTAGAATGATTTTGAAAATTCTTATCACATATAGAAAGCTACGCAGCTATATTTTATAAAGTTACGCGGGCGAAGATGCGTGCAAGTGCTAGTAACTAATAAAGTTCTACAACTATTTTTTTTGAACATTAAAGGCAAGCTGTCTGTCCACTATAAATAGACGTTATAAATATGTGTCCACATTTCTTTGTTAAAGCTTTTCAATGAGCTGTAGATTTGTTATTGGTATAATTTAATTCTTTATTTTTATTTTTTAACATTTGACCGTCTAGTATTTAAGTACTATTGCTTATATAGTTTGACATATTTTTTCATAAGTTTACATATCGTCATTTAAATGAAATTTGATAAATCAAAATATGTAATAGAAAAAAATGAGAGCCAGTTTTATGTTTAATTTATTTTATTCCAAAATCAAGTAAAAGAAGAACACTTCAAAATAATTTTATTCTAAATGACATTAGTAGGTAAGAATTGCATATTATGATAATTTTTTTTTAAAAACATTTTCATTCAACTTTTAGGTACTAGAAGTAGTCCTCAAGTATGCTGGAGATAGACGCATAGTTTTCTCCTGTTTTAACCCCGACATCTGCACCATAGTTAGATACAAGCAAAACAAATATCCTGTAATGTTCTTGACTGTCGTAAGTATACTTGTTATATACCATTTAAACTCTAAGCCCACTGATAAAAATAATATATTTTTTTATTATCGAAAATAATAATAATAATGATTATCCATTCTAGCACTTAAATTTGACATTTTTGACAGAACCATGCAATTTTTTTTTTATGTTAATGACAGATATGGCTCTCAAACGGGTTTTTTTTGCTTGAAAGCTGACGTGATCGGGATGGTTCTTAGCTACATTTCATGAAGATCTATTTAGGCGTTTGATTATCATCAGCCCATTTATATTACTAGTTGACGAAGCGATTTCACTAACTTCTACATGTTCAATTGATGTCAAATTTGTGGTATGCTATTACTTTTGGTGGTATTTCCATGACATGGCAACCTTGATCTTATGCTGCAGCATCAAGTGGTCTGCAGGACACCCAACTCCTCAGCAACTTACAGCTGATATAGCCTTTTTGGACTCAATAGAAAGCCTGGGGATAGTTTATAATTTCAATTATAGCTTGTTGTGACTACTTTTTCAGGGGATAAGTAACAAATATCAGCCGTATCGCGACACGCGGTGTCTCACGATCCCGGCAGCGGTGCAGAGCGCAGTTGCCGCAGACATATTAGGCATCGTGGTGCACACTGAGGACTTGTTGCGGGACCCCACACAGGTCACAATATGTCACATATTTTCTCAGTTCTCATTTTTCAATGCGGACGAAGTCGTTAGTGATATATAACTATATATCACTATCCTTTGATCACAAATTCACAATCTGAACCATAGTAATAGCTGGACATACTTTATTCATTAACCAACCCCTTTACAATCGAGAAACAACAGCACTGATGCTGTTGTGTATATGCTGATGCCCTTATCCAGGGTTGATAGTATAGTAGTAGCTACGGCCACTACTAAAATATTATTCGCATGAACATTATTTTGTGAAATATTATTTTGCAGGTGAAGCTAGTAAAGGATGCTGGATTGGTTATATTTTGTTGGGGCGATGACAACAATGACAAAGCCACTATTAAGAAATTGAAAGAAATGGGCTTACACGCTGTCATATATGACAAACTCGACCAATACACCACTAAGGAAGTAAAGGTAATAGTTATTTGTTCAACTAGAGAGTAAAATTGTTTTTTGCTGCGAGTGCCGACTTTAAATCACGAACTAGCCTAATATAGACTATTGAGCGAAGTGAGTGTTAAACATACAACTTTTCACTTCAACAGCGAGAAAAGCGTTACTAGGTCAATTAAGACAATTTTAAATATTACCTTTATTATAACTAACATTCACATAGCCAGTCACATAAAGTATAACAAAATTAACAAAAATATTAAAAGTTGAAAGTAAAATTACTGTGATTTGTAATATTAAAGGTAACAGTTTTATTCGGAACTGACTATTTACTTGCGTGTTAGGTAAGGGCAGGACCCTTACCTAACAGTTTGTACGAATTAAATAATTCGTATGAATGAAGATATTTTTCACGGGACTTCTAGAAGAAAGCTAAGTTCGGCATTTTAAACTTGTTGTCTTAATTCTTCTGGAGTTAGACCATCACCACTGGACTTACTCTTTTTTTTTTAATATATACCAAAACAGTACAAAAGCACCAAGACTAGTTTCTGAACGGCTGTGAAACTATCTTCACAGCTGTTCCAACTCTAGCAGGCTATGGCTGGACACACTAATAAAATAAAATAAATTTATTCTTGTGAGTTAAATCGCGTGTTCGAATTTCGAAACACGCTCGCATCAAGAATCGATTTTTCTGCGAGTTTTTAGGCACCAACAGCACCCTTTTCGTGCTGGAGAGGTGAAAAAACTATTTTTATATTATTAATTCTCACAAAACATTTAACGCCCGGTTCACATTTCTATAAGTACAGTAGCGAGTTAAGTTGTTATTGTCGTATGAACACCCAAAGCGAGTTGTGTAGTAAGTTGTTGATTAAGTTGAGTTGACTAGAACGCGATCATATTATGCGAGTCCAATGCGAAGTAGCCCCCTCTCGCACTCCATCAACTAACTGGCCGGTATGTGGACTGGCTAGTTTAGTTTAGTACAGTTAGTACTTAACTGACTCATTTTTAACTCCCTACTATATTTATTGATTGATGTGTAAACCATAGGGCTTAAAGAAAAACTGAGGAGACTGACCAGTGTTTCTCACACCGGTCAGTCCTCAGTTTTTTCGATGTCATATAAAACCGGGATATTCCGCCTAGTTCAGTAGCAGCGGGTATGTGAATGATCCAATCTGGAAAGCAGGGTTTCCCGCCTAGTCAATGTGACTGATTAAATGCGATGTACCAGGAGAGCATATTCCTGATGGAGGCGCGCGAGTCGGAGCGCGAACTGATGCGGCTGGCCGCTCTGCCGGGGAGCGTGAGCGGGGGGGAGTCGGAGGGGGGCGAGGCGACGCCCCTCGCCCCTCCCGCCTCCCTCCCCTATTTGGACCTCTCGGTGCGCGACACTCTCAAGGCCCACTCCACCGTCACCTCGCTGGAGTCGCTCGCCTCCTCCATCGACCTCACCGACCAGACCTTGAAGAGGAACAGAGACATTGTCGTCAGCATTGACAAGCAGACTCAGGTGAAGGAGCAACGTTGTTCGTTCCTGGGACTGTTCCCGTCCGGCGACGCCAAGAAGGCCTCCCCGAAGAAGTCGCGTAAAAACGAAGACGCTAACTAGTCTGATAAAAATATTTCATTTGCTCAATAGTAATATAGTGAGGCCAAGGAGACAAAGCAAAGAATGTAAACAAACCTGGCGCTCTGTCCTTTTCCCTCACACCAAGCGGCCGGTGCTATACGTTTCATAGTATAGGAATAGGAAGCCATCTTGACAACAATTGAAAGTTGTTTTACATTCTTTTCGTTGTCTCGTTGGCCTCGCTTTAGAGGGTTGTTGCGGATACAGAATTTTCACCATCCGCGGATGCAGGTTTTTTTTTTAATAGATTTAATTTGAAATGCAGAAAATTGATCCTTTTAATAATTGTTTTATTAAGTAATCAAGCTTTTAGTAGAAAACTTAAACAATTTAAATTAAAAATTCATCCTGAGCAAATCTTCAAGACGAAAAAGATTCACATTGATTATCGCGGATGCGGATGTCTAAGTCGACGCGGAAGTTCCGCATTCGCGGGTGCGAATGTCCGCAACAACCCTTTGATTATATACATCTTAAAAATTTCTTCTTTTTATTTTTTGCTTTAATATTATATATATTTTGTTAGTGATACATTATTACGTATCCGCTAAAATCCCCTCGCTTCATAATTTTTATTCTTTATTCACGTAAATCTTTTCCAAGTTGATTGTTTCGTTGATTCGTTACAGGGTATTTTATTTAGAATAATTATAATCATTTTAATAATACTGACTTTAAAATTTATAGTCCTCATTTTGTTCATGTCATAGTTTGTATTATCATTCTAATGTAGTAACATCGGAACTCGAAAACCGAAAACGATTTGGACGTAATTCTATTCAATTGAAGTTAGGGGATATTTTACGGTCAATGATAAAATTGTAAACTCAAAACGCTTAAAACGAATTTATTTATTTTTTTACTAGTTTTTAATTTTACATAAATGCAATGTACAATAAATTTATGTTAATTAATTATATCTCACTTCATTTTGTAATCAGTGTTTTATTGTTTCATTTTGATTTCATAAAATATAATTCAAGTGAAAATGGGTTTCAAATATACCAATACATTCTGAAAACAATAAAAAAAAAATGTATATTAATAGATATTCACATAAAACACATAATTAAATAATTTGTAACTACTACAAATAGATACTTGAGATATTGTGAAATAGACATTTAAATAATTAAAATTCTAAATAAATAAAGATATGTATAACTAATTTACAAGTCTGTGATATTCTCCGTAAAACATCACTGTTAAAGTTACCAATTACCTTTTATTTTTTTCTACATTTTAAATCATCGTATAATTCGATTGTAACATGCAAAATGAAAAAATTGTTCTGAAATAAAAATAATTGCATTCTAATATTGTATTTTTTTACACCTTTCTTCCATTTTTTATATTATTAAAAGAATTCTAATGATTTTATACCAAAAACTTATTCGACAAATCGTTTAGTTAGCTGATAATATCTTTTAACCCACATTAATTAAAGAAAGGGAGAGAAAAAAGGGGTTTTTAATTGTAACTGGATAATTAGAGTGAAGGCTTAAAGAAATAACAATAATTTATAATTGAAAATTAATTAACTGGCTTACTGATCTATTAACGCACGGCCGAAATTACTAAATTTAGAAAGAGAATCAATAACGAGTATAAATTCAAAAATACATAGAGTCAAATAAATAAATGATTTTTCACAAACCATACAGACAGCAATATTTTGTAAACGAGAAGCAAATAGAAGCGCCGCCATTTTCAGACCTTTTCTTTAATTGACTGGGTTATATATACCACAAATAGATGTTTTATTATGAAAATGTATTTTCTACTATGGTATTTATATATACCTGGTACTACCTATTTTGTAGTGGCAATACATACTGCTCTCCAGTCATAAACAGGGTTGCCCGTCTGGCGACAGTAACCGACTCATTGTAGAAAGAAGCGGGCCGCTGCACGCGCCGTCTCTGTATACTGAAAAATCGTCCGAAGCGACACGTTTCCCTGAATGTTTAGTTCGAAGAATTTTACATCTTCCTGGTGTTGTTAATAAGTGACGGTAGTTTATAACCGTTAATAGAGTGTCATCTTATCTGCCGCCTTTTTTATGGCCTCTATTTAAAGTAAGCAGCTTTTCAATTTAACCATAAACTAAGTTTGTATTGTTCATTAATACAAAATTCAGTACGTTGCAATAAAAGTTCTCCATGACTCAAGAAGTACTTAGTGTACTTTTGAAGATTTCTATTCAGAGCAAAGTGTATTTAATAAATAAATCGCCAGTTTATAGAAAAATCTTTTATTTCATGTCTGAACAGAAGGACACACAGGGCACATCGAAGAATAATTAAAGGTATTGTTAAAAAATAAAGCTTTCTAAATATATTTGCTTCTTTAGTTTATCAGTTGAGTTAAGCTCGCCTATTTCTTACTATGGCCGTTGCTTTTATGGATGGCTAAATCTTCAGAGTATTTTTTGCTTATTTTGCAGACTATTTCTAAGCGGGGTATTAAATGAAAAGTCTATATAGGTTGTAAAATGTATTGTTTTATTCAACAAATTTTCATAAAAATTAATGTACATACATTCATTTTAATATAATTTATATGACTATCAAACAATAAGTACTTTTTGGATTTGGACGGAATGTTTGTTCGATCACAACGTTTAATATTTAAATAAATACTCGAAACATCTGATATTATTACTTTGACCGTGAGATGATTAATGTAAAATATATAAATATAAAATATTTACTACAATATTTCTCAAAGTCGGAAATCCTAATGATCAAGTCAAGTTACAGGAGAACATTAATGTTAGACAAAGGTCACTTATTCGCTCGTACACTTGAATTATTTCTTTCTATCTAGCTTAATTAGAGCAATTGAGATAGATAAAAATGCGAATAAAATAAAATTCATTCTGACAAACGGCGTTCCTTATTCTGACATTGCAATTTTTAATCTCAGATAAAATAAGAACTAAAGTAAGACGGCACAAAGTGAAGCCTGTAAAACTACGCCTTCGCCGTGTACATACAGATACACGGTTACACGCACACAAATGCAATCAAGCTACGCCTCTCTTTATTTAAAAAAATTACTATTGAAAATGTAGAATCTAAAAAAAAAAATTAAAATACTATTTAAAACCAGTCTTTAAAAAGTAAAAAGCAGGATGGAATCACTTGACAGGCATAAGTAAACCAATATTATCAATAAAAATAAACAAAATCAATTGGTAATAGATTGGAACACAAAATCTCAATACAGTAAGTAGCCTACACAAACACGTTTATAAAACCGGCTTCAGTGTCTATATAGTTCTTATTTGGTCTGAGTTTTCAATTAAATCCTCTTTAATTTTCTTATGACATGTCTTAGTTTGGAATGTACAGTCTAAATGTGATTGATTCGAAATCTTTGAGCAAAAATTCTTTCCTGGACAATTCGTACAATTCTTATTTGGTTCAACATTATTAGAATTCTTAATTCGTTCTGTTAATACATTTTTTGAAATTAATTTTTTTTTACTGTAACACTCATAAGTTTGGAACTATTAAATTGAACGGTAAATTATATCTGTTAATTATTAAACGATTTTAAAATTGAAAAAATATTAACACACTAAATATGAGAAATGGAAAAAAAAAGTATTACAATTGCGAATACATGGATATTTGCAGTATAAAATAAACCTTATTACTCAAACTTCTTAATCGATTTAATGTGATAATAATATTTTGATAGAAAAAAGTTTACCTTTGTTTATAGCAAAACATTTAATAAGTCCTTTTTCGCACAGATCAATAAAAAAATTACTAAAGATGCGCCAAAGCATTTGATTGCCACAAACGGGAATTGTACGAGTGGCGCTGAACCGAATATTATGTATGTCCACTATATATATATTAAGTACATATAATTAGTTCAAGTTATGTTGTTGATACAGCGATGTTAATAGTATTTCATATTATTTTAATAGGTAACTTATTGCTACAGGTACTTACCTCAACAGATTCGAGTGTTATCAACTCGATTATTGCCCAAAAGTAACTATGTAGTCACTACAATAATAATAATATATATTACATACTATTATTTTCAAATAACATTTTGAGCTTTGGCTTTTAATCGACATCGTTTAAATCGCGTATAAATTCATGTTTAATTGTTAAGTTTTACTATTTTAAAAATCATGTGAATTTGACTAGTTAAGTGTACATTATTTAGATTTGTGATTTTAAGTTACGTTGAACTAAGTTCAAAAATAAATAAATATTTAAACACCTTTACACGTCATGTGTAACAAAATGTACACAAGAACTATTATTTTATTCTTCCTCATATACAAAGACCACAGACATTGACACATTACTCTTTCATAATTGGCCTTTTCAATGTAGAATAAGTCTTAATGATTATAACCAATAAAAAAACCTTAATCATACCTATGGCAGTGGCAGTGGCATGACCATAGTTTATAGGGAGACATATAAATGACCATCATTGGCACCGCCTTTTGTGGGAAATGTATATAATCTTAATGTTAAAAATTTATTGATGAACTGTTCAATTTCTTTTAGCTAAAAAAAAAATAAATTAAAAGTATGTCTTATTAAAAGAGGCTTGTGCTAAGGATGTTTTTCTTGTAATAATTATTGTCACAGACGTATAAATTTTGGGTGGAGAGGTCATTAAATAACAGTTGTAGTCCTGCAATAACCGGACTGTCGTCGGTCGTGTGAAGATGGTGGACGGTAGACTCACTATTATGTTATGTATATTAAGTGTGTAGCATTTAATTTTGACTGTGAAGCATAAAACCCAGTTTATACATCCTCGGTCTTAAGTACATGACTTAACATCAAAATTCTTATTGTTATATATTGTGATATTATAATAATAATAATCATTTATTTCAGATATAATATCCATATTATCTATTAACAAAATAATAATAATAATAAGTTCACTTATTTAATGTTAATACAGAATATTATGAATGCCTTAAGCAACTAAAATATTTTCACATAAAAATATAATTCTTAATAATTAATTACTTACTTACACGGTTAAGATATGTAATTGTTGTAGACGCTTAAAATAATAAAAGATTACAAAACCTATATATACACATTATTTCATTATAAACGAGAATAATAACATTTATAAAAATTATGATATTTTTTTTATGTTGGACGGAGTATAAATACTGATATATTAAAATGTGCAACAAGACACAAATATATGAATAATTAAATAAATAATAATAATAATAATAGTGTAAAAATTAAAAATATAAATTTCTCCATAAACTTTGATTATCATAGATCCAGTAAAATATAAAATAATTTATTCTTAGTACTATAATCCTTGCATTATATGAATGCTTACTTGCGACTGTGTAAACTATATTAATATTAAAAATGTGAAAGTAACTCTGTCTGTCTGTTACCTTTTCACGCCTTAACTACTGAACCGATCATAATGAAATTTTTCATACACGTCATAAGCGATACAGAAAAGAGCATAGGGTACGTTTAATCCAAAAAAAATTAAAAAAAAGGACTGTTCCCGAGGGATCAGCTAAAATTAAGAAAACTAATGCCTGGCAAAAGTGTAATAGCAATAAAGATATCAAGCGTTATATTGCTTATTTATTTTTAATTTTGAACGCGGACGAAGTCGCGTACACCAACTGGTACTGTATAATATACATTAATACCATCTCTAGTGACATCACGCCGTTAGACAAGTGGTCATTCTTTCAAATTAACCAAGCGGTAATACTGAAACTTTCATATCTTATCAAAATGCAAGAATTATTCATACTAATAGTTAGGGTCAGCTCACACCGTGCGCACGTTTTAAGATTACAATTCAATATAGAACCAATTTACTACACGAAAAGGTATACAGTTCAGTGAGAATACTGAATTGTGTACCTTTTTATGTAGTAAAAAAGTTCGATATTGTATCGCTACTTTAAAACGAGCGCTTCGCGTCGCCTTTCGGTGTGAACAAGGTCCCGCGCTGACTGACGGCATGACACGACACGATACAGCAAAGGATTTTTTCCTAAACATATTATTTTTAACCTTACTGCTATGATCTTAGCGCTCACACTCATTTATTTCAATACCAAGAGGTCGTACCGTTACGCTACATGATGCTTGCACGTCGCAGAAAGCAAAGGAGTGTGAGTGCTAAGATCATTGCAATAAGGTCAAAAATATTATGTGGCCATATTGTCAGTCAGCGTCGGCCCTAATCCTAATACTTCTTAAAAGGTGGAAGCCGTGGAAGTGTTATACATGTCGGAGAGTCCTGAGGTGGCGCCACAAGCGGAGGGTTTGGAAATTGGCTCCTGATTAAAAAAAATACTATCTAACGACTATCTGTGGAAACGTCAAGCGACGTGGAACGGAACTAGTAACGGTGATGTTAGCTATCTGTACTAGGGGGAAGTATGAGGCGCCTTTCCATCGACAATAGAAAAAGGACCATGGACGAGCATTCGAAGTGAAATACTTGACCTTTATTGCTAGCATCACTAACTCTGATAATACATTAAAAATAGTTTAAGAGTCGGGGATCTAATCAAATAGAATCTAATCTGTAAATAGCTTAGGTTGTAATTTTCTTAGAATTTTTATTTCTCTGTGATTTTAAATTTCTATCTTGCGTTGCTTGTCGGATTAGAGGTAAAATACAATCGTGTACTACAAGCAACGAATCTTTCTTATGGCTTTTCCCGAGCCCGATGATGCCTGTATCCCCGACTTAATATACACTTCTACCTTTTAAGAGAACAAAAAAATAGCACCTAAACATGATAGTTTTGGTTAGGTAGAGTTAAGTACTTGGCTATTCCAGCGGGTGGTTTAGTTTTGAGGTGATCCTCTATGTACTGGCACGGGCACACGTATCGTTCGCCGTGTCGGCCGGGCACCGCGCTGCTTAGGCCGAGTCTCCCCTTGACCGCCTCAGCCCCCCAGCGCCCGGCGTACCGGTACAACAGGAGAGCACCTCTCTCCTGTAACGTGCAAGCCAATGACCCATTAGAAATCTTCAACATTGAGTTCGGTACATACAATAACAGATGCAACACAGTGACAGAAGGACTCAACCTTTAAAATGTATATTGCTATCTCGCTCTCGCTCCTTCAAGTAGCTTAGACGGACGTGGCAAGTTACGTTTATTGAACTCAATTCAGCGAGCCTATTCTCTAACTGTGGTTATCGACTTGATGTGGTTATAGACTCGACAATTGTCTACTTTGGCACCTGTCGAAATGACTATGACGTTTTTACCATGGTTATACATGTGACACATGTCGATGAAGTTAGAATAGGAAAGTTTAAGATTTGGTTTCGTGGTGGTTTTAATGTAGACGAGCTATCGACATTGGGAGTCGATAGGTTTTAAAAACCACAAAATTAGAGAATAGGGCAGCTGCACTTATCCATATAAAACTTTTTTTTATGTTATAATCGACATACTATCTGACGATCTACTTAGATGGTAGGTTCGCCTATAAAACAAGCAACGCCACAAGATAAAATATTAGGAATGGATAGTGAAATAGGTTCTATGTACAAAAGTTGAATTGAGCTGCATGAATGTGGTCACTCCCATATTTGGTATAAGGTTAGAGACATAATACAAGTAACATTAGTCCTCATTAGTATTTGTTATTTATTATTATATACCAAAAACCCAATGGAGTGGTTAATTGGTGTGAATAAGCTAATATTAGCAACTTTAACTTTATCTTTTCTCCCAATTGCTCGGAAATGGCTTCATTATTAAAAAAAAAAGAATACCCCAATCGAATGTTTTCTGTTCGCACGTCCGCAATGTCCAAAAGGACAATATTAGAGATTGCTGGACAGTTTTAAAGCGCGACCAACTAGACCGGAAGAAGACTACCGCCATTTCGTTTTATTCATACTGTCAATTCTATTTTGAATTAACAAATAAGTATTTTGGACATTTTTACATTTAGAAATTGTTACATAAAAAAATTAGTATTTCATCGGAAGAAATTGTGAAATAACTTTTAATATGAATTAAATTTCGTTTCTTACAGTTTCTTGTATATTATTTCCTTGCAACTTGGAGAAAAGTAGTGTACAAGTCTCGGCCGAAGTGGCAATTAACGGCCTCGTTGGTTTCAAAGTACTCGATTTCGCCTCGTACTTTCAATACTATTAGGCCGACAATTGCTCTATTTTCTGCCTGGGCATTAATAAACTATAATTGTTTGACAACATAGGACACCTATATGAAAATTTGTTAAAAAAATTATGGTTTGTCACGATCTTCCACCTGTAGTAAGTTTTCATATTTTCATCCTGTGTGCTGACCCACCACCTCGTCGACCATAAGTTTCGTCTACTATTGTTAGTCTATGGGTTACAATGTTTGTACAGAGGGTGTATTATGAACTTCTAATTCCTAGCCAGTAAGTTTATGAGTGAAAATTTAACTGGTATTAAAAAATAAACAATACTATGTTTTTATGTGCGTGTTGAAGTTATACTTCTTTGTCGCCTGAAAAATGCTTACATATTTAAAAATACTCACATAAATGTAAGCTTAAGCATTCAAATAGTCATAACCAATCGGCCATGCCGATCGATTAGGTCTGGAGGCACCTTTACGCTAACGCGCCAGAAAAGTATAACTTCAAAATAGATATTTACGTTCAAAACCCAGTTTTACGTGATTGATTAGTAGACAATATAAATATATATTTCTCTGGAAAACACAGAAGCGAGTGTAACGATGCTAGGATTATAAGATAAGATAGTAAGGACCGGCGTTGAATGACGGTATGGCACGGCACAGCAAATGATTTATTCCTAAACATATTATTTTCAACTTTGTTGCGATGATCTTAGCATTCACACTCCTTTATTTCAATAGCAAGCACACGCGATACTTCGGCCCTCGCGACATGCAAAGGAGTGTGAGTGCTAAGATAATTGCAATAAGGTTAAAAATAACATGTTTAGGAAAAAATTCTTTGATGTGCCGTGCCACACCGTCAGTCAGCGCGGGACCTAATGCAGCCTTCGCAATCGTATGCAAAGCGGGGGTAGGTAGAGAAAAGAACTTGCCGAACGCGAGAGGGTTCGGTCAGTCGAGACCGCGCCGTCTGAGCCAATGGTTGCAGAGCGGGCAACAGGCGCGAGGGTCTTTGGGCTCTTTGTTGCGCAATATCTCCTCGACATACTGACAGGGGCACAGCGCCTGCGACAAGTGTCGCGGCGCCGCAGGGTTGCCGCCCTCCTCGTCTAGCGTCCAGTCGAGGCGGCGCCGCAGGTAGTCTTTGCCCCACCGCTGCAGGTACCGGAGGTACACTTGCTCTGCCACACCCTGCACATTCATACGCTTCGCTTACCCACCACTAATCACTACACCACACCCTACGAAACATGGCTACGTCTAAAACTAATTTGTTAGTGAGGGACAACACTCACACTGAACCCAGACCTGCAAGTTAGAGACCATTTGAAATATAACAAATATCATACTAATATAACAAATGAGATCGTTTGTGAAAATATTTGGCCTTTTGTTACTCATGGCGCTTGAAATAAGGTTGATAAGGTGGGAGTTGTGGTTGAGAAACATCTGAGAGTGGACTGAAATTGCTTCGGTCGAGCAACTGTTTCAGTTGGCTCTTGACAGAAACTGGTTCAGGAAGTTGATAACTGATTTTCAGAACTGAAGAGGCACTGAGAGAGGTGTTTAAAAACCTACATGAAGTTATTTGTCCCCAAACTTTGTAACTTATTTGTCTTTCAAATATGAAAATTTAATAGTTTAATTATTTTGATAATAGAGTATATTTTGCACATAACAGATTATAGTCTCAGACAGTAAAGCGTAGGCATTTGGTTTAAACAGGCGAAAAATAGTGTTAGCAGTTAATTGTTAGTAGGTGAACAGAATACAGGAACGATATACTAAAAAAAATAACCACAATACAGCTGCATTCATATGTACATAAACTGCTATAGTACTGTTAGTGACATATTCAAATGTGTGAATTACATACTCATGAGCACTGAATGTTAAGGATATGGCATTGAAATAGACAAACAAACAGAACTGTGTCGCTTGAATTTTAGACAATTTATATTGTGTACCACCAGTATCCTTCTTAGCAGCCATGTTTCATCATTTGTTTTTCGGTTTAGATAGTCTTATTAAAAAAATTGACAAATCTAGCTGCTCTTGATGAGAGATCCCATTAGCGGCAGTACTTCCCTTGGATATTCATATTGGGGCTTTACCATTGCGACCCTACTCACTTCAACCATAGAAAACATAGAAAATGGAGCATAGAAAACTTAGTAACATTATTTTTAGTATATAAAAAATATATATTCTTACCTGTTTTCTTGATAACCTCGTTGACTGAGTGCCCTGTATCACAATATCATTTGCGGCCACATCAAGTCTATTCTCCCAGCCTTGCATTATTGTCTTTCCTTCTTCGCTATCAATAAAGTGTTGGATATGAGCAACGCAAGGGGCCGAATCAAAATATATAAAGCACAAATTAACTTTGTGACACGATATCTTCCCTCTATCGTCCAATGCGAGTATTAACTTGTGTTTATTGAGCAACTTGTTGACACTTGCGAGACATTGTTCCAGTCCTTTGGAAAGTCTTAATTTCACCCACATGCAGAGAAATATTGCTGCAGCATTGAGAATTAGCCATAGCACCCCGAGAGAGAATAAAGTGAGGCCCGTTAGACCAGAAAACAGTAAAGCCAGTAGAACAAGGAATGCAAGAGTTATCCAAAAGACCAGCACACGTTTGTAGCACATATTGTATAAGGTGAAACGGGCATCATTAACCAGCAACTCCATTGCATGAACATATTCTTCAACCGTTAACTGAAAACAGAGAATATTCGACATTTAATTCATTTATGTATAATGCTCTACACAAATCTGTATATATACAACCTAGTTCGGGAGTTAGAGAATTAGCTTTACCTACCTATTTTAAAATACCTGTAACCGTTCAACATACGCGTAAACTTTTAGTAAACAAAAACCATCTATGTTTTTCTATCAAGTGTAGTTACAATAACGCCTGGGGCCACAAACATTCGATGTACTATTTAGTACAGAGGAGCAAATTGTGAAGGGAAATGTAATCGAATTTGTTAAAGAATATACCTGGGACAGATACTATCACCCTTAGATCAGACAAATAAAGAGATCGACAAACGAATAGGAAACGCATGGAATAAGTTTTGGGCACTTAAAGAGGTGATGAAAGGTAAAGAAATCCCGACAAATCAAAAATTTAAATTATTTAATATGTGCATAATACCTGTAATGAAATATGGATGTCAAACATGGACATTGACGAAAAGACAGTTCAAGAAACTTGATGTTTGTCAAAATCATATGGAAAGAAGTGTGCTTAATATAAAGTTAAAGGATAGAATTAAACTCTCAAAAATTAAAGAAAAAACAAAAAGTATAAATGATATCGTAAAACAGCAAAAATGGCGTAGGAGTGGACACATGATCAGACAAAGCGTGAGTAAATGGACCAAAGACATTGTGGAATGGTAACCGAGAGAATCATTACGGAAAAGAGGAAGACCTTATCTCAGATGGACAGATGACCTGGACAAGACAACAAACGGTGTGGCAAAAAATGGCACGGGTGTGGTCAGTGTGGACTGAGTGGAAAATTTTGGAAGAGGCCTATGTCGCAAGACAATTTGGAGTTGTTGGTGATAAATAACATATTTGCTTTTTTTTTTTCTTGTTAACTAACTTCAGCAATAAAGGTTATTTTTATTTTTTATTTATTAGGATATATGCTACTCGGATAGTTATTTTGCTATGAGAATCAGTATTATCTATGGACACTGCTGTGCAATCAGTATTTATGTTAAGATTGTAGTATTTTTGTACCTAAAAGAATTTATTTGTTTCACATTACAGGAAAAAAGTAATGTAATGTTGATGTATATTTTCGAATTATCTGCAGTACTAGTTTTGTTAAACATTTAGTTTATTTGTAGTGAAATAATTTATTTGATGATGAAAATAAATTGATAGGTGATTATTTATTTGATGTGCAATTAATAATATCACTAATTAAAATTATAAAGTAACCCCGCCTTTCTATTGATCTTGGTTTTAGTCAAGCAAGATGTGTTAAGATGACTGTAGCCACCTACCATCGAGTAAACATATATTATACTTCGTTTAAAGAAAGTTATTTTATACCTATATCTTAACTTAACAAAGTAAAGTTATACAAAATTGATAAAAGCAGTTCTGATTAATAATTTTTCAAGTAATTAATGTATGATTCATATTAAAACTATGTTTTAACAAATGAGTCATTACTAAGTGTACTTACCTTGCTTTCAGCAATTTACAACAAATTTTATTATTTCTAATTTTTGGTTTTGAACTTTAACTTGAATGTATGCTGTAAATACTTTTACATTCAGTAAAAACCTTACTTATATTATACTTATACCGGACTTAACAAAATAAAGTTACACAAAAATGGCAAATGTAGTTCTTTCTGAGTAATAATTTTTGAAGCAATTAATGTGTGATTCATATTAAAACTATGTATGTTTTCTCACAACTGAGTCACATTGCTAGATGTTTTTTTCTGTGATTGTCCACAATATTGATTTTTTCTAATGTTTAGTTTTTGAACTTTAAGTTGAATAAATGCTGTAAATACTTTTAGGTTCAGTAAAAACCTTACAAAAGATTCTTACAGAAAATACCTAAGGAGGTTTTAAACATTCTGTGCAAACCTTTAGATTTAGTAATAATAAATTTACTGAAGAAACACAATCTTTTAGCTTAATTTTATATAATTTTAGTATTCATTTGGTCATAATAATTTTAATATTCAGGGTGATTTGGTAGATGAGTGCATCCAAATTTTATTTCCTTCATTTTATTTTCTTCATTTATAAACCTTTGAAATTTGTTAAATGAGGATATACCATGGGGCTTCAATTTGTACTAATGTGGGATAATTATCTTATATAACTTGTTTTGACAATTTTCACTTTAATTAGCAACACAATTCCAATTATTATAAAAATGAGATGTGGCTGTGCATAGTGGACACATCTCTGTTGTTTTACGTGAAAATGTGTACATCATGATTAATATTTTCTTTGAGCGTATTATATGAATATATCTAATGAATTCAAATTTGGATGTAGATGATACAATATGAAGCTATAGCATCAAATTGTATCCCTCGATTTTGTTATCATTTTTCTTAATACCAAACTCAAAGACATTCACATCAAAAATATTGTTAATTTAATGCTTTTTCACAAGTAACATACCGTAAGACCTTGAGCCATTAGTTCTTCGGGTACGAGCTCGGGCCGAAAACGTGCTGCTGTCACCCATGGCCATTTGGTATTAACAGGCAATAATGTTACAATTGTATCACCATTTGCTGTAACAACAATAGTTATAATGATGTCATGTCGACTACTGTTCCCAGCTATCTATACTAATAATATTATAAAGAGGTAAAGTTTGTATGTTTATTTGTCTTCGAAACCACTCATACAATTAAAAAAATTCTTTCACCAATAGTTAGAATAGAATTTCAGGATGGATATAAGGCAAATATTCTACGCGGGCGAAACCGCGAGCACGAGTTATCTAAAAATAAGAATCAACGCTTGACAAAAATATAATGTCAGGTGTTTACATTTACATATTTTGTCAGGCGTTATATTTTTTATTTTTCAACGCGGATGAATTCGCGGTCGTTAGCTAGCAGGTAATATTTATCTAGTTAGGTACTTACAAAATCCGTGACGTATATTAACGAATTCAATGTTCTTTGATAAATTTGTGTGTGAGTGATCCTGATTCTTGTCACCTCTCTCTAAATTAATGTGCACAGTTTCAGTATTCAGAACAGCGGGTGCTGCAGACACGTTTGACGTACTGGCCACAACATTCTCATTCTGGCTTCCTTTTGAATCTTCCGTAGAAACATTTGTTTGCGAACTTTCATCGTCAAATTTTACCCAATCTCTTGTTTTATCTTTATTTATGCCGCCATTAGGTTCTTTTGCGTCTTGTACTTTATCACTCGCTTCGGATTTACTCATTATTATTTAATTTGTTGATTTATATTTAGTAAATTATTGATATGATGAAATTAAATGAAAGAAAATAGAAAACGAAACGAACGCGACAAATAAATGTAATAAATAAATGTCACACATACGCGCAATCATTCATTCATTCCATTCCATTGATTCCCAATTTCCCATCCATTCAAATCACATGAAACTAATACTGCCAATGTTAAATTACGGATTCCCTATTTTCTGGCAGAACAAGTAGAAATTTTCCCCATTTTTTTCGCTATTACATTATAGAAAAGAAAACTATTTTGCTATTACAAATAAACATTTCCGTAAAACCCGATTTAGGTACCTAAATTTGTTTATTTTTACCACCTTAGTTGTTCAGTGGAGCAATTTTATAATTAAGGTGACTAAAATAATAAGGTTTCTTTACCATTGTGGTTTATTATTTAAGTGGAAACAATCTGTCAGCCGCGGCTGACTGGTAGGTATTTGGATAGTACAAATACACTAAACTGTGCAAACTATCGGACGTAAGTCGCGGACGTGACTTTTGATCGTCCTTGAGCGTTCGGACGTCCGATAGAAATCTGGCGCACTGGATGTGAACGACCGTGCACATGTCAGACGCGGCTGTCGGATGCGTCCGATAGTTTGTTTCCACCTTTACGGTACTAAATTACAAACCGTAGTCCACACAAGTGAGTTTTTTCAAATTATTTACATACGAACACTAGCATTACCTAGTTAATTCTTTGTTTAAATTATTCTGAATTATTCTGTCATTTTTCAAATTAACAAAAATTTTAAAACATGTAAGTTAGGTACTTGTTGATAATATTTTTATAATGATAATATAAGAATATTAAGCTAAAAGACTAAGAATCAACAGATACGAGGATCATTGTTTTTTTTTTTTGTTTTTATAAAAGATGGATTTGCTCTTGACCAACAACCAATTGTGTAGCAAGGATGAGGCCTAAGATGGAGCGAGCTCACCCAGAAGATGCCTATTCACTTGAACCTTAAAAAGATTTGGGTTATATGAGCTCGGAAATACAGACGCCGGCAGGGAGTTCCAAACCTTGGCAGTGCGCATTATTAGATGTTTTAAAGCGCTTGGTCCGAAATAGAGGGATATCGACAAGATGAGGATGGTAACCAGCCGTACGTCTGTATGTCCAATGGAAGAAAGGGGAAGTCGGTATGAGTTCATGCAGCTCCTGAGCACACTCTCCGAAGTACATCTTATAAAAGACACATAGACTGGCAATTTTTCGTCTATGTGCCAGGCTCTGCATCTAAAATAAATAAATAAGTACAATAAAATAAAAATACAAAGGTGAAAACAAACTATTGACTGGTATCTGGATAGTAGGTACAAATACACTAAGCTGTGCAAACTATCGCACGTAAGGCGTGGACGTGACTTTGGACCCTCCTTGAGCATTTGGACGTCCGATAGAAATTTGGCGCACTGGATGGGAACGACCGTGCACATAATAATCCTTACTAATATTATAAATGCGAAAGTAACTCTGTCTGTCTGTCACGGTTTGCATACACGTAGGACATAGGGTACCTTTCATCCAGAAAAAAGGACTATACCTGATGGATCATCCGTCTAAAATAACATAAAAAATTAACGCCTGGCCAAAGTGCTATAGCAACAAGAGGTCAAGCTTTATATTACTTTTTTTTTAATTTACAACGCGGACGAAGTCGCGAGCACCAGCTAGTAATTAATATGTCAGCAGCGGCTGTCGGACGCGTCCGATAGTTTGTTTCCAGCTTAACATTTCCCGGTTGAGCCACACTCGCATCAACCTCTTCTGAAATCTGAATGAATGAATGAAGGGCTACCAATTAGCAAAAGATAATTGACAGAACCTACCAAAGAAAGATAATATATTATATAATCACTAGGTAGGTAGGTACCTATTTCAACTCAACGTTGTAAATGTTAAAATACTTTACAACATTGACAAAAATGTGATTTTTTTTATAAATATGGCTGCTTATTTTTAAGGATAAATACTTAGTAGTACTACTAGTAGCAGGGCACACTACGTTCTGTAGTAGTGTGTGTAGTCATAAACGAGGCAGCCTGGGGCAGGCCGTCTGGTGGTTCGAGGTGGAGCCTGCAAGTGTGCGGGCCTTCGCGAGGGGAGAAGGTAGCGTGTCTTAACATCCCCTAACCTCCGCCCATAGATGGCGCGAAGTGACACCGTGGGTTTTTAATGGGTAGAATTAGGCCGTCTGGTGGCAGTAATCATTTTTAGAATACAACAGCACTTGAAAAATTCATTGAAAGTGTTATCTATTAGGGATGTCAGAGCCATGAGAGCCATTTTTCTAGCCCCTCCTTAATCTTTATCCTACTCAGGTCGGTAGCGCATTTGCAGTAGGTACCTACCTATTGATGTTGCTTGTGTTAATAAGCGACAGTAGCCGCCTACCATGAAGTCTGATTATATAATCAAAGAATGAACTGTAACGCCAGTCTGCCCGGCGATATTTACACAAAAATAAGTCCCTATCTAAAATTATGTTTTATTGAACTCATTGATACATATAAGATCGCGCAAAACCAGAAGAAATATTTTTTTTTCGTTATTCACTGTAATCTGTCGCGTTGATCGGACATTTAACAGTATGTGTGGCAAGTGTAGTGGACATGTTCAGGTGTGCAACCTGTGTTGCATCCTGCTAATATATTGTGATATTTATCTTATCACATCCTGGGGCATCTTACGCTTGAGTCTCCGTTTAAGTGGTCTCGCATCCATTAACGTCTGAGCCAGTAAGTTTGGATGGTTGGCAATCCTTTTTCGATATACTATTGTATATCTAAAGATTTCCTCGCTGACAGTAGGTATTTTCAGGTCTTTATGTAGCTGCTCATTGGTCACATACCATGGTGCATTTGTAATTATGCGCAGCATTTTATACTGAAATCTTTGAATAATTTCGATGTTTGAATGGGACGCTGTGCCCCAAAGCTGTATTCCACAGGTCCACACAGGCTCAAAAGTGGTTTTATAAAGCAGGAGCTTGTTCCCTAATGACAGCTGGGACCCTCTGCCAATGAGCCAGTGAAACTTTCTGAGTTGGAGGCTGAGTTGTTTTCTCTTGGTAAATATGTGTTTCTACCAATTTAGACGTTTGTCAAGGTGTACTCCCAGGTATCTCACGCTTTCAGCACGAAAAATTTCGTCATTATTCAGCCTGACCGGAGGACAGATTGCCTTTCTGAGTGTAAAGATGACGTTAACGGATTTTGACTCATTAGCCTTGATTCGCCATTTCCGGAGCCAATTATCCAGACTTCTCTGTAGATTGTTTGCTGCCGTCTCTGGCTCATTATGAATAGCTAAGATGGCCGTGTCATCTGCGAAGGTTCCCGTGACAACTGTTAGGTAAGTCAGAGGTGTAGATCAGGTACAAAACGCTTCCTTGCGATGCTAGTCTTTCCTTCCTTCGTCTGTCCTAATTACTAAATAGCGACCCGCTCTCGTCTTCACCCAGGAAAACACTTAATTAGGTTTTATTATAAATTCCGCGAAAAATTATCTAAGTAACTGATGATGAAAACCGCATAATCTGTTGCATGGTTTAGGCGTTAGCGGCCATACAGGCAAACACGGACAGCGACTTCAAATTTTATTAGGTAAGTATGTAAAGAAGTTTCGCAACATAACCGTTTTTTTAAACCCTCAACCTAAATATGATTAAGGTATTGATGTCAAGCAATCATAAAATACATTCAGTAGGTTACGGCTTTGTTTTGGTTTCTGCCTAATGTTTATTGTGCGTATAATCTTTTTATTTTACACGAACGTCATGTTTGTTGTTTGACCAACTAAACCAAAAAGGGCAACTTTTATGCAACACACCACACTACTTGCGTCGTTTTTACCTGGTCACCCGAACTACCTGTGCTGTGGCCTTCGCTTACATGCCGTTTGACCGGTTCTCTCACTCGCTCACCACACAAGTTATTACACTAGCAAATGTAGCTGGTTACTTTTGTTGTTCGCCCACCACATCGCACGACACTTTATTAAAATATACGTTTACCGTTTAACGGACCGTTGAAATGTTTTTCATTTCTGACCGTGTAAAACCAGTGGACAAACATTGAAAATGATATGTTGTTTTTACCTGAATAAAGTGACATAGACCAGTGATAAATAAAATACAGTGTTAATTGGAAAAAACAAATTCGCATAGGTATATCTCATACATTATGTGATAACCAAAGAGAACAACATGAGCCAAGGCAAAACCAACATGGAATCATTACCGAAACAATTCATACTAGCGATGCGAACACTCTTCGACATAATGGATGATAAACATACTGGGTATGTAAATTTAACGGACATCGAAAACCGGTGGCGCGATGATAGAACCAAGGGTCTACCGCGAGGCGTCATAGAAAGTCTGCAAAAAGTGGCCTCCCACGATGGACTGTTGACATTTGAAAGATTTTGTACTGGCCTGAAAATATGTCTTTTGCGGAATCAAGTAGAGAGCGCATCCAATAAAGTGGACAGGCTCACGAACGATATGGACATAAACAATTCAGTGATACAGACACAATTAAACAATCAAGTACACAGACCACCGTCTGCTCCACTGTTGGACGTTAACGACACACAGCAAAACCGAGAAAGAAACTGGCATATTTTAAAAGGTCCAGATAATCCTTCACAGCATCGCACAATTAGTATGCCGCAGTTGGTTGGAAGAAAAGACACTCACATTCAGGATTTACGAAATCAGGGATCGATTGCTGCGAATCCTAAGCACGATTCTAATAGAGTATTCGGCCCTCCGAAACCTCCGAGATTAGAGAAACTCGCAACTGAACGAAAAGAAAATACAAGAGGAAATTTTAAGCCCGAAGGAGTTTTCGAAAATGAGGAAGCCACTGAATCTAAAATTGATTTCGATGAAATTTCACGAGTAGTGGAGGAACAAAGTCGAGGACTTGGAGATGGAAGATCTGCTAATGAAATACCAGCTGCACGTCGCCCACGCCGTCGCGAACCGCGTCGTCATACGTTACATAATGGAGTTGATTACAACTTATTAAAACGAATGAAACAAATAGAACAAGAAAAAGACATTTTGCTTCAGGGGCTGTCAGCAGTGGAAGAAGCTAGGGAGTGGTATTTAAAACAGTTATCTGAAGTTCAAGAAAAAATGCGTTATGTTGGCAGAATGGGCGTTTATGTGGTAAGTTTAGCTGAGATTTGGAAAATAAAATATGTATTTAAATGCAACGAAAACAACATACTCGTAGGTGGAGGTATATTTAAGATACATAACAAAAAGTAGAAGGTATATAAAGTAAATAAACATATGAATAAAATTGAAGTGTCGGTTTGTAATGTGAAAATATCTACTTTTTACTAAATATATATCAAAGTATATAAACAGTACTTCTAAAAAAAATCAATTTCTAAATTTTTTGTTTGTTCCGTTTAATCTCCAAAACGGCTAGACCGATTGTCACGGGACTTTCACTGGCAGACAGCTGATGTTTTAAGGAGTAACTTAGGCTACTTTTATTTTAGAAAAATAATTAAGAAGCGGAGCGTGGCCAGGTTCAGCTAGGTTCGCATGTAAAATATTAGTAGGATTGTTTAATCCTACTAATATTTTACATGCGAATGTTTGTGAAGATGGATGTATGGATGTTTGTAACTAGTGCACGCAAAAACTGCTCAACAGATTTGGATGAAAATTGACCTGGATACTTTTTATCCTGAAAAATGTGATCGTCTAAAAATATAAAAATTGGGCGCCAACGTCGCCACGGTCTTCACAGCGATAAAAATGTCGGGCGTTATAAACTCATATATTTTCGCAGGTGTTATATTTTTTATTTTCCAACGAGGACGAAGTTGCGGGCACCCAGCTAGTATTAAATTAAAGTATCGTATAACTATTTATTCTACTATGTATTAAAACAGGAACCATGGAGTGAGGCCCATCAAGAGCGACTGGAATTATTGAAAGCTCGGGTGCAAGAACTGAATAGACAATTAGGCGCCTTAGCGGTAGGTTGGCGTCATGGACCTCTCTCCCTTCATATGAATCTTGCGCTGCCGGCGGCACCACTCACTACATCCACCGCACCTAATCATGCTTCGGTTCTCAAATCTCAAAACCGCATGCTAGCAGAGGTTTGTATGGATTTGTTAAAAATATTTTCAAATTATCAAGAAACACCGACACCATCCTAGAAAAATCAGATATCAAATGTTAATGTACAGACTGTAAATTTAATGTTACTTCATTAAATTTCCATACAATTCTATATCAAATTGAGAAAATGAAAACACTTTAAATTAAATAATTTTAAGACTAAACATTACCTTTTTACAATCACCAGCACTGATAGTTTGAAACAAGTAGACTTGAAATAATTACATTTACTTTTTTCAGGAGGTGAACCGAAAAAATGAAAGGATAACTGTTCTAGAAAGGGAAAAGTCTGCACTTATTCGAGAACTGCTTCATCAAAGAAATAGATCAAAATTAATGGATACTTTTACTTAGCTTAATTATTCACAAATATTTAATTAGAATTTATTAACATGCATATTATTAGATAAATTAATAACATAAGCATATTTATGTATATTATGAACGAAAAATGTGTGATAAATGCTTGTCAAACTGCTAAATATAAGAAATTTTTGATTCTGAAGTGCATAATACGATAGTTGTTATTTTTTAGGAAAATATGTAATAATATATTTTTCTTGTTAAAGGATAATCAATAACAAATATTTTTGGATATATTTTATTTTTATTAATATTTTACACATATATAGTGCCATAACATTTTTTTATGTTCTAATGTTAACTAGGACAATGAGACGAGTAGCAATTTATTTACATACTTATTGTTTAAAAATATATTTAAAAAAAAACTGTAACTTGATAATTTTCTTTCATTGACTTCCAATTTTATTATAATATAGAGAGTAATCATACTCCCTGAACGGTACATCATAAGTGAGAAGTCCATGATCCCAGGCTTGATGAATAGCTACAAGCAATTCCTTGTGCTTTTTTTGACACAATCCTGTTTGAAAAGCATCAATTATCTAAAAAAAAAACCAAATACTGATTACCAACTCAATTAATCACGTTACATTATAGTAATTATATAACTTAGGAATAAAGGTTATGTATCTACTATAATAAATCTTTAATTAGTTAACATAAAGTATAGTTGTACAAAAACAAAATCATTACATATTTACATTAAATTCTTTACATTTAATTACTATTCATTCATTACAGAAGACCACCCTGAAATAGGCAACAAAAATGTGCCATTGTTTTTCAGCGTCTACTAGGCGATATCTTATCGGTTGAGTAGTCCACCCATCTGTCACTGGATTACATAAATAAAAAAACATACCTGACCAGTGTGTCCAGATATAAATTGCTCTAACAGCTTTGTATTTCTGTGATCTATTGTAAGATATTCATCTCTACAGATAGGACATGGATTTCCGGTAGAAATCATGCCATTCCTTACACACGACCTTCTTGTTTTCCTGGGAGCTATACCTCCTTTATGGTTACGTTTATAAAGAAACCAAACGGGCTTACTTCCGTATGTCTCTTGGTAAGCCGAGCTTTCCAAATATCTCATACTAGTTTCTACAGGAATTACTTTCGTTCTGTCTTTAGCAGGGTCAATTTCTTTTTTGGTTTCATCTTCGGCTCCATCCAATTGCTCGGAATAAAATCGAATGTTGTTTCGTACACTTGCTATAGTTATTCTATTAATAATAGATCTAATATTATTTGTAAGTGCCATGAGTAAAGAATTTAATTATTCCGAATAACAACTGATGATAAAAATCTAAATTAAAATTATTAGGTTATTTATTTTATTTTCAGTTTATGTTCTGAGTGAGATGACACTTGACAGCAACTTGACAGCCTGAGTGTCAATCACAGACAATGAATAATGAATAACCTATGGAGGGGCCCTGTTCTAAGAAAGAGACACATGACCTCCGCTTGGTTTTCTCTCTGGCCGGATTAGCCTCTGTATAAGGCGCAATGAAAAATGTACTTTAACTATTGGTAATACAGTTCATTTTCGTAAATGAATCTAACGTCCTTGGCCCAGTCCATATTGTTCTTGGGTCAGAAGTCAGACAGCAATGTGAGTCACCACAGAACATTGAAATACTGATACTGTCAAATACACAGATAAGAAAGATTAGATAAGACAGATAGAAAGAAGACTGAGAATGCTGAGAACGCTTCGAGATACACAGATAATTAATAAAAAGATTACTATGGAGCACAGAATACTATCATGGACAAAGCACAATTTAAACTACAATTTTTCACCCATGAAATAATGAAAATTTAATTAATTTCAATTTAAAACAATGTTTAAGTAACTAATGAAAGAGTTATTTAGTGTATTCGTTGTCATGAAGGTTAGTAGTTACAGGAAGAATAAAATTTAACTAAATAACAATTAAATGATCGCTAACCAGGCGTTATGAATGGATTGGTTTAAATATCTTGTAATCAAGTCCAAACTGCATCTTAAAACAAATTAAGAAACAACTTCGAATCAAAAATCAACGGATTTAGGTTTCGATTTTCTTCTCATTGAAATAAAAAACAATAAAATCAAGTTATCAAGCATTGTATCCGGATTTTAAAAGTAAATTAAAAGTTCAAAATAGTACCTACTTCTAATAGAACATTATTGTAGAAATTTCTGATTATATTCTTTAAATAGCACAAGGTGAAGTTAAGGTAAGATCTTTAGATAATATAAGACAGTACAGGAATTTTTATTTAGGATCCATATAACAATTCTTAACGGGCATTATTTCAAATCTTATTCAACTCCCATTTCAATGCTGCAAGAAATAGTTTTTACCAGTTTTCAATAGCTTGTATGCTTGTATGGCAAATGTTTTGCTATTAAAAACCTAATTAAAACGTTTGATTATTTTCATCAGTATGAACGTTGATGGAATAAATACAAGTATGAATGAAATTGTGAAAAATTTCTTTGTCTCGTAAATGAGGACTCTTTTTCCCGGTTCTTTGTAAATTAATTGGTTGAGGTGTACCCTTAGGGGCACTATGGTGGATTCCGATTATATTAAGTATATGAGTTCAGGGCACTATGAGACGCAAAGAAAAAGCAAAAAAAAAAAAATTTTCCTTAAAAAAAATTTTTTTGGACAAAAAATTTTTGAAAATTTTTCACCATTTTTTTTTTGTTTTTTTTTTTTGTTGACGCTACTTGTCGAGAGCGACCATACAAACGCTTTCGGTCATGTGACGTTTTTTCGTAGGACGCTTAGAAACAGAGTTAAGATGAGTAGCGGGGAGGGGGATGGTTTCACAAAAAAATTAATTTGACAAAAGTTACTCCCCTTGGGCTCGCCTATCCGATGGAATCATAAAAAGGGGAGAATAAAAAAAATTTTTTTTTGATCGAATTTTTTCTAAGTGTCGCGCCCCTCACGCTACACTAGGTGGTATAAAGGCGTTTTGGACTTAGAAAATTTTTGAAAATTTTTCAGATTTTTCTTTTTCGTTTTTTGTTGTGAACGCTACGTGTCGGGGGCGACCATACAAACGTTTTCGGTCATGTGACGTTTTTTCGTAGGACGCTTAGAAACAGAGTTAAGATGAGTAGCAGGGACAAAATGGGAAAAAAGAAATTTCAACAAAATTTAAAAAAAAAAACCTTTCTCTTGGCACCTTTCGACAGAAGACGCCAAAGGGTGACTAAAATGTCAAGTAAACTTTTTTCTAGAACCAACCTCCGCCGAAATATAGAGGGTTGAAATTTGTGACCTAAAAAAAGTTGTTAGCGGCACACTTGCTGGCGAGTAGTGCCGGGTTACTGTGCCCATATTGTTCATTTCTAACAGATTTATTTTTAAACATTTTATTTAGCAAATTAACCTAGGTGTATAATTTTACTAGGCAGGTTTGCTGTACCTACTTAAAGTACCTAGGTTTAGAATGATATTTATTCTCACAAAGAATTATACAAGGTAAATGATAACAAGTACTTACTAATATTATAGCCCTAATAATTAAAGCAAACATAATATAGTTCAATGGTTTGGGTACGCTTTCTCGTCATAACTTCTCAACCGACTATCATGACTACTAAAACTCCAATAATTTAACCCAGGGTTTACTAAAATATTCCTTACATCGCGTGCGCTGCGAAAACTATTGATGATAGAACAAAATAATGTACTACGACTTAGCAGAACACATCATTTTAAAAATTTAATTGAAATGCCGCCGCTAGAAAAGGCTCTTTATTTGAAACTTGGTATTAATCCTTATCAAAATAAATTACTTTATAAATTCAAGACGGCTTCAATCCTTTCGAAGCATAGTACCAGAAACGCAAATTACGCTTATGACCACGTTTTCAACAGCGCAGTACCAGATATGTAGACGACCAGATTTTTTATTGGCAAATGACCATTACTCATAAAAAACATAATAATGTATCGAAGTTAATTTAATTTATTACTTTTGGTATTATATTAAATTAATTTGTTTTAATAACTTGAGAATTTTGCAACTCTGTTATAGGTTTGAATTTTATACTGGTGATAAAAAAAATGATCAAAAGCGTCACATGACCTAAAGCGTTTGTATGGTCGCTCTCGACACGTAGCGTCAACAAAAAAAAAAACGAAAAAAAAATGGTGAAAAATTTTCAAAAATTTTCTAAGTCCAAAACTCCTTTAAACCACCTAGTGTAGCGTGAGGGGCGCGACACTTAGAAAAAATTCGATCAAAAATTTTTTTTTTTAATTCTCTCCTTTTTATGGTTCCATCGGATAGGCGAGCCCAAGGGGAGTAACTTTTGTCATATTGAATTTTTTGAGAAACCACCCCCCCACCGCTACTCATCTTAACTCTGTTTCTAAGCGTCCTACGAAAAAACGTCACATGACCGAAAGCGTTTGTATGGTCGCCCCTGACACGTAGCGTCAACAAAAAAAAAATTCTGAAAAATTTTCAAAAATTTTCTGTCGAACCACCTAGTGTAGCGTGAGGGGCGCGACACTTAGAAAAAATTCGATCAAAAATTTTTTTTTTTAATTCTCTCCTTTTTATGGTTCCATCGGATAGGCGAGCCCAAGGGGAGTAACTTTTGTCATATTGAATTTTTTGAGAAACCACCCCCCCACCGCTACTCATCTTAACTCTGTTTCTAAGCGTCCTACGAAAAAACGTCACATGACCGAAAGCGTTTGTATGGTCGCCCCTGACACGTAGCGTCAACAAAAAAAAAATTCTGAAAAATTTTCAAAAATTTTCTGTCGAACCACCTAGTGTAGCGTGAGGGGCGCGACACTTAGAAAAAATTCGATCAAAAAATTTTTTTTTTAATTCTCTCCTTTTTATGGTTCCATCGGATAGGCGAGCCCAAGGGGAGTAACTTTTGTCATATTGAATTTTTTGAGAAACCATCCCCCCCACCGCTACTCATCTTAACTCTGTTTCTAAGCGTCCTACGAAAAAACGTCACATGACCGAAAGCGTTTGTATGGTCGCCCCTGACACGTAGCGTCAACAAAAAAAAAACAAAAAAAAAATTCTGAAAAATTTTCAAAAATTTTGTCCAAAAAAATTTTTTTTAAGGAAAATTTTTTTTTTTTTGCTTTTTCTTTGCGTCTCATAGTGCCCTGAACTCATATACTTAATATAATCGGAATCCACCATAGTGCCCCTAAGGGTTCACCCCAACCAATTAATTTGTAGTGTAGGTGGTACGGTACACTAATAATAATGCTTAATGCTTAAATAAGTAGGTACACTGTCTTCCTACTTATTTAAACATTATTTATAATAATTGCTCTAAAATCCGTGTCACATAACAGAAAATGTATCTATATTAGTTTTTAGCTCGCTAATTTGTTGAATAATCAGCCAAAAAAGATGTCTGATAATTTGTTCTCTTCAGGATTAGATACTACATCATAAAGGCAAACCTTTATTATATGCAAATATAACCAATAAGATATGGTATTGCATAGGTGCCTACTGGTTAAAATATATAGGTAACAGTTTATGTTATCTCTGGTCATCTCTTTTGTAAGAAACAAAGGTAAAAAAAGTAAAATAAGTATACTAAAAATTGGTCCAATAATAACTAAGTAAGTAATTAATTTTCATAAATATATGTGCATCCAAACTTTTCCCTAAAGAAATTTATGAAAGTAAACTTTTATCACAACCATTATGTTTCTTAACAAATGTATGAAATATAATTAACCCAAATATAATTGATTAATTTCTATTTCAAATAAAAAATTGTTGTTTTAGCTTAACTATAAGATGGCAGATTCAACAAGAGATGTCAATATTGTGTAAGTTTCTACTTTTTTCTTTTTTTTTTTATTAAAAATAAATAGAATCATTGCAGATTTTCTAATTGTGTATATACTTGTAATGTGGTCTAATACAAGAAAGTAGATATGGTGGTGAAAATTTTGGATTCAAACCCTTTTGAGTTTTGACTCACAATTTAACCAATCCTTGTGCTCTAGCAAAATGTAAACAAATTTGAGCATGTATTAAAAATTGGAGAATTAAAGCTAATTAGACAAATTAAGTGCATTACTTTCACGCTGAGAAGAGGTATCTGAGTAAATAACCATAATAGTACGAGATACTATTATAATAATCGAGTAGTAAATAAAAACCTTCTACATAGGTGAATAAGTTATATTATCAAATTAAAGCTAATTTAATTAGCTAATAATTAAGCTAAGCTAATTGCATGAAAATGCATATAATCCTGTTTCTACTTATAACTAATCTTACTTTATTTTGCTTAGGTATTATTAAAACCTTATTTTAAAAAACCCAAGTAGGTAAGTATGTAGTAAAATTTTATAAGTTCTGCAAAAAAATAATAATAATAATAAAAAGCCTTATTTGTCTAATCAAACACAGAAAACGGTTTAAATATTTACATTATTTATTTATATGGCAATGAATTTTTGTGCAGTTGCATTAAAAATTACATAAACATGAAAAAATGATATACTGGTCCATCCAAAGTCTTCCATAGATTCCACTTTTATTAACATATCATAATACTTTATATTTTTTTTACGACAAACCAATAACATTAATAAACATTTTCTAAATGACGTGTTATTAAAGCGACGCAAATTGTTCTTTTTATTCTTACAAAGGAAACACTTCATTTTTTAAAACTAAAACTTTACTAAACATACGTAATTATATGTTTTAAAGTAAAATTATTGCTTAAATGAATGTTTTAAATGAAACTTCAAAAACTACGTAGAATTCCTCTATGTAACAAAATATTACCTGCTAATACCTGGCTGGCAAGAGGTTCCGACCAGTGTATCACTTTTCAAGTTCTCAACGTAGGTATATATGGCTGTGGTGTGAAGAATAGTTTATTTTAATACTTAGTAAATCATTTTTTTCCCTCGCAGTCAATAATAATTAA
This sequence comes from Synanthedon myopaeformis, assembly GCA_944738685.1. Lineage (NCBI taxonomy): Eukaryota > Metazoa > Arthropoda > Insecta > Lepidoptera > Sesiidae > Synanthedon > Synanthedon myopaeformis. The sequence continues at coordinate 7,971,499 of OX122915.1, forward strand.
TTTAATTAAAAATATTACCGGGCACATTTTAATAGGCACCCTGCCCAAAACATATTGCCCCTTTTATAATTGTACATAAAAAATTATTTCTATTTACTACTCGATTGATACGCATTCTTGCGGCCGGATCTTAGACTATAACTTAAACATAATGAAAATTTTAAAATCTGACAGAAGATTCACTTGACAAAAAGACATATTCTCACCAAAGAGATAACAACTAAGTATTAAACACTTGAAAATAAATATAAAATTTTAATTAAACCTCTCCCTAATTGTCCCTGAAAATTATGACACAGGTATTGTCTCTCAAGAAATCCTCAAGAATTTTTTAAAATGAGCCTACATATAAAAATTTGGGTGGGACTCCTTATAACTTTATACCTACAGTAATTATATTTATTTATTTATTTTATTTTAGAGAAACTTACAGGTATTATTACATGATAACAGTTTGAATAGATAGCTTACACCTAATAAAAAATTTTCACTTATAGTTTAAGGATTACAAACTAGTCTAATAATAACGATAACAATTCATGTGTGATTACAATTTATACTTAAATTGTTATGGTAGGCCATTGAAGAATTTATCGGCTATAATATTTTTAGTTTTAACTATGGAACTGTGGAACAGGTCGACATCTTTATTCTCTAGTAAAATTTCATTAAAAAGTATACATGAGCGAGACATGAATGTATTTCTCCTATAATTTGTCTTACTAAGAGCTACATGTATATAATAAAGGATAACAACCCTCGGAAAAGAAGCACACTTTAGCTACACTTCTACTCCGAGCGGGTTCAATGTGCTGGCCTTGTCTGGCGGGAGAGAAGGTTGCGTTACTTAACGATCCCTGACTCTCGTCCATAGATGGCGCGAGGTAACACCGTGGGTTTTTAGTAGGTAGAAGTCCCACATACCCCACTGATTTCCCTGTTTTCAGTGATGGGAGAATAAGGCCAGCCGAACCTTTTCCCTTCCTTCCCTTCCCTTCCCGCTGCCTCTCCGCCACCACCTTGCGCGATGTGACGTGCTCTCAAAACTCACGGCCTCCCAGTGAAGATAATGCCCGATTGAACCATGCCCGAGAGCACCTGCACCTGACGACCCTGAAATAATAAAGGTTAAAGGTCACAATATCACACATGCTGTTTTTGACGAGACTGCGAAACGCAGTATGCCCTCACCACACTAAAATTTTTATAAGTTGTTGGTTTGTCATATATTATAGGTCAGTGGAAAACTGTCTCGTTCGGTCATCGAGGTCGACGCTGTCGTTAAAATACTTCGATTTTAGGACACACATGCCTATATACTCGTATCTATATAGATTTTGTTATTTTTTTAATATTTGTGACATAATTAGGTACTCCATACCTACCTATGTCATTAGGTAGTACTTGTACCTTAATTAGGTACTCCATACCTACCTGTGTCATAAAACTCTTAAATAATATATATTCATTTCGAATAGTTTTTAAAGTGTTTACTTTTCAATATTTAACTTTACATGGAGGTGTGAGAGTGGATAGGCCGTAAATAATGTCTTAAAACAGAAGACAGAGCATTAAAAAATAGTCAGCGTAGGTACTTTCAGGAAGTAACACATAAATTGAAAATTTGGAACAGTAGAGAGATGCTCACTGGCGACACGGGGCGCCACGCAGCGCACGTCTATTTCTGTGCATTGTGCACTGAACAGCATCCGTCCCCAAAGTCTCCGCCCCACATCCCTATACCTATCTCTATCTTACCCTATATTTATTTATGTGTCAACTTATTTGAGATGAGATGAATACGAGGTGTGACGGCAGCGCACGAGCTCTCCCGATCTCCAGACTCCCTCCCGTCCTCCCGACCGTCTGTCCCGTCCTAAATAAATTCAGTAATATCTACTATTATAGAAGGAAAGCACGGTTTCTCTTTTCTTACCTTCATAAATGTTGTTTACATGCAATTTACAATAGTTGTGCATTATTAATAGTTACTGTGCCAAAGTTGACGTTTAAAACTTGAGTGAATTTGGTGTTTACTTAGCTCGTTACCCAAACAAATAATCACTTATCAATGCATGCGTACCTACTCATTAGTTAAACGTATAAAGTTCAGTTAAGTGTGACGTATCTGAATTTACTTCTTTATAGTTTGACATTTAGATATTTTATTAATGTGTATGGAAACGTTTTTGTTTTAATGGAGAAATGGCTACGTTACCGAGAACGAATAATTTTAAACAGGGAGCCTATGTATCGGCTCCTTTTAGGTAAGTTGAATTTGTAGTACGCACAATCGTAGGTACGTAATAGGTTACTACCTACAAATTTTGTGTGTACTACTGCTGTTAAGAAATATAATCGCATGCACATAGTATTCGTATTTACTTATAATATGCTTATAATATAAAAAAAATTTGTTAATATTATGAGAATATTTAAATTAATGGATTTGAGAAATTATTTTTTTCAAAAAATAACAATTCAGTTGTGCTTAAAACTACATGTAAAGTTTGTTTAAAATTACGAAAAAAAAATAACAATCTGATACTGACTGGAGTTCAATTTCTGGATTTGTATAAATTTTATTTATAGAAAATAAAATCCGAAATTCATCACTTATTAGTAGGCATACACAAGAATCACGTTACCTTATCTTACCTCTTCGTTATTCACGTTAATTTACCGTACATCTGTAATCGTGTAAAACTAATAAGTTACTTGTTTGAGTTACAATAGTAATGTTATAAATGCAAAAGTTACTCTCTTACTTTACATTGCTAATTACTGAACAGATTTTGATAAAATTTGTTAAAAAAATAACTCGAACTCCAGCAAAAGACAGGCTATTTCAAACTTTTCAGGCGGTCAAAACCGCAAGTTAAAACTAGTAGTTACTTCGGTACTTGTTAATTAAGTTCTTTAAGGTTTCTGTTAATTAAGTATTTCTATTTGCGAGAGATTTAATATTGATGTTCACATTAGTATTCACTATGTAGTGCGATCGGCGTTACATAATTAATAAATAAGTAAATATCGCAACCTATAAATACTAATACAATACACAAGGTTCTATCTATTTAACATAAAAGTAAACAAAACCTCGAAAAAATTATTCTGTAAACCTAACGAAAAATTGAAACTCAATATCCCAACATTTATTCTTTAACTAGAAATAGACATCCAATGTCAAAATTCTTTAAATTCAATCATACATACCAATGCTATTTCATGTGCTGATTTTTCGATAACTTATAGGTAGTGACATAATCACATTGCTGTAGAAATTTTGGGACAGGGGACTTCTGATCAATAAACAAACGGTTCGGTTTGATTACGTTTTAATAGAGCATCGCAAATGATTACAATTTTTTGCTACTCTTACTGACACTGCGTTCATATACGTCACAATTTTTTTCGCGGCTTGCGTCGCATTTTTTCTTTTTTTGTAATAACACTTCAAAATGTATCGAATTATTCGTTAGATTCACTCATTTTGTCGGATTCTAACGAATCATTGAAAAATGACGTGCAACCGAAGAGATTTTACTCCACCTTTTTACTTCATAAAATACGAAAAAACTTTTTTCCCCACCTATTATTATATTATGTTTATGACTAGTATTACCCTCACTGGTCGAAATTAGACCACAATCATTTTGAAGGTTGGGGAAAAACTATTTCAAAATTTTAACGAACACGAGAGATCGTCAATAGCTACTTAACAAAAAAAAAGAAAGTCAGTTGTAAAATAAAGGAGAATACGATACTAAACTATTTTGTCTTTACTATTTACTTATATGTAATTTTTTTTTCAGCACTAGTCCACGGAAACTTCAAGAAATGTCTCTGCCGACCCCAGAAGGACATGGTAAGTACTTAACTGATTATATCGTGTTATGACTATTCGTTTCTTTTTCTGAAAAAAAAAAAGTAGGTACTTTCTGGAGCAACTTAATTAGCCGGAACTAAGTATGTCGTCGCATTCAATTAATAGTTTGACCTTTTCACGTGAACATACATGAGCATTTAAGTATTCTAAAGAGTAAAAAGTAATCACAAACTATAGATTACGTAGTGTAACCGTTTTTTGGTTGTGTGCACTTTGAATTAATTTGAACAATGCGCTTCACTCTTTTTGTATTAATTATTAGATATATTATGTTTGCGTCAATTTTAATTTTCGATTCGTTTTAGTTTTTTTTAAATCTTTATCGTAATGTTGTTTTCATTTAGCAAACGATATTCACAGTGATCTTTATAAGAAGGCAAGCAAGAACTAAAACAGGGTTTTAATTTTAACAACCCTCTTACCAATCAGCACTCGATTTGTTTCTCATCAGCCCTCTATTGTTAACTTGCATGACTTGCATGGGATATTTTTAGCTTCATAGCATTAAAACCAGTCCACGAAACCCAAACTCGAGTGGTTAACTAGATGCCACTGAAGATTTCCACTATCCACCACCTGGCTCTATCATCAGACTCTCAACACCAAGTGACTAAGTGATATTCGACTCGCAATATTAAGCGCAATTCAACCAGATCTTAACAAAATATTCCCATATAGGAGTATTTTCTTTTAACAATTTCAGCCACACTATTTCAATTGTAACCAGAGTGCGGAAACCTGAAACAGATTTTATTACCGCATATCATCGATTTAAGGTAGGCTGTTAAGTGGACACCAATGTGTTCTAAATATATGTTTTTATTTTCTTCTCAGACATAACAAACTCGAGTGGAATCAGTATGAAGCAGTATGAAGAACAACTCAATGCTTTCAGAAAGGAGAATTTTCATTTGAAATTGCGAATATATTTTCTTGAAGAGAAACTCGGTACTGGATCGCCACCAGCTGTACAGGTAAATGATCTTTCTGATATCGAAAATGGTTTTTAATTTACTGTTTTCTATTTTATGTTATGATAGTTTGTTACAGTGTTATAGAAAAGCGAAAATTATTACTAAATGTAAAAGTTTTTTTAGAATTTTCGTGGATTAAGTTATAGGTTTTACAAGTTGATTTAGTATAAACATTAAAATTTTTGTAAGAGACGAGATTATGTGTATGACAAATTTTATCTATAATCTAATGATTTTATTTCTAACCGATTTTTTTTTACAAACGGCAACCAAAAACAGCGATTTATTTGATAATGTTTTTAGGGTCTTTTGGAACACAACGTGAGACTTCAAGTGGAAGTAGAGGAACTAAGGAGACAGCTTACTGACAAACAAGAACTTCTCGCCGCAGCTGCTGAGGCGATCGACGTATTGGAACAGCAGGTAAATGTTGTAAACACAGTGGAACCAAGCATTTATAATACACGAGTAATGTACAGTTATTTAATAAATACTTGACTATTTTTAGGGCTCCATGTCAACTGACAGTGTAGAAACTTCTATGAACAATACCAACGTTTTAAAGAGAGGCAACACTTTAGAAGAGGTAAGTCCTATTAAAATTATAAATGCGAAATTTACATGTATTTGGATGAAATTTGGCACACACATAGTTTATTACCTGGTTTAACATATAGGCTACTTTTATCCTGAAAAAAAATATGTTAGGTTCCCGAAGGATCGTTTAAAATATAAATACATAGTTGGAGTTTTCTCAGCTGTTATATTTTTTATTTTTCAACGCGGACGAAGTCGCGGGCATCGGCTAGTTGTTTAATATAAGACAATTTAAGTTTGCGTTCAGGCAATGGCATTATTAAGTTTCTTCATGAATATATTCTTACTATTTATGGACTTTTTTTTCAGAAAAAGGAAGATACTATAAATGAGACGTGTCCAGAGTCAGAATCTGCCGGGTATGCCTATTTTTTTTTTCATTAGTAATCAATTAAATTTTTGTATTTAATGTTATATATGGAATTTTTTTTTCAGTGATTATCTTACTACGACAGTGAATTCCGGTGACTTAGTAAGTGTTTTTTTTAAACTACAATTTTGTAAAAATTGATTGAACTTAAGTGAATTGTTTTTATTTATTTATTTCAAGGATGAATTAGCCAAACTGCGAAGGGAGAATCGCAAAGCATTGCAAATGATTAAGGGCTGCATGAAGAAAATTCAGCAACAGGATAAGGAAATAAAGAAACTCAAATTGGTAAAGGGTTGTTTAAAGTTCACATTAACACAATTTAAAACAGTCATTTGTGAATGTGTATGAAAATAAATATTAAATATTTACAGGACAAGGAGCTAGTGTATGCTCACGTTAGCGATTCACAGTTGGAAAAATATGAAGAAATATTAAAATGCAAGGATGAACATATAAAAGATTTGGAAAATAAAATTAGGGACATACAGAAAACTGACAATGAACTAACTGAAGATTCATCAGGGTAAAGTATTTTAATTTAATTCAGTTTTAGAATATTTATCCAAAAAAGTTATAAGCTAATGGGCATTGTTTTTTTTTTTAGGAACCTTCAACAGCTGTTAACACGAAGGTTGCAAGGATTAACTTATTTTCTCGACAAATTGTTGTCGCACAAGTAAGTTCATATAGTAAAGTTTTTCTTGTTTTTTTCACTTCACATTTATAATATTAGTAAAGTATATAGTACTCATATATTTTCTCATGTGTTATATTCGGACAAAGTCGCGGGCACCGGCTAGTAAGTAATGTAAATATGAAATTGTAATAAAAAAAAACAAATTTTTACAGATGTGTTTTAGGGGAGGACAAGAAGAGACTGGCGGAGAGCATACTGGAGCAAAGCCTAGCTCTACCCGTCGGCCTCCAATTGGACGAATCGGTCGCTCCCGAAGAACTGACGCTGGATGAAAGCAACTTTGATGTGTCGCATTCATTAAAAATTGAGGACTTGACATTGATGTTTGGCCATCACGCCGTGTGCAGCGATGATTCCAACAAGTTTTCACTGAGAAAACCTTTGAGACATGTGCCCCATGCGGATCTAATGTCTGAATCGGAATGTTGGTCAGAGCCGGACAGGAACGTTTCTTTGGCGAGGATCGGCCTCGGTGAGATCGGAGTTGGCGCAAAAGATTCAAATTCAGATATTAATCGCCTGCGTAGCCGTAGATCGCGTGTTTCTCACGGATCGCGTTCAGAAGATAACAAAGTTTCGAACGAGTCCAATTTACTAGAGGAAATAAACCAATTGAGCGCCAGATGTAATCAACTGGAGGAAGAGAAAATAGAATTGGACGAGAAACTAGTAAGCGCAGTGAAACAAGTGAACGGTCTGCTCGTCGAAAGGGACGAGTTGAAAACGGCTTTGTCCAATGAGCGTGCAGTTGTGATTGAGGTTAATAAAAATTTGGAAATCGTGAAAGATAAAATGGTGGAATTGGAGTCTAGGAATAAGGAGATTCAATATCAAATGGATATTTCGAGAGAGACGGTGGAAAAGTTGCATACGGCTAAACAAGAGTTGGAAGAAACGTTTATGGAGAACGAACGCGCCTTGAGACGCGCCGCAGATGAGGCGACGGTGCAAGCGTCCCAAATAGCATTGCAGAGAGCGCGTGCGCAACACGATAAGTTGAGGATCGAAAAGGAGTTGGAAGAAACAAGGGATAAATTGGCTGCGGCCCTAGAGGCGAATGCACAACTCGAGATTGAAATGACTCGTAACATAGCTCTAGAAGCGGACAATAAAATCGCCGTATTACACGAAGGCCTGCCCTCCGAAGAGGATAGACCGACTTCTCCGGATCAGGGAATAGACAGTGATAGATTGTCAAGTGTTGGACAACAGGATGCGATTTCTTTGTCGCCAAGTAAGTATTCATATTTACCTACATTGCATCCATACTTATAATATTATAAATAAATGTGAAAGTAACTCTGTCTGTCTGTCTGTTACCTTTTCACGTCTTAACTACTCAACCAATCATTATGAAATTTAGCATACACGTTGTCAGGAATACAAGAAAGGACACGGGGTACTTTTCATTTAGAAAAAAGGACTGTTCCAGAGGGATCATCTAAAATAAAATAAAAAACTAACGTCTCGCTAAAGCGTTTTTTTAGCTCCATCTATTATCTGTTACCTATTACTAAATATGAAAAAAGTTTTATTATAGTTTTTCGTTTGAAGTCCCTCACTGGTTTGTGTGTACCTTGACGGTTTTCAAGTAAATCGATAAAAAAAAAATCTTGAAAATAAGATAACAAAATATGTTTGTACGAGAACAAGTACCCTTACCATGAGTTTACAATGACCGCACTCGCTTCACTAGCGAGAGCGTAAAACATTTATATGAAAAACTGTCCACTGTCAATGTCAAATTGACAATTTTCCATATAAGTATTTTACGCTCTCGCTAGCGAGTGCGGTCACTATAACTCATGGTAGGGATACAGTTCTCATGTTTCATCCATTATTTTTTTTAGGGTCACTATATGAAGAGAATTTGACGCTGAAGCAGAAACTCGCTCGAACAAAAGCTACTTTAGCCGAAACCCTGACACAATTGAACGCCGCCAACATGAGAAAGAGAAGCGTTCAACGAGCTATATGTCGCGAGATTCACAAAACACACGGAGTTCTCAGAAAAGCCAGGGATCAATTTGAAAATAAGAATTAATTTTCTTTGATTTCCTTCGTTTCTTTATAAATGTACCTACTATGCCTACTCGTATTCATTTGAGCAAGAGATTTTGTGTATATAAAGATACGTGAAAAATTAACAAAAAAATACACTTTAAACTTATTTACTATTGTATGTATAAAGTATATTTTTCTAACAAAGAAACAGTTTTTTTATAAATTTTTGTGATTTTGAAACATTGTGATGTTTGAAAATCCATGTTTTAAGGTTGTTGTTACAAAATCCCTTGCTCAAATGAATAGTGTATTATGTAATACAAAGTCCAACATTGGCATTTTCACAATGACCCACAATAAATACTATATTAACTTGACGTAAGTATGAAAATTTAATATTATACTGTGTAAAGTCCATGTCTGATTGCCGAATTATAATTTAGTAATTTCGTTTTATTTATAAGTTTTTGAATTAACATTTTAGAATGTATACTTAATTATATTCGCGATATTTGTGACCGTAGTGGATATACCTACTAATTTATAAGAAATTATAATTAATACAAACATTAGCTTTTGTAAAGTAATTTTACATGATATTATTCTAAATAAACTAGAATAATCAATGCAAGTAAACGTGTTTTATTCTAAAACGGGGCTATAGCCATTTTTCATAAAAATTTTGAATATCTTTCGTCTTCACAGTATGTCTCTTGACACGACTCATTCAGCAAATAAATGATTAAGTTTGTAGGCCTTAAAAATAGCAATTAACGTTTTTGGAAAAGAGTATGAAACTATAATTCTTGTTTTAACATTATTTCAACATTAACTATAAAATCAAATGGCAGGTCAATCAAAACTACTTTTTTGATGGAACTTTACAGTTTTATAAATCGAAATTACAAATAATTTATAAATAAATATTATACGCGATCTAAGTCGCTGGAAAAGCTAATCCCACTTATATTACATGTAAGGGTTGCTATACATATAGTCGGGTCGGCATAGCCGGGCGGTAGAATCGAATATATGTAGATGCACGTTAGACAGAAAGGCCTCTAAACGATACTAAACAAAACCCGGGTGATTTTGCCGATCGGGTAAGCCGAATGGTAGTCGAACAAATTATGTAGAAGGTACTTCGGGTTGGCTTTGTTGTTCAACAAAAATAGCCGAATGAAATGTGCCGGCCCGACTATATGTATAGCAAAGAGCAACCCTAAATGTGGAAATGTTGTTACTCTTTCACGACAATTCTGGCCATGTCGCTTCATTTTTTTTAAATCAAACATACTAAAGACAACTTGTAATATTGGTTAATGTAGTTTGTGTGAATCCAATAACTAATTTTCAGTATCCATGCATTAAACTTATTTTTTTCTCTAAGTACCTGTACAATGCGTGCGCTGATTGATAATAGAACCACCGATCGGTGGGACTGTCACAAATTAAACTATGTGATTTTACATCTGGTGACGGGCCTCAATTTATTTAAATAATTCATATACATATTTGTGAAATCATACTGAGTTCACACGATGCAAAGCGACAGCTAGTTGCACAGGTTGCACTTCCGCTCTAGATGGGCATTTTTGTCATCTAGCGAACTTTAATATTAATATTATTCAGCTATAATACCAGCCTACAGTACCTAAAAAATTTAAATTGTTATTAAAACACCTCGGGTGTTGCAAAAATATTTTGTAATATTCAATTTTATATTGAAAGCAGTCAGGACTCGTAATAAAAGGAACAGACCGAACTAAGTACTTGAGGTTGAATGGCTTATTATCTTTGCCTTAAAAATAAAGTAAAATATATTTGGCGCCAATTTAAACGTCAAAGTTAGTTTTTGCTAAGATATTTTGCTTTGTTAATTGTAGTGAACGATAATTTTAAAAATGCAAAATAGTTATTATTTCAATATCGTTACTCCTAATTACAATGATATGGGTTACATAAGGGCTGTTGCAAAAACGAACGATAAACATGATAGATCGGCTCCTACAGACTTCCATTGGAAAATTTTAAAATGCCGGTTAGTGATTCTTGTAAAATGCCTTACACACGTAAAATGATCATAGTTATATTATGTGTATATTTTACTACAATCAATACTAGTCCCCTATGTTAATATATTATGAGAAATTTTGCATACACATTTTCAGGAATACAGAAAAGGATGTAAGGTACATTTAATTAAAAACAGTAATTTTCCCGAGGGATCATCTAAAAATAAAAATCCAAAATCATAACAGCAATAAAGATGTCAGGCGTTATATTGCTCATATGTTTTGTCAGGCGTTGTATTTTTTATTTTTCAACGCAGACGAAGTAGCGGGCACCAGCTGTATACCTATAAAACTTGTGGATTGTTTGAAGGACAGATGGCCTTTTAATAAGGGCTGTTGGTCAACGCTCGATCCAGGCTGCTTCTGACTTTCTGATTTTCTACTGGAAAATTATTTGGGAGGCCCATATCCAGGAGTAGACGTCATACGTTGTGATGATGGTGATAATGAGCTATAAAATGTCTTTCTCAGGATGATAATATTTTCAACGTCTTCTATTTTGGCCTGTCCAGACAAAAAGGACGTAAAAGAAATCCACGTAATTTATAGTACTCTCGGAGATGATTACTATCAACTTAATTCATTGTTTATGAAATATTCATTGATACAGGTAAAGATGTTAAGAATAAATTAATCGTAAAGTGTCACGTCGTGACATGCTTAAATCGAATTAGATAAAAATATATTTATTGAACATGGCCCTGTGACCCCATCGGCCCCTGCAACCGCCCGGATTGCCGAGGCCCCCCCACCACGACCCGGTCTTGGCCCACCTAGGGGTCCCCCCCCCCACAATCCTGAACGCCACCCTCCTAAAGGTCGCGACCCAAAGGTTGAAAAACTAGATATGTGTAATTATGGACTACTGGGTACGCCACAAGTGCTGCAAGTGCGCTGCCGACCATAGGATAAGGGATTGGGAAGGAACAGTGAAATGGGCTCTGACATCTCTTACTCTCTGAAATACAAAAATAAGATAATAGGTAGCATGTCTGCTGTTATTTAACGGTGGCTTAGTAATGCTGCCAAGCGCGATGCCTTCTGGCCTGCCACTACTAACTTAATGAATAATAACTGTTATGTGTTGAAAATGTGCTTGAACTGGTTACTTTTTAATAAGCGTTAAATGCAAAATTTCAGGAGGGGCCAATAGAAAATCCAACTCCTGAAATATTCAAAAATTGCTTCGAGTATACTATGACAGCGACTATTGCTCCCATTTGGAATACTTTAGGTTATAACTATCTCATAAATAACAGGGATTTTCTGACTTCATACGATCCTCAAGACGGTATGAAGTACAAAGTATTAACTAAAGGTATGTAGATACGAGTTTGTATTATTATTCTTATATTTATAATATTATAATAAAGTTAGTGAGTTTTAACAGGCAGACAGGCCTGGATTTTTGTTTACAACTTACTTAGTTATGCAATTTTTATGAGCTTTTCAAAATTTAACTTTATTACGTAAGCTTTTAAAATTAGGCGTGGAAACTTAAAAAACGGTTTATCCTCCGACATAATTTACATATATTATTTGCAGGTATTACCATTTGTATTGAATTGAAACCAGTTAAGATAAAATTTATCAAAACTACTGATAACTTAATACCAGGAGAATGGATTAAAGTTTTACCTAGGTGAGAATATATTCCCTCACTTCATCCATTAGTGGTTAAGTATTAGTTAGTAAATAAATATTCTGAGTAAAAACTCAGTCAAACTGAGTTTTTTTTATTAACCATATAGTCAGCAATATTTTTAAATGAGAGACAAATAGAAGCGCCGCCATTTTCAATCCCTCTCTTTAATTGATTGGGTTACACTCAGTGAAAGCTGCTTATTTATGACTAGCTGTTGCACGCGACTTCGCCCGCGTAACTTTATAAAATATACCCTATGTTACTCGCTGATAATGTAGCTTTCAATAGGTGAAAGAATTTTCAAAATTGGTCCAGTTGTTTTTGTGTTTACAAACATACAAAAATACAAATCTTCTTTCTTTATAATATTAAGACGCTTCATATTCTTTCAGCTTAAACAATGCAATTGTTGAAGATTACCACGAAAGCTTACCGGATGGTGGAAATTTTAAATCCTACAAAGACATACGTCGTCACTGGAAAAATATTGTATGTATTAGATAATTTTATAAAAATGTTATTTCAGTATTGACTAATTCTAAAAATCTTGACAATTCACATAAAAATGTAGTTTAGGTATGTAAATTTACAAGTATTGTGTTGGATCGATCTGAAATCTTGCATTGTACCTTTTTACCTTGTATTTATCTAAATCAAAACTTGGTTATAACTAAATTGGTTTTTGCTGTGAAAATTTCCACTAGAAAATACATAACGATAAAAACTCATATAACATTTCCTTCAATTCTCTTTTATGTTGCTTTAGTTTTCTCATATTCAAGGCAAAAACTAAATCCAATGACACGTTTGGTCTAGTGGTTAGAAATCTAACCCTCTAGCTGTTAACCAAACGGTCGCGGGTTCGAATCCCGCTGGGGGAAAATGTTTATGTGTTAACATTTACCTTTGTAGGTGCCTGAGTCATGGATGTTTGTATCTATAATATAAGTATAGTATGTATTTACAAGAAAAAGTAATCTATGTAGTATATCAACTGTCCTTTTATTCATAATACAAGCATTAGTTGCTTAGTGTTGAACTAGATGGTGTTATCTAAAGGTCCTTTGGTTAATGTTATTTATAAAAAAGGATTGCCTTTTCCCTTTCTGTTATCAGCACGGTTACAGACTGCCAAATGAAGAAAGCCCCTATTACAAAATAAGATTTTGGAGAGGAGAGCCGCTGACTTATCCAAAAATATGTATTGTCAAAAATCACCCCATAATTACACCCCTCCCTAAATCAACAGAAGTAAGTATTTAATATTTATCATTGTTATCATAAAATTAAACTTACACTGTTATTGAATAAATTAATTTGACGAGCTCATTGGATTAGTGGTTTCGGTTAGAGTGCTTGCCTTGCTCTGTCTCAGAGGTCCCGGGTTCGATTCCCGGCAGGGCTACCTAATTATGAAAATGAACTTTTCAAAGTTGGCTCTGGTCTAGATCTGGAAAGTAGTGGTATGGCAGTCTGGCGGCAGTAGCCAGCCCCTAACAGAAGACAACCATGAAATAACAGCATTTTTGCTGTTGTGTTTCGATCAGTGAGTTATGAATGCCAGAGCCTAGTATTTTCCCTTATCGGATTTTAGACCTAAGTCTAATACTTACTAAGACTTCTACTACACTTTTATGCATTTTTCTTGAGATTAAGTTTAACTTTTTAATTTAGATGGTTACTGTGGCCTCATCGAAATAATATACTACAAAATATTATTTCTATATTACCTACACGCCTAGTAACGATTGAACTAATTCAATTTCATCTGAGTCATAGCGTAATACTAAAGTATTACACTTAAAATTATATTTTGATTCAGCGAATAGTCTTGTCACGTTTTTTGGCCGATATGAAGAAAAAAATGCCACGTGTCCTTGGCATAGTTTTGGAATTTGAGGAAGATGTCTACGAAGAAGATTTGCAACAGGTGATATTTTATTCTTAATTTAATTAAGTAGGATTAGATACTTATCTACTTAAGTACCTATATCTAAATAGGATTCTAATACAAGAGAAAATATCGCTGTAAGGACGGTGGCGCCAATTATTTAAAATATTTCAGACGATCCCTCGGGAACCTAACATTTTTCCAACATAAAAAGTATCCTATATGTTAATCGAGGTAATAAACTATGCGTGTACCAACTATCATCCAAATCCGTTTAGCCGATTTTGCGTAAAATAGTAACATACATCACAAAATTTTGCATTTATAATATTACTACCTGGTACTCGCGACTTCGTCCGCGTTGAAAAATAAAAAAATATATAAGCAATATAACGCCTGACATCTGCATTGTTATTACACTTTTGCCAGGAGTTAGTTTTTTTTTTAATATTAGATTATTACTTTTTTTTCGATGAAATGTACCTTCCTTTCCTATATCCCTGACAATGTGTATGCAAAATTCATGATGATCTGTTGAGTAGTTAAGGCGTGAAATGGCAACAGACAGACAGACAGAGTTTTTTTCACATTTATATCAGTAAGTAGTAGGATATAATATGAGATACGCCATAAAGTAGGTAGGTACATTTTGAATAGGCGTGTAGTTGTAAATCTTTAATTCACCTAATTCATTAAAATACCTTCCCGAGACTTATTTATTGCAATTAATTTACAGGACTATGTGCAAATTAAGAAAATTGGTATTCAAACACAATTGGCATCTCAAGCAGTAAGCCTTTGCACACCAACTCAAGCCGTGCGCAAAGGTCGCAAATTTTAAATAATAATACAAAATTGTATTCGAATGTCTTTTATTATTATTCTAGTTGTTCATAATTTTTTCTTATAATAATTGAATTTTTTTATCACTTAACCACTAGATTAAATCTACTATTTTATTAACTATTATTTGAACCTCATATTTTTCGGAATAGGTCATAATCAATGTGTTAGGCCTCAGTCACACACGTACAATTTCTATTTGTACAACTACAATAGTTGAGTCAGAAGTTTAGAAGATATAAGATGCTCACACTATCAAATAGAAAAAAAAAAACAAATAGATAAGATAAAATAGATTATAAAAGAAAATAACTGAATCTATAATGCCCATTTATTTATTTTTTGTTCGTTTATTTATATTTACAATATCACATTGAAGTTGCATTACTGGTTTAAATACTCACTCAAAATGGTATTATTATGCGAGATTGTAGGCGCATAGACAGAACTAGTATAAAGAAAAATATATATTTTTAAGTTTTATGGATGGATGAAGGGCAACACAATCGTGATTTGTTTTCTCATAGTTATAAAAAATGACAAACATATACTTTTCATCTGGTAAACAGGACGACCTCTTTTCGGATCCTGTACTAAAAATGTTCACATGAAGTCATTGAACAAAAATTGTATGTGTGTGAATGGGGCCTTAGAAAGTCGTTACAAACTTAACTTTACTAGTTATGTAATTAGCAAATTTGTATTTGTCAAATTCACAACAATATTATTGATTCTTGTTCAATGTATGAGTAATTTTTTTTTATTTAAATAAAGAGATGCTTTATTTTTTGTCATATTTTTTAAATCAAAAACCTTATCTTCTGCAACATGTTTCAAAAATTTTCAAATTATTTCAATTTTTAAATGCTACATTGTGAATACTTGTATCTACATCGTTAGTTTGAAAGGGATAAACTATGGGTGACGTGTGCTGTGGAATTAAAGATGCCGCTGTTTGATGGAAAAATCTCGCAACTGAGGGTGACAGGTTTTCTCGTTGGTTGCCACTTTGTGGTTGTGTGGGTGTATTGACGTTCTGCAAGTAAAATTTTGTTACTGGTAATGTGTAACACAGACATGACCTATCGTAATTAAAAAGAGACAGGACGGATTGCCCATAGTTCTAAAATTTCTAATTTTATATGTAATAATAGCTTATCTTACCAACATTGTGTTGAGCAAATTTCTTGGAGAGTTCGGAGCGAGTGACTGATTTGTGACAGTTATACTCCTTGTTAACATATAATGGAGATTATACGCCTTTGCCAGACTCTCCACTGTTCTTCCTGAAATTACCACAATGCTAAGACATACACAAATCAATTTTATGCATACAAACGAACTTATGTAACTTAGGTAATCTCTTATCCATAAACTTACTATATGATTGACAGCATACTTCCAACATCTGTAGTGTTGCTTGTGTTATAGGAGACGAATGACCTACCATCAAGTAAACCGTCAGCCTGTCTGTGAAACTTATCTTTAAAAAAAAAAATAGTTTGAAGTCACCTGTTAAAGAAGTAGGCACGGTTGTATTACATCGTCCAGTACTTATAATTTTCTTGAAAGCTTCTATGTTTTGAAAAATAATCGCTATAGCAGCACCATCAGCTAACTGTGATGAGTCACAACAAGCTAACAGGAATGACCAATTGTCGCTGTCCCAGTTCAAGCCAGAGTACACGGCCAGTTGAAGTGTTGATGCACCTAAAAAATTTATTTATATAACTAAAGATGCACTTCGATTCTTAGCGACCGTGACCCGCGATGGCTACCCACTGCTTTGTATAAATGAATATGAAACACTAAATGATTCAAGAGATTGCGACACACAACTGGTGGACGTGGCAGAACGCAGTGCGTTTATTAATTAAAACTTATTATTAATACCATGTATTTATTTATTTTCTTAATTTTAAAAATAATTATACAAAAACAATTAATATTATAAAAAAACTTAAAACTAGTAATCTGTAGGTAGCGGGACAAGGCCCAAGCTACTGGTGGTTAAAGACCCCAAAGCGAGGAACCTCCTGACAATTCGTGCCATGTCAAGAAGTACTGCCTTCTGTATCTGTCCCTTGACCCAGCCATCTAATGAGAGCCTCTTGAGGTGTTGGTCTAGGCTCTTGTCTATCAGACAGTCCCAATAGTCGGGTTGTTGAATCGACATCCCACGTGGCGGTCATCTCGTGAGTCTATGTACTTAATAAGTTCTTCTTTTTCAGTTTTCACGAGGTTTTCGTCATGCGGGACAGCGATGTCAACAAGCATCGTCCTTCGCTGAGATCAGTCAGTAATCACGTTATCAGGCTTATTGGCGACAATAGTCCTGTCTGTGATTATGGAGTGATTATAAATATTATATTAATAGTAAATCAAATTATTTGTCGGCTTACCAGAACAACCCAAAAGATGAGGGTTTGCACCATATTGAATTAATGTTTTGACAATTGAATAAGATCCACGACGTGCAGCAAATCTTATAGGCCACCCACCTTCAAAATCGGGATCTAAACCAGAATTCAGCAAATTTATTATTTCAATTGTGTTGTTACGAAAAACACAATCTTTAATTTGGTATGAATATCCCTCCATAATTTCGATGTTAATCCATTCAAGAAAATTACGAACTACCTTAATTTTAATGACATCTCCTCCAACAATGTAATACTATATGTATTAAAAATAATAATAAACATTTTACGAGATCAAGTTCAAATATCCTGCGAAATTGCAATTTTTGAATTATAAACGTGTATGTTTAGGTCTGTGTATTGACAAATAACATGACATTGATGAGTATATAGTGTTCTGTGGTAACAGATGACAATATTCTGGGCATAGACACTATTATACTACGTATCTGTGTAAGCTGTCAAATCATGGTCAAATCAATATGTATACTGTCACTGCTGACGGAATGAACTTTACGACTAATATTTCAATTTCACTATTTATTTACACCAAGGAACATATAGTGAGTGATATATACTCTCTAGCGAGAAATTTACACTTACGCAGACAGATTGTACAGTAAAATTCTCTAAATATGAGGTAAAAGATTGTTTTTTATTGCCTAAAATTAGGGGTCGATACATGTAGTGCCTAGGACTTGAATTGTTTTTATCATTCCAGTCACAAAGAATGGAGAAAAATAGCAAAAAAGGAACGAAGACGTAGAGTTCGAATTCAAAAAGCAAAAGCTAGACGTGAGTATAAATATTTTTCATTATATTTTGTATATCAATAATTTGAATGAGAATTTGTTTCTTTCAGAGTTTGTCCCTGAAATAAATTCAAGCGAATACGAAAGCTGGATAAAAGAACAAGAATATTTTGAATTATTAGAGCAAGAAGAGAATGAAAGAATAAATAAACAAGAAAACGAAAAATGGCTACACGCAGAAAAGCTTGCTATGGAAAATTGGCAAAAAGTATTAGAAGTTAGACAAAAATTACAGGAAGAAAGGATTGCTCATGAAGCTAAACTAAAACAAGTAAGTTTATTAAGAAATGGGGATAGAAGTACTTATATTTTTTTGTTAGGTAATATAAAGTGTTAATCATTAATTTTTCACTATGAATTAGTCTAATAATTCTATATCATGTTCACCGAAAAAGTTATATTTTTTATAATACTGGTGACCCCCGCTCCCGGCTTCGCCCAGATGTAATTTTTATATACAAAAACCTTCCTCATTTATCCCTTTTTTCATAAGTGAAATCTGTTTTAAAATATATTGGTTTTGTAATACATAGACAACAAACATACATTGATTCATATAAATTGACTAGTTAAAAAATATTTTATAGGAATGGGAGCAAGAGCAAAAACGAAGAAAAGATGACATGGAAAAACTAAGGAAAATTGAGGAAGAAAAATTAAGAAAACAGCAGATACTTATGGAAAGATTAGAAGAGTTTTTATCTGGAAATGCTACAAAACCTCCTCATGAGCTTCTGATATCTCATGAAACGAGACCGGATGCTGAACCATGTCCATTTTTCATCAAAACGGCTTGTTGCCGATTTGGAGACCAGTGCTCGCGAAACCATCAGTATCCGGGTATCAGTAAGGTATTATCATTTTATATATTAAGGCTTAGTTCAGTAGTCAAACTCACAAAAAGTAAATCTTGAGGGACTTGGAAAATATTAGAACTCTTGCTTTATTCATTTTACAATATTAATTCTTAAATAATTTAAACTCTTCTATTGACAAAAGTGTATTGTCAAAAGGTTAAATTTAAATATTATTTCCAAATTTTATTGTATGTAGTAAAAAATAGAAGTTTCAAGAAGATTATCAAAAATAAATTGTAATTAAGTAATATTTGGATAACAAGTTGAAAATAAAGTAAAATATTGCAAATTTAAAACAGAGATTATGTATCATTAATGTTTGTATAGTTTATGCAATCAGGCCATAGAGGTTTCTTTATTGCAACTTTCAAAAATTGTTTACAATATGAACATTAAAGCCAGTATACAAGGTCATATTTGGCTCATGAGTCTCACAACCTTTTTGCATTTCTAGCTAACCTAGCTTTGCCCAAAAATCCTTAATTTTACTGGGTTTTCTGCAGTCCTCATACATGTCAATAGCACATGTGCTATTATTATATGGATGTCTTCTGTAAGGCATTACTGAAACCAGATGGGATGCCTTTATGACTGCAAAACATAGTGTGTTGTCAAAACTAATACTATATATATACACTTATTTTTCAGGTTCTCTTGGCGACGAATTTTTATACTCATTTTGGGTTAGATAATGCAAACTACAATGAATACGACACAGATCTTATGTTAGAATATGAAGAAACGGATACATATAAGGAGTTTAAAGAGTTTTATTACGATGTGTTGCCAGAATTCAAAAAATTCGGTAGAATCATACAATTTCAGGTGAGTTTGGATTGTTCTCTACGTTTGGAGAACTGTATCCTTTGAATAATGCCAAGTGGAGTAAAACAAATTGTGAGGTATATATTTTTTTTATATACAATACTCGGTTTCATTTCATTGATTTGACAGGAAATACATATATTTTGAAATATGTATTTTTATGTCAAAAGGTAGGTACTATGTAAAAAGGTATGTCAAAACAATACTAAACATATTGTTCATGATGGAACATGCATGCAATACAGAGTTATAAATTGCTTGAATTGTCTGGAATAAAACTGACCTGTTTCAACCCTTCAGTGGCGCCTGAAATGGATCCCTGTCCCAAAGTTGCCCAAAGATACTTCTCACTTATATCATGAAACCACTTCCTCTGCCTACTGAGGCAAATCTCTTTTTGATCTTGCTCTTTAGGTTTTTTTTTTGTCAAAGTAGTCTTACTATAAAATTATCACCTAATAACTGATGCACGCGACTTCGTCCGCGTAAGTTTATAAAAGCCTATGTCACTCGCTGATATTGTAGCTTTCTATAGGTTAAAGAACCTTCAAAATTGGTTCAGTAGTATTTGAGTTTATTCATTACAAACATACAAAAATACAAATCTCGCTTTATAATATTAGTATAGATACACAATCTTGCCTGTGTATGGCTTAAGTACACCACTGACATCAGAGCAACACTAAGACCATCGCTTATTCCAGGCCATTTAGAAACTACTCATTGGTTATTAAGGTTTTATAAGTAATTATTTCTTAAAGGGATTTAAAAAACAGTATTTTTATAGTATTGTTAGCATGATTAATAAAATACTAGAAGCATCTCCATTACTTAAAATTCCTTTAAAATAAAATTTAATTAGTTAATTCTAAAAGATATTGATAATTTTTTCTGTGACCATCTTTATGCAGTCTTTATAAAAATAAATTAAATTCGAACTAGTATATATACAAACAACAATTCCAAGTAATTTTCTTCATTAACCTACCTCAGTATTAAATGGTATTAATCTCGAATCTTCAATCCTCAAGATATATTAGGAATTATTTTAACGAGGTGGGTAATACTCTTCACATTTAATAATACTTTATTCTTCACATTTACTAAGAGTATATAATACTCTTCATGCGTCGCATACAAAGTATGTCTGTCTGCTTAGGGAGTAATTACATTTAATTTATTCAGCTCAATTTAGCTTTCGTCCATAGAAAAAAATCCAATATTTTGTATAGAAAAAAGCTAAATTAGCCAAAATAAATTAAGTTTAATTACTCCTTTAAGGCACTAAATCTCAAAAGATTATTAATAATTATTAACAATAAAATTGCCATCGTCTTCAAATTTTATTCTTGTATCATTAACTGTTTAAGCTTGATAAGACTTTGCAATGCTATGCAGTAGTATAGCATAGTAGTGATACTACAATGATGATCAATGTATTGAGCAATGGTGTATTTACAATGATCTTTAGGTGTGCAACAACCACGAGAAACATCTTCGGGGCAACGCATACATAGAGTATGAAGAACTGCGCAGCGCTGTAAGCGCTTACCGCGCTTTACACGCTCGCTGGTACGGCGGTAGACAAATCTCTCTGCAATTCTGCAACATTCGCTCCTGGTCTAACGCCATATGCGGTAACACACTAAAGCGACACGGGGGTACAACGTGCCAGTCAGTTTACACGGGAAATTTAACTGTTTATTATATTTATTGTTAATAATAACTTCACTTACTTGGCAAATTTCGTTTGGCGGAAAACAGACTGGGCGATATACCCCCTAACTAAAGACACTTGTACGATATTAAGCTAAATGGGTGCATGCTATGATTAAAAATAAACTAACCCCTGACATTCCATTGAACCCAAACACATAGTGTGTAAGTTGCTGAGGAGTTGGGTGTACCGCAGACTAACAGACTTGATGCTGCAGTATCAGGTCAAGGTTACCATGTCATGGAAATACCACCTAAGCAACAGTACACCAAATTTCAAATCAATCGAATCTGTGGAAGTTAGTGAAATCCTTTTGTCAACTAGGTAACGAGCTGATGGATCTTCACAAATTATAGCTAAGAACAATCTCCTTCTCGTCAGCTTTTAAACAAAAAATAACCGGATCAAAATAAAAAATTATTTTGTTTTTCAATAGAAATAGCAAAATTTATATTCTTTGCCTATTTTTATAATATGTACGTTTTTATATATTTACACATTATGTTTAATTCAGGTCTTCAGTCTAGAAAACGATGCCCAAAGGGACGAGCCTGCAATTTTTTACATGTATTCAGAAATCCAGAAAACACATACAAACGGGCCCTCAACACAGAAACTGAAAGGTTGGTTTTTATTATTTTTGTGTCTATAAAATGATTCAATGAAATTTCTATATAAAGGTCTAGTGGCAAATTTGAAATAGTTTATTTTCAACATCATCATAAGCATGCTGTAGGAAAACATCTACTTGATCTACTGCTTGAACAATAGGCCTCCCACCATAATTTGCCAGTAGGACTGGTGAGAAGTAACTTACTAAGCTGTTGTCTGTACATATCACAGAGCAAAAAATCGCCACGCCGCCCCCTACTAGAGACAATTGCTCTGAGCGCAACTCAAGGCTTATTTGATGCCTCATTGTGCTGTGATTTGATGTTATAATTAAAGTAAAACGTGAATAAGCAAATTTAATGTAATTTTTAACTTTTTAAATCGCGAGTCGAGACAGTCATGGTACACAAAACCTAAACAGGGGTATATATAATATTTATATTAATTTTATCTATGCCTAAAAAAATAATTTTATTTGTCAGAAGGAGAAGATATTCGCAAAGATCGTGGCGGTGGTCTGAGTCACCGGAACCTGAACTTCCAAGGAAAACATCTAAATCTTACGAAGAAACTCGTTTGGAGAAAAAGAGGGAAGACGATAAACGCAGGAAAATAAAGCGTTCCAGTTCTAGTCACCATTCTCACAGACATTCAAAAAGAATAGAACGCGATCGTACATTGTGATATAATTAATTAAAATACAGTACAAAATAATTTTCTATGTGGTTTTTGTTAATTTGTTTACCTTTTGATAGTACCTAACCATTTAAACTAATAAGTCTTTATTCGATATTTTGTTACCTGTCGATAACATAGGGACATCAGTTTAACAGCCGCTTGTAAATTTCTTTAGTAAATCACGAATACTAAAGAAATTTCTACTTTGGTGACGCGAAATAGATTAATCATATCTTAATAGATATGATTAATCTATTTCGCGTATCAGTAGTCCAATGATCGAACTGTTCGGCTATTAATTGTCTGCTCAAAAGGGTCTATTTTAAATGACATTATAATTAATTATACATTGGCAATACAATGATGCTGACAGTGTTGCCATGTCAATATTATAATAATGGCATTAAATGAAATTACACTTTTCGATTCGTTTTAAGTCTCCCCAGGATCTATTCTAACACTCATTTTATACTTACATACATAGTTATTTCTAATCTAAGTATTAATAAAAGAAAGAATACGCCGTTTAACGAAAAATCAGAATGAAATATGTATATTTTACTAATTTTTAAAGAAAATTGAGAAAAACATTTAATAACATCAGAGTAAATAGTACTTAACTTAACATGGAACATCTTTAATGAAGTGACAGCTGTCAGAGAGAGAGACGTTGTTGTTGGCCTCTAATCTATCTTTTCTTTACTTCAATAAATTCATCTTGAATGTGGTGATTAAATGAAATTTCAGTTCTCTGTGTGCACATCATTAATATTTTTATTCAATCAAAATAACAATAACATTTTAAAACTCTTAAATTATAAACAAAACTAAATAAACATTTTATTGTAGTTACTTCAAACATATGTCACTAAAATCTGGCTGAAAAATTTTCATTATGTCATGAAAATTATTTCATTCATTTTTTCTCAATTTAAACTATTTTATATAAAATAAAACCAGCCAGTATTAAATTCAATACACCAACATCCCCTCTGAATTTAAATACCTGGCTGACTATACTACACAATCTTTAAATACTCATCTAAATCTATTTAATAACTCACAATACTATAACATATTCACCAAAACAAAATACTCATCATCTATGAGTCTTCAACTCAAATACTCCACTCAACAACATTAAAACCATTCAATAATACTATATTCGCTACCTATCTTATTAAGCTTCTATACATAACCCCCTTAAGAAATAAATTTCAAATTAAATTCCAATTAAGAAAAATTTATGAAACGAGAAATATTTGTAAATTACGAATTTCACAAAAAGTCTGCTATGTTTGTCCTTATCGAAAGGTTTTTGCGAAAGAGTATATTCTCTCAAATAAATTTAATAAAAACAAAGAAAGAAGCGTAATAGATTTGTAAACAAACATATTTCTGCTGTTTTCCACGTAAAACAATAAGGTATTAGCGAAAATGGCGATTGTGTGTCAACGCAAAAAATGGTCAAACAGATGACTATAAAGAGTAAAAATGAAGAATGCTAATATTTTTGTATTTTTTTTATTCTTTTTCACATTTATTTTAGTAGAAATCATCAAAGCGAGTAATTAATAACAATAATTCTTAATTTTGTGATTAAGTTTAATGTTATTGGTAGAAATAATAGTAAATAATACATTTTTTATTTCTTTTTTGTCCTTTTATTTTATTTGGCATTTTTTTCATTTGGGTTTTGGTAGCATTTGGTAGTTTTCCAGCCCAAAGATTTCGAGATGGTCACACTGAAATGAAGTATAACCTCCAATGTAGAGGGAGTATAGAATGACCATAGAGTAACTTTTTATATTTGAGAACGACTTCAATCGGTCTGACCAACGAAACTTTTGTTTCTGCTTATTATTATTTTATTTGTTACCAATTATTTATATAATTTGACCAAAAAGAAATATAATAATTATATGAAGTATACAAGAAGCTGATGAGGGGTTCAATGAGAAATTTTAAAAAGAAAGTTTTAAATTGTTGTTTTTAGAAGTGTTATGTGAATCAAATTTATTTAAATACAATAAATAAATCGGCAATTCGTAATGATTAGGAAAAGAACAGTTCCGGTTTTTATGCAAACATACAAATTAAGTTATCCGACAATCGCAGCAAATACATATAGATGTTTTCATCAGATAAATAGACGTTTATTTAATAATTATTTTATGAGAAATTTATGTAGTATAATTATTAATAATCAAACCAAATCCAATACAGGAGGTACATAAGCATCTGTTTCATTCATTGGAATATTATAAAATTATAATTGTGGTACTTACTCAAATATATTTTTCAGATATAAGTGCATCTAAAGCCAAATTAATATCAGAGATGAATTTTCAGAGCCCAGAAGATGCTCTTCCCTTTTATGAATTACCTATAGCAACTATTCGGGACATACATAAAGCTACCAAAAATGACGAGAGAAATCGCTATTGTAAAAACAGACTCTACTTTTTATCTAGTCAGTTAAAGGTATTGGTTTCACTATTGGTACAAGATATTTTTCATTGCATCTCTTTGTATCTCTCTCATCATACATGACTACATCTCAGACCAAATAAGAACAAGATTTTAAAACAGTTTTCACTGAAGAAAAGAATGATAAAAAAGGAAGTTTTGTGAAACTATATGATTTGAAGAAAAATATTGCATTATTGCAAAGGTGGGGGCGGATTGCTAGTATAATATAAAGTAAAATTGTAATAAACACACACACACACACACACATATATATATATATATATATATATATATATATATATATATATATATATATATATAATATAGATACATTAAATAGACTTATTTGGTTAAGAGTTTCTGTTTCCTTGTAATATAATCTAATTTTATTTTCATTGATATAACTATTCTCGATTTTTTTCTTACAGTGTAAACCATCAGTATTAAGTGAACAATTGGCAAAAAGATCATTTGTATATAGTTTGTCATTTGATTGGCTTCAGAATTCCTTAACTGTATTATTGGGTAAGTCACTGGAGGAACAATTTATAATTACTACCTTATTTACATAACAATATTGTCCTACTAATATTATAAATGCGAAAGTTTGTGAGGATGACGTAAAAATGGCTGAACGGATTTGGTTGAAATTAGGATATATATAGGATACTTTTATCCTGGAAAAATGTGTGGTTCCCAAGGGATTGTCTAATATTATATAAAAATCGGATGTCACAGCGATAAAGATGTCTGGCATTATATATACAATGTAGAATGCAGTATCAATTACTTTTTTAAGCACAAGTGCACAAAAGCTAGTGCACAAAATTTAGCCTATATTACTCGCTGATAATGTAGCTATCTACAGGCAATTAGACATTAGTCCACTTGATGGTAGGTTTAGAGAAAACTAATTCGACATAAATTCGATTCTATTAAATTACAATATTTTTTCAGAGATGGAGGTAAAAAGTGATCGTATAATTAGAGACTTGTGGGTACTTAAATATCATCATGAAACTATAAAAACAAGGCTTCAAAGAATTAAGAATTTGGGTATTGAGACACTATTGCCTTGGATGGTTAGAGCTTCTCCAGATGTACTTGACAGGTATACAAGTACTAACTTTATTAAATATATATAGTATTACAATATCAAAAACTAGTGACCCGCTCGCGGCTTTGCATGGGTGCAATTTTTTTTGCAAATTAAAACCTTCATCTCTCTTTTCATTAGTGAAAATCACATTAAAATCCGTTGCATAGTTTAAAAGATCTAAGCGTACATACAGAGGGACAGACAGCGAGAAGTGACTTTATTTTATATGTAAAGAAGATATTGTAATAATTGCAATGACCTCATTAATGAGTGACCCTTCTGAACATACATGGTCATACAGCTTATAGTCCATGGAAATCGTATCAAACAAGCGGCGTTGCCTTACATCAAATGAGGTAGTTCTGATTTTTTTATGTTGGTACTGACATCCAAATTTTCTACCTCGGTAGCCTTACTTGATCACTGTTAAATTCATTAAAATTTAGGTCTTTTTCAGTTTTTGTCAATTTTTACTACCAAGGACCTGTGCTACGGCACTATGCACACTTTTTAATTAGATTAAATTTGCAATTGAATGAGGATAATTCAGTCTTGGTAGGCCAAATGGTTTTAAAGATACAGCTATTCAAAAGTGCAAAATTTCTAAAAAAAATTGATATTTTACAGTTGTTTTTAGCCCTCCGGACCACCTGTACCATTTAGACAGTACCAAGTTTTCAACAATTTTGACCAGTAAGGAATGGGTTTATGGTAAAAGTTATTAAAGTGCACTAAATTTCCAATAAAAAATTAAATTGAACAGCTGTATCTCAGGAACTATAAGGTCTATATAGACCAAATTATTATTTATAATTTTAGACATTAAAATTTCTAGGTACTTCTAGTTTCTAGCGGACTCAAGATTATAATTTAAAAAATATGATTCAAGATAATCCAAGTATCCCCTTTTAAATCCAAAGGTTATCCGACGTAGATTCCTAGATGTATATTGTCAAACCTGCTTGATATATTAAGATAATTAACTATAGGTAATATAGAAATGTGGGATATATATAATAAATTGCTTCCGCAGGTACCTTTCCCTCATTCAAGAAACAAAAGACATATTAGGAGATATGTCTCTACAGGTCTATATGGCGAAACGTTTGAATATATCACAGGAAAGAGCGGAAAAAATCTTTTTAAGAACACCAGCGTTACAGCAAATAAGGGCTATAAAGGTTTTCTATTCTACTAATATTTATTAATGTGGAAGTTTGGTTTGCGAGGATGGATGTATGTTTGTTACTCTTTCACGTTAAATCTACTGAACGGATTTGGATGAAATTTGACATACAGATACATTGTAACATCCACGCACATTACCTGGATTTTTTTGATGGTATGATATTTTTAATATGGTAGGATATTTTTAATCTTGGATAAATGTTAGGTTCCAGGATTGTCTAAAAATATAAAAAATTGGGCGCCACTGTCGCCACAGCAATAGAGATCAGGCGTTATTTAGATATAGGTATTATATTTTAGATTTTTCAATGCAGATGAAGTCGTAGGCATCAGCTAGTTTTTAATTATTTTCAGATACCTCCTCTCGCTGCCTAGAAAATGGTTTAATCTGAGATTTAATAGTGGCAGGGCAAACTACGTTCCACATTATAATCTGGACAGCCTAATTGGCGACAGAAACCAGCACAACCCTCCCTAGTGTACATTGGTGACGGTAGCCAACTATCTTCCAGTTGATTGTTAAAATTGATCACATCCTTTTCCATCACACAACCATAGATTCTGCTTTACAATATTATGTAGATTGTCAAAAACTTGTTTATTTTCATTGTTCTCTTTTTTTCAGCTCAAGAGTTTCATTGACTTCCTTGTGAGAGAGGGCTTTAAAGAAGAAGATATTGCAAATACACCCAGGGTCATGTTACATTCTCAAAATAGTATTCAACAAAGAATAGTTGAATTACGCAATATGGGTTTCTACAAAATTAATTTAAATACTCTGTGTAAAAGTAATTCAGAATTTGAACAGTATTGTATGAAGATATGTAGGAAAAATAAAAAGATTTTTTAAGAAACACCTTTTTTTTTTTCAAAACAAAAATGATACAATACAAAAGATGTTCCATTTTGTCATTTTAATATGTAAAATCTTGATATAACTAAGTCCCTAAATAAAGGTCCAAGAGATAAAATGTACATCTACATGAGACATAAATATTAAATTTCCTATGTGAGTGATTTTACAGAAAAACATTGGTAAAATTAATTGCCTTAGCATTACAAAGCCTATAATAGTAGTATATGGAATGATAAGTCATGTAACATTTTTTTAATTATCATATTTTTAGAATAAACAAATGGAAATAGTATGTTATGTCGTGAAAGAACATGCGTACACAAGCATTCCCCTATTGCTTGACAATATTATTGCTAAGGCATTTTATGATAATTATTATTTATTTATATAATAGCATTTTTGACAAAGAAATAAAATTATTAACTACTAGGCCTAAAATAGTGCCTAAAACATTTATGAAACAACAGTATACCTACTAAGGCGTCGACGACGATGATACGCGTTTTTTCTTATTACGAATCTGCAGCTAATTAAACCAATGCTACGAATCCCACTGTACTGTGGCATCATTTAAGCCATGTATTCACTGAGGAATATTTGTTTATAAATACTGTTTTAAAAACTAAATTACATGTTTCAAAACAACTCAATTTCGTAAGAAGCTATATGAGTGTTTAGACATGTACAATAAATATTTTACAGTATTAATATTGTACATGTCTTACAAATATTACAGTATTGATAAACATGGTGATATTGTGGGGTGACAAATAAATTTTATAGTTAATATAACTTTTAAAGACAAAGAGAATAATGGTATTGCTCGACTGAAGAAAAAATAATTTTACTAAAATAAAATTAGGAACAACTATGAATGGGAAGGCAAGTAATCTTTTTCTTTTCTCTTGACTTAACACCTTATGCAAATAAATGTATTTAAGGTGATCTATCTAACTAATGTGGATGGTAATGTCTGAAACATTTACGTGATGTTTCAAAAATTTTGTATCCAAAACATTGTTTCTCAGTGAATACATGGCCTTATGCTCCATTTTATACACTACCGATATATGTGTGGCACTGTTTTAGGCCTTAAAGAACATTAATGTGCAATTTGTACAAGAACATGAGTCTAGCAACAAAGTGTCTAAAATTAAAAGGCAAATTAATAATAGGAATCTTAAATAATTGAACTACTGATGAGCGCATTGGACACTTGGCGCATGGACATGCTCCTCATCATCGCTGGCATAAGCTTCCTCTCTGCCACGGGAGCGTTCGCCACCCGTATAGGTCATAAGATTCACTTCCTCCACATCTTCACCTATCGGCATTACAAATGCTGACCGAGGTGGCAGTATGGCTTCAATCTTTTTCAATTGGTCCTCACTAGCGAAGTTGTCTTCGGGGAATATTATTTCAAACTTTATATACAGATTTCCCTTTTCAAACGGGTTCTTATGGTGTGGCATGCCTTCTCCAATAATGCATTTTTGATCTCCAGGCTTAATCACCTCGCCGGCGTTGTGTTTGATTAGTAAATCACGCCCATCTAAATGTTTTATCACAAATTGAAATCCGCACAAAGCTTCAGTCAATGTTATGCTATGTCTCATTAAAAGGTCATCGGCGTTTCTCTGGAAAATATCATGCGGCTTCTCCTGCAAAACGATAATCACATCGCCAGGTGGTATGTCAGGTTGTTGATCTCCTTCGCCCCTGAAGAAAATCTTTTGATTGTCACGCATTCCCTTTTCAACATGCACCTCGAGTATTTTAGTTTCGTTGAGAACTTTTTTACCCTTGCACTTAGGGCATTTATCTTTTTCATTGAGAATTTCTCCTTGACCTTGACACGCAGCACAATATGTTTGGAACTGACGAGTCATGTTAGGCCCGAATTGTTGATAGCCTATTTTGATACCCTGTCCGCTACATTCTTTACAAGATATACCCGGTTTACCACCCAATCCCTTACAAGGGCTGCATATAATATTTTTACGTAGCTGTAATTTCGTCGTTTTTCCATTGTACAAGTCTTCTAACGTTACCTTCAAGGGGTGGACAGTGTTTTCGCCGCGTGCTCGAACCCTGCTTCTACCACCACCTCCCATACCAAATATGTCTCCAAAGAAGTGTTCAAATAAATCGTCCGACGGAAAAGCTCCCGCTTGACCGCCCTCTTGTAAACCCTTTAACCCATGCTTGTCGTATGTTTGTCTTTTCTTTGGATCTGATAATACTTCGTAAGCGTAACTTATTTCTTTAAATTTGTCACCAGCCGCGGGATTTTTGTCTGGATGAAATTCTTTCGCTAACTTGTGATAATTCTATAAAGAGAATCAAAAGAACAAAATCAATGACATTTTAGCATAAAATGATGTAAAAAAGGACGGACAAAGGATTAACAATTTCTAGTATGTGAACGTAATGCACGGAAGGGCATCACAAGATTACGACATGTGGAATTTTAATGAAATATATGAAATTCTTCTTGTTCTTACCCTCTTTATTTCTGAATCGCTTGCACTTCTAGGAACTCCCAAAATTTCGTATAATTTATTATCAGCCATTTTACTATGAGGTCGACTATTTTATTTTACAAGATTAGAAAAAAAGTTGACAGAAGGAAGGAAGTACATAAAGCAACTAAAGCAAGAAGTGCACAGACCGAAGTGATTGATTGCAGATTGATGAAATGAAATGTAAACCAAAGTTTTTATATATCATTTGGCTATCTGTGGGATTGGGCCATAGATAATCATTCCATAGAAAAAAAAATCAAGTACATATTCATCAGGCCTGAATTCTTCAAATTATATTTCCTATTCAATTAGTTAAATGAAAATAAACCAATTTCACTTACACCTTTCCATTACCAATTTTTTAATAAGAAGAGTTTTTTAAACAATCAACTATATGGTTAAAACGGGACAACACTACAGTATTGCCACTTTTTAATTTCTTAACTATTTTGCCAAGCTGTAATACGGTACATACCTACTAACATCTCCGAATGGTCTGTGCAGTATTTTAATATTGTAATTTTTAAATGATTTCAGATATGTTCTGATTGCAATATCTTATTACCTTGTACCTATGGTTTTTTTTTTGTTATTCCAAGATTAACATTGAAAGTTTATAGTGAACTAAGACGCGGGCACCAGCTAGTATTATTATATAAGTATACCTAATAATAAGTATACATACCTAATAAAAAAAAATAAGATATCAAAAAATATATGCCGAAAGTCAAAAGCAAAGTGAGTGGTAGGGCAATACGTAAACTCACACTTCCCTCGATCCTGCTGCAGTAGTATTTAGGTGAAACAACATAGTCTTTATAATCTGTGGTATTTAGGAAATTATTACCGGCAGCGCGAGGAGCAGCGGCAGGGGCTGAATGGCTGAATGTAAACGTAGGGTATGGATAATGCGGGTCCTCCTGTGTAATGTGTATTGACTGTATGTATTGTGTATCAAACATAATAATTTGTGGTCTCCAGACCTGATCTTCCGCATCCATCTACTAATATAATAGAAATTAAATGTTAATAAAAATTAATGCTATGTTACAGTCAAAGGAGGCAGAGAAGTTAGTTATATGGTTATACTTACTTCATTCTACGTTTTAAATAATAAAAAACGATGTTAAATAATATAAAAAAAATCCTAAACAATTTGCCACGCCTGGCACGAAATTCATACAATAGTTATAATGTTATACTATGAAAGCAGATGCTAGTAACCCCGGGGTTATTAACAATTAAATAACCCGAATCAGAATGTAGCCAGGGCGGAGTTTTCAGCCATACATGGCAGTCCGTTTTGCAGTCCTGCGCTTCTGCAGAATGCGTCTTGAATCTTGCATGAAGCCTAGAAAACTCCGCCCACCGCTTACAGTCCGCCGCGCACGATCATCAGTGGGCTGGCAGTGGACTGCAGTTTTGGGGCTAGGCAGGATAGTGTGTGCGCTACATTCTGATTTGCAGTCCCTGCACGGCGGACTGCAATGCAGGATCGTTAATGGGTCACGGGTGACTATGACTAGTTCAAGGTTTGCTTAATCAGCCCAGTTGTAAGTAATGTGCCACAATGCGTGAAGGAATATCTAACTCTTTTAACTATGACATGATTGAATAGAATGAACAAATATTTCTTCTAGAATCACACTTTTTAGTTTACCTACTTTGTGGTATCACATGTAATGTCATTTTCAAAAACTGGTTAAGGTTGGTGTTACATAAAGCATAGTTGTATAAACAAACGGTAACCACACCTCACGTTGAGTTTCTACAATCACGGATCTGACGTATTCACGTTTGTTTTGTCGTATACTATGTTAAGTATGGTGTATGTATGGTACGGACATGGCGCAGAAAGGCATGCGATGCTGTTTAGTGAATATTTATGACAGGCGCTGTGTGTGAAAGTTCGCCCTAAGCGTCTGATGGAGCGGATTCTGTCTGTGTCAGTCAGTTATGCGAAGAACACACCCGCCTTATCAATGTTTTCATAAAATCTTTATTTAAGCTTTAGACTTGACGGACCTGTTTTGGAAAACTCAAAGAAAAATTGTGGACTTGACTTGAGTGATTAGTCTCGGCTCGTGATCTGCTACTTTTTATTTTGAAGGTTATTTTAAATTGCTATTTTTACAAATGACACTGGCAAAATCATCGGAGAAGATCTGACGGAGCCAAGACATTAAAAGAGAAGAAGAAGAAGAAGAAGAAGAAGAAGAAGAAGAAGAAGAAGAAGAAGAAGAAGAATGTTTTCAGTTTTAATCAAAGCTGTTGCTAACGAAATAAAGGACGTCTAATAAATGAAATTTTATCTAATTTTACAAAAATTGTATTCAGTCAGGGGTTAGATTTTTCAATCGGGATTTGGATGATAGGTAATATTTTTTTTACATAAATTCTATTCGATTTAAAAAAGGTATTTGGTAACTACCCTTCATGATATCTACTTATACTTATAAATTTCTATGCCCGTTCAATCTATTCCTACTAAGTATTCCCCCTGGTAGGGATAAGTGGAATAAATTAATTACATCACAAGAATTTTTAATTTTTTTTTTATACAACTGAATTGTTAGTAATTTTCCTATCTTGCTTGAATTCCTTTATAGTTCATTATTTGAATGAGCTAAGGATCTTTTAAGAGGGATCACAATCTACATATAACATAGTATATTTAAGAGAAAAATATCTCCCAAATATAATAAGGTTGTTTTGACGAGCCCATTGTCAGTTGACCCTGGTCTAGTACTGTCAAGTTAGTGGCAGAGCACGCTGCGTTTCGCAGTCATTTTAGAAGTCGTTCTGGGGGCAATAATCATTTCCTTACATAAGATCACCGTGAAATAACAGCACGACTATGTGTGCTGTTGTATTTCGGTGAGTAAGGGGTGTCAAAGCCCGTTACCCTATCCCTTCCTTTTTTTTCACGTTGGGAAATCCTCTTGGATACCCGGCAGTGTAGGGGACACTGCGGGGTTATTCCGAATTCGACTTCGACGACTTTTTAGCGGGGCCGTTGATGGGCGGGGTGGCGGGGACGTTATGACATGACTTCAGTGCCCACCCTATCCCTTCCTAATCTTTTGTTTTAGCCGACGGAAGCCACCAACAATCTGACGATCTTAATATAGAAAAATATTAGCTTATTACTGCTGCATCATACTGACTCATCGTTTTCGCTGCGAAAAATTGATAACGAAAATGCATCGCATCGCAACATACATAGGTACCTCAGGAGAAAGATAGACTACCTGTACTTATTTTTATCTGCAGTTATCTTATCTTTATCTTTAAAGAAACAAATTTTTATTTCAGAGTAAGAAGTCGACAAAATACGTTGGTACTATAAAAATCGGTTGCGTCACGACAGCCATGGTATTTTAAGAAGAAATGACGTATGTACTCCTTCGGTACAAACGCATCACGTATAGTATTTATTTATTGGCTAGAAAGTTGTTACGCAAGCGTGTATGATTTTTGTTTCGAGAAAGAACGGAGACCAATAATAAAACATGCCATTCACTAAACTTAAAGAATTTTAATATAATGTCATACGTAACTTAGTCGTAACAAAAGTTTGATCTATCTATAACATAGATGTCTAGATTCGACGAATGGCCCTTGGTCTTTTTACTGATGTGTAATTACCATACGTTAATGTATTCCTAGTCAGGTCCTTAATGAATTTGGATGAATTTAGTACTAAATGCTAACTTACTAAAACAACTGTTGGTCAAAGTTTGGCCAAGCAGGTATAGCCAAATGTTGGCGTCGGCACCCCAACAGTCGGCCTCACCCGCGGCAAAAGATGTTTCAGATCAAAAAGATTCTCTTTTCTCTATACTTACCATACAACAAAAAAGCACAAAATAAAGTTCTCATATAAAACATAGGTACCTACGTATTTAGTAGATTAGCTACTTACTTATACCTACTTAGATTTTATTTTCCATCGATGAAAATCGAGTCTCTCCCTAAGGAGGTATCTAATTAAAGTTTAACTGATTAAAGTATGACCATTTCTGTGAATCATTGGGTAATTTATACAACAAACATGTAGCGGTATACGCTTAATGCTACTCGTAAAAATTAAAGTGAGAGGAAGTTTTAAGATTGGTTCGTCCAAGCAACGCATCAAGAGTCGAGGTCGCAGACCTAAATGTAACTAACGCATGTGGCTAAATATCAATTTATATAAGTAAATAGTTTTACATTCAGAAATCAAAGTTTACCTAGGCTTTTCATTTTTGCTCAAGTCAACTTGAGAGTTGCTAGAGACTTATATTGGAATTTGGTGATAGAGCCAATTTTCTAATTTTATATTATACTAGCTGTCCCGGCAGACTTTGTTCTGCCGGGATTCTCGAGTTTTGCGCTTAGCAACACATTTAGTGATTCATTTTTATTTATATAGAAGATAACTCGTTTCAGTTAATTTGTAGGTACTGGCTTAAATCTAAATATTGGCTTATATAGAGTTAAGATGGTAATCAATTTCATTCGACATCCTTCACCACGATAACGCGTCCTTGCATTCAGAATCACTTAGTTACAGGCAGAAAAATCTGACCTATATTATTCTGATTTCTGTGATAACAGGGATGTATAGAAAATATTATCACTAAGGAAGAAAATGTACAGATGTAAATATGGATAAGCTTACATCTAATTACGAGTACCTACCTACCTACATTGTTCATTTAAAAAATGTTCAATTTAGTTAATTACACCTTTATCATTTAAGTGGAATATTTTCGCAAAACTTTTGTTAACCCGCGACTCGTCCACAACTTTCTTATCTAAGATGTTGAAACATCCTACTAATATTATCTTTATAATCTTTATATCTATATAGATAATATAGATTTACAGATAGTAGATTCTTATTTTTAAGACCAACTCAACTTTCAATTAGGTATTATTTTCATTTTGTGTAGGTACTCACTGTGTATAAATTATGTGTAATCTTATGCGCATTAAGTATTATTAAAACAATATTAGGACTTTACGATATTGAAATTAGAAAAATCCTAATGTGTGATTTATGATGTCCCAATATGACCTTAGGATCTCGATTATTCTTGATTTACCTAAATTGGCTCACTTATTGATGTTGTCAGTTACGGGATGCAAAGAAAGCAGATCAATACAAGAAAAATTATGACTGTTTAGAGATTAAGTTTCCATGTAATTTTTTGGCTTTTATTTACCGAGTTCGCGAAGTGTTTCATTGGAGAATGCACATAGAACTATCATTGTAGGTTAAACGGTAAACCCTATATTATAATATTGTCTCGCTTTGTGAAAAGAAAATATGAAGACGCATAACCACGAAACGAAACCTTGTTTGTAAATGTTTGTTAAGACTTTCACCTGACTAGAAATTATCTAAAATGTCTTAAGACTTAGAGCATTCACGGCCATCGCATATTATTATTTTGTAATCCAACTTTTGACTGTTGTATTGTGCAGTTGAGTAAATATCAATGTGCAATATGTTTTTATTGCAAAACATTTAAAATTAGCTTTGTCGGTAAAAAAAAAATTCCTATACACGCAAATCAAGCATCAGATAGCATAACGAAGAAAGGGTTTAGCATCAGATAGCATAATGTTGAGTGACATTGGAATATAACTTATTCTTCTGTAAGTGCCCTATCAGGTTTCCCTGGCGTTGGCGATCACCCTCGAAAAGGCCTCTCTATCATGCGCCACTCGGAACAGCTCTCCCACTCCCGTAATTCCGGTCCATTGACGGATGTCCCGCAACCAAGACATCTGTCTTCTGCCGACTCCTCTTCGCCTCTTGCCCCCCATGATAAGATGGAGCATATGGTACCTTTCGCCCCTCAGGATATGACCAAAATAATGAAGATATAAAAACTGATTATTTCATAAGACTACCTCGACATATAGGTTGTTACTGCAAAGTAGCAAACCCAAGACCATCTATGAAGAGCTTTTTTTTCTTCTATGCTCAGAATACTAACACTTTAACTACTCGACCAATTTTATTGTCTCGTCAAATATTTATGTAGGTTAAAATTTTAATCATACTCAATAATTAAGATGAGCACAATACGATTTCCATGGCATCTAAGATAGGAATGTGTAATAATTTTTAATTAAGCATTTCATCCTAGATAGATAGAAACATCTATATTTTATATTTTTATCTATATCTATATCTATATTTTCAACAAATCGAAAATGTAAAACATACTTTTATAAAATGTAAAAAAATACCAAGTCTCGCAACGCAGTTCTTGCACTATAAAAAGTTGTGAGGTCTCATGTAAAACCAAATCTCAGTTATTTTAGTCATTGTCTATGGAAGCACCTATTCAACAACTTTGTTATAAATTGTTATCAAATCAATTATCTATCAACAGTTATCACTGGTCAAAGATGGACATTTGAAAATAGCAGACTTCGGGCTTGCGAAGAAATTAACGGATGGAACGTGGACGTTATGCGGGACTCCGGAGTATCTGGCGCCAGAGATTATACAAAGCAAAGGTCACAATAAAGCCGTCGACTGGTGGGCATTGGGTAAGCAATTATGATTAGTATTTATTTCTTTAGTGATTTACTTTGCTTTATAAAATTATCAATCATTGCTAAAGTATATACATATTTCACCATCATCATCTCAGCCGTAGGACTTAATTTTCTAAAACGACCGGTCAGAAAAAGCTTGGTTACACCGTCGATCCGCGACTCTTATCAGGTAGTCTGTCCACCTCGTGAGTGGACGTTCAGCGCTGTGCTTGCCGGTCCGAGGCCTCCACTAGAGCTTTCCAGCTCCATCGACCATCGGCTCTTCGTACTATGTGTTCTGCCCACTGACAAATCAAATCAAAATATTTAATATCAATTAGAAACTCTTATGATCGTCATTATAAATTTAAATTTACCAGGGTTTCGGAAAAAATGCCATGATGACGATCTTGAGAAGAAACTCCTAAAGAAACTCAGGATACTATTCTTTTTGTCATTTTTAAAATATAAAATTACAATAATTACACTTAATTTTAAACAAAATCAAAGTATATCCTACAATACTAAATATAGTATGAGCTCCGAATCGTCATTTGTCAGTAATTTTATAATAATAGCCTTTCAAGAGGAGTTTGGTTTTAATGACACTTAAATTTATTTATAAATAAGGCTCTGATTATCTCAGGTAGTTTATTATAAAACCGTATCACTGACCCATAAAATAATTACTTATCTTGTGGAGTTGAGTTCTATGTAAATCTAAATCATTTTATAACCTAGTATTATTGATATTATGTACTTCACATTTTTTATTAAATTGGCTAATATTTTTATGCACATAAATTAAATTTTCATAAATATACTGACATATAACAGTTAAAATCTTTATTTCTTTGAACTTTTCTCTGAGGGAAGACTGCGGATCTAGTTGATAGATGGCTCAAATGCCCTTTTTTTGTAAAATGAAAATAGTATTTATGTCCGCAGCGCTATTCCTTATTAAAGTGTCATGCTGGACACATGCCTCAAATATATTTTTCAATAGTTCAACACCTGCGTCCGTAGTAGAGCGCCCCTTCGTGAAACCAAACTGCTCACTAAAAAGTAAATTATGATTATTAAAATATTTAAGTAATTGACTCAAAATAATATTTTACTAAGGGTCGGAAATATTGAAATCGATCTATAATTAGCGGGATTAGTTGTATCATCCGACTGAAATAAAGGCACCACCCTACTAATTTTCATTAGATTAGGAAATTCGCCACATGTAACACAGCAATTGAACACAGTTGCTAAATAAAGTGCAATTATATTTATTACGGAGGCAACTGTTTTCACTGACATGCCCCAAATATCTACAGTTTTTTTTATTTCAATTGCCTTAAAGAACTTCACAATGTCACCTGGGCCAACAAATGTGAATTCAAATGGTGTATCACATAATAAGTTAGTATAATAACTAACCATAAGTCTATAATATACCTAAAAATAAGTGTTTAAGTGTTTAAATTTTTGCTTCAATTTTAACTGCACAGTTTTAATTGTACAGTTTTATCTAATGGGATATTTCCCTTTACTTTCAAAAGGTCAGACTTTCAGATGGTCAGTTTTTCAAATCGTCAGAATTACAAATGGTCATAGTACCTACAATCAAAACTAAAAAGTCAAATTGTATGTTTATTTAAAAAAAAAACTAAACAACTACTAAAATAAAACAACTCAGAAAGGCGGTTCAACTGTATAGTTCTCAGTTTTGCCTACACACATATGTTTTAACTGAACAGTTAAAATTGAAGGTCTGTAACCCGCATAATGTTGTATTAGCGTTACGTAATAATTGTTAAACATATGAAGACGCGACCTCCAGGTCTTTAAGATCCACTTATGTACTACAGACAGTGGGACGGGCAGGTCTTCTCTTGGTTTGGAAGTGAAAGTGAATGAATGGCAGAGGCTTAATTAGAGAGGAGCTCTGCCTCTACGACAGTCCCTCGGACGCCGCCGCGGTTCACACACGCATTCCGTTTCAAATTCATTGTACGCGCTCTCGGTGCTGTACGCAAATCTTATCTTCTATACCACAATTAAAACTCTTGAGGTACACCTACTTTGATCAGTTTATAATATTAACCTCAATATTTAAAATTGTGTAAAATATCGTTATAATTTTTATGAGTGTGTGACTACGAAGGTTTGTTATATTTTATTAAATAAGTTCACAAATATTTTCGGTCAAAAACTTGACTAAGTATTTAGTAGTAATTTGTAAAAAAAGCAAGTTTTAAAGTTATTAAACTTAAAAAATTAAGTTATATTATTAAGTCAATTAAATTTAGTTAAAGTATATTAGTGTTTATTTTGAATTAATGCCAGAAAATATTATTTTATTAAAAACCATCATTTATTTAGGAATTTTAAAAAAATGCTGTGTCCCTAACATCTACCATTAAATATGTGTGTAAAACAAAAATCTCCAAAAATTTAAAAAAAAATAATTCTTAAAACTAAGGAAATAATTTGAGAATTATCCAAATTTTTAATCGGTGAGATTTGCCGCTCACTATAGGAGCAGTATACCCACTTGGCGATTCTACCCCTGTTGATTCCAATTTCCGTTAAGTACAAAATGAGCCCGGAATCGGCGATTTCTCGCGCTTGCTCGTCTACACGCAAATTCTTCAAGTCAAAACAAGGAGGTCAGAGAAGCGGGTTCTGCTTTCACAAATACTTACAACAAACTAAATTCGTCTCACGTATCGATCGACCTCGAGCATTTACGGGCTGCTTACATAAAAGAAAGCGAATCCGTTACACAAATGAATTTACTGTGTAGATCACTTTCGTTGCGACGAAAGCGCGGCTCATTTAAATCTCAACGACAAAAGTCACCGCTCATAGAATCCCTGCGGAGAGAGGGCGAATCACTTATCCTAAATACAATATTTAAATAGGTACAAGGCAGACATGTGCCCACAGGGCATCGTCCACAAGACCGAGTGCTGTGAAGTAAAATATCAAAATGACAATAATAACAATAATAAAAGACTTGCCAAACGCATGCCGTGTCGGCTCTTCTCAGTAATTCTCGGTAGCCTTAATTAATTAATTTCTCAACAAGTAGGCTATCAAATGCACAAAGATTTTTTAAAATCCGACTGGTAATAATTCTAGAGTCAAAAGTGTTTACAACAAACTCTTTAGCTTTATTCTATTGAAATTATTATATTCAGTAAGTTAAAATGAGAAGTCTAAATTTAATATAGATGAATCTAATAGTCTAAATCTAAACAATAATAATATAGATGAAGTATTGGTGTGTTGGTTTGTCAGCGATAATCTTCTTAATTGCAGAACCGACTTTAACGATACTTTTATTGGCTAGCGGATTATTTTTTAAGAGTGATCTACTTTCGAATTATTAATATTTTATGTTTCTATAATAAAATGTAATAAAAATAATAAGTAAAACTGAGTGTTTGTGAGACTGTTTGTTGAACGTGAAATTCTAAGTGGATTTAATCAACTGAAATCTTCACAATGTCAACTGAATTTCCTACAGGGTCAACTCAATTCTCCTTTTAAAAGTTACAGCACGGATGCATTTTTTTCTGCAAATTATTTGCACAAGCCTTCCTCGTTTATCGCTCGACATCTAAACCGTATCAAAATACTTATTTGGGTGGTTTAGAAGTTAGTTGATAGATTATACTTTAGTTGGATGACTCTATAGTAATTTTTGTTAGAGTAAAAGATATAGGTGTGTCCCAATGTAACTGTAAGCGTATCGTGCGCAGATGAGTCGACACACCAGTTTGGCGTCTGCGGCCCTGCTGATATTCGTAGTGTGCGTTGTCGACGCCCAACGTCGTCTTGCCCTGCCTGACCCCAGAAGCTGCGCCAACAGTACGTATTTATTTTATTCACTATTCAAGCCATTAAATGAGGATATCTTCTGTCCCCATTTGAATACTTGTTAGATTTTCTTAGGGAGCATCTCTGCAGCATCTAAGTGATAAAAAATATTCATCGTACAACATATTACAGTCATGTTAGCAGGTTTATTTAGTAAGTTGCATCGATGACTTTTTGTCAAGAAAAATCATTTTATTATAAAAGGTAAAAGAAATCATAAAATAGTCGATTAATTAAGTAATTAAGTTTTATGGAATTTAGTCGATTCTCTTGAACTGTATTTAACTTAACGTAACTTATTACTATATACTTAGTTAGTTACTTTTGTTGACGCTTTTCATAAATGAGAACTTATAATAAATGAAAATTGGTTAGCAGTTTAAATACGAGTATGGTCAGTGTTCCATAACAGAAACGTTTTGTTTAACCAACAATAACTTCTCTCCTTGCACCATTTTTGTTATACAGCTTTGAATTGAACATATATATAACACATTCTTTTAAAAAATATATAACAATTTTAGCTCCATACTCATACAGCTATCAACATTACTCTTGTAGCAGACATAAAGTATTCAATTTTTTTCTTTATTAACGAAATATGCACTTCTTAAATATGCTGTTTGTTATTTAAACAAGCCAATGCATTTCAGACTAAAAGTGTAAACATTTCACAGTCACTTTTGTTAATAAAGAAAAAATTTGAATATTTTATGTCTGCTACAAGAGTAATGTTGAGAGCTGTATGAGTATAGAGCTAAAATTAAGTAAGAAGAAAGTTTATTGTGGTAATCGGGCCGGTTCTGTTTTTTTTTGCTATGCAGCCTTAATTGATGTAGGTTCTTTTGATTAATTCACTGAGTCGACAATATAAGAGTGAAAAAGCCTCGGAAAAAAAAGTTGATGAAAAATAATTTAATGTTTTGATTTCTGTGACACTAAATTTTTTTATTATTATTATTGTATTGTTAGACTAGAAAATAAATATTATCATTAATTTTTTTTTGTTTAATGTGAATAATTACATTTTAACATAATATACAATATAAGAATATGTACTCGTAGTATAGGTATATTTTAACATAGATACACATAAAAACACTTAAATTAAATAAAATTTGGAATAATTGAATAATTGAATACGGAGACACGTAATTAAAATCTGGGTAAATATCTGGGTGTAGCTAGGCTCGTTATCTCGTATTAGTTTGTGATGCATCAGAAGCGAACCATTGATTTCTTTTCAATAACTGTATCATAAAGTAAAAAGTCATTAAAGTGGTGTCTCGCTTAACAAAAATGTGTAATGATAATTCCGCAAAAAAATCTTTCAGGAACCTATTACCTTAAGCAGTTGGAATTATTAATGTGGCAATAAATAAATATTATTGGCATATTTCCGACAAGTGGCGATGGACGACTAGTAGTGTCAAATTATCAAATATGTTATGTTGACGAGTCTTTATGCTGACTGAGTTATATTCTGTCCTGAAACATTTACATTATTATCTGGTATTACCGTATTTGAACATTAGCGGTATAGTGATAGCTATTACCGCTTCTTCGGAATCGGTAAAAGCTATTCTCACGTAAAATAAATAGTAGGTACGTGTACATTGAGATTACCATCACAAGTCTTCGTCTAATGCAGAAGCAAGATGTAGTTGAGGGAAAATATCTTACGTCGTCCTTGTTAGTTAGTTACCTAATTATTTGTTAATTGGTATTCCGTAATTCGACACCTCTTTTTATAGGCGTGACGAGTTTTCACTGACAGTTATTAGGCAACACGTTGGCATTATGTACACAACACTTACTCATAACTCATAACACAACCATTGAGAGATATCCCTTACACTTTCACTGATTTCACGTTCAACTTACATTGTTGGTTTTATAAAAAAGCTTGTCGCGTATGATTTCATTATTTCATGGATCAGGGGTTTAAAGCATTGTGCGTGCATAAGCTGGTTATAATATAATCCGTCTGGAAGTTAGGAAGGGCCCAATACCATAAAATAGAATAATAATAGCACGTGTGCTGTTGTATTAAGTGCGCGAGTACGCATACCTACAACCTATTTCCATGTCCTCATTTTGTCCCCTTAGGTACAAAATGTACCCTTTGATTTGCTATGGTACTCGAAAGTATATCTATGATGTCCTAGATCTTCCTAGGACATCATAGATAGGAGGTAAATGGTTCTAATTTAGTAGTGGCACTGCGTTTCATAGTCATTTGGGTAGCCTACCTAGCGGCAATAACCAGCCACCCCCTTACAGTGAGTGGTAAGGGATGCCAGAGCCCAGCCAGGAGCCTTCATAAAACCTTATCCTAACTAACATTTAATCCTACTATGGTCGACAGCGCATTTGCAGCACCTGTGGTAAGGCACGTTGCACTAGCAAGTGGACACAGTCAGCCTGTCTGACGACCTTTACAAATAAGAAGATTATAATTAAATTTTAGAATTTATACTTAAGTTGAAACCTTTTTTAAATTTATTTTTTAGATTTGATACATTAGGTAGGTATAAATAGAATTCTTTTTTCAGATTTCAATAGTGTTATTGTAAAAACCGATTCATTGACTTCAGATCCACACTACATCAATCATAAATTTTTTTTTACGATAACAAGTAAATT
This sequence comes from Synanthedon myopaeformis, assembly GCA_944738685.1. Taxonomy (NCBI): domain Eukaryota; kingdom Metazoa; phylum Arthropoda; class Insecta; order Lepidoptera; family Sesiidae; genus Synanthedon; species Synanthedon myopaeformis. The sequence goes on from OX122915.1 coordinate 8,015,610, forward strand.
CCAAATGTATCCCAGGTTAGCTTTCGCAATACATATTGCGGCTGTGCCCACAGTAGGTACTGGAAAGGTGTGGCATATTTGTACGTTGCTTGGGAAGCACACCGCGAACACAATCGGCGCTCAGTCAGCGTACAAAGCGCACAAATAAATCTATTATGCAGATCTGTAAAGCGACACAATAACCAATACATCGTCGTTTAGTTTAAATATACAACTTTAACGTGTCTTCGTTTCAAATGCAAGCGAACTGTATTTGTAACTAACTTTTTCCCGCGACATCGTCCGCGCCCCTTTTTCTTAAGCGGTGAAAATAAAATTCTACATCACCTGACAAAAATTGACCAATAAATTAAAATTCACGTGACTTCGTTGAATCAAAACATTTATTATTTACATTAAAACTAAACTAATTAAATTTTGATTTAATCAATTTAAAAATTAATAATGTAATAATACGTTAATTAATTTAATTAATAAAACTTTAACTTTATTTTTACAGAAAAATAAGACAGTAAAGAGAAAAAAAATATTTTTACATTTTATGACATTTTGTTTGTCGGTTACTAGGCAACGCATGGCTGTTGCGACGACAATAAAACCACAGATTTATTCAATACCTTTTCATATTTTTAGATTATCCCTCGAGAACCTTTTCTGTATCCCTCCTGACAACGTCTATGAAAAATTTCATGATAATCGGTTGTGTAATTAAGCCCTAAGAGCAGCCTAAAAACGTAACAAACTCACTTTCACATAGTATTAGATGGTATTAGTTAGGGTGACAACAACACAAATAAGACTTACATTCAATGATATCCCATGCTCTTATTTCTTTTTTGTCATAGGTGCACTAAATAGTTACATAATAGATAGTGAAAGAAAAATGAATTCTCACTAACAACGTTTTAGCATGACAGTTTGCTTTTATGCAACTGTCTAAAGAACAAAAGTATGTCTGCCTACTCTCTACATTTTTTTACGTAAGGAGCCATTAAAATATTTTACAGACGATTCACTAATTGAGCATCGATTGGCGATAACACCGAATGATGTATGAAACTATGAACTAGTGATGTGCCGGATATGCGTATCCGTATCCGTTACTTTTTGTCGGATCTTTGATAGATGAAATTCTATATATTCTTAGGTGATTAGGTAGCAATGAAAAACTATTATATTCCATTCAGATTATTTTTTATTTCTTAAAATCAAACATTTGGCACCTTTATAATGCAAGCGTCAAGTGGCGGGCGTCAACTATCGTTTCAAGGTCACTATCACCGACACCGTCCATTAAGAAAGTTAAGATCCGTATCCACGGATATACATTTTTGACGATCCGGCACATCACTAGTATGAACATATAAATGGCATTTCCCGAGAAGATGATAGAGAGAGAGGTTAAAATGGATACTTTCTAGTTACGAAAGAGCCGCTTCAACGAGCGATCTGACGATGGGCTTGAGTTGATTGCGTACCGATTTTCACGGACGATAATTTTATGTCTAGCTTTAACAATTGTACCATCTCCAACTATAATTAAATTGGTGCATGTTTCACATAGCAACAAGTCTTCTAATACTCTAATTTGGTCTGATGCATTTTTTATTATTATTAAGGTGACTTAGGGGACATTCTGCAAATCATGCCTTGAGTGCTGAATTTATTATGTTTATCAGTTATTTTTTGTACTTAAAAACTATGTTCTACATTCGCTGTGTTAGTCATAGAAAATATAATGCTGATAAAACACCTATGGCATTTAAAAATAGCGATTTTTGTAACAATGGATGCTGCGTAGGCTTCTGTAACCTGAGATAAGAAAAAATCAGAGAATGAATAATATAGATTTGGGACTTGTTGTTGGTAGGAGAATTATCTGCAAACAAGTTTACTGCTATTTGCGGTCGAGAAGCAAGATTTTCTTTATAGACGATATTGATTAGGTTTTTATTAGGTCAATCCAACAGTGAGAGAAGTTAAGCGGCAGTGTCAAAAGGGTAGAAGAGATGATCAAACTAATCAGCTTCTAAGATAAATTTCGTCAAGATTTTGTTGCCTATTACAAACTATTGAATTACCTACATAAAAGTACTTGAAATTATTTTTTAAAATTACTTTAACCTCAAAGTGAATTGTTTGGTCATAAAATTTGCCTTCAATGCCTTCGTCTTTGTGAGAATGAAAATGAATGTGTGCACTCTTGCAAAAGCTGTGAAGTGAACGAAGACTCATTTAAGATAAATAGTATTTCGAAATAAAACTAGCAGGATCTGTCGTCACACACACAGATATTTCAATACGTTTTTGTGCTCGGCAATGCCTCGGCCATTATTTGTGAATACGTATGTACCAGACCACATGCGAATGCGAACCTCAATGTTACAACATCGTTTCTACTATTTAGTGGATAAGTTAAAAGAATATTTACATAATAGTATTAGTATTTACTATGATCACATATTAGTGTTTACATACTCTTGTATGTAAATACTAAATTTAAATGAACTTTTTAAATTATTGTTTTTTTTTTTAGTTATTTTATGAAAGAAACACGTAATTAATTAATTTGCTTGTTTGGCGCCGACTCAAAATAACTTAGGTATACTTACATTAGTTTAAGAACTTATTTATTAAGGTTAAATAAAAAAGGTTTATTATTTTATGCTTTTCGGTTTCTTCGGCAGTTTAATTATTTTGTTAAAAAGTTTTTATTTTATAATTTTTTGTGACTATAATCTACTAATTACTACATGCTGAATTTTTGATTACTTTTTTAAAATTGTAATACACAACTCAGCATTAAAATCTGTGAGTGAACAATTAATCATTATATATTATCCCACCCTTAGGGGTAGGAATTTTTTCCAAATTTATATGGGACCAACTACGAGGCATACCCTTTCCAATAAAAAAAAGAATTATCAAAATCGGACTACTTTGTAAAAAGTTATGCGTGATCATACATTAAAAAATATATATACGCGTCGACTTGAGAACAACCTCCGTTTTTTTGTTTTCGTCGGTTGAAAACTATAATGATATGTCCGCAGGAAGAAGTATAGCTGTATTTATAAAAAAAAGTACAGGTAAATAATTGTTTATTAAAGAAGACCTAGGAATTAATTAGAAACCTTGATCCAAAGATTTTCAAAAGTATACTTTTATGGATGTTTATTCCTTAACCAGTTTAACATTATTTCATTAATGTTATATGAATTATGATACCTTCTTTAATTTTATTAAAATATTAACATAAATTTAATGAATTAGTAAAATAAATAAATAAATTATTAATTTTAATTTATATATTTAATTTAAGTTTTAGGTATTAAATTGATTTTAATTTTAATTTCACAACATACAGAAGAATACAATTTGCCTGTCAAGAACATTGAGTTAGAGTGTACTTATCTGTTAAAACGTGGTTATTCGATCGATCAATCAGAGCAACAGGAAAAAAAATCCGATCAGTCGGACGAAGCAGCGGACCACGCGGTCTCAGGGGTTAAAACGTGGTTAAAACAGTATTCTAAACACAATACATTATCTAAGGAATCTAAATGGGGGAGATATGCTGAATATAAAATAGAATGCTTATAAGTGCACAAGTTCACGATAAACACTTGAAGGTTTCGTTTATTCTTTTTGTTTCCATTATTAAACAATAAGTTATAAATAGGTACTTACCTAATCCTTTTAAGTCACATTCATATCGCATAACACAATCAAATAATAGAGTCTATTTAGGTACTCTAAAAGTCTAAAACGTAATCTAAAGCTAATTTGTTAAGTATTAGTTTATTTAGTTCGTTAATTATTGTAAGATATAGGTGACATATTCCAGTTATAGCCTATTGCTGCTTGTCGAAGAAATACCTACTGTAAACTAAGGCCTATCATCAAGTGAACCGATAGACTGTCTGCCGATCGTTATTAAAAAAACAATTGCGTTTAAATTGAAGTACTTTATCACAGTTTTACAATTCAACTTTATCTTCGACAAATAGAAATTGGATTGAATTGTGTAGTTAACCTGTTTACATAACATACCAAGTAGTATCACTATTAATGGTACAGTCCAATGGTACTAGAGCAACTACATTAATAAAACGAACACGTTTTACATGGACACCAGCCGAATTGAATTAAATAAATATAGTTATACTTCCTTATCGTGCTAATCGTTGTAAAATTTAAAAAGCGTATGATTTTTTTAGTTTAATTATGTTTGTAACATTTTCAATTTTTTTTTGCCTTTAGGAGTCCGTCATTCAACGTACCGCGATGCCCGTGGCGTACTACACTCATATTTCTTCAGTTGGGAACATGCGCCCACACGCAGCTTGGAGGTGGATTGGCTCGACGCGAGGAATATATGTAGAAGGCACTGTATGGACGCCGTCTCGTTAGAAACACCACAGGTAAGAAAATGTATCTATATAGAACATTATAAAAATCAATGAGAAAATAAATCGGGCAAAGCGATTGGCGAAAGTAACCACTCTCAGAAAACCATCATGAAATCGTTTCGTTGCGTGTAGTTACGGGATGCTAGAGCCCACTTTTTTGTCATTCTTCCTGGCAAGGTTGGCATCATACTAAACTTGCCTTTTCTAGCTCTCTAACACTCTCTAACTAGTGTTACTTTTTCTTAATACAGCGTCTACAAACTTTTGAACGCCTGTAGACGCTCCCTCCACCGTTGAAAAGGGAAATATCATAAACCTTTTTTTCTTCCTACTATCTAATTTTCAAAATCCAATAGGTCCCTACGACGCTCGAGTAACTCCACATTTAGCATCGTGGCCTCTCCTACCATAGAAACTAGTCATCCGATTTAAAAAAATCTTTCACCAATAGAATAGAATTTCACTACTAAACCAAAAATTTAGGCGAAATTAGTTTATTAAATTAAATTACTAAATAATTGTTACTATAAATGTTTGGGTTATTAACGCTACGATTAACTTAACTTTTTATACTCAGCTAATGAACGCACAGGATTATGAAATATGTATATAGCATTAAGTGTGAGAGGATCACGCGACCTCATTGAAGATGTGCTAACAGCCCCAGCCATCACATGATTTGATCACCTTCAAACAATAATTATGTGAATCTTAAGATGTGGCAAGTGGCAACAGGGTCAGTCGTGATCATACGTTCACTTTCTTCAAAGTCGTTAATAAATCATTGATAGGTAATTTTTTAAATAAACATGTAACTAACATGGAATAAACAAATCTGTAGTTTAACAGCATCAAATTGTACCTAACGCTTTCAAGCCGTAATTGTCCGAACTATCATCGTCGTGAAACCGCGCATGCATATACGTTTACACGTTACAAGGGTAGGACAGAAAAGTAGAGTAACTTTCATTCAGAAAAAATTAACGTTCCTTACGGACATTGACGAAGTCGCGTATAAAATTAGGTAGTAGTTTTATATTCAAAGGAATACTTATCTATGTTCTTTTGATTTATATTAGTAGGTACCTAGTAGAAGAGTATACCGCGATTTACAGTAATTTGGGCGGCCTGTCTGGCGGCAATAACCACCCGTTACAGAAAACCATCGAGAACTTATCATCAATCCTATAATATAATCAGCAGCTTCTAACAGCACCTGGTGTTGCTTTTTTTATAGGCGACGGTAGCTACCTACCATCAAGTGGACCGTCAGCCTGTCTGCCAAACTTAAATTTCAGACTGTAATGGTGACGACACATTATAAAAAAACTGAAGTTTATAGGCCTAATAAGTGATTCACATGAGAGGTTTGATTTTGTTGCCGGCTTCACAAATCCGGTTACCTTCACAGAGTTAATAGGTAATTACATTAAAGAATCACGAAAATTCTCACACGAATCCTATTTATACGAAGGCAACAAAAACACAAGAAACGATTCCGGTACAAAAGCGGCTAACAAAACGGTACCGGTACTAACTAAACCTCTACCGCATCTTTTTGTGGCGTCTCCGTGTAGTAGGTAATTTATTCAACCATATTAATGTACAATATACGGAAAACAATCGCTCCGACTATTCTCCGCAAACGAATCCGCAATTTTCTAATAACGTTTCCTGTCGCGATAGTGAGATGTCAACGCGATGTCAACGCACTCTGCGCCCCTATTGTTTCATTGAAGCCGTGCACAACGCTGCACCGACATCCGCAATCGCGTGATAGCTGCTATAAAGAAAATGAATTAGTCAAACTGTATGTGGATTGTGGTGTTATATATCAATATTCATTAAGCAAGACCGAATGGATTGATTAGGTTTGTAGAGCGTTGAAGACGCGTGAAACGGGTGCATCGGTTAGGGCTGCCAACCGTACTACGAGTATAATATATAGTGGGTATTGTACTATATTTCCGGTCTGCGTACTATAATACCTACTGTTGAAGAAATTATATGTTTTCAACACCGAAATCTAACAAACAAATTCTTCATTTAAAAATTTATGAACGCGCCTTTACATAAACTTTTGATGGCGCGATAGCATGTTTCCGAATACATATCTTGAATGCATTTTTAATGTCTTAAAGTTTGGAAGAACAAAAGAAATACAAAAAAATGTTAAAAAGTCAATACGTGCAATAAAGTTTTTATAAGAATATTTATTCTAGAATAAAATTCTTTTTATAAGAAATAAGTAGGTTCTTAACATTTTGTCCATTTTTCTTTTTACATAAAAAACTATATTTCTATAGCTTATTTCGAAAAATATAATATTTCGCCGAAGAAATGCTGGCAACCCTAGCATCGGCCGAGTCCGTCACGGACGGTTCTGTGAAGTGTTGCCATTGGATTCGGACCGGGCAAGTGGCACACGGCACACATACCTAAAGCAGCCGAGTTGCCCACTTTTTGTGCCGGACTCCGTCGCTCGTCGGCCGGTGAACCTATAAGCCACAAGTACAGCTTCGCACTGCATTTGCAATGCAACACTTATAGCGCAATACACATGGAATAATAAATAGTATTATCCTCACCTTATATTTATGAGAATGTTTATAAATAGCACTCCAGCTACGCAATGAATATACTTATTAACTTTAACCAGTTCGAAAAACATTGTTAAGGTTGGCAGACAGACTGACGGTCCATTTGATGGTGGGTGGCTACCGACGCCCATAACACAAGCAACGCCACTGTGTTTTAAGTGCACTGCCGACTACTGTATTAAGCATAAGGGATTCGGAAGAGATATGGAAATGAGCTCTGGCATCTCTTACTCAACCACTGACTCACCGAAACACAACAGCACACGTGCTTTTATTTCACGGTGGTCTTCTGTAGTGGGGTGTTAACATTAGATAACATAAAAAAAAATGTTATCCACTGTTTTAATTTAAGTTCATACTCTTAAACTGTTTAAGTATAAAGTTAAATATAAAGTTAAATATAAAGTTGCAGTTTTTTCTATTTCTAGGAAAATGAGTTTATCAAGCAAAGAATTGCCCGAGGCAATGTGAGATTCATTTGGACGTCTGGACGTAAATGCAACTTTGCCGGCTGCGACCGTCCAGACCTGCAGCCCCCCAATGTGAACGGCTGGTTCTGGTCGGGTTCTGGCGCTAAGATCGGCCCCACTACACAGCGCAACACCGGCGACTGGTCCTACACCGGTGGATACGGACAACCTCAGCCGGACAACCGCGAGGCCGCCCAAGTAACTACATCTACTTATTTATTGCTAACAGGGGCTTCTAAACTACACTACATCATTTTAACATGGTGCAATAGGTAATGATTATAATGCTTGCGTTTCATAAGAGCTTCGTCAACCCATCTCTCATTGGTAAATACGATTTGATCGTGGGAACTCATTTTAAAGAAGGTCTTTTAAAATAACTTATTTTAAAGAATGCAATGTACATTCTGACAAAAAGGGTTCAAACCCATTCGTTTATCTAAAAATATTGGTAACTTAAATAAAAAATTATAGCTAGAATGTAATAAATAATAATAATTATTAAATATAATACTTATGGCGGTTATTAAATTAGCAAGAAAAACATTTTAAGATCTGATATGTTTTTGAGAATATTAAAAAAACAGCATAATAATATTTAGTTAGCTAGCAAATAAACTAAGTACAGAAACTAAGCTTGAAATGCTCTAATGTTAGCAAAATAAATACTTAGTTATAATACAAAATTCTTGAATAGATCCTACAAACCATATTGTTTATGGCTGACGTACGAGTACCTACATTAAAATTTGAGAATAGAGTGAAGCCAAAAAATGCAACATTAATTAAAGCATATTGGTCAAGTGGCTTAGTGCTCTGTCTCAGTGTTCTTCTTGTGTTCATAGATTCGATTTTCGGCAGGGTTAACTTTGGAAATGAGTTGACTCTGGTCTGGATTTGACAAATACCTAGTGGCAGGGCACACTGCGTTTCGCAGTCGTTTGGGCAGGCCGTTTGGCGGCTGTAACATCCCCGAAAAGCACCGTAAAATAACAGCATATACGAGTATAGGTACTACGAGTATAAGGGATGCTCATTTCCCTATATCCTACTAAGGTCGGCAGCGCACTTGCAGCACCTACGGCGTTGCTTGTGTTAATAGGCTGCTGTAGCCACTTACGAGTACCACCCAGTGAACCGTCCGCCTATATGACCATCTTTACATAAAAATAAAAAAAAATAAGCCTGGAATTGCGCCAACAACAATGTAGAATATGTTGATCATTGATCACGATTCAGTTAACACCATGTTAATCGATGATTATCCTTACATAAGTATTATAAAACAGTCGTCCGCCGCGTCTGTCTGTTCGCGATAAACTCAAAAACTACTGCACCGATTTTCATGCGGTTTTCATCAATGGATAGAGGGATAATCAAGGAAAGTTTATACGGAAAAAATGCACCCCAGGTGAAGCCGGAAGTGGGACAGCTAGTCTTTTATAAATAAAACTCTTATAAATGTCTTTTATAAATGTAGGTATGTATGTTCCCTATGGACTCCATAACCGCTCAACCGATCACCTTGAAATTTTTCATACAGGTTGTCAAATTTCAGAAAAATACATAAGGGGCAAAATCCTGGTGATAGGTATGTAGATAGCGAAAAAAAAAACAATATTTTTAAAGTTGAAAGTTGTTTCTGAGAAGTTTGTGAATCACACCATCCAACCGGATAGGATTTTATTGCTTGACTTGTTTACTGTGCAAAAGTTCAACAACCGTTATGTGAGTTACGAAACCGCTCTGCCAACGTGTAACAAGTGGGTACTTACATTATTTTATTGCGTGTGCGCAGGGCAACGACGAGTCGTGTCTGTCGATCCTGAACAACTTCTACAACGACGGCATCAAATGGCACGACGTGGCTTGCCATCACGTGAAGCCGTTTGTCTGCGAAGACAGCGACGAACTTCTCAACTTTGTGCGCTCGCGCAACCCCGGACTTCGTATCTAAATTCCGCCCCGATTCGCTTTCTCTTACTCCTTCATCCTTCCCACTTCCCATATCACTGATATCGTACAAAGCTACCCTTATTTAAGTTATTTATTATCATAAAAACTAACCTCTCTATTTAGTGGTGTCGACAGTAATTTACCTAAGTTGAAGAGTTGGTTTTAGCGACTGAAAATTAAAATTGACGGTGGTCATGCTTCGGTCAGCTCTCTCTGTTTATGGGGAGCCAATAAGTTAAAAAAATTGTAAAAAGTCTGTTACGCACAAAATAGAATTACCTAACTTATAAATATTAGAGTAAATTATAAATAAATATAATTCGTGTAGCTATTACATGGTTGTTTTATTTATTATATATCTACCGAAGCTTTCGACGTGAATGGGGAATGTTTTTCAGTTTACAAAACCCTACTATAATTTTCTCCACGACCATTATTTCCCAAGTAATCGATTGTCAAAGTCAAAAAGGACTTTTTCGCTTTGATTGAGGATAACTCAGTGGCAAATCATCGTACAGAGCTTATAAGGGAGTCAAATTGTAGGGAATTAAATTCTCTAAATGAGCTTTATGATACTATTAAAAAAAAAAACAATTACAGCCTGTACACCAATTTCAAAGCGAGCAAAAATCGACGAGAAAAAAATATCTTTTGGTTTTCCGACGATTACTAATAAACCGCTAACATGAAAAATATTTAAAGCTCGGATTCATAAACTTTCAAAGACTTGAAGGTAAAATTTCCTTTTTTAATGAGCTCTGATTTCCGTCGAAGTTAGAGCCTGTTAAAAATCACGTAAAAATTTGGAATATTTTCCTATATCCCTTAATTTTTGCAACTAGTAAGTATATAATACGCTCAAAAAAAATATTACTCGAAACTTACATGTATTCACGCAAAACAAACGGCCGTGTAAACGACACAGTCACACATACTCTACTCCTCTGTAGCCACACCCCATATTTTTCCAGTCTTCATTAGAAAAAAGTTGCCGAAGTTAGGTTCTCGACCTAACTTCGGCATAGGGAAACTCGGAAATAAAAAGTAATAAGCGCTACTGTCACCACAGCGATAAGGATGTCGGGTGTTAGGTATAATACTTACATTATTTTTTCTCAGGGTTATATTTTTAATTTTCTAACGTAACGCGGATGAACGTGACGACGGTGGCGCCGCCACAGCGACAGTGGTGCCCAATTTTTATATTTTTAGATGATCCCTCTTTAATTTAACATTTTTCCAGGATAAAAATGTATGTATATGTAAACCGAGGTAATAAACTATCGGTGTACTTACCAAATTTCATTGAAATCCGTTCAGTAGTTTTTACGTGAAAGAATAACAAACATACATCCATACATTCACACAAACTTTGGCATTTATAATAGTAGGATGGTTGGCAGCGCACTTGCAGCACTTGTGGCGTTACTTGTAATATTGGCGACGGTAGCAACCTACCACCAAATGGACTTTCAGTCTATCTGACGACCTTAACATAAAAAAAGTAAGTATTTATTTTAAACTTCAAACATCATTTGAACAAGAATAAATAGAAGCAATGAGTAAACTTAATAATCCTAAAGATATGTTTTCAAAAATAAAACTGGAGCCATTTTCTTTTTCAATAATAATATTTAAACTTTAAATGTATAATTATTATTGAGGTTACAGCACAGAATGGACGAACTATTATGTTTATCAAATCTTTGATTTTCATGTCATATATGCCCGCGTCCTATCGCTACCAAACTTCACAGGAACACCCGCTGGACTAATCTGAAGATTGTCTGAAAGTTTCATCAAAATCGGTTCAGCGGTTTTGGAGTCTATACCCCTGTACATACATACAAACGATTTCATAAATACGTATAATAAAAGAAAACTGAAATGACATTTATCTCAGAAAGTTGATTGTTATAGATTTTAAAAACTTACTTAAGTATCTCTTACAATTTTGCCAGCCTCTCAGCCAAGTGAAAGTAGCAGAATTTTATCATATGGGGCACAGTTCCCACCAGTGACTAAATAGATGCAATCGTTATTATAACTAAATTATAATATAATTAGATTAGATGTTAAGTGACCAAATTTGCCTCTTTAATAAATAGATAATAAACAATTTGTTGGATTGTGGTTTTGACCCAAACTAATACAAAAGGGACACAACTCTTTTTAACCGGTTAACATACGAAAGCTGAATTTTTATATAACAATAAAGCTAACATATAATTCATAGATCATATGTAAAAGCTGAGGTGGCTATGTATTTTAATTAAAATTGAACACAATAATGAATACAATACTTTTATTTTAAGCCATTTTAATTCAAATCTAATTTACAATTACATACACTCATAGAAAATTTGCATATACTTGACAAACACTTCACGACCGTTAAATCTAATGATATTAATCCTGTTAAGACTTAAAACAATTTGCATTGACATTCTCTTTAAAAAAGCACTACAAAAAAGTGGTATATGAAAAATCTTTTTTGTTACACAATGCTCCACACAACCCCTTAACTATATAACTAACTTAAACGTTATACTAACGTATGTTAATTGAACTGGAACTTAATTATAAACCTTCATGATTTTAGCCTTTTAATTGAATTAAAAGATGTTTGGTACTTATGTAAAAAAAGAAGCTTGTTGGTTATTTTACAAGTTATGGATGACAATTATTTGATGATCAAACTAAAATGAATTTGTATAGATTAAATATGTTTAAAATATTAACAAAAACTAAGAATAAAAATAATGTCTACAAGAATAAATACATCATAACCTTACAGCTTAACAATATATTATTACTTATTTAAGAATAGATTTAATACTTTTAAAAATATGTAGGTACTTAATAATAATTATAAATTATTTCTTTTTAAATGTAAAAGATACAAATTGTAGTTACACCCTATTTTTAATTTCTGTATTGCTTTGTTTAACCTGAATTATCTTTAACATTTTTGTTATCAATCCAATAAAAAACCCCTTTATTATTTTGTCTTATCACCTATTTATATTATACCTAACTAACACGCTAAAAGCTACAGAATTTCTTTATCAAAACTAACTTTTATCTTTACGATAATCATCCTGGGATTGTTGTGTCATATTTTTAAGAAATCCCATATTTCTTGCCTTAAGCCAAACATTCTGTATGCTATCCATCTGTTGAGACATAAAAGCATGGTGAGTGATGAATGGTGATTGCAAAAGGAAGTCGGCTGCCGAGTTTAAAGGTGGGTTTGGTTTTAATGTTTGCATTAGACTTGATGTTTGAATTGAGGATTTCCCTGAAGGAGATGAGGTTTGCTTTACAGGTTTAGAAGTTGGCTTAGATGGCCCGGATGAAACTTTAGATTCCTTGTTGGCATTGCTAGATGAAAATTGTGCACTTGTTCCCTGGTTAGTTTGTTTAACAGATGATTCTACGATCATGTTACCCATTTGTTTCTCTTCTGCTATCACTAGCTTTGGAGAAGAACTAGGCGAACGAGTCTGTGAGCGTGGTGAAGGTAGTGTCGCATTTGGAGATGGATGAGAATATGTGGAACATGGTGATGGTATTGTTGGTCTTACAGTGTTGCCAGATTTCATAGCATTTGTCTTATTTGGTACTTCAGGTCTTAAAGTAGGTTGAGATATATTTGGGCTTGCTTTAATTTGATTTAAATTTGGCGTTGGAACTCTAAGTGCATTTCCTGTGTTTGACATCAGTCTGTTAGACATGGTTGAGTACAAATTGCTTTGAGATATGCCTTGAGATAATGGCAAACTTTTAGGTGCAAAGCTTTGTTGCTTTGCTAAATTTGCTATAGATTGCATGGTTTCAAGTTTTCTTGTTTGAACATTGTGAGGAGTAGATAAGTCTAGTGCAGCAGTTGACTTAATTTCATTAGGTGGCACACCACTGATGTTTGGTTTATTATTAAGATTATTTAATTTGTTAGCAACGCTGATTGCTTTTGGTGTGGCTGGTACAAGTTTAGGTAGTGCAAGTTTATTGGTTCTCCCTACTTTTGTTTTTTTGTCAGATTGCATTGACTGGACTTGCTGTTCAAATGTTTGTTGAAATGTAATAGGGCCAGTGAAATGTCCACTCTGTTTTCCTATTTTTGTATCAGAAATAGGTTTTAAATTAGGCACGGGACCTTTAGATGAATTCGTAGCAGGTGTATCAGTTTTAGTAGCATTATCTGTGTCCGGCAATTTTAATATTTCTATGTAATTATGTACAGGTGGATTGGGTAATTTGTGTGTACCTGTATTAGTATTACTTACGGAACTCTTACTTGTAACACATTTTTTAGGATCATTGCTAGTTGGATCAGAAGGAGTTTGTTGATCTAACTTTTGCTCAGTTAGGGTTATTGACAATGAAGATGGTATATTGATTTTACAAGAATCAAATAAAGATTTTAAAGGATCCCCAGACCCTTGAACTGTACTTGCACACGGTAGTGGCAGTGCAGATTTAACTTGAGTTAATATTTTACTCCTGTCTATTGTTGGGTCGCTGTTATTAGCTAATAAATCCATTCTCACTTTATTTACTGGTTGTGTTTTATTATGAGATGTTTGAGAAGGAGGGGCACTTGGTTTCAAGTCAGGAAGTCTTTTAGCAGATGGTTTTGGTGTGTCTATAGCTTTTGGCAATGGTAATTGTGTTTCAACTTTTGAAACTGGCGTTTTAATGGGGGTCATCAATTTTTGATTAATAGCATGTTGCTGACCCGACACAGCATTGTCACTGCAGAGTTTCTTTTTTGGAGAAGTAATGTTTTCTGGAGTAGAACTAATTCTCTTTGAGGGAAGAATGTCTGATGTCAATATTTGCTTGAGAGCAGGTGTTGGTGATTTAGTCTCTTTTGTTGCAAATGCTGTTGACATTGGAGAATTTGTGGAGATTGTGGGTAATTTCTTTTGGGCATTTAAATCTAATTCTTCCTTGGGTTTTTCATTGGACTTTTCTTTACTCGTAACACTGGATTCAATATTATCTTGTTTTATTGGTACTGTGGGAAATTTAGTTTTCTCCAATTCAATTTTTAGCTTCTTCATTTCGGGGACATTGGACAAACTTTGTTTTCTCTTTAAAGATTCTTCGATTTTTGGCACTACTTGAGGCTTTGTTGAACTATTGATTGACTTTGATTGGGCTTCAGTTAAATTAGACTTACTCGGCGATGACTTAAGTGAAGTACAATTATTCTTTGCTGTAAGTTCAAAAGAGTTTAAGAATTGAGATTTTTCAACATCTTCATCTTTTTTAGAAGTTGCACACTCACTCTTTTTACTTTCATTTTTGTTATGTGAACTCTCTTTGCTTTGTAGACTACATTTATCACTTTTCTTGATATCATCATTAGTTTTCTTATGATTATTGTCACCTGGCATAGGACTATCCACACCTGATGATACTTCCGACCCTTGATCCGTTACATTTTGTGTTGGACTTATGACATTTGATTCTTCAGTAGGAACAGGGCTCGATTTTCTATCTCGAAAATGAGAATCCTTTCTATTTACATCAAAAAATCTATGACGAAGAGCTACATAGTCTATAATTTGATAAAAGAAGCGCATCGGTTCATTTCTCTTCCAATTATATATATACGCTATATCCATTAATGTGTAATAATCTGGTAAAGGCACCCGTTTATAGAGAATATCAATGGCAAACTGAGTACTATCAATGTCAAACTTCATACTAAGGAACTTTTTCAAGTGACTTATGTTGACTACCGCAGGACATTGCAAATATCTCCTTGTTATAGTTGATGTCAGTTGAGATTCATTGCTGTCGGATGATTTACTCGATACACTGTCTGTATCAGTAACATCTGCATATTCTAAAGAAAACGATATAACATCTTCGGGACTAAAAATTATTCTCTCAGTGTCTTCGCCTCGTTGTTCAGGTGTAGCAGAAGCTGCCGGTCCAGGCCGAGATGCGTAAAAATGTTGACGACGTTCCATTTCCTTTTGAAAGAGACCTGGCACCAGTTTGTAAACAATATCCTGAAGGGCCTTGTCTAATTTTATATTTGGTTTGGCAGAATTGATCATCATCTCACAAACGGGACAATAACTTTTAACCTGTAGATGCTTGATTATACAACTACGACAAAAGGAGTGTAAACATTCCACAATGGTTGTGGCGTCGATGTAGTAGCCGCGACACAGTGGACATGTTATATGTTCGTTGACTTCCCCCAGCAATGTTTTTTGAGGTATCACCACAGCACCATTAGGTTCGGACATTTTTACGACCTTCTTATCGTTTATTTTATTAGAGGTAACCATCTTTACAGCATGACACTTTTCACAATTTTCACTGTTGCAGCAAACGTTAAAATGGGATCGCAAAAATCATTTTGTCCAATTTATCACGTTTTGGAATAATTAAATATGTTCGTACATTAAATTATTATAAGATTACATCCAATCAATAATTACAAAGAAATCGAAACAAAATAAAAAGAAGACAACGCGCCGCAAGACATTAGACAAGCAAGAAAGGCAACGCAAGTACGCAAGGCAAAATAATAACCACAGAATAATATTTTGAATTTCAAATTCAACTATCACAATACATCTTTGGTCTTTGTTCTTTTGCTTGGTTATATTCTTTGGTCTGTTGTCCGTATGTATATTGTAGTTTGATTGTAGTCTTCGTAATGTATGGGCGGCCGCCCTTGACATGACCGTTGACTGACCCTTGTAGTCTCGCTAGAGAGTAGTTAATATTCTTTGCCCTAGTATCACAAACTAAATAGTAAATAATAATAATTACATATGTAACGGAGTATTTCTAGATGCCTAGTATAACCGTAGCAAGGAACAATATATTATATACTCTCTAGCGAACCGTAGCTACAGAATAGTATGTCGTTGTAACACAGCAACCATCACGTCCATAGTAGCATTTTATGTCACGTCCATAGTAGCATTCTATCTCTCATGTAGAGTATCAAGCAGTGTGACCAAATTTCTATATTATATTAAATACTTTTTCTGTTACACCTACCCATCATAAAAAAAAATATCAAATAAATTACTACTTCATTTGTTTGACTTTAAGCATAATGTCATAACATGACAAAATTTCTGTTTATTTAAATAAAATTCTCGTAAATAATTATTAAAATTCCAAATTCACAATGGCAAAAAGACCGTTAGGTAAGTAGGCAAAATAAAATTTATTTCAATATTTTTTTAAAATATAATGGCAGATAATAATTACTTCATATTTATATAGGTCCCGGCCCAGGAGCGTATTTGCTACCACCAACTGTTGGTTTTCCTGGGCATGATCCGTCTAGATTCCGTAATCCCATGTACTCTTTTGGAACAAACGCTGGACGCCGCATGCGATCTCTTGGTCCGGGACCAACGTACAAAATTGATAGAGTCACTAGAGATGGCTTAGAATATACTCCGGCGTGGAGCTTTGGTGCCAGGTAAGAAGTATTTTTTTAATACCTTTCTACCTTTTTAATAACAATCATTTGATAAGGAATTTACCTATTTAAGTACATAATTATACAATTTTCTATGGGAATCATGAAAACATTGCTTATTCCATAGAGTAAATAGTACTTAACAAGTACTTTTTGGTTAAGTATTATTTACTCCATGTTGTTCTTTCTGGTTCCTGGCATGTGGGTAGCGTCAATTCCCAGACATGCCGCGTTAGGCAGCGCGACGTCTCGAAGTGCGTCACAGAGAGTATACCTATATGTTCCTTGCTCACGGCGCAGCGGGTATAGAGGGTAGAGGTAAGGAGGATCAAATTTACATAGGTGTTAAACTGAAAAAGTGGAAAGCTAAAAGCATTAAATAGTGGTTCATAAATTGACCAGAACGGCGCTAGAATAGCAAGAGACCAAGAGTGTAAATGAATGTAGCAGTTGTTGACGGAGTGAAGTGCGCTGAGTTAAAATATTTAATATTTTTGTATTGATTGAGTGATTTAATTTTCGTGATTTTAATATCTTTTAGTGATTTTATTATATTGACTGTTATAAAACTTTTTAAAATAATAATGGTGAAAATTTGTGCTGTGAAAAATTGCCCAAGCGGGCACAAAATGAAAAATAAACAAAATAATACCTCAGTCTCTATCCTTTTTTCGACCAACGGTATGTAGAATAATTTTTTATCAAATATTTATTTAATGAACGATTTCTTACTATTATAATTTTTTTAATAAATCAACATATTAAAATTATTTTGTTTTCATTAATTCACAGAAACCAACACGTTTAGAAAATTGGGAAATGTGTTTGGGGATTGAATTTAAAGAAACTGATTATAATTTAATAATGTACTTCTCTATCCTAATCTATTTTTTTGGCGCTTTCTTTAAAATTTACTCTCTTGCTACAGTAGTGCTACCCTTATTTAACGCCTTTCAACGGACACTTTTAGAAACACAGATGGCTCTCCTTACCTCTACCCTCCATAGCAGCGGAAAACCACTATCGCGCACTCACTGAACTGTGTATCTTCTCGTGCAGTAAATAAGTTCTATTTTGTATTGCCACATTAATACGTACGTGCAGCGTGGCGTCGCGTTTCCATGTGAGCAAAAGAAACAGACGGGCACTTCATAATTGGTTATCTATTAACTTGTTGCATCAACATCGATGACTTTTTGTAAATATTTTAATATAATAATTATTTAATGTTTTATTTTAATGTAATCAAATTTTAAATTAAAAAAATATGTTTGATTTTTCTACAGTTTTAGTTTATGTTATCTAGGTTTCCAACACGCGCAACCCAACGTACGCCAGGACCCGGTGCGCACGCTCCTGAACGTTGCCCCCCGATGCGGGAGCCCCGCGCTCCTGTATATTCAATGGGTGCTAGATTGGGTTTCAATTTGAAACGACCTGGGCCGGCATCTAATGCATATGCGTTGCGGCTTGGATCTGGTACCCCTGCATACACAATGGGTGCTCGAGTCGGGTTCAATTTGAAATCTAAATCACCTGGACCAGCTGTGTATTTTCAGAGAGACGCCGATGTTTATAAGACGAAGTAAGACTTATCTCATGCTCATTATTTTGTCGAATAATGGCCAAAAAAACTGGGTAATGATGTTATGTGTTCGGCGTTATAGAATGCCTCGCTACTCGTTGGGTGCACGACTAGATGGAGCTGGAAAGGCAACTAGAACTCCCGGACCTGCTGCTTACCCGCCAAATCTTTACAACACTAAAAAGGTATTTCTTTTGAAAGATAAACAGAAACATAAAATTAATGGTGTATTAATGGTGTATATGCGGTCAGCGGCTGCCATGACAACACAACGGCTAACTGCCACTTTAAATGTAACAACGGTAATCGTTGGCGAGTTAGTTTACCTCGCTTTCGGCGCTTTAAAAAGCGATTTTTTTTCTTCTTCTCGTGATCTAGATTATATTATTACGCAAAATATAGATAAGATCAATCCTTGAAGCAGATTGCATATTGTGTAAAAATTTCAAGTCGATCCGTCGGCTAGTTTTCGAGTTTTTGAGAGATACACAAACCAACACAACATTATTTTTTTAAATATAAGTATATAGATAGTAACGATAGATTCCTAATAAGTACTACAGCTTGGCAAAATAATTAAGAAATTAAAAAAATTGGCAATACTTTAGTGTCGTCCCTTTCTTATCAACGTAATGATTAAAGCGGAACAAAACTATAGTATTGCCACTTTTTAATTTCTTAACTATTTTGCCAAGCTGAAGTGGTAGTTTTGACTCGTAGCGATTTTAGTAACAAATTTCACTATTTTTACACTATTCACTATGCATTATTTCAGAAGGAAATTTAATATAATATTATTTATACTAATCCTCCCAATAGCTCCCGAGCGAAGCCAGGGTGCGTCAGTCTAGTCTGTTCTTTCTTTTTTCTTTTGTACGTCAGTTGAGTGGTACTTCTTATTACTAAACATTATGTTCATTTCAGAATCCATATGCATATTCGTTTGGGACTAAACACGCAGATTATGCGCCACCAATGATAATTAAAGAAGACACAATGGACTGTTTATAAAAGAAATGCTTAAAAATTATGTACCTACTAAAATAACTATTTTTTTTAACATTCAAGTTTCTGTGAACTTGCTGTGTTTTTCTGTGAATACATTTTTATAATTTGTTTTTTAACACGTTTTATGATTTTTCTTTATTAAACAATAAAATCAATGTGATTGTTTTGAGGTCCGGAGGCGTCCGATAGTTTGTTTCCACCTTTAAGGCTAATTCGCACTATGCTAGTAATTTAGTTGAGTAGCAAGTAATTTTGGAACTAAACGTCTCTAATCTGAACTGAAGACCCATCAAAATTAGTTGACTAGATCAGTACCTAACTAATTAAGTCGAGTCAAACCATTTTGTTTTACTTTATCGGCCAATTTGTGATATTTTAAGACTAGTTTAGATGGTACTAGACTAGTTTTTAGGCAAATTCATTAAGTGCGCAAAAAAATTTTTCGCTTGTCTCATGTGTTCTGGCTTTTGTGGATAGATTCAAGGTATTTTAATTCAACCCAAACTCAGGTATTATATCCTGTGTGATTTGTAATAAATATTGTAAATCTGATAATTTGTGTCTGGCAACACTACAATTTGTAATTCTTGGCTAGGCAGTCTCCATCTATGGTCTCTATATTCCTTGCTCCGAACCGAACCGAACATAGAATAATAACTAAGAACCGAAGTCCGACCGAGTTGAATACTTGCAACACTGCCTTCTTTTCATTTGGATATTCGTCCGCGGTGGACATATATTTGTATCGCAAAATTTTATAATAATCCGAAGAGATCCAACAACCACATCAAGGAAAATTATTAATTTGAAAGTTTAGCCAACATGAGAGCAAAGGTATTTTTGCAATAACCTGTATTTTTCTTAGTTTTCTAGATTTATATACTTACATTATCTCCTCTTCGACACCGAGAACCACATTTTCATTCTAAGTGTTATTTTTTTTACAGTGGCGTAAGAAGCGTATGCGAAGGCTAAAGCGTAAAAGGAGGAAGATGCGTGCGAGGTCCAAATAAAATGGTAAGTAAATACGTAAAATGTAAATATAAGCTAGGTCATTTAATCAACCGGCTTTCCTTTAGATTTTGGTTAATGGCAGGCCGTGAACATAACCAACCTAAAATGTAATGGCATTCTTGATTCTTTTGTAGGTTATACATTTTTGTGATGAACAATTAATAAAAATACACGTGTGAAAATCAGTTGAAACTGGCTTGATTAAAGTTTACATTCGTGAAAAACGTGGCAAAAGAAGACTACATTTCACTCATTGTTTATTTCTCTTGCTTTCTTGGGACTAGTTTCTTTAATAAAAACCGCCTTTCATTCATTATTTACACTTAATTTTTTTTTTTTTTAAACTTGAATTAATGTAACCTAACTGAATCTCTGGTGATATACCTACTTAAAAATATTATAAACAAAAAATGCTTCTGTATTGATCCCATCGTGGTAAATTTAAGGTTATATACCCAAATGAGAAGACTATCGATCAATATAATTTCCAGGACATTAGTTCCCTATGATTTAGTTTTATAGAACTGTTGAGATACCATGTGTCTGAAAATTTTCTCAATCTTTATCTTTACATTTTAACACAAAGAAACTATTAATCTACATTTTGAACTACATGTAGTTGATTACTATACCAGACCAGAAGCAATATCCTCAAAAGCTCTCTTCAAAATATTGTTTCACCTTTCATCATTACCGTAGTAATCATCTGCAATATTGGTGACAAGAGTTGTTTGGTTAAATTTGATTAAATTGAAACTATTTGTGAACAGGAGTAGCTAAGCTAGTGCTAGTAATACATTGAACCGTTTTAAAATCGTTTAATGCTAATAAAAGGGAATCTGTTAGAAGTCTATGTAGGTGCTAATTGTCCTATAGAACATTATCAATACATAGGATTACCCATTCTAATTTAGAGCCCATTTTTTTCCCAATCCCTTAAGGCTCATTTTCATTAATCGTTTTTCCATATGCAGCGTGCATATGCATGCAATAATGCAAATTTTGGCATTTCCTTTGAAAGAATGGTAAACATACAAGATTAACAATTAATCATTCAATTAATAACATACATGATCTAGGAATATGCACAACTCAGTGTGTGTTCCTGCACCCCGCATGCTGTATATCAACCCTTATGAAAATGAGCCCTTATCCTTGGTCCTGCTTTGGTCGGCATCACCTGTGGCATTGCTTGTGTTATAGGCGATGGTGGCTGTTTACCATCAAGTGGACTGTTGTTAGCCTGTCCTTCGAACCTTAACATAAAAAAACAAACAATTCATATTTACTTCAAATTTTAATTTGGACTTGATTTGTCTCTTCCATCTAATCTTGTGGTCAGACAAGTGGTAGAACACTTTCAATTAATAACCAATCTTTGTTAATAAAAACAAATAGTGATGAAAGTTAACAAAAGCTCTATTTATTAACATCTCTTTTTTATAGGATTGTTGAACAACAATGCTAAGAAAGAGACAACATTATTGATATTAGCTTAAATTTCATTAGTTGAAATTTTTAGATTATTATATTTACATTGACATTTCTGAATCTGTTTTAATCAATAGGGAAATAATTTTTTCTGAATGGTTACACAATATCATGCTAAAACTTACTTGAAGAGAGACCAGAACAAAACAATATATCTTTACAAGCAAAACATGGAAGTTGTGTTAATACTTTGAATAACACAATTCATCCTCTGAGGCAGTTGTTATTTCCATAAATGAAAATTAACATGAAGAATCAGAGGATATATTACTTTTTGCTTTCTCCACCCTACTGATATTTATATTTTGTATCAGAAGGACTAATACATAGCAAACAATTTCATTTTACTTTTATTTTTACTTACCACAAAATGTTTGTAGAGATTTAATAACCACATAAAATCTTTTTGTTTCAGGTACACATTGAAAGTGAAAAACTTATCTTTTTTCTTTTTTTAAATAGTGTATCAAATAAAAAAATTTAAAAACCATTCTTTTTTTATTTTTTAGTTCATACTTATAAAAAATTTGATAGAATTATAAATATTTTATTATTAATGATAGAAGCAAGATTTTGAATTGGTTACTTTGCATGGAAGTCGCCTGTTTTTAGAAATAATTTACATAATGTCGCCAGTAGGTAGCGATTTTCAGCACTAAATATGACAACAGTCCTCATCCTATACACAAATTTGCATAGAATTACGTATTCATATTTAAAAAATATTTCGATATTTTTTTCACTCAAAAAGATTGTAAATTATCAAATTCTGTCTTGATAAATACAATATTACTAAATCAATACTTAATTATACCAAACCAATTACTTTATAAGGAATACTCGGTTTCTAAAGGTGTAGGTCTATAGAAGGTCAAAAAGTTAGGTAAATGTGAAATTAATTTATAAACAAAAATTTTGACTGAAAGTTAACATGAAAGTAAAAAATTTGTTATTGTGTAAAATATGAAAAGAAAGAAACTTGAGTACAAACAGCCACACTGTTAACTATATATAATTAAATAATGGAGTGCTTTAAGCGTCTGAAATTTAAAAACCTCTGAATCCAATTATGTACTACTGTGAAGCAAGTGGGTTGACGATGAAACAAATTGTATTATTAATAATTCTTTATTTTTGCAATCAATTAGTCAATTATTCAGTACAGCAATATCGTGCCTGCAGGCGTTTTCACCCAAAAACTATCCCCACCACTTCCATAAAATCAGAGAGAGGCGCAAGCTGTCCTCCGATTGGTGGACGATAGCTATTGGCTGGCTGGCTGACTTGGCTATTGGCTGGCTGGCTGGCTGGCGAGTTGGAGGCTGGCTATTGGCAGGCTGGCTAGAGACTGACTCCTCATTGGTATTCGTTTGCGTACCATTGGCTGGCGCGTTACATTCGGCCATCCTGCAAAATAATTGCTCCCGCAATGGAAACATTGGAGAACATGTTAGCTTTCTAGCAAATCAATGAGATCTTCGGTTTCTAACTGTTCATCAGCGCTGCTGGCACTGTCAGATACAGGTGCTATGCTCTTGTATGGTCGGAGTGCATCAGCTGGTACCAGACCGGTAAACTTTTTGTACCCCCTCACTCCTTTAATGCTTCTTATCCTGTATCTGTCATTGCCAACAACTTTTGTTATCAAGTAGGGACCCGAATAGATATCATCAAGCTTAGTGTTCACCTTGGTAGCACTACAAGTGGGACCGTTTTTCCATAAAACAAGATCATCCTTTTTGTATACGTGACTACATTTACGTTTCCGATCGTAATATTTTTTCATCCTATCACTCGCCTTTTCAATACGCGTGCTCGCATTACTGCGCCTCGTTTGAATCGATTCATGTTCACGTCCAGGAATAGAGACATCACAAATGGACCTACCCTCACGAGAGAACATAAGGTCATAGGGCTTGTACCCAGTTGTTTCATTTAGTGTGTTATTTATTCCCCAAATAACATCTGGTAGACAATTGGCCCAGTTGTTTGCTGCTTCACTAGGATCGGTTGCCCGCAAGGCGTCAAGTATGGTGCGGTTTGTCCGTTCGACCTGGCCGTTTGCTCGCGGGCATGCAATAGCGTTTAGGATGTGTCTAAATTGTTTATCGCTTGAAAACTTCTTAAAATTCCTACTAGTGAATGCTTTCCCACGATCAGTTACTACGCGATCTGGATACCCAAATTGACTGAATACTTTTCTCATAACACGGATAGTTTCTATAGAGTTAACAGTTCGCGTAGGTTCTGCTATGACGAATTTAGAAAACCCATCCGTTAGTACAAGCATGTACGCATAACCTTTCTTTGTTCTACAAAACGGTCCTAAATGATCTACATGCACCATACGCATCGGTTCAGTAGGTTTAGGGATCGGATGCAACTTTCCCTCCTTCTTGCCATATTCGCTTTTACCGTAAGCACAATGTAGACAAGACTTTACATATTTACGTATGAATCTCGACATTTTCGGAAACCAGAAATCCTTTTTTATTAAGTCCATGCTACGCTTCAACCCTACGTGCCCAATATCATCGTGATGCATTTGTAATATTTTCCACCTAGCCTGTCCCGGTACTACCAATCTTTTGCCGTTTAAGGTTTTCCTATACAACTTATCATCGATAAGTTCGTAATTGTCTATCACATTTGGGTCTACCGTGCCACCTTTAATTTGTTGGATGATACGATTCAGGCGGTCGTCTTGAAATTGAACTGTACGAAACCAGTCGGCTATTTCTAATCGATTCACATTAGCAACATCAAGAGGGGCGCCGGTATCGACAGGATGCCTACTCAGTGCATCAACGTGTTGCATGCGTTCTCCCGGTCTATACTCAACACTAATGTCGAAATCTTGAATGAGAAGCCACCATCTCGCAATGCGTGGTATAAGATCGCGTTTGGTCAAAGTTGCTCGAACAGCTGTACAATCAGTTACAATTTTGATAGGTTTACCGATTGCATAAACTCGAAGTCTACGTAAAGATTCTACTACAGCTAACGTTTCAAGTTCGTAACTATGGTACATACTCTCTTCTTTACTGGTTACACGGCTATAGTATAAAACAGGCCGCAAGTTACCATCAACCTGCGTCTGCAATAATATACCGGCGATTCCCGATTTGCACGCATCCGTATGGATCTCAGTAGGTAATTTTGGATCATATAAAGCAAGTACGGGTTTGGTACATAAGCTTCGTTTCAATTCTTCGAAACTATTGTTTTGTTCTGAGCCCCATACCCAAGTTGCATTTTTCTTTGTCAAATCTGTCAAAGGTCGAGCTATGACAGCGAAATTATGGATAAATTTTCGAAAATAGCTACATAACCCAATGAATTGACGAATGTCGTGAACATTTTTTGGAGTAGGAAATTGTGAGACAGCTACCAACTTAGTCTCTCCCGGTTGTACACCTTCTTTCGAAATCTCGTGTCCAAGATAAGTAATTTTATTTTGTAAAAAGGAACACTTGTTCATATTCAATTTTAAATTTTCGGAATGGAGTTTTACCAATACGGCTTCTAACATTTCTAACCCGGATTCAACGTCTGCTGAGGGTAGGAGTAAATCATCTAAAAATGCTAATATTTCATATCTGCCTGCACATTCAGAATGCAACGAATCAACTAATTTGTTAATTAATCGCATGAAAACAGACGGCGCGTTGGCTAAACCAAACGGGACCCGTTTATATTCAAAATGACCGTGTGGGGTAACAAAGGCCGTCTTGTGGGCATCCTCTGGGCAAATCGGAACCTGGTGGTAACTTTGGGCCATATCTAAGCTAGTGAAGTATTTTTTACTTGCCAACTTCGAAATCTGGTCTTCTATGTTGGGTAATGGATACCGGTCTTTGACCGTTATAGCATTAAGCGCGCGGTAATCTACACATAACCTACTATCGCCGTTTTTCTTTTTAACTAAAATGACGGGTGAAGCGTAACTGGATTCGGATTCTTGAATAATATCTCCCTTAAGTAACTCTACTATCTTAGACCTTACTATTTCCTGTTCGTGGTGTGACAAACGATATGGTTGTCGATGAATAGGTTGCTCAGTGGTCAACTTAATTTTCATTTGCACTAATTTTGTACACCCTAACTCCTGTGTAATGCTCGCGAAACAGTTACTATAACGTGCTAACAGAGATAACAATTCATTGTACTGTTTTTCGTTTAACTGTCCAGTCCTAATTTGTTTTATTTCTACCCCAGCAATGATGTCACTGCTGGCAGGGCTGATATTAAAAACTGTGCTGGCTGATACATTAGAAATAGATTGGCGACTACTGACCTGGCTAAAACTATGCGATTCCTCGCAGCTCTCAGCTCTGGTCAACACTTCGCCCGGCTGCCATACGACATCCTTGGTTCCCGTGTTGATAACCTTGATATAGCCCTCTTCACCACGCAGCACGGTGGCGGGAAGGGAGTAAGTGACACCATGTAGCTCATAGTGGCGTGGAACTGTCGCCACGTCGTTACCTTTGTCGTTACCCAACGTGCGTACTTTAATTATGGAAATCCCTGGTGGCAAGCGTTCTTCTGCTGAGGTAACCACCTTGAAGTGGTGGCTTTCTTCAGATACATCGAGGGCATTGAGAAAAGTGGGTTCTTGTCTAAGTGTGACAGCACCATTACTAACAAGTAATGACATTCCTTCTTTATTTATTACAGGCTGCCCAATTAATAAATTAATTCCTTTCATGTCGACGTCAGAAAGATAGGCGCTACACATCATAAGGATATTATCAATTGTAAGTTGAAATTTGGCCTCGCCTCGACTCGTAATGAAGCCTCCGGAGAATCCTTTGAGGACGACACTAGTTGGTGTGACATCAAGTGCAAGCAATTTACAAATTTGGGTAGAAATCACATTGACTTCACTTCCGGTGTCTATATAAGACTTAACGTGGATGTCGTTAACCTTTACCACCTTCTTGTAAATGTCGTTATAATTCTGTAAAAGTTTAACTTCTTTGATGCTGTTTGATCCTGGCCCTGAGACGGTAGGCATTGAATTTACTTGATTCTTAGGGCAACGTGTTGCGATGTGTCCTTGTTCCCAACATTTAAAACATTTGCGTAAGTCGGGTAGAGAGCAGTCACGTAAAGTGTGCCCAGTTTTTTTGCATCGTGGACAAGGAGCTGTATCTAAACTTATAATCTTCCTCTCCGTTGTCACAGTGGGTATAGCTGGGTTTGGAGCGCGTACCTCTGAATACAACGGGCGGTAGTCATCGAGAGCGCAGAGATAACCCTCGTATAGTTCATCGGGGCGATCACATTGGAATGCTCGGGCGTTAGGTTGAAGGGTTGACGGAAGTCCTCGAATAATGCACGAGACACTGGCGCTATCTGATAGATTGCAGCGGAAACACATGGCGATTTTATCTTGGTAATATTTCGTCATCGTTTCGGTGGGTAGTTTTTTTCTTCGTAACATTTCTTCTAACATATTACAGTAGTCACGATGTTTTGGGAATGCACGTAGCAACAGTAGTTTCCATTCGTCCCACGAATTATTGTAGTCTTCGAGGCGATTATACCATTTCCTCGCCTGCCCTCTCAGCTTGTCTTGCAAATAGAATGATTTCATTTTGCCGTCCCAACCGTGAATTTCACCAAGTTGTTCAATTTTTCTAAGCCACGCTTTCACCGTACATTCTTCACTATCAGGATCGAATTCCGGAATTAAGGAAGCGGCGCGGTGTTCCCTTTCCTTGGTGAATGATGGACTTTCCTCGCTTAGCGCCCTTATGGCTCGACTAACCTTCTTTTCCAGCAAATCTTTCAGCAACTTTCTTGCAGGCGGCGACGGTTCGTCTTCTTGTGAAGTATTTTCGTCTGGATCTTGGCCGTTTTGTGATGGATCATCCCATCCAGGGGGTCGCACACAATGTCCATCACGATGACTGCGCTTCATTTTTGTATCCCACTTCTGAATTGAAGCAAGTGGGTTGACGATGAAACAAATTGTATTATTAATAATTCTTTATTTTTGCAATCAATTAGTCAATTATTCAGTACAGCAATATCGTGCCTGCAGGCGTTTTCACCCAAAAACTATCCCCACCACTTCCATAAAATCAGAGAGAGGCGCAAGCTGTCCTCCGATTGGTGGACGATAGCTATTGGCTGGCTGGCTGACTTGGCTATTGGCTGGCTGGCTGGCTGGCGAGTTGGAGGCTGGCTATTGGCAGGCTGGCTAGAGACTGACTCCTCATTGGTATTCGTTTGCGTACCATTGGCTGGCGCGTTACAACTGCGAATAAATTGTTATGAAGCCTGTTGAATGAGTCTGATCATCGATTTTAGTATTTTTAATTTTTTGATATCTTAAAAAATTCTAAATTATTTTTCCAAGTGGCAATGTGTTACTTCCTTGATTCCTGAAATTTTCAGTGTCGCCCCCGTATTTTGCCTTCATTTCATTGATGGTCGTAATATATATTGCTATACCATAATCAACCACAATATGCAATAATTGTATATTTTTGCCATAAACCCATTTTCTTAGAAGTCAAAATTGTCGAAAACTAAAAATAACTAAAATATCATTTTTTTTTTGAAGTTATGCAAACCTTTGAATAGCCATATCTTTAAAACTATTAAAATTGTCTTATATTTAACTATTCTTATTGTTCTTTAAAACTATAAGAAGTCCTACATTTTAATGAATTACAATGATCTCAAAGGCATCAGAGGTGGAAAAGTTGGATTTGTCATTATGTACTTACCATTTTTTTTTATTTCGTTTCCCCCGTGGGCCATTTATTTGTTCAGTTCCACATATTTACATATGGCTTATTGAGTGGGGGAAAATCGCAGTTACCCCTTGCGTAGGCAAGGGACCTTGTTCATCAATTGCTCCATTATAATCTCTAGTGAGACTAGTATCTTCTATTTAATTGTGACCTCTTCAAATTTACTATTAAGTATAAAAGATAGCTTAATTATGCATCCTTACTGTACGTAGATACTGTAAAAAAAATAGTGATCCTTCATTAAAATCGAAAACTGTCACCAGAGAGGACATTGTCACCCGCCCCTTCAACATTTTCAAATAGATAAAATTTTGTGCTAAGTTTTGAATAATATACCAAATGGGTCTCAAAGGTGTATTAAAATGGGATAAAGCAGTACGATGTGCACCAGTTCACAATATAATTTCTTCAGATTGGCCGAAGTATAATCCTCAACCATGGAAATTTATGGTAAGGTGTATCAATATTTTTTAACAAACTTCTAAGCCTCTATCTCCTAAAATAGGAGCTAAAGCAGTCATGGCTGATTGTTGCACAAGCTGTGCAACTGACTTCATTCTTTAACATACCCGAGATGGCTTCAATTAATATTCATGTAGTTACCCCATAGACCAACAGACGTTCTACCGGTTCTACGGATTACGGATAAAATGTTAATGAAGTGAAATGAAATGAATCCACTTTCCATCCATTATTATTTGAGTGAGGGTCATATTAATGCCATTAAAACCTGAGCACTTCTATTGTAAGCATAAGGGCCATAGCGCCAACGAAGGAAAATAATATACCTACGGACAATTGACGTAAGCAGCGAATGTGCTTATTTTCTAAATTCATAGTCAAATTCACATTAGTATATGGATTACATAGAAATTTAAAACTTATAGAAGAGGCGCACCTCTTGGTCGCCTTTTAGTAGTAAGTGTTGCTCCGACGCGACGCTGCCTTCAATTCTTCTCTAATGAGCGGAGTACCTAAGAGAATTTACATTTACAGGTACAGTTGACAAATTAACCATTTATTATCCTTTTTCCATTAAATTTACAGGAAGGTAAATCACGTGTGGAGTGGCTTTTATCGTATGAATATCAACGAATGTGGATCGAGGAGAGAGATAACTGGAAGAAACGGATGTACCCTGAAAACACCAGTGTTAACGTAGACGTCGTCAAACGTTATGTTCTTACCTTTAAAAGTAACAATCCACGTCCAAAACCAGAGAAGAAAAAGCCGTTTAAAATGAAAAAGTAATAAATTATTACGTTTTTATGATTAATGGTAGCAGACAGGCCGAACGTCCGTTTGAAGGAGCCAATTGTAGATTTTTACAAAACTAAACTTTTATGTAGTCTCCCATTGAAAATTACACAATTTATTTTCAGATTTCAGGGAGTAGGTAGCAAGACTATTTCGAAACGCCCATCTAACGATAAAGCAATGAGTTATGAGAAAAACAAGGAGGCGGGAGAGGCTAAATGAATTTATTATACGAACTATATTTTATTATATTACCTATTGAGTTTTACATTTTAACTGTTAATTATAGTTATATCGATATACATACAATTAAAATGATTTTGATTAAGAATTTTTTTCTTTCAAGCCTATTTCAGAAGTATTTCATTTTGATTTTAGTAGATACAAAGAAAGAAATAATTTCCGGAAAACCTATGAACACAAAAAAGCGAAAATAGGTATCTAATAAATAACCTTGAAATTTTCAACACTGAAAATTATATATTATTATTCATTGACGCGTTATACAATTTGTACAAATTAACCAATACTTCGTATCTAGGATAAACTAATTCTCTGAACAGTCAAATAAATGGTTTATTAATTTATTGTTTATAGTAGGTAAGTTGGAGAGTTGTGGCCCTCCCTCCACTTGGCTCCCATGGGAATCTAGGATAATTCGTTTGCCTTTTAGGATCCCATGGGAGCTAGAGCCAAAGGATCGTATTTATAGCCTTTGAATCCGATTTCCTTTTAATGATAACGTAAAATGAACAAATGAGCTCCATTTTAATGAGGAAGAAAGTAAAAGTGAAAGAAATAGTGTTTCTACACATTTTAATTTATTAATATATGATAATAAATGAGAATTATAATAAGACATGTCGATTTTAAATATGACACATTGTCATATGTATTCACTCGATAACTTTTTTTAAATTTTTCATCTAGGTCCACCCAGGTGAACAAAGTAGGTGGACCACGGGGGCAATACCCGCACTTTAAATTACTCATTAGTTAAAATTGTTAAAATTTGTCTCTTTTTCATACTAATGTTACAAATGCAATAATTTGTTATTGATATTTGGATGTTAATTAATCAAATGTAAACAGCAGAACAAATTAGTATGTGTCTTGGTAAACAGTTGGATCATGTTCTGGACAGGGATAATTTCGATGAGAATATTTAAAATTTTATTGTCAAAATTGGATGGTGATTTGAATTTACGTATTTAGCTAATGTAAAGCTTCGTTGTATCTCCATCTTATCTTGGATATATTATTTAAAAGAAAGTCGTGTTAGTAACACCATTTATAACTCTAGAGAACGGCTGAACCGAATTTTATAATCTATAATTTGTTGTATTTGTCTCCAGCCAAATATTCACGAAAAGTAAATCATGAAAATTCATTTTCTCATACATTTTTTATGGAACGGGTTTTTATTCCGGCGTAGTACGAAGTTCGCCGTCAGCTAATTAGAAATATCTTATTCTCTCAATAAAACTAATTCGAACCACCCTCATCTGATCGTACATATTTCCAATATAACAATTACTATTGTACTTTATGTTATTTGCACACTTTTTACAAGAGTATAAATGACATTCCTAGTCAAAAATAACCATCGTTTAAAAGTAAAATTAAACAAGAACCTGTGAAAAGGATTGCTTTGTTCAAAGAAGTAAAATAAATTGTATAACAGCTTGCCTTCAGTTTGACATCTCTCTTCTCAATTTAAAAAAAAACAATGATTCACTTCATATTTTAGATTATTAATAATTCATATATCAATTATTAATTTTTATACTATATTAAAAATTCAATAGACTAGTGGGCAGTTCTCGGCACATTCTAGTTACTGTCCATAGGTCGATTGTAATAAAAGGTTATTAGAATGCTTTATTTACTTGATTAAAATAAGTACTCTTCTGTCATAAAACTGTATTTATATACAGAGCGTTTGAGTCAAGAGTTGCTCAGATTTAAAATACTCTGAATTTAAAGAAAATCTTTATCCACATTAATATTGATTCTCTAATCCAAGTTTAATGTCAGCCATACAAGTGTCATTTGGCATGACAGCCAATTTTTCATTCCAGCTAACCGTATCATGCCAATTTGAAGATATAGTATTTGGCGGATAGATCAAACGGACAAAGATAATGAAGGAAAAACTTGACCAAAGTACATACATTTATTCGCCGCTATGTTTAAAGAAAAAAATGAATCTTATCTAAATCAGTCAAACACTAAAACCTACAATTATTATCATCAATTTAAGACAAGTGACGTTAGAAATGTACTCGGGTTATTATTATATATATAATAATAGATTACTCTAACAATACAAAACACAAAACTGTTTCTCGGGTCTCACTCAAAGATTTTTATTTATGAATAACACAAATTGTTGACTTATTTTTTTGTTAAATTTTTGGAATGATACTTTTATAAGTATATTTGTATTTCTAGTAATTTTCTAAAATTATGAACGATACTTGTGTACTGTTTAGAGTTGTGAATGCGTTTACAAAGTTAACCAAATTTGAATTCGAAGGAGCCCGGGTATGAGCTCGATGTGGTCCAATCGAAGTTTTGCGCGCTGCGATGGAAGAAACTCTGGAACATCGTATTTGGATCTGGAAACAAATTATTATTTTATTTATGTATCAAAACTTTTAATTTACCGATTGCTTAACTCGAAAGTCATGTTAAGCTATAATATAGCTATATAAATAATGTATTAACCCTTTAACCGTTTGGTTTTGTAGTTGTCGTGCCCCTAGCGCCTGACTCGTAATTTTTTTTAAGAGAAAGCAACTCAATGATTTAAAAATAAACATTATACAAGTAGAGGAATTTGTCGTATATATCCGGCTCTGGCGGCTAAAGGGTTAAAATATCTACGCACAAAATATGGAGTAGCTATATTGAAAATGATAAAAAGAATTCAAAATCTGTGCCGGCACTATGAGACATACAGCAGAACAGCCACGTGTCTCCGAATCACGTGCTGCGTCTCAGCATTACGATACTCCAGTAGGATACCAATTGCGTACTCGATCGCATCTCTACCTTCGTACTTATTACGGGACTGAAAATGAACCTAATTTTATTTTACAACATTTTGACGTGTTTTGAAGGGTAGATAGAGTAGAGTAAAAGTATAGAGACCGGTCATGCCGACGCCGTCGTCGTCGAGGTCCTGTCCGTGGTCGTAGCGCATGCGCTTCTTGGGGTCGCTGAGCACGCCGTACGCCTCGCCCACCTCCTTGAACAGCTTCTCCTCCTCGCGGCGCTTCGTGTCCGGCGCGCCCGCGTGCCGGTCCGGGTGGTGCACCATCGCGCGCTTCCTGCAACACCGCCACTCACTCTTATCCCCTGTCCCATCCTGACTTTTACTATATCTCGACAAGCAGAATGCCTCTCAACTCACCTGTAAGCCCTCTTGATGTCGTCCTCGGAAGCTGTCTTCTCTATGCCCAAGATCTTATAGTAGTCCTTGCGCTTGGACTTCTTGAGGGCGATCTTGGCTTCGTGCAATAGCTTTCTGTTCTCGTGGCTCTTGTCCAACTTCAGAAGACGCTCGTAGTCTTTGACAGCTTCCTCGTGTTCCCCGAGCTCTGCATAGCACTTGGCGCGTCGAAGTAGGGCCTTCAAACGGTACAGGATATAATTAGAATGTGTAATATATATATATACTTATATATAAACCAAACACAGTCTACTGGGACTTTAGATGCAGATATTTAATAACCTAAATTAACATATAGGATACTATCTTGGAACAATTTTAGGTTCACGAGGGATTGTCGAATAATATAAAAAATTAGGCGCCATAGTTGTCACAGCGATAAAGATATTATTTTGTCAGTCGTTATATTTTTCATATTTCAACGCGGAC
Source organism: Synanthedon myopaeformis (assembly GCA_944738685.1). Lineage (NCBI taxonomy): Eukaryota > Metazoa > Arthropoda > Insecta > Lepidoptera > Sesiidae > Synanthedon > Synanthedon myopaeformis. Next base: position 8,049,530 of record OX122915.1, read on the forward strand.
CCAAGTCACGTGCACTGTTTAGTTATGAAATAATATCGCTGTCTGTTCTTTACGGGACAAACGCGTGCTCATAATAATTGTTCTAAAAGCTTGAACAACAGCTATCACTATTGTCAAACTGTCACAATATTATATCATCCGTGCCAATGGATGTCAATATTTTTTTATTTTGTGTTAATTATTGTAAAAAAACTGATGAAACATCATCAAGTCAAGTCCCGATTTTGATACGAGTGTGGTTTTGTTTACTACTTGAGACAAGTATATTTAGATACACTATAGTTGTACCTTGACGTAGTTCTCGTCGAGTTGTAAGGCGGCAGTGCAGGCTTCGGCCGCGTCGAGAAACCGGTTGAGCTTAGAGCACACTGTGGCCTTGTTGAAGTACAGCTTCGCGTTCACCGCCCGGTTCTGCTTGTCTATGGTCAACGCTTCGTTGTACAGGACCAACGCTTGTTGCCAACGTCCCATTTTAAACGCCTCGTTACCTTTAACATACATCATCATAAGTGTGTCTTTTTTGTCTAAAGACCAAACTGAGTACCTATAACATTTACTACTCAAATGACTATGAAACGCAGTGTGCCCTACCGCTACTTAAAAGGTACAGAGAAACATATAAAAATATATTACCTTCTTCTTTCTTTTGTTTCAATAATTTAGCTCGTTTGTAAACGTCAATAGCTTTCTTGTGATCCGGAGCAAGACGCAGCACTTGTTGGAAATGCTTGAAAGCTTGCTCGTCTTTATCCTGAAAACAAAATTACAAATTATATTAATTAATTTTTCAATTAGGTAATTTTAAGAAAACACATAAACAACATAACATAACATAACAACAACAAAACACATACCTCAAAATAAAGGCACAACCCGCGCACGTATATGGCCTCGGCGTCAAAGTTGCTACTCTGTATGCACCCGTTTGCGATTTCCTGCGCTTCTTGACAACGACCAAGGTAAGCCAAACATTCTGCTTTGGTGAGTTTAGATCTGAAACGTATAAAAGAAACCACATTAAACTATATTTTTTTTTTAAATTAAGCGTCGACCGACACATAAACACTTGTGTTGTCCCTAATGAATAATTGATTGCTAAAACCTGTTTGGTCCTGTTGATCAAAATATTTATTCCTATTGTTAATAGTGATAATAATTGACAGAAGACACTGACTTGCTACATGAAGGGCTGTAGTCCAGACAGCGGTCCATGCAAAAGACAACTCGGCGATAGTCTCCGGAGTCGTAAGCGCTCTGAGCGTCCTCTTGAAGTCGCCGAAGCGACTCTAGGGCGCGACGTTCGCTCGACGCGCATTCGGGTCCGCCCAGTTCTACGGCGCGACGCACCGCTTGCTCGCCACCCGACAAGTTTCCTGCAATACATTACATACAACCTTGTAAACACAGCGACGGCTCCTCTTCAACTAACATTAATTTTATATCTATCTACATAATCTACAAAAAGATTGGAAAAATTATCCAGAAAATTTCATCCCTTCAAAACCAGAAAATTTCATTCAACGGGTCTCTAGTTTGCAATAAATATTTCATTATACATTTAAACAATATAAATTGATTTCAATAAACGAGAATACCAATCTGACCTAATGTGAGGCCAAAGTGTACTTAAGTTTTAAGAACAATAATTATTGTATTTGATAAAATATTAATCTTAAAATAAAATAATTAAAATGATTTTAAAATATTTTGCAATGATATTGAATGTGACGCCATTTGATGCTTCAGCCCTTTGAAATTGAAATTTAGTGACTTCATTCCTTTGAGTTTTCATATTGTATTGACAGTTCAAAAATATTTTGGAAAGATATAGGATGAAAAAATAAATCATAACATAACATCATACATTCATATATAAAAAATAATAATGTAATATTATATATTCACTAAATGATACAAAGCCACAAAGCCACGATAAGATAGCACGGAAATACACAATTTTAGTTTGTTTATGTGCATCAAAATAGAAGTCTACTTGAATTAAGTAATATTCAACTTTTTCGTTTTTTTTTTTAAATTTGTTTACAACAATGAAAAAACACAAACAAAATTAAACTTCTTAACTAAAACTTCTTACAGTTCTGAATATGATATCATTTATTTCTAAAACACATAAGCTTTTGTATGTTTAGAAATGTTAATCTGCACTTTCAGAGAATAACATTTATATATATATATATGGCAGTCACCTAAGGTCACAATGCTGCTGACCCTGCAGGAATTTGTTTATGGTGTGCTTGAAGTAGCCCAGAATCTTGTAGCTAGGTGGAAACAGATTAGATGGAAAATTGTTCCAAAGTTTGCACTTTGATAGAATAGAATAGTTTTTGTAATGTTGTGTTAATCAAATACAAAACATAGTTATATAATTAAATTCACAATCACATAAACAAACAATTCACAGAAATAATCTATATAGAGATTAAACTCATGAATATTCCAAAATTACGTAGTGTGTGCATTAACCCCCATGTTTTTATAGGGATGATGCTAGTTTTCACCAACAGTCTCTTAGAGTTAGGGAACATATAACACCGGCAATTCACGGCAGTCAAATTCACAATCCTAGTTGAAGCACCGAATCGCAAGGCAGACTGCGGTGAATGGCCAGCTTAAATTGTAGGTAGGTGTTCCCTAAATCTAGGTGTCTGTTAGTGAAAACGTGCCTTAGTCTCCTGATAAAAATAAATATTACAGAAAAGAAATACTTAATTTAATACTGACCTAGTGCAATGCAGCATTTAGCCACTCTAATGTAGCCCTTGGTGAAATTGGGATCTAAAGCCACAGCTTTTTGGGCATCTTCCAAAGCCTTTCTGTACATGTTTAACATCATATAACAGGCTGATCTGTTGCCATAGTACGATGCATTGTCTGGACATACTTTTATAGCCTCATCATACATAGTCAGTGCACCTTTGTAATTTTTGATTTTGTACAGGTGGTTCCCATTTTCTTTTTTCTCTTCAGCTAATCTGTGGTTTATGAGTAGCAACTAATTAGATACATAAAGGCATTGCAAGTTATTATTTCCATGTTATAGTTTTACTGTAATACCTGATATAATCTAGCAGACTTGCATTATTGCATTTACACACATAGTTACTCTTTCTTAAGAACCAAAATCCAATCTAACCAATTTCGGTTAACAAGGTGTTAACCTTAAAACTTAATTATTATATATAAATACATTATTATTTCTTGCTTGTCATGATCAAAGTAATTCACATTACTCTTTTAAGATTTTTAGTTTTCCAGTAATCTAAAAAGCAGTTTTTTGGTACTAAAGACAACTAAGGCGTAACCCACCACATTATTGTGTAATAATTAAAAAATACATTATTTTGCTGATGCATGAGTTAATTGAATGAAAAACAATATTTTAAAATTTTTATTTAAATTATTAAATTAAATTAATAAAATAATTTTTAAAAATTATACAGAAAGTGAGATTGCCAAGCAAATGATTTAATATAACTTAAATATAGAAGGATAACCCATGGGTGCTACTCTCAAGTAGTATTTTGTAAAATATGTAGTTACTATACTTTTATAACAAAAATATGAGTGAAGCGGAAAATATGCACAATAAAATAAGCAATAATACAAAATATATTTGTACTGATTCGTTCTACATCAATAAATTCCATCAGTATCACCTATGGTAACATCAGAGAATATTTTTCTAAATATTTATGTATATTGTTTAAACAAATTAATTGTATCAAATTAAGCACCCACGCCGACGCCTTCTGTCCCATTATAAATAGTTTCCATTTTGACGGAGTCTATCCAAGTAGGTCAAATGTCAAGGTACCCTAATACCCTTCATTCATGAATACTCCCAGGTATTCGATACATGGTAGGCATTTTAATACATTTTCACTTTGTTACTAACGCAATCAAGAATAATTGAATATGTTTATAAAGTACCTAAAGCACCAGGAGACGTTAAAAATATTAATAAAAACATTACGGAAATAGAATATTTACCTTTCTGGGCTTTTTGGAACTAAATCATCGATTGATAATTCTAAATTAACTTCGTCAGATTCTGCCATAGTTATACACTATAGGAAATTTAGTGTAAATTTAATGATCTAAACAAAATTGTCCACTTTATTTTGACGACCGATTCACAAAAGAAAGAATAGGTGGGTGCGATGCGAAGAAATTTTATCGCTGGAGATGCCAGCTTTATAAAAGTGTTGCAATTTTTCTCATAAAAAATAAAATAAAATTAGTCTATGGTTTCTATTGTATTGAACATGTTATCAAAGTACAGTCACAGTAATAATAGGTTCGTCACCTTAAAATCGACATTTGCTTGCACAAGAACAATTATCAAAACAGAACAGAATATCGAATTGACGTTTGCAATAGGCTAGTTGATAAGTCAACTAACTAAACGCAACAATTAAAGGATATAAAAAAAATCCAAATTTTTAGGTGATTTTCAACAGGCTGTGACTTCGAAGAAAATGGTCGTACAGTGCTCATTAAAAAAGGAAATTGTAACTTCAAGTTTCTAGTTTTAAATCCGAGCTTTAAATATTTTTCTCGTTAGCGGTTTATGAGTAATCGTCAGAAAACCAAAGGAAAAAAAATTGTCTAAATTTTTGCTCATGAAATCGGTGTAAAAGCCGTAATATTTTTTTTTGTAATAGCCCTATAAAGCTCTTTTAGAGAATTTTATTCCCTACAACTTGAACTCCTCATAAGCTCTGTAGGATGATTTGTCACTGAGTTATCGTCGATAACTCAATGACAAATCAGGCGGGGGGGCCGGGCGCTTCTCGCCCCCTCGACGTCCGGTGACGGTTCCAAAGTCCCCTCAGGACTGAATCATACCCATCTCGAGTTGGAGTTTTAGTGCGGTAAGAATACCACATAACCTTATGCCATTTGCATTGCATGGGGCATTTGTCATAAGGTACCTTTTGAAGGTTTCTTCGCTCGTTAAAAAAAAAACTATTCCTTCCCAACGGTGGTTGGAAATAATATTTAACAATCATAAGTATTTTTCAATTATATTGACCGTCTATAGCCCGCTTCAGAAAATAAAAATATAATAGGTACCTATAATGTTCTCTAATAATAATAATTGATCTCCTATATTACATATAATGACTGTATATTGTGTTACTAATACAAACAAGTAGAGGAAAGCATGTCAAAAACAGATAATCATTCATCAACATAGTAAGATTGCTAAGCAAAAGATTATATATGTTATAAAAGGATAAATAATTGCTTCAGTTTGAAGGAGAATTTGTAAGAGGTAAGGAGGACTAAAATAATATGATTATATTATGGGTGTTAAACTGAAAGACTGTCAAGCTATAATTTTTAAATAGTGGTTCATAAATTGATCAGGAATTGACGAATTGGTTGCGTAGTACACGAAATCACCATAAATAAAATCATATAAAATGCTACTACAGCACAATACCCCAATGCTATTACAGCGCCTTCTATTTAAAGGTCACAGACGCTTTCTCAAGTCTAGAGTTGGTCCTCTTACCTATATTATCGAGTTTGAGAAAAATAGAGAATATAAAATATTCCATAGTAAAATATTCTCTATTCATTGTTGACTTTATGGTTAACATAAAAATGTCATCACAACGTCCAGCTTGCTTGATAAGTCTGTGTCATTTAAGTCATTAACATTTGACAAGAATCAAGAAATAAACGTAAATCAAATCAATTTATTACATACACTACAAATACAAACTATTTATATTCTTTATTACCATAATATTTATCAAAAGTATTTATTCCTTGTCTAGTTGTAATTCAGTAAGAATAATTTCGTAAATATGGGTAGTCCAGAACATGAATTATGCCCTCCACCTTCAGAAGAAGATGAACTGACTTTGCCACGAGCGAGTATTAACAAGATGATTAAAGAATTAGTGCCGTCAGTTAGAGTGGCGTTCGAATCGAGAGAGTTGATTTTAAATTGTTGTACAGAGTTTATACACTTACTAAGTTCTGAAGCCAATGAAGTCTGTAATCAGAGCAACAAAAAAACGATTAACGCCGAACATGTTCTTACAGGTACCACGAGTGCTTACTGCTTATTTAATTACATTGTTATTTTCATTTCCCTGTTGCTAATTTATTTGTTTTTTTTTTTGTTTAAAAGCTTTAGATAGGTTGGGATTCAGTGATTATACCATAGAAGCTGAGGCTGTTTTAAAAGATTGCAAAGCTGTAGCAGCTAAAAGACGAAGACAGAGCACCAGACTTGAGAATCTGGGAATCCCAGAAGAAGAATTACTAAGACAACAGCAGGAACTATTTGCTAAGGTATGTTATGTTGCAACAATAGATTTCGAATAAAAGTTCTTATGGACAAAGTTTCTCATGGATATTCTTTGTCACTGATGATTCCATGGTAGAAAGAAAACTAAACTAATCCAACATACATTAATCACAAATAAAACAAACATAAAAAGAAAAAGTTCCGACATAAAAAAATCATGATCATGATATATAGATATAATAGCCTGGTGTCAATATAAATATTGACACCAGGCAGAATTGTGTTCAGTGGGGTCGAATTAGTCTAAAAAAGCTAGGTGGCAAAAGTTTCACTAAATGCCGTTAACTGTTGAAAGCAGGCTCAATTTGAGATTTTTCTGCAGTCTTTCTATTTAATAAAGTAGTAAACAAGCTGTGTCTGTATGTTATTGAGGTTAAAAAATTAGTTTTTAATTTTTTTTATTTTTGTGCATTTCTCTGTGTACACTAATTTCAGAAACGGCTTAGCTGATTTAAATGCTGTTTTCACTAATGTAATGTAGCAAGCTTCCCGTAACATTTAGTATTTAATTCCAATCGGTTTACAAACAAAAAAGTTATACTGAACACCAAAATACCAAGCGTACGAAAACACAGATAGTTTGAATTTAAACATAACTAATGCAAGAGACTGTTAAATTATGCCTTTCTGTTTAAAAAATAAAAGTTTACTTAATTCCAGGCTAGAGAGGAACAAGCGAGGCAAGATCAGCAGCAGTGGTTATTATTACAACAACAAGGTTTGGTTGGTACTGAAAGTGCACAATATATTCCTCCACAAAGCAGTCTAATCAAAAAGGATGACGAAGAAGATGATGATTATTCATAAATAAAAATGCGTTTGTTTAGTTTATCCAAATGACACCAGGACAAATTATAAAATTGTTTCAATTTTTCTTAATTTTCTACTAAAAGCTTGGCTAGAGTTTATACAAATGATTAATTTTAATTATTTGTTTCTGCATTAAAAAATTGAAATATGTATCCGCATTCCCTGATGTGATAATCTAAAAATCTCCACCCCACCCATGTTTGCATAAAACTTAAAAATTATACATCTGCAACAACCCTTGAAGCAGCAATTGGTTGAATTCTTTATTATCGTTAGCAACACAAAGCTGTTAAAAATTCAGTCATTTAATTAGAGCTGTTTAAGATTTTATTGAGATTAGACATTCACTCAAATTTTTCTTTTTCACAACCAAATGTTTTCTTTAAAATATTAATTAATATATATGAAACTTTGTTTTTTTTTTTTAAGTAAGGACCATGCCATGACCATAAAAAATACCAGCTGACATGATTAATCGAACATTCAGCCTGTAATGTAAATTATTTGGTGAACTTTATATATTAAACTAGCTGTTGCACGCGATTTCGTCCGTGTAACTTTATAATATTATAGCCTATGTTAGTTGATAATGTAGCTTTCTATAGGTGACAATGTGGTTATCTAATAGGGTTTGTAAATAAAAACATTTTTTTCTTTATATTCTTTTCTATTCGAATTATAAAAACTATATTACACTATATAAATAATAAAAAAAATACAACTCCAGAAACTTAAGTGTACTAAACAAAAAAAAAACTAAATATACAAATTGAGCGCATCATAAATCATTAGTTATTTTATTATAGTAGTAATAGTAATTTGGTAAAGTCAAAAGACTTGCAAGCCAAAATAATGAGAATTACAGAATCATTAATTATATTTAATCATGAGCCATAACATATACGTAAATAAACCTAATCATAAAACATTAATAGAAAGTGGAAGCACTTATCACGCAAAAAAGAGCAGCAATTAATTTTATCAGCATTTGTTAAACATACCAGTAAAGTTTAGTTGTCAATAGAGGGAGCTACTGTTGCAAATATAATTAATTTTTACATGGAATAACAACTTTACACAAAAAACAAAGTGAACAATTTACAAACACTAATAACTATCACAAAATATTGTATTTTGTAGGTTTAATTATAGTAGACAAAAATATTATATATCTAAAGAACTTTTACTACGTAATAATAATATAAATTGTACAGTAGCGCCATCTGTAGACGAGAATTTACAGAGCTGACTTCTATGCTGCTTTAGCGAAAAATAACCACTAGTAAACAAACAAATGAAACTTTCATTCAAATCCACAATCTCGATTTCTTATAATTATGAATTACCACAATGTTGACTTTTCCAGTTATTCAACCTCTTATGCGAATAGATTTTTGCGTAAAACGCCACAATCCATAAAGAAAATTGACAAGCTTAATAATTTTTTGATTGACGTCACATTATTCGGTCAATATTTTTGCTCATATAATTAAACTAATATACTGGTTTTATACTATAATATGTATTATGCTAATCCTTACATATTATAAAACATAACCCCTCGCCGCGCCTGTCTGTTTGTATGTTCGCGATAATTTAAAAAAACTACTGAACAGATATTCATGCGATTTTCACTAATGGAAAGACCGTTAAATGAGGAAAGTTAGTCTACATTATTTAAAATTGACATTGTGGACTTCATATTTGAGCTTCAATAAAAATTCTCGAACCAATGAACATAGCCATAGATAGAGCGATATTTTCATAGAAAATTCACACAAACCACTATACTTCAACATATCTCCCAAATTACCTTCTGGATAAAAATAAATTTAATTATTATTATCCTTAAAAGCGAAAAACAGCAACAACAACAACGAATGAATCACTTTATAAATACACACTAAATTTTATAAAAATAGGTACTTAATTAATTTTTAGAAGAAAATCTAGATTTATAGGCTGACTAAGCAAACTCGCTTTATCTACGTTACTCTGCATGAGGCACTGGGACTAATATCTCTATGCGATTTTATTACTGTTTCGTGACATGTTAACATTAACATTTTATGTTAATTAAACAATACTAACTTCTAGTCGGGACACGATGTGTTTTAACTACTCATATAAATAGTTTTTAAATGCGTTATGTATAAATGTGATACTAAATAGTAAAGCAATATGAAAAAAATGAAAAATAAAAAAAAACACGAAGTACGCGATTGAAACAATCCTCTACTAAAACAAAGTTTTTTTTTTTCTATCTTCTACATAAGAACAGGGATGTTGACTATTCAAATAAAAATATATTTTGCAGCGAAACGGTAGTTCTTATAATGGAAATAGTAACACAATATTTTTCTTTATTTTTAAGGAAGTTTATGATCAAAATGTATTTAAATCTGACTCAAGTACCGTGGCAACGAACACCAAAGTGCGTGACGTCACTTGTTCGCAACGCAAACATCACCGCTGTCAAAGACTACGTCGTTGAGTTAACATTATTTGATAGCGATTTTCGTGCAATTTCTTCAAAGTTTGTTCATTACTCTTCAATAACGATTTTTATAAGTTATCACACGATGGAAAGTGCCAACATCCCTATTAAAAAACAAACAAAACGTATGGACATACCCACGTATCATCGCAAAAATAACGTGGTCAGAAAACTAATAGAAAAGTCGTAACTTTGACATTTTTTTTTGTACGACGATTGTCGATCATCCAATAGAAAATTAATAATAATAGTGTCTTTGGAATCAGCTGCTAGTCTTGTGCTTTTTTAAATGTACCTACACAGTGAACACATTTCGATCGAAATTAAATGTAACTTAGACATTGGAAAAGAAAGACATGGTCTATGTTGGTTATCAAACAATCGCTTTGCTAACAATTTTCTATCATTAATGCTAAGGCGATTGCACCCATATTAAACATTTACAATTTCTAGGACTTTTGTGAAGATATTTCTTTATTTAATATAAGCCTTTTCAGGTACCTGTAAAGTAATAAATGGATATTTTGAAAAATAAATCCAACATACATTAAGTGTTTCTGTATTCTATCTTGTTGTTTACAGGCCTAGTGACGTCACTCGAAATGCGTCAATGGTTTTAATCTCGTGACTATCTTAGGAACAATACAACACATTCAACTTTTATTGTTTCAACTTTATGTATTGTTCTTTATATCGTCATTGTCAAATCAAATTCTGCTATGTGTAAGTATACTTTTGAGATATTTACAAAAAAGTTTCTCTTGAAAAAAAAAAAAAAATTGAAACTTGGGGTTGTTGTACGTAAACTTATTTACTCTTATTATTATTTATTATTATCTTATTATTATTATTTATTTCTTTTAAATATGAAAATTTAATAGTTTATTTATTATTTTGATAATAGGGTAAATTTTGCACATAATAGATTCTAGCTGCTGCACATAGCATATTTTATTAAGAGGTCTTAGTTTGACAAATAGTACTCTTAAGCACATAGCAGTTTTTTTATACGATAGATAACTCGATGAACTATTCACTAAAAACAAAATGTTGGAATTTCAAAAGAGTGCACATAACAAATTCTGGTTTGACAACGATATACTGTTTTCTAAACTAAGCCTTTTGTTGAAAAATCTGTTATGTAATTGATGCTAATTTCGATTGAAATATTGCTAAAACGAGTTCAAATGTCATATTCTAATAACTTTTGAAGAGTTCTATTTTAAAAAAGTTGATCAATTTATACAAACTGGTATTTTTAAATTTACACTTAGACACAACCATCAAAGGTACTTTTGACACTTTAATATAATTGTAAACTGTACACCCCCACAATATATATTTACACTAGAAAATTTAGTTTACATAAAAAAAAAAACATTCAACTATTCCTAAAACTGTAGTCAGTCCCTTAAAAACCAATTATTATTGCATTGAAATTGTACATCAGACACCTTTGCCCGTTGCAATCGCATCAAATCTATTCATTTAAAGAATTAAACTATTTAATGCTTTTATTAATCTTGCCAGTCTGTCTGAAGACATTTACATTAAAAAAAAGCACTTATTAATAAGTGACTCTCTCTGCAAAGCGCAGATTTGACGCGAGTAAAATGGATGCGTACTTTACATACAATTTCATTGAGATTATTTGCGTCTTCTCTTGACAATTACTCAATCCGAAACACCTGAGGCAGATGGAAAGAGTAAATGGTAGTAAATTATGTTTCCTATTGAATTATTTTTCGTATCACAATCAGTGTAAACATTAAAGTTGGAGTGCATCTATCTCAATGGATAAAACTAGGAACAAACTATCAGACAAATGCATAACCTGAAACTGGTCAATATATGAGGTTGTCATGGTGATCTCAAGTCCTAGACACAAAGTACATTGTGATGCAACCATCTGGGTAAAAATAAAACATCTAATAAGTTGGATTTGTACGAGACTTTTGAACACTTGTGGAGATTAGTGACTTAAAACAGTCAGTTTGTACAACCCGTCGGAAATTTCTTGGCACCTCGAAAGAATACAATACCGCTCGCTACTACGGTCGGCAAAGAAAAGACAGTACAAGAAAGTTTATTTATATTTTAATAGATGCAGTTAATGTATGTTTTTTTATTTATTAATATGTGTCATGTCATACATTTACATACAAAGCAAAGTTAAAATAGTTTGTTGCGAAGTGACAAGACATTTCCCACTAGTTGTTTACAAATTTACAATCTAAATAAGTCTCAAATTTTAGGGGCAGTAGACTTAACTCACCTGGGAGGATTAAGTCTACTTTGTTAACTAAGGTTTATTCATTTGTCCAATAGTTGGTTCCTTAAACAGATGACGGCCTCGGCTGGAGTGAATTTCAGTATGGGAATAGGGAGTGAGTGGGCTCCATAAAGAAGAATAGCGCGGCCAGTAGCACGCAAGCCGCCACGGCGAGCAGACGTCACGCTCGTGCCGGTCGCGGCCCGCGCGAGCCTCCGCTCGGGGCGCACCGTCATTGAGTCGGCTTCAGTGCTGCCATTTTTCGACCACGGGCGCGCGCCTCTTGCCGAGACGTCGTGTACTCGAACCACAGCACGTTTGGTATCAACGTGGTGTCTCTTATCATTAGCATTTCAAACACTTTTCTGAAAACGTAAATAAAATGTTTCACTCGTAAGCCAGATCCAAATAATGACTTTTCAAATATGAGAAATCTTCCTTAAAACTTAATATATAGAGAAGGTCCTAGAAAAGGTTACTTGACAGCCTATGGAACACAGTTTGAACAAGTGAATGATAAGACAGGCAATCCCTTAAGGTTTGGACTCCGCCAAAGCAAAGAGATGTTTTTGGGATTTAGTACACATCCGCCAGATTCCAGTGTCGTCGTAAATCGAAATTTATGAAAATTTAGTTCACTTTCGTCGACTTTCTACCAAATGTGTAACAGAACGCAACACATGTCCATTTTTAATTTCGAGCTAGTTAAATTAATTAAAATCTTTTGCTTTTAACAAAGACAATACCATAGTGATCCATTTTCACAAAAATAAGTTTAGTTTTCAAAATGTAAAATGCATAGCCATAAGCCAGTCTATCGTAGAACTAATAGTAGAACTAGTTGGACTAACCTGTATTATTCAAGTAGGTGTTTACAACAAAACGATTTAGGTATGAGGGCTGTTGAATGCGAGATTAGATATTATAAAGGGATCTACCAACTAATTATCTGACGAAAGCGGAATTTGTCAAATGTGGAATTATACCATAATTGCCATTTACCATCAGTTTTAAAATTCTGACCTATACCGGAAAAATAAAATGATCTGACGAATGTGTTCTACATCGTTTTTGGAGATGTCTAGTCTAGTCCGTATGCGTCTCCACTTCGTTGGAATCACCTTAGCGAAGATTAATCTCCACTTTGAAGTCTGGCCTTGATTGGCCATCAAGTGGCCAGTGCAACATCAGGGGATCGCCATCAATTACGCGGTAAATGAAAGATTTCCTGTCATTTTCTTGTTAATGTGTCCATTATCAATCAACACTACAACTCTAAACCTAAACTCATGATAGGAGTTTTGAAAATACCATTCTTTTTGGAATTCATAGAGAGAAAAGAAATTGAAGTTAATTAAACATTAACTGAGGACACAATAAGAGTGAAATATTAGAAAACTAATACATATTTATTTAAATCATAGGTCATGTGATTAATTAATATATATCATATTTAAAATGGTTACAAACTATACTTACAGTGTTACCAACTGAGGAAAAAGTGGCGTTAGATATTTATGTACAACAATGAACCATATTGTTGCAAACATAAAGCCTATAATACCTCCTACAACCACCTGCAGAGTAGTGTGATAATGGAGATACACTCTGCCGATGCTTACAAGTAGAGCTAGTGTCATACAACCACAAACTATGATCACTCTCCATAGGGCTGATATTATGCTGTTGTTATTTATATGGTGCAACCTGAAATTTAAAAAATACATATGTAGTATTTTTATGTTTTTTTAATTGAACAACTTTCAAAACCAAAGGAAATGATGTAATATACTAACCTTATTAAAACAAAATATAGAATGTAAGTACTAAAAAACCAACTGAATTGAGCATGAGACGAAGGCATTCCATATTCATTATATAAATGTCCCCGTGACAATGGTCTTGCTTCACATATCATATGTTTTAATATTATATTTAACACTTCATTAAGTAATGTGCCCAAAAAGAAAGTAATCTGAAAAAGAAGTTTAATTCTTAAAAGTTTATACAAACTTTGTCACTATTATTACTTAGTACACTGAATAACAGAACTTATGCACTTTGTTTGATTAAAGAAAAAAACAGTCACAGCAACCCATCTTGCGGCAGTAGTCAGCCCCTTACAGAAAACCACCATGAAATAACAGTGTTTTGTGTTACTGTGAGTAAGGGATGCCAGAGCCCATTTCCCTATTCCTTGTCCTCAATTCCACAGTGGTTGACAGCACCTGTAACATTGCTTGTGTTTAGGCAACGGTAGACATCTACCATCAAGTGGACTGTCAGCCTGTCTGTCGAAGTTAACATAAAAATAAAAACACTGTTTCCGTTTTATATCATTTTGAAAATATGACTCACTGTGTGAAGATCTCTCCGAAATAAAATCAGAGCTACAAATCCAGCACCGATTCCAAAAGGAGATAAACTTATGAAGGCAAAAAACTTTCCCATCCAATCACCTGTAAATAGACATAAAAAATGTATGTCTCTAGCTGCTAGGCTTATTATTATAAAAAATTAATAAGATTATATATTATAACAAGGCAGTTTTGGCTGTTTATGTTGGTAGTGAAGTAGCATAGATTTCATGCAAGGTAATCTAGCACTGTTTAGTAAATATGTACTGTATGTATATGCTCTAAAATACCTTTTGGATATTCGACTAGTGTAAGCGAAAGTGGCTGCCATTCAATATCACCGTTGCTTAGAGTATTATCAACAGCTAACACTTTATCTTCCATGTTTATATTTTTCTAATATAGAAGTTCTACGTAACAAACGTCATAGAGTTTCTTATTATGATTTCAAACTAATATAACTTTAATATCAACATATTTATTATTATCTTGCAGACATTTTACTTATTTTTTATTTGGAAGAAATTCACAATTTCGCGACTTTCGCGTGCAAATTTACCAGCTCGAAACCGAGCGAGCAAATCCTTGCAGAGCGAACTGCGAGCGAGTGACACTGACAACTTAAAGGTTCCAGACTAGTTAGCTAGGAAAGACACACCACAAATTATCTTTCTAGTGACATTGAAGTTCATGTTTTTAGTCTGTGTTATATAGATTATTGACAGTATTACAAAAACTAAAAGTAGATAACGTAACAATATACTTTACTTAAATTATATTAATGGATGTGGTACAATTTACCCATATAGAAAGTAAATTGAAATTGGTTTTTTTTTGAAGATACCTTAATGGTTTCTCTGGTCTGAGGATCTAGAAAGTGATAACGTACATTTGCCTACAAACAAAAACTTAATACTAACTTAGTAACTTTTCCAAGCAACTCTTCCTAGCGAACGTTTGTTCAGTCTTTTAAGTCTGTAGAAGACTGCGGGAGAAGTAACCGGAAAATCGCTTCATGAAGGGGAGTAACGACCAGACAGTCTCCACAATATAAAAATATTTTCTTAGTTATCAAACTTCATCCACTTCTTCAAAAATAAAATGGCTATATTAAATTATTCACTTTATTATGTTGCAGCCCGTTTATCTTGTAAAACACCACTCACATATGAACTTTACTCAACCGTAATGCGAATGTTTTCTGGGCAGTGGCGAGTAGTTTAGCTACTAAATTTCTCGTCATTATACTAAATTACTAAAGTCAAACTAAAGTAGTCCGAACAAGCCTATAATGAGAATCAATTGCTCTATGTTATATGTTTGCTTATTTGATATTGTATGTTGTACAGACTACTGTATATATTATTATAGCAGTTGCATGTTGCATGCATGTTGCTTTTCTTAGTTGGTTCATTTCATTCACTCATCTCATGGTCGTTTCATACTTTCATAATTCTCAGTCATAACAAAGAAAGAACCTAACCCAATTATCTAAAGGAATATGTACCTTAGTTTTTTTTAAATAATCTATAATAGAATAGGGCATGCAAATTAAGTTATAGAAAATGGTTTTCTATTTCACTAGTAATGTGGTTTCACCACCGGTTACATTATTTATGGGTGCAGATAAACATGAAAGTAAGTCCTAATCTGTTCTATTTTTATAAATAATGTCCATTAATTGTACATTTTTAAAATGAAGGAACTAACAATTTCAGATGAAGACTTAATAAAATGGGGTTGGCCTGAGGATGTTTGGTTTCACGTGGACAAAATGTCGTCAGCTCATGTTTACCTTAGACTTGAGGCGGTAAGTTTAAAATCTTGACTGATTTGCTACCTATAATTTTATTTGTTGAATAAGGTCTCAAATACACAAGTGGCTTCTTAAATAATGTGAACCTTAATAGAAAGCATGTTTTATTCATTCCTTGTTTAATTATTTATAAGACTAATGCTTGCTCTGGTGCAACTATATTTGCCTGCAAACTGTTATCTTTAGACTGTTCTTAATTTGATTTAAAGTTTTTTGATATTAACTGACTAGTGGGTACTAGACACCCCATTACAGGAATGCCATTCTACTTTTTTTTAGTTGGGATTGTTGTATTATTGATACATCGTCATCTCACCCATAGGACATCCATTGCTTGACCTATGTCCATGGAAAGACCTATGTCTTTCCTATTTTTCACCTGTCGACCTGTGACCCTTATCAGAATTTGAAAAGTATTTAAAGGTCAGGATTGTATTGTTTCGGTATATACCTACTTAGTACCATGCAATATGTTAATATTAAAATAAATGTAAATCAAGCAAGGGTATCTCTAATTGGTAGAATATTGATATTTCTATTAAATTACATTTTTAGGGGCAAGCTATCGACGCTATTCCTAATGCAGTTTTAGATGATGCTTGTCAACTCGTTAAAGCCAATTCCATAATGGGAAATAAGATGAATGACATTGATATAGTTTATACAATGTGGTCAAATCTCAAGAAAACTGCTGGTATGGAGGTAATAAAAATTGTGATATCTACTAGCTCAGATAAAATAAAATCTTACTATTTTTACTTTGTTAAAATATTTACTAGTGAAAATGCTGAATTGCGTAATGAATGGGTATAAAAACCAGTCTTCAAAAATTAAAAAAGCAGGTTGTAATCACATTTTACCAGTAATTTTAACTTGGATACCAATAAAAGTAAATAATGGCATAACATGCTAAACACTAAATGTTTATAAAACTGGCTTCACTATGTTGTCTGCAAAATTATGTCTTTAGGTTTTATTTGGTCTAAGTATTAGTATTTATATTTATTAACTACAATTTGACTACAACCAAAATACATATATACATTTTTGATGTTTTTTCAGGCTGGTCAAGTGGCATTTCACAAAGATAAGGATGTAAGAAAAGTGAGAGTTGCCAAAAGAAGTAATGAAATAATGAATAGACTTAATAAAACTAAAAAAGAAGCTTTTCCAGATTTGAGACTTGAAAGGGAGGACAGAGATAAGTCTGAAAGAGAGGATAAAAAGAAAATAGCACGGGAGAAGAGAGAGAAAGAGAAGGAAGAAGAGAAACGAAAGAAAGATGAAGCAGAACTGAGAAGTTACAGCACATTAATGAAAAGAGAAAATATGTCAACTAATTATGACGATGGAAATGACTCAGATGAGTTTATGTGACTGCATTGTTTTGCCCTTGACTTGAATAATAAAAAAATAAACATATTTTTTTATATTTTAGCAACATTTATTCTGACAGTTTTCAAAGAGTTCACTACCCAAGAAGGTATTTCACTTTCGGCATAAAATTCGTTGACAAATTGACACACAAATTCAGGAAAGGTGCCATTTTCAATGTTTTCCCTCATTGTTCTCATAAGTCGCATCTGTAAAAAATAGTTTTTTTAATATTATAATCCAATTCCTTTAGCAATATGTTATTATTGAATTTAAAGCCATCTGCTGAAAGTATTTAATAGTGGAAATTCCGTTTGTTTCTTGTTCTTCTATGCAATAAAATTTATTCATATAAAAGTGGTCTATTTTCATTTCATAAACTAATGCTGTTCCAATCTGCTAAAATATATTCAAATTGAAAATGATTTTTAAAATTTTGACAAGACTTTGTATAAGACAATTCTTTTCTAGAAAAATTCATTTCACGATTTTTTTTTCTAATTGAGTCAAGGCAGCGCTTGGCGGCGATCTCACTTGATGTAAGGTGCAGATGCGGCCGAAAGTGGACCACGTTTACCTAGTAAGTGTCCATTTACCCTAGATTTGAAGACCTTGAGGTTGTAATTTCGAGGAAACGCAAACGCAGGCAGTGAGTTCGATTCGGACAAGGAAGGTGGAACTGTAATGCTATGTGCGTGACCGAAGAACGCTATCAACCACGAAGGGATAAAACCCCTATCCGCGCCTCGTGGTCCGCAAGTGGAACGGTTCCGGTTGGATTAGATCATATAGAATGGACGCACACTTACAATAGACAATAGAAATAGAAAATCGATAGGCATGCTACTTTTCGACGATGTTGCAGGCTTTAGACAGCAATGGCTTAGTTTTCAAGACATAGTCCATACAGAGAACAAGAAAAATTGCCCATGGTCCACCCAGGTGGACAAATAGGTGGACCACAGGCAATACCCGAAAAAAACTATAGGTATTTATAACGAGTTACTCTTGATGGAAAGTCACGAATTAAAAACTTATGCTAAAGGAAAAAAAGCTCATGTACCTGATATGCAATATTGTGTATTGAAAGAAGATGACAAGCAACAGTCTCCACTGTAACAATGCTGTGTAAATAAGCTCTTGTATATTTTTTACATGTCAAACAATCGCAATCCTTATCAATAGGATTTAAATCGTTTTCATATTGCTTTTGTTTCAAACTTAATTGTCCTCGATTTATTAAAGCAAAACCAAATCTCTGAAACAATAGAACATTAATTACTAAAAAACTTGGGAGACAGTTTGTTAGTCTTATGTATTGCTTGAGTATTAGACCATGAATCATGAAAATACCTAGTTTGAATCTGAATCATATTAAAGTATTCAATAAAGACCAGCGACTTTGGCAACGTGCTTATCGTAAGCATGTTCTATGCAAAAAAGATAATGGGAATTTTGGCAGGTACTAAAACTATTATGCCATGTATTTCTGGGTGGTCTGCCTATAGAATTTAATTTGAGCCATGTAACTGATCCAACCCATGTTTTAGAAATAATCTATTCTGATAAACCTTATCATTTTTTCAAAATTCGTAAGTACATATTCTAATGTAAAATGAATTAGTGTTGTGTATGAAAATACAATCATATTTTTCTTAAAATACAATGGCATAATATTTTACCACCTTTGATGAATTACGTTACTAACAAGATAGAGCGTCACCCTGTAATCATTGCGCCAAAAACAGGCCAACGTTTATATGCTTGTGTTCGTTTGTCACGCACACAATCTTTGAGACAGCTATGTCTTAAACTTCGCCATTTTATTTTTTTGTCTCTGTGTGCGTGCGTAAGTATACCAACTTATGGCACATTTCTCAAAAAAATGAAAAAAACTGATCATATTGTACTGTTCACGTAAGTAAAAAACATAGTAAGCAAAATGTAGATCAATCATCTTATGCGTGTTTGCACCTACAAAATCTACTGTCTGGGGTTTGGTAAGTAAATTCATGGTGCATATATTGAAATATATGTATGCTTAATTATTTAAAAGACATTCATTTTCCTCTGTTAGCCACAATGGTCTGGATCTTCAAAGCATACTTTCAACTTATTCAACTTATAGAAGGATAAAGACCTCCAAATTAGACTTACATCATTTGGCTTCATGCTCATTCTTTCTTTAAATCAGCACTAAATAACAAAGATCTTTAATTCAGATTTTTTTAGTAGGTATTATATTACTATTGATTGAAAATTTTATACTTACAGCAGTTCTCGTAGGAAATACGCAATCAAACATATCCACTCCCAAAGCAACACAAACAACAAGATCAATAGCTAGTCCAACCCCCATTAAATATCTTGGCTTATTTTTATCCAATATTCCAGTGCTTAGATGTACCATAGGCCAAAACTCGTCTTTTTTCTCTCCGCCACTATAAAAATAATAATTTTATAAACTTTTTTATATTGATGATGAAAATATGAATACATCAGTCTTTAAAGTAGGATTTAAGTTATAAAAAAAATATAAAGTTAAGTATTAAAAAGTTTTAGGTAAGTAGTGTACCAGTAACCACCCCCTTTCAAAAGACCACTGTGAATCTGTGGTGTTGCTTGTGTTATAGGTGACGGTTGCCAATACCATCAATTAGGCAGTCAGCCTGTCTGTCAAATATTAACATAAAAAAAGGCAATGAAAATAAATTTGTATAATTGTCACTACCTTAGGCCTCCAATTGCAAATCCATTTACATCTTTAGTCATGTGCTCCTTAGCGCTCTGTTCTCGTAACTCACTGTTTAGTAAACCTTGCACTATAGGAAAAATGTTCTGGTCCTCAGGTCTCTTGTGAGCTTTTATGCAGCGATCGAGCCAACGACTTGTTCTCTCAGTTGCAATTTTTATTCTGTCAAAATCTTGGAAAGTAGTTTGCACCACATCATCCAATTGCATTATTATATCAGCACCTGTAAAAATTAAGATTTAAAAAAATATTAACTAAGAAAATTTACACATTAATTATAACAATATCATAAATAAAATTATTAATTATAACAATGTCATAAAAGTTCTTGTTTTACCTATGCAGTTTTGAATTTCTATAGATTTTTCAGGTGTGAGCATAATTTCTGAATCGTCATAAGGCGATTTAAATTTAACTCCTTCTTCAGTGATTTCAGCAAACTTTAAGAGTGACACCATTTGAAAACCACCAGAATCTGTAAGGAGAGCCCTGTTCCAACCCATAAACTTGTGTAATCCCCCTGCCTTTTTTAATACTTCAGTTCCTGGACGATTTCCAAGATGATAAGTATTCCCCAAGATTAATCCACAATCCAACTCTTCCAACTGTTCCGGCAAAATACCTTTCATTGTTCCCTAAAATATTATCAATTTTTAATTGAATGAATGTACTTTATGTACATTCATTTTCATTAACTCTTAGAAATTTTTTATTAACCCTTTAACCGTTTGGTTTTGTGGGAGTTGTCGTGCCCCAAGCGCTTCACTCATATTTATTTAAAGAGGAATTTGTCATATACGGCTCTGGCGAAATGGACACAAAAATAATTGTCGGATAAATCAGACTGCCGGCTAAAGCTAATAAAAGCTAACGTAAATAAATGACTTGCAATAATGAGTGTGCAGTGTAAATCTTAAAATCTCTCTGACTGCAGCCTAAGTCAAATAAGAAGACAATCAAATTATCACAATAAGATTTTTAAAAAATAGGTCAAATAGTTTAATTACTTATTTAATTAACAACAATAATACAAACTTAATAATATCATTTAGTGACTCCTTCGCTGTTGGGTGGGCCATATTGAATTGTATTGTAGTGAAACTGTAATTTTTAAGACTAACCTGTGTGCCTACGGGCATAAAAACTGGAGTCTTAACGTTATAATGTGGAAGTTTCATTAAACCGCTACGTGCTCTAGAAACTTTACATTCTGCTTGCAGACTAAAAGAAAGTGCCACAGGTTTTGGACCCATTTTATTTGTAAATATTTAGGGATGTTTACTATCTCATGTAAATAAATGTAAAGTTATGGAATACACTTAATACTTTTAGTTAATAAATATTATGTAAGTAAATAAGCAGTTTATGGTGGTCAATTGTCAGCTAACTTCTATTTAAGTTTTTGTGAATTTAATTGAGGTGAGGTTATCTAAATATAAAAATTCACAAAGCAAAGCGCTTACATACATACAACTTACAAATCAAAATCTATAATCTATGGAGAGTAGAGGTAATCAAAATCATACGATTAAAATTGACAGTGACACAGACATTTGTTTGACAAGCATATAGAAGAGAAGTTGAGTGGGAAAATTGGAAAAGAAAGAGCTAGGGCAGACAAAGGAAATCCTAGATTATTTTGTTTTGATCGTTGTTTTTAATAGTATTAGAGATCATATCCCGTATTGTTGGATTTCACAAGCCAGCCTTCAAGCCTGTTAGTTTCTTAAGTCTTATAAGAAGCGTCGCAAGCTATGAAGCTCGTCAGAATTACAGCTTACCAACGAACGACCGCTCTTCTAAGGGGGGGCAGCTGCCCCTCCCTGCCCCTACCTCGCTACACCCATGTACATTATACGTAAATACATACAATATACACATTATGTGTGATTGCGTGTGTGTAATATGAGTTTTTTTTCTTGTTATTCCACATTATCACACGTGTAATCTCTGACAACCAGTTTAAAACTAAGCTCATATAGACGGCACTCGAAGCTAACATCAATCCAGTAAAAAAATCTATGTATACAAGGATATCCGTTTATGCGCTCAACCAACTCCAGTTGCACGCCAGCTACATTGAGTGACGGTCACTTGAAGAGATTGTTTCTGTTGCTTTTATTATCAAAAAACTCGTTTGAAATAAGTATAGTCTGTTTAGACAAAAGACTATACTTATTTCAAACTGTGAATGTATAACTGTGAATGTATATTGAAGTCTGGTGTCTAAGATACAGGCTCGGCCTAGTTTAGACGCTAGTACTCAACCTAACTGAATGAAATATATTGAATAAGTATTTATAAATTATATATTCCTATTGTATATTATGTGTATGTGTAATGAAATACTTATCAAATAAATTTATTATTATTATTATTATTATTATTATTATTATTATTATTATATGTATTTTGTAACATAGTTTCGCTAGTAAGCGCGCAACTCTCGATTTAAATCTTTAGTATATAGTATTCTGTGAGACCAGTGCTACCAACAAATTGCGTCAAGTGTATGGTATAATTCCGAATCGGCCATACACTACATTTTTCCTAACAATAAAATCTGTCAAAATACTGATTATTGAAAAATAAGGCGCTTAGATACTTAATTGTGCTTAATACACTAAAAATAATTTCTGAACTCTTCTTAGTTGAATTTAAATCTATAATATCACATCTGCGGGCCTATTCTCTATCTGTGGTTTTTAAAACCTATCGACCCTGTGTCGACATTAAATTGGAAATAATACTTCCTCAAAAGTAAAAACCACACAATAAGGCGTCAATAACTTCATCGACATGTATAACGACGGTAAAAAGACATTTTGACAAGTGCTTAGTGAATACCAAAGTAGAAAATGTCTATAACCGCAAACCACACATAGTGAATACGGGCCCTAATGCTGTCAGTGTCAGTCAGTCCCTAGATCATTGGCATTGGTCAGTCCTGTATGACCAGAAAAGGAATTCTAACCTAAAATATGAACTGAATATATTTGTGTTGTGTTTTTTATAGTACTAAGTTATTTAAGATTCAATGTCGATCGATTCGATATCTTGTATGTTAATACAAGATTTGACCACATATTCTATAACAGTAATATTAAATGAAATAATGGATTTAGATCAGCGGCATTAATATGTTTACAATAAATTGACTGTATGTTTTATATTAAGTATTAACTTTACTACAATAACTTCTTTTTGTAAAGAAAATGAGTTTAGATAAGGTAAGTTTTTGTAATACATTACTATTTAGATAGTTTACAAATAATTGGTACCTATTTTTTTTTTGTTTACTTCTTTTCCCATTTGAAGGGGTTTTACAATTTAGTCAACACGCAGAAAATGTGACGTAGCTTAGTGTTGAAAAGTCTATTTCTAATTATTATCTTCGCTACCAAGGTTCTGTTCTTAAGTAATATTTGTTGCATTATATATTATTTATTTTTTGTTTTTTATTTTATAGTATGAATAAAGTTACATTTAGTGATACTTATTATTTATATTATTGTTAATAATTTATTATGTTAAATATATATTAAGTAAGGTGTTTATATGATAGGTAAGTTACAAAGGATTTCTAAACCCAATTTTTTTTGTGTTAGTGTAGTTATATAATTTTAATTGAGGGCATAAATTGCTATTTATATTAAATTTCATAATTTATTCAAATTATGCTTAACAGAAAAGGAAGCAGTCATTAGGTAATTCTTTCAAAGAAAGTTTAGATCTTCATACCAAAAAAACAATCAAGTGTGGTGTGTGTGGACAAGTGACTTCAGAAAGAGAATGGGACCAGCATGTTCGGGAGGATCACTGTTTAATAGCTTGGAAATTAAAAGAAAGTTTTGTAAGTTTACATTTTATTTAAATAAATATTTTAAAGTTAATTTTTTCCCCTTAATAGTCCTTCACAGAAATCTCTAAAAGCATTAACAGACCATATACTAGCTGGTGCCCATGATTTCGTTCATGTTGAAAATATCTATCATCTTTATCACTGTTATGATGATGGCACCCAATTTTTTTTATATTTTTAGACCATCCCTTGGAAACCTACCATTATTTTTAGGAAAAAAGGTGCCCTATATGTTAATCCAGGTAATAAACTATCTGTGCGTGAAATTCCAGACAATCTATGCCAAGTCTGTACTTCACAGAATGTACTGGCAAAAGATAAGTAGCCAACCCATGTTTTAAAATAAATTATTTGCATACATTTCCATCTCCAACTCCAAATTTATTAAAATGTAAGACTTTAATAATAAAGTAATGACTTTTGTTTTCAGAACATAGATGACCCAGTTTTATTTGAGAAGCTCAAAAAAAAATTAAAATCTGAGAAATCATTAAAGTGCAAACTCTGTAATGTTGAAAAAACAAATGTGAAAACATTTTTGGAACACTCTAAAAAATGTTTATCAAAAATGAAATTGGTACTAATTTTTATTATTTATAGCTTTTAAGCTTAATAATTTTATTTAGCATTTCCTATGTATATATCTTTTATATTAATTATATCCACTACACAATCCTGACATATGCTTCGTTCAATGAAAATTCATTTTATAAGTTTTACTTGTGATTGAATAACTAACTTAATAATTCTCATTTAAAATGTTATAATTTATGTGGGAGATGGAACCTAAGTATGAGTGACAAAGATGAATGGATAGAAATGAGAGATAGATATAGAGAATAAAAAAGATGGAGGAAGCCTTGTAAGACGTTAAAAGATGTATTGTTTCTAAATTAAAATAAAAAGACTTAATGAAATTGTCTAACATTTACTCTGAGCATTTATCCCACGTTTATCACTTTTTATTAAATTTGTAGGTACGTCTGTAGGTACATCTTATTTTTTAAAATTTAATGTCTTGTCTCTTACTATTTCAGTCTCAAGAGACTACTACCAAAAATGGTTTACCAATGAACAATTATTCGTCAGTTGAAGTTGAAATTGAGGGAACTGTTAATAAATGCTCAGTGAGGTGTGGGGTCTGCAAGGTTGACATATATCCAAAGGATTGGGAGAAACATATATCTGAAAAACATGAATATATTGCATGGAAAAATGGAGAAACACCTATTGTGAGTTACTTATTTATTTGTAACATTTGCGGGGTGTATTAAAAATAAAAAATAAGTGTGTGTGTCAGCTCCGTCGCACGACTGGAGTTTACTCCTTACGAACATATATAAAATACATAATAAAAATTATAAAAACATTTATAACTAACGAATTAATATCAACGATATCTCTAGTGCTCAGGTGCCATCTAGTTTTCGCAAGGATGTATTATTACGTAACATATTCTAGTTTCAGAGACATATTCTCTGAAACTTCAGAGATATTCTAAAATATTCGAAATAGAACGTATGTTGTAAAAATTCGAAAATAGAACGTAACGCATACCATGTGACAATTTGTATTTTACTCTCATAAATTTTCATACCACGGGCTTATATATGAAAAAACTCCAAATACATTCAAAATCTTTTGAATATTTAAGTCGGCAGTGCACTTGCAGCACCTGAAGCGTTGCTTGTATTATAGGCAATGGTAGCCGCTTACCATCAAGAGGACTGTCAGCCTGTCTGCCGACATTAAAACTAAATCCGTTCACAACTTTCCGAGATTAGTGCATACATAAGTACATACAGTGCCAACAGAGAAGAAGGAGGACTTTATACTAGTACACTGATTTCAGAATCGCGATGATGAGGTGCAAATAAAGAAGCATTTGTACAAATTGAGCAAACGGTATAACGGACTGACCTGCAGCAAGTGCGGAGCTATACGTAAATATGTCAAGTCGTATCTGGGACACGTGAAAAGCTGCGAAGGTGTCAGTATAATTGCGTTATTTTAATTTCACTAGTAAATCATTACCTTAGATAGTCAATTCAGTGGCGTAGTTGGTCAAGTTTAAAAGAAGTTGCGAGTACGAATACAGGATGTCAAGAGGCGAATTACTTGATATTCCTTTATGCAGAAACACAACAGCATTTAACAGTGGTTTTCTGTAAAGCCGCCAAATTATCTGTTGAACCATTCATTGTTGAATTGTGTAGTAATTGTTGGACAAGACATCATCTCGTCAAAAATTCATCTCAGTGTTTCAAAACAAAAGTTTTTGACCAATGTGTGTTGCCAGTGATGACATATGTATGGGCCTCGTCAGAAAGCTCAAAGTCGCTCAACGAGCCATGGAGAGGGTTATGCTCTGGGTTACAACAAGAGATCGAATCGCAAATAAGGAGATCCGTAGACATACGAAGGTTACTTACATAAGCCGGCGTATCTGTAAGTTGGAGTGGCAGTGGGCAGGATGCATAGCATGAAGATTCTTGAGTGGTGGGGATGGACCGGCAATTTATTCAGTTTTTTTTTTTCTTATGTAATTATTTTATTAATAGAAAACCAACGAGGATGACGGTGCGGCAGAAACGGACGGGATGGAAGGTATAGAAGGGGAGGTTGTTTGCGGAGTGTGTTGCAAAAGGGTCGACGTCATCGACTGGTATCAACACATACCACTTCACAACTATCTCGCCTGGCCCAACACGCAGACACCGCTGGTAAATGTAACATTCTTTCTTTTTTGGTATACAAAAATATATATTTATAATCTTATATAAAATTCGTTGGATTCAAAATCAAGAAATAAGCTTTGCTTTACACTTACTTGATTCGCTTTATTTTACTATTCATTATTACACTATTTGTAAAAAAAACTCAACCAGCTACCGTTTTTAATTAAAAAAATAAAATAAAAATTTTAATTTAAACAAATGCTACAGGTGCTCCAAGTGTGCTGCTGCTGACCATAGCCATCTTTGAAAAGTTTATTTTTAAAGTTGATCCAGCCGCGAATCGAACCCGGGAACCCTGGAAAAGAGCGTTAAGGCAAGCACCCTAACCATCATCTAATTTTTTTTCAGGATGTAAACGACAATGACGCAGTATACAAGCGGCTATACGTGTTGATGTGTAAGCTGGGAAAGTTGATGTGCATTAAGTGTGGTGTGGAACGGAGATACGTCAAGTCCTTCTTGGAACATATAGCCACGTGTACGGCGACATTCGATTTGGAATTCAATTATGATGCCAACGTTAAGAAAAGAGGTAAGTAGAGTGGCCGCAATTCAGAATGACCGAACGATACCCTTAAAGGGTTGGGTATTGTAAACTCACCACCACACAGTTGTGGAAAAATTTCGTTCTACAAATTTTACTAATGTGAAAGTTTATAAAGATTTGTCCAAATAGTAGTTTACTAGGGGCACTCGTGTTCAGAAGAGTTATCATTTCAATATTTATATAAATAAGAGTATGCTAGCTAGATGTTACCAGTTGTAGTTTAGTATCGGTGTGTTGTCTCGCTGGATAAATGGCGTGCTTATATTTTACTATAAATCATTGTATGAAGTATCTAATCATCAATATTTTGTGTATCGGGTGAAAGAATATAACATTGTGTGTTGTATTATTTATCATTTCTGGATAGGCTTTCACCCGTAAAACTCAAACAACTAGTACCGTCAAACGGGATTAATTTGACAGGGTTTTCAGTTTTTTTTTGTTCCTAGGACGCGATTTTGATATTTTGTTTTTATCTCTATAGTACAATTAGTCCTCTGGCTATACAGTCCAATGCTCAAATGGGAAAAAATGAATTCTAGTTTTTAAATTTATTTTTTGTAGGTGTCAAAGTTACACAGAGTGAGGGGTTATTTTGACATAGCATTGAAATGCACTGCAAGTCAAAGTAATCACTTAAAAGCTTACATTGAAAGCTTTCTTAAAGCTTTTTAAAAACTTAAAAGCTTACAAAAATAAGAAGTTTGATTCATCATTTTGAGTGAAAATTTTATGAAAATTGAATAAAAAAGACCAAAATAATCAATATTTCTTTATTAAGAACCATTTTTTTTTCGTAACAATAGGGACCTTAAGAAATTAACTTAGGAATAGAGATACTTTCAGTAATAACGAACAATTAAAGTTACAGTTACTTACATTAAAGTACTGAGTAGTTGCTTAAACCAAAAAGACACCAACAGACCTGTTCTAACCCATTGTCAATTTAGCCCCAAAATCTGTCAATGTTCCCCTAGAAGTCAAAGTAACCCCGTTTGACGTTAAATTGCGTTGACAATCATAAACTGGGAAACCTGCTTAACCACTCCGTTACAGAATAGCAATATAAAATAGCAGCATATTCACCTATCCTTCAATGTTTTACCTATCAAGGCCTAAGTGAACCAACAAACTACCTTCCCACTTTTATTAAAAAATATTTGGATGATACTTCACATGCATCGATCATAGGATTTTTTTAATTATGGTAATACATTTCCGTAAAACTTTATTAGGCGGGCTTGGGCATTACTCGATACCCCACATTTTGCCCCTTAGAAATTAGGTCTGAGGCCTTACTCTAGCAGAAAATGCTTCTAATTTATTGAAATTTCGTGCCTTTGTTTTCGTTCTTAGATATCTTCGAATGCGCCGTTTGCCATAAGAAGGTGTTGCCCCAGGATTGGGAGAAGCATTCAATTGAGGAACATTATAATATTGCTTGGATAGTGGGCGAGATTCCAATAGTGGGTACATTATTTTATTTATTTATAATAACAATTTTTGTTGTTTATTACTTTCTTGTTAAAGTGATCTTTTTTGTTTGTAGGATGTTAATAATCCACAAATAGTTAATAAATATTTAAAAGAATATAGAAGACATAAGAGTTTTGTTTGTAAATGTTGTGGCATGTCAAGATCGTCTGCGATGGGATTTTATGCCCACGTGATAACTTGTGGCAAAACTGAAGAGGTAGGTAGTGTACTAATGCTATTTTAAATATTTTTTCAATTTTTTGTAAGCCTGAGTTTTTTTGTTTGTAAACCGATGAGAACGAAAAAAAAAAACACTGAATGTTAAGTGAAGTAACATTCAGTGTTCAATTCTAAAAACTATTTTTTGACCTCGGTAAAAATATTCAATGTACGGACACGTCTCGTTTACGATTTGATTATAATGTATTGATTTAAGTAATAAACGGTGTAATTTTTAACAGGAGTGTGAAGTGTACAAGATCACGTGTGAAGTGTGCAATAATAAGATACTGCACATAAACAAAGCGCCGCACATGAGGTTCCACAGAGACCAGGAAGAGGCGCGCGAGAGAAAGAAGTTGCAAGCGGCCAAGAGGGCGACCCAGCAGGACGATGACGTCATCACGCCTCACGCCAGACGTCGCGCCGCCGCCAAGTATAATAATACTAAATATCTTCACACATTCCACACACCACCATCTATAGTCTGTTCGCGTTAAGAATGCAGTGAGTCATCAGTGCAACGGCAGCGTAAAGGTGTACTCACAGTGGAGTTAAAAAAACAAACAGATTATATTTTGAAACATATAATCTATTTGGGTAAAAATTAACTTAATTGTCTTAAATAAAAATAAAGTCCTAATTAATATATTTTAATCAGTGTCAATGGAATCTCCCTTCGTATTGATTATAGTGTTATAAGTATTTAAAAACATTGTCAATTAGTCATCTTTCTCCACTATGAATTATCGCGCCACTTTTATTCTTACGAATGTGTGAGGTATTCATTTTTTAAATTTTAAAATTGAAGATAACGCACGTTAACGATACAACCGTTTCGTTCAAAAGTCTGCCTTCAACTAGTCATTGTGAACTTGACTTTCTAATTTTGAGCGACCTGATTGGTTAGGGGGCGTGGCAAGACCGATGGACAACGATGACTCACTGCATTCTTAACATGAATATAGTATAGCTAGTTCCACACTAAGCAACTTATGCTTCTATTACGGATACCAGACAGTTGATATGCTACATAGATTACTTTTTTTTTTGTAAATACATACATATTATAAATACAAACATCCATAACTCAGGCACAAAAGTAAAATATTAACATATAAACATTTGCCCCTAGCGGGATTCGAACCTGCGACCGTTTGTTTAACAGCTAGGGTTACTAGCCACTGGACCAAAAAAGTATGAAGCACGCTATAGTTAAAATTATAAACTAACCCCCCGACTTCCTATTGAGCCCAAACACGCTAAATCTGTTGTAAACACGTACATCTTCACAAACTTACGTTAATATAAAACGAAATAAAATACCTACCTTTGAAATAGTGAATTTTTCTAATGGGTGAATACTTTCCAAAAATTAATTAATTAATAATAAAATTGTAAAAATTTTCATTATAAGAAAATGAAGATGATTATAGCTGGTTGTTTTTTTTCAGAGCACTCGGCGTCATCAAAAAGTACAAATCTGGAAACTCCGAGGTATTTTTATTTTATTTTAGAATAATTGTCAGAGTAACTAATAAAATTTTGACAATATAAAAATAGGATTACACAATAAAATAACATTTTCTCACAAGAGAGGACGGTAGAAAGGCTGATAATTTACTTGGTAGGAGGTGGCGACCGTCACCTGTGCACTGCCTTCCGTGCAGGAAATTTTGTATACAGCATAGTTGAAGAAGCCTCAGAAACCATGAGGAGGCAGTTTGTACCAAAGTTTGAGCGTTCGTGTAATAACTTTTTTGAAAGCACGAGTAACTTTCACGAATCATGTATTTTGTCCCGTAAATATTATAGTATTTTCTAACGTTCAACAAACCTCATTTTATACTGAAATGCTTTGAAAGGTCACCAAACTCATAGATACATCAATTCTTATCTTCTGAACATTCGTAAATAGCAAATAACACATCTGAATGAGTACGTTTACGATAGCCATAGCCGAGAAGTTACAGTGTTTATTTCTATTGACATTGAAAATTGTTATAGTTTGCGCACCAATGTCCAGTGTGTCGTTTTGTCACCGACGACGAACAAGAATTCAAGGATCACGATTGCCGGAACGAAAACATGAGCGATTCAGAAGGAAGCGGATCAGAGAACTTTGACCATTTAGAGAATCAGTCCAAGGAGGAAGAATCGGATGAGTCCAATGTGGATTCTAATGTTTCCGACGAGGAGACGGTCGTGGTTCAGAAAAGGAAACGCTGCCCAGAAAAGACTTGTGAGTATCACTTTGTGGCAGGGCACGCTACTGTTTTTCGATGACATTTGGGCAGCCCGTCTGGCGGCAGTAACCACCCTCTTTACAGAAGACCACCGTGAAATATTAGCATGTGTGCTGTTATGTTTTGGTATGTTAGTAAGGAATGCCAGAGCTCCTTTCCCTATTCCTTCCTAATTCTTAATTCTCGGTCGGCAGCGCACAAGCACTAATGGTGATTGTGAAATAACCCACTAGCCTATCTGCCGTTATTTATTAAAAAATAATAATAATAGTAGTAATTATTTAAGGCTTTCATCCCAAATTATAATTCGTTCAACAATAACTTCTATA
Organism: Synanthedon myopaeformis; assembly: GCA_944738685.1. NCBI lineage: Eukaryota > Metazoa > Arthropoda > Insecta > Lepidoptera > Sesiidae > Synanthedon > Synanthedon myopaeformis. Next base: position 8,081,174 of record OX122915.1, read on the forward strand.
TGTGAACTTATATTTGTATATGTATAGACATTTAGGTCTTTGGAAGTACGAATGTTTGCTACTACAGTCATATTAATATTAATTTAGTAAAATTTAAAAATATATTTTTAAGTAGTTTTTTTTTTAAATAAGTACCTACCTATGTTTTTCATTTCTTAATTTTATATTTTATTTTCGCAGCACTTGGTTCGAGAATTGAAAGGATACCTTTTAAAATCAACAACTTTAATTCATATCTGAAGCAAAGTGTAGAAGATTTGTAAGTACAGAACAGTTTTGTTGGTTGCTTTTAATATATTAAGGTTTAAACTATGGAATTGACCTTTTGTGCTGAAATGTTACAAAAAAAAAAACAAAGATATTATTTTGTATATTCGTTGGCTTTCGTACATTTTACGTGTAAGGGAAGAGAAGGATGGTTATTAAATTAGTTTAAAAAATGCACTCTTGAGTATTGGACAAACGAAGTTGCTGAGTTTCGTTCACTGATTGCCTATATACTAATGATTTTTTTGTCTAAATTTTAGTGAAAGATTGCATATTGCATCTGAAACTTTGTTCGAAAACTGGCGAACCTGTGAATATGAAATGGTACCGGAGGATCAAATATCAAATTATTTGCCAAAACTAGAGTCTTCTTGTAAAGTGAAGTTTTTGAATGGCGATTGGATTACTTACAAGAGATTTGAAGTTAGCGATAAGTATGGTATGTGTGAAAGTTTCTTTCTCTTATTTTAATGTAAACAAAACACCTGTAATGGTTACACAAATGAACATTTATTACAGAGAAATAATAAAGTGCGTTCGGACGAAATCCTTTGACAATAAACTGAATAAATGGTGTAATCGTATTCTAAGCAACTTTACACTATTGCGATTTTAACTTTATTGTAAAGGTCGTTAATTTACCTTAACTTATTGATTCCAATTGCACTATTTGTCAGATTTTGCAGCAAGTCGCAGTGGGTTGCTACTGTTGCTAGTGTTAGCACCCTCTACTTCGAGTACATTAAATAAACCACTTTATGTTTGACCAAATACTTTTAGCGTCAGACCGATATCTCAGAACTACATTTCTAACTATAAGATGTGCGGAGTACGACGAGACGACGACCTCTCTTCACGAACACGTTCATCCAACTGTTGAGACCTCTTTAATACCATGCTACCGAATGAATCTGAATGAATGAGAACCTCTTTTTGCAACGTCATAAAGCCCTTTTCACTATTCTTTCGGCCTTAATCAATCTACTTCAGTCGCAGGCGCTAACACTAGTAAAAAACATTGTTCTCGATAAATAATCGATGTCGTTGTGGTGTCGCTAGGATTGAGCTTGTTCACGGGCGGCTCCATTCAACGCGTGGCGTGGGCGCCGGTAGCGGTGCAGGGCGCTGAGGAGGAAGTGGAAGGGGAAGAGGAAGGGACGCAGAGCTACGTACTGGCGGTGGCGACGCACAGCACGGCCGACACGCCGCGCTACGCACAACACGACACACCGGCTCATTCGGCCGCCATTCAGTTGTGGGATTTCGCTGACTTCATCACGTTAGTTTTCTTTTATTTACCTAATAGGTTGTGTGGTTCATATATTTGAAGAAAACGTAATAAATCACATGCACTGGACAGGAAATATTAACATAACATATATGTTATATCAACTGCTATGTTCATACGTAACAATATACCTTTTAAATAACTTTCTCAATGCATCCAACATTGAAATATTTATTATTTTCTAAACCTTCACTAGTTTCAAGCCTTTTAAAAACTTCTGCCACTATTATAACCTTGAACCAGAAAACCATTCAAACCTCCTTCCTTCATTTTCATCTCTCTTACCCTGATAAAATTTGACTATAGTCAACACACAGTCATCCCATCGTGTTCCACCCAGTATCAAGTGGACAGGATTGACTTAGCTTTCGTATTAAAAATTAAGAATTAGATGGACCTTTAAACAATTTGAAAAGAATATCAATACAATATTTGCAACGGTCACGGACGGCATGTTTTTGACGCACCTGTGACTATGTGATTGTGTAAGAGAGACTGAGTCATATAGAAGTATGATCCTTCCAGAGAGCCGCGACTATCGCTGTGCTTGTCGCACGATTACGGCACAGTGTGGGACATGTGTTGGTGTCCTTCGGGGGCTCGCGACCAAACGCGGCTTGGACTACTCGCCGTGGCCTGTTCAAACGGATTCGCTTATATCTTCTCAGTACCTCATCCGTCTACGATGAAAATGAAGTAAGTACTTTAAAATATATTTCTTTTAAAATATCATTTAACTAAAGTGAAAACTTTTAGGCGCACTGTGCATCTTGTTGTGCAGTCAAAACAGTTCCTTGCCACTTCGAATTTCTGTTATACACTTTTCTGCTTGTTTCATTTTTCAGTCCTGTTTCAGCCAAGTTAAAAGTTTCATCAGTTAATATTGTATTGTTTCAGTGATCACATATATTTTAAATTAAAACCCGTTGTGCAGTTAAGAATGTCCGCTGGCGAACGAAAAAAATATCAAGCCACTGCAATATGTTGGTCAACGGTGAGGAGTCCTTTGTTCTATTTATCGGAGTTAATGCTTACGTTAATACGATTAATTTGGTTAAAGAGACATCCGAGGATTTAAGAGCAATAAAAAAAAATTTCACGAAATATTAAGTGATATTTTTTAATATGTTTAATGTGACCGGAATTCATAAATAATATATTTTGTATGAATTTGTAGCAAAAAGGCCACGGTTTAATTGTGGTCGGCTACTCGGACGGTTCGACGGCTTTCTACGATTTATACACTGAGTCTCCGCTGCTCAGGTCGGAGGAGAATTCTGTCACCGTACTATATCCCTATCACGACGAGCGGCCCATAGCCTCTAGCATAACAGGTATGTCATTCATAAGAAATTACATGTCTCCAAATATTTGTGAAAGATCGATTAATTCATATAAATTGATTACCCAAGGAATGTTAATTGTCGTTTAAAACAAGGCATAAAAGTAGCCAAAAGTAGCTATTAATTGATATTTGTGTTTACATAGTCACAATATGTTGCTCTTCAAAGTGTTGTCAGCTTTTATTAAAACTATATGAAAAGTTTACACATATAACTCTTGACACACATTATCATTCATATAAGTATTTCGCAGATGACTATCGACTTCCATATTAGACTCTTCCCTCTTTAGGGATATAATGTGTTGCAAGAGTTCACAGACTGCGGTGACTGCTTACCATAAGGCAGGTCGTACTACGCTTTTTTTTCCCATTTTAACAGTAATTTTTTTTTATATAAACGACAGTAACCACCCGCTTACAGAAGACCTTTGTGTTTCGGTGATTGACTAAGTAAGGGATGCCAGAGCCCATTTTCTTATCCCACTACTTGCAGTACATGTGGTGTTGCTTGTGTTATAGGCGACAGTAGCCACCTACTGTCAAGTGGACCATGTAAACCTTGTAAAAACAGAAAAAAGTATGGATCGTGTACGCAGGTGTGGACGTGTTCCCGCGCGCTGTGTCGGAGACGTACGCGGGCGCGTACTGCGCGGCGTCGCCCGTCGGCGTGGTGTGCTCGGCGCGATCGGCGGCGAGCGTGACGCTGGCGCGAGTGCACTCGCACACGTGCGCCGGCCGCGCTGCGTTCATGTCGCACTGGCCCGCCGTTGTTGTCTCCGGGGACGATGCGCTCAGTCAGTTCACCTTCTATATCCTAGTATACTATACATAGTATAAATTCAATTTGCTTTCACATCAGATATTGATGCGGTTTCACCGTCAGTTAGTTACTTTTTCAATTTCAACAATACAACATTAAATTTCAAACTTTATTACTTTAATAGTTTATTGTTTTTGGAACATAGCGTATGCGTAAGCAGAAAATCGTGTCAGAACCCTAGACAGGAAAACATTAAAAACACTTACAATTCTTATTAGGTTAAATATCTAAAGTAGTTCCTCAAAGTGGCCACCTTCAATTTGTAGGCAAGCCAATAGCTCTCTGTACCACCTGAGTCGATGAGAACGCCTTATTTCTTCGGCGGCCCACATAATGGATATAGTTTGATTGAACACTAAGTAAATAAAAATTTGTAGTGAACCAGTGTGTGAACGAAGTGGAGTGGTGGGGCATGGGGCGGCGTCTGGGATCCTTGAGCGCGTGGTGCGACTGCGCTCGCTGCGGCGTCACTGCGCTCTACACGCCTCCTTTACTGCGCGCAGCCGCTCTTCACCCCGCAGCCACCAATCAGCACAGACAGGTCTCCTTTCTGTTTTCATCTAGTACTAATACTAATATTATAAAGAGAGAACATTGTGTATTTTTGTTTGTAATTTTGAAAATTACATTATTTGGCCTACCGTCTCTATGTCATAATACGGCTTATGGACGTCAACATCTGATTGTCAACAACAAAAAATACTTAAATAAACGGAGTATTTATTGTTAAAACTAGTGAAAGTTGAAAATTGTAACACAAAATAAATGTATGCTATTCATATTGCCTCAGATCCTTGGAATGCTTCAAATGACTCCACTGAACAAAAAACGAAAAATAAATGTATTGAAAGATGAGCTGACTTCTACACTAGAACCCACCACTTACGAGGACGCCATCAGCAGGTACGGCGTAGAGTTTGGCGTTGTCACTTCTGATAAGGTAAGCTACATTGACATCATATTTTTATAGAAAATCGGACAAAATTATGATTTTACAATAAAATATTTGATTTGCTAAATTTTTAGTCATCAATTCTATATATTTTTTTATGAGACAAATTTGAGAATTTCAAATATAAATTGTTTTCAACGATTGGTAAGGGTACTTAGGTTACGAATTATTAGGCAAAGGTTATTCGCTGAAACTTTGATAGCCCATTTGATTTTAATAATATGTAATTTTTCAGTGTCAATTAATCAAAATAACATTGTTTTGATTAATTGTCTTTCGTACCTTGCATTATTTGGAACAATTTGTAGAATGTTCTACGCCAAAATAGTAATTATGCAAATTGCGCTAGACATTGCGTCTTTCTATTTCATAGTTTAAGTCATAGTTTAATGCACAATTTTTTGTACCTTATGTATGTATAGAAGTGAAAGGAGAACTTGTTTGATGACCACTGCTTGTCTCTCAGGGTGCCGAGGATTTAATATTGAGCAAGACAAACCGTTGGAGTTCGAACCATGAACGTTTCCCATTGGCCGACGTGACTTCTATGGCATTTTGCCTTTCGTACGGTAGACACCATAACACATTGGCAGTGGGTACGCACTCTGGTTTGCTTTTCGTTATTGACGTCAAAGTTTAATTTAATGAAATGTAAATGTGTATGCTGTATAAATAATATTTTTTAATAAATTTAAATTAAATTAATGAATTTGTTGATTCCATCTTTGTCTGTGTACAAGACGCTGTAATATTGTTTTTTTTATATACAAAGTCACAATTGTATATTTAATTAAAAGTATGCATTTTGTATTTTCCATTAATGATGTTTGTGTATGTGTATGTTGTTTTAGAATATAATTTATTTTCTTAAACGATAAATTATTAAATAAAAGCTTAAAATAATATTGTATTTTATTTCTGATTGATTTTTTTATATGTGAAAATTAATTTATCTGTACGAATCTGTCCGAAATAAATAATCGTACAAAGGTCCCAAAAGTGGTTTATTTGAAAATACGAGTATTTTATTAGTTTTACAAAATTTTTATCATACTCAAAATATTCGTAATATTGAAAAGAAAACGGACAAGAAAAAATAACTGCTCTCAAAAATTTAAATGTTTCAGTATAGTAATTAATTAACTATAAATCTTTGGGGTTAATTCACCCCAAGGTTTGTTAAATCCATGTGTTTTGAATTTTTTAATAACATTTTATTTGAACAGAGTTCTCTAAATATTTAACATAAAATAAATGCCCGTTATTTTATAAGCTGAAGATGGGTAAATACTGGTAGATGCTGTGCCGGCCTTTACATGTTAGGATTGTAAATACATTTTTTAAAGTCCCTGTTTCATACTTGCTTAGTTGCGGCAGGTAACAATAGCCGGAAATGCCTGCTTGCAGTGTTTTGGTCTGCTTATCCGTCCGCTATTCTTATGAATACAAAAAATCCAATGAAATAAGTACAATCGCGTTCAGAGATCATATGGTACAGCCAAGCGCAGTGCAGTCGATGCGGAATATCATTGGCCATTGCTCCATTTTGTGATCTTGGCGTAGTTGGCGAGAGTCGAGTCTCGTCTCGCTTGCGGCTAGACGCCAGTAAGAACGCAACCGCGTCGGGCGTAGGACGTGTCGCAAGATCAGATATAAAGTTTGATTTCGTGAGCGCGGAAAAACTTGAATCGAAATAATATTTTTAATTTAAAAAACACAAATAACTGAAATAGAGCAGTTAATAAATAAATATTTTTTTGCGCAAATTCTCATTTGTAAACCGCAGTAGTAATGATCGAAAATTATTAATAGTGTTAAAAAAGTATTTGTAACCGTAATTTTGGGTCGTAAGCATGATGATGGCAAGTGCAAAGCTAGTGCGGGACTGTAGTTCAGAGTTGAGCTCTGATGTGAGGTCTCTGTCTGTTTCCTCCTCGACTGAAGAGCAGGAGTCCACCACTACTGAATCGGAGTACTCCGAGGAGGAAAAAGAGTATGAATTAGACGATCTGCAGATATTAAAAACTATTGGTAAGTTTTTTAACTTCTACTATTTTTGACTTTTTTAACAATTTCGAAGGTCAAATAGAGAATTAAGATTTTTTTGAGGTTTTTGACGAGCTCGTTGGATGAGTGGTTAGGGTGCTTGCCTTAACGCTCTGTTCCAGGGTTCTCGCGTTCAATTCTCGGCAGGGTCAACTATAGAAATGAACTTTTTAATGTTGGCTCTGGTATGGATCTCGAAAGTAGTGGCAGTTTATACTGTGTTTCGGTGAGTGAGTAAGAGATGCCAGAGCCCATATCCCCATCCCAATGAACCTTATCTTCAATCCCACTATGGTTGGTAGCGCACTTCCAGAACCTGTGGCGTTGCTTGTGTTATAGGCGACGGTACTCACCGTCATGGACCGTCAGTGGACCGTCACCCTATCTGTCGACCTTAACATAAAAAAAACTGCAGTTTCGTTACTTGATATTTTTGAAGTGCAAACTCCTTTAGGCGCAATGGGCATTTTTGAGATGGGAAAAAACCATTGAACTCGTTCCTGAAAATGCTTATATATACTGTTTTTATATGAGTGCATGTAACTGCTGTTAATGTGATCTCGTGAGTAAGAAGACTTATAAGTGACTAGTATAATTAGGTTAGTATTATAGGGTATCGGCGATCACGTCATTAAATATAATTACATAAGTTAAATAATAAAGTTGCAATTACACAAAGCCTTTCACTGTTTCTAAAGTTTACTGTATTACGGAGTTATAGCAAACGATTCTACCTACTTATTATCTATATTATAGATTTTGTATTAATATTATAATGAGAGAAGATTTGATTTTTGTATTTATGTTTGTAATGGATAAACTCAAAAACTACTGGACCGATTTTAAAAATTGTTTCACCTATAGAAAACTACATTATCAGCGAGTAACATAGGCTATATTTTATAAGTTTCGCGGGCGAAGTCGCGTGCAGCAATTAAAACAACGAATAATAATTTATGTACGTAGCTGGAACAATGTTTGTCATGTTGAAAATCGGGTAATCGCGATTCTCTTTAAACATAGCTTTATGTTGTAATTTACATATTATGACGAATACATTATGGGTTTATGGTTTATACAGAATTTCGTAAACATAATACGATAATAGATAAACATTAAAGACGTGAAACAGCTTTTTTTTCATTTTTCAATAATGTAAAAGTATCTACGTTTAACATTTCCTGCATAAATACAATTTGATAATTTTTATTTTTATTTATTTTCTTAGAAGTAGATTTGTAAATTTTGTTTGAAAAATTCAACACAAATTGTACTCAAGGATTCAAAAAACATTTTACTGAATGAAATTTTCTAAAAGAAATGTGAAATTTGAGGAAATATTAAATTAAGTGTATAAAATAAAAAGCCTGTTAAAATAACTGTTAAACTAAACAAATAAAATAAATTTATCTTTAACCACTAATATTGTGTTATACATAACTATAAGAGTAAAAGATATTCACAAAATGTGCAGGTAAAAAGGAGAATGCACAGAGGTTGTATTTCAAGTCCTTGTCCCGTTCGACCCAATTTCCCCGATATGTAGGTCAGGGACGATTGAGCCTCGTTCTCTTGTGAAAACAGCTGAGAGCGTCGACGAGTGACGTCAAAAGTCAAGAAACATACGTAAAAACCTCTTGAAATATTTTTAATCAATTAATAAAATAAACAAATAATAACATTTGATTTAACGATGAAGGAAAACATATTCAGAGAAACTTGCGTGTGTGAAGATTTTCACAAGCTTCAAAAACATCTGATATAATGTTAATCCGCAGTGCTAATCATGATGATGGGCCTTTGACGCAGAGAGGCTTGCCCCTACTTGCCATAATAGAAGCTTTGTAAACTTTATTATTAAATGGACTTTGTTATGATACCTAATGGCCATAATGGAAACGTTAGACAAAATCTATCTATACTAATATTATAAAGTGAGATTGAAGATTTGTATTTTTGTTTGTAATGAATAAACTCAAAATATACTAGTACATTTAAAAAAAATTTTCACCCATAGAAAGCTGCATTATCAGAGAGTAACATATGCTATATTTTGTCTGCGTATCTTTATAAATTGTAGCCTATATGTTATCCTGACGTATAAACTATTAGCTTTAATAATGATAGGTTGAGTAATTAAGGCGTGAAAGCGTATTAATAAATAAACAAACTTATTTTCGCATTTATAGTATTAGTTGGCATATAATTGTAAATTTTCATCAAAATCCTTTCAGTAATATTTGCATGAAAGAGTAACAAATAAAGCATAGCATACATTCATTCAAGCATTCGCAATGATAATAATATTTAATTAGTAAGATATAGGGTTTATTTTGTCTTACCAACTTCATATGTACCCGTAGCTACTGTAATTGAGAATTATAGCAGAGTATTCTATATTTAAACAAAGGTGTAATAACTAGAAACTATCTCCGTTCAGATGTCGGACAGGACAGCATAATAACGAAGGTGAAACAGAGCACAAAACGTCTTGACGACGACGGTACGGAACTGTGTAGTTCGTGTTCCAGTTGCAATCATCACTAGATAATAATATGTAGATAGGAGTAGGTACTTACTAGGTGTTACGAAACTACTGTTCCCACAAAACCTCCATGGGCAAATATTATGTGCCTACAGTTTTAGTTTCAACACCCCCATCAAAATAGATCTTTGTTAAAAATCCTATGTTATTTCTACTCAGTATGACTTCTATATCCTTTGTTATGTAGTAGTTTTAACTAAGTACTGCAGGTTGTAATACTGCTAGTCTATTTATAGGTATAATTTTATATAACGAACTTAATATCCTATTATATACTTACCTAGCAAGATAAAATTGACTAAAAATGTAACTGCAAAAATCGAGGTATATTTTGAATGATCGATTATAATATAACTAGCGAACTGTCTCAATTATTACAATTAAATGTAGAAGGATTATTCAATCGTAATAGAAAAAAAAGCATCAAAATCTGTTGTCTATTTTGAAACCATTAAACGGACAAACAGGACAGACTCGAAAAGCGTCTTTGTGCAAAATATATTAATTAGCGAGAGCAATCAAGACGCAACAATTTCTATCTCTTAAAAAATGAATACGTATGAGAGAAATGCAATATCAAAATATGGTTACGTTCGCGCACGCAAAGTAAGTATTGTGTATTGTTACGCGCGAATAGCATCAGATATGTGGGTCAGTGTGTCGTTCGACAACAAATAAACAACGCTAATGATCGAATTATATATTATCACTTCATATCTGCGGGCGAAATTTCATTAGTAAATGTATTTTTAAATTAAGTAAAACCAAGCTCATTTTGGAAACCTTAACTACTTGTGCCTTGTCTTGGTGTTGCACACGTGTTGCACAGATATGTATCTAACATCCTATCTATAATAATATCTAATGGGTTGTATGCTGATCCGTCACACTCTCACATAAAAAATACATTTAAAGTGACTATATTTTAAAACAATGTGCAGCGTTCTCGTCTCGTGCATTGTTTTAATCTTAAGTAAGTAATGTAGTTTGAACGAAATGTTCCTACACGGAAAACAATCCAGCAGCGTTTCGCTTTTGTTAGAAAACAGTGAAATTGGTGCACAGTGTTTGTTGAATGCGCACTGCTCTCATAATTCACGCACACACAAGAGCAAACGAAGAAAGCCGGTGAGGTTAAAACAATATGGTCAGAGAGAGGGCGACACGCTCGTCCAGACGGAACTGGGTCGCGTCTCGCTTCGTCATATTTGTACAGTAATTCGCTTGCTTGTTGTCTAGATCTACCAAAATGGTTTTACATTTATCATTATGACTAACACGTAACTGCTCGCATTTGTATGGCCTGATCAATAAAGTTATTTTATTTATTTATTTAATTATCAAAATTATTATTATATATCATTAATTTAAGCATGCAAACTGCATTTTGACGATTCAGTAACAAAAGCAATTTTTTTCATAATATATTTGTATGATCTCAATAATGTATATTTTAATATATTTATATCTTAATTTTAAATATCTATTTTTCTAAGAATTGGTAGTTCTTTGGTGGCGGCAATATAATTTTCCAGTTCAATAAGTACGCGTCATTAAAGTAAATTACCCAGTATTGAATGGGGCCACGCTAATCAAAGAGAACCCTGTTTTTATTTATAAGTACCTAAGTACCCAGAGAAAATAAATGTAAAGAGAAATTATAGATTTATGTTAAACGAAACAATTTTTTTTTGTATATTTTTATTTTAGAAAAAAAGTATTTTATTTAAGAGGAATATAGATAAGCAATTTCAGATTTTAAAATTAATTATGTTTGCAAAAAAATTAGGTATAAGACATCTTGATGAATTAATTCTATGATTAATCCTTCTATGGTCGACAGCGCACTTGCAGCACCCTGTGGCGTTGCTTGTGTAGTTGCAAAAAAAAGTAGTTGCAAGCACCATCGACATTGCTGTAAATAGTACAAATAAATGCATAAATTGCACAAAGGTTTAAAAATGCAACACAGCTGTTTGTTTAGTTATTAAGATTACACAGCTGAGCCAAACCAAATAAAATGAATTTAATTCTTATTATAAACAATCTGAAACCTGGTTCTTAAAGTATTAATACACTATAATTTAATTATAAAATGGATAATACGCCGGCTTTTATTTTTAGATAGCTGGAGTCCGCGGATTCGCCCGCTTGTAATATTTATCCTATGTCCATCCTGAAATTCTATTATTATAACTAGTAGTTGTAGATTTTTCTTTAAATCGGATGAGTAGTTTCGAAGATTATTTCCTACATTAAAACAAACATACAAACTTTACCTCTTTAATATTAGTATAGATATGTATAAATTATATCTTATTATAGTCTCAGGAAATTAAAGGCTGAGTGTGATGTATAGTACGAGTACAGACAAATTTATTGGTCTCGGTGTACAAACAAAATAAGTTCTGACTGTGTATACAGTGTGGTAGATATATACCTACCATACTTTATTCAGAGTAAGTACATAATTATGTATCTAGTCTCGTTATATTTGATTTATTTGGATGGATTGACGAGCGAATGAGTGAATGACATTTTGGATGGAGTGCCCCTTTCCATCTAACGAAAGCCACAATTATCTGAAATCTTGTAGGCACCAATTATTCATGGCGACGATGTTCAGCCTTGGCCATTTTCCACGAAGTTATAATTTATTTTTTGTTTTAATATTTAGATTAAGTTGCATGCGGGTGCTGAGGGTCGTCAATGACTGCCAACACGACCGTAGGCACATAAAGTATTTGTAACAGTTATTATTAATTGTTTTTAATTATGGTGTTGCTCCACTCTTGACTAAGAATGTAGTTTTCCGCAACGAGTAATTGTATCTTGAAACTACATAGATGACAAGCTGTAAATAATGATGTGATGACAAAACAATAAATCGTGGACACTGTCATATACTGCTTTAGTCTAGAAATGATTAACTACATAACGGTTATCTGTATAATATATCACAGATTTGTATCTATATTTCTTACGTGAACAAGCACTATGGAATCCATAACTTATATTATAAAAGCTGAAGTGTCTGTCCTACATTCAATTAAATTTGATGTTAACATTTTTATTAACTTAGACTTTTATTAAACTCACAGCATGTAATGGCTGACCATGAATAGATTTGGTTTCATAATCATAATCATAACTCTAAAATTGATAGTACAATTCAATATTTGTATTGTCACTAGGTTGTTACTGCTGACTTTCCACGAGGAGATTAAAACTCTCGTTAAAACAAAAATTAAAGACACGTCATAATTATGAGACGTTTCAGAATATACTTAATGATTAGAAATTTATAGGCGTTGTTATCTATACTCTATACTAAAATTATAAGATATTTGTATTTTTGTATGTTTGTAATGAATAAACTCAAAAACTACTGAATCGATTTTAAAAATTCTTTCACCTATTGAATGCTACATCATTAGCGACGAACATAGGCTATATTTATGAAGTCACGCGGACGAATTCGCGTGTAACAGCTAGTATGAAGAGTAAAGTAAATGAATCTTTAAAATTATTGACATTTAACGCCAATCAAACGGCTGATAGTGGTATCTTACGTAAGGCTAAGTATTTGTTGTGCCGACGCACGCTTTGACTCGATCTACGAGTTACTTTCTCCGTCATGGGTGTAGACATGACATTGTGGGATTACTGATTATTTTGCATCACTGACATTATTATTTCAGTAATTGCTGTCAGAGCTCATTCATTTATGTCTTTTATTTCTTTTTATATATATAATAATAATTTTAACATCTAAGTATTTAGGTGACTATTTTCTGGTTTCATATTGTACAAGATACTAAACTTTGACATTGTTTGTCTTTTATCGTTCGTTGAGATAAAAAAATCAATGAGATTGTAGTTCAGAAATTTTAAGTTCTACAAGATAGATAGGTATATATAGAAAGTTAAAGAAAAAATAAAGTATAAATCGAATGAAACTTAAACAAAATTTAAATTTAATATTGACCATTATACAGTCTGGTCCAATTTATTGAAACTCTACAGTAAATCAAAATAACAAAAATATGTTGTAATTTATAAAGACATGCAGACGATTAATAAAGCTAGATTCTCATAAATGCCTTATAAAATCAAACGAAGATCACGTGAAATTTGGCAAATGTTTCAGTAAGTTAATATTGTGACAGTATAATATTTCAATTAATTTATCAATTGTTCAAAATATTTACATATAAATATTTGTGCCTCCAAACATTTACAATCGAAACCAGATTTTATGTAACGCTACGTAATTGAAGAAGGCTTTCGGCATTCCGTCGAGCCTTGTCGAGGTCGTAAAAAGTGAAATGTTTATAAGAGTGAGCAAAGTGGAAAGTGGCGAAGTTCACGTGAGACGAGACTGCTATTTGTTAACGGAAACTCGATTGTTGACAAACAGATTTCACAATAACCCCATCCTGTGTCTCGTTCGTTTATTTGATAAACTTTCTTTGTTGGCTTCGTTGTTAGATCATTTTATAAAGGCAACGCAATTGATAGTTTCAGACAGATGTAGTCTCTATATCAGTTAATTAATTACTCTATATAAACTTAATCGTCTCTAATAAGAAACGCTGCCCGTACAACTATTCTGAAATAATATTTTGTTTCTGAAGAATTTTTCAATATAATTTAAAGAGAGAATTCTAATAAAGTGACTTTATATGTAATAGATGTTTTATGTCTTACAATACCTAAAGGTGCCATAAAAAGATTATCATACGCCTAAATTCAATTCACTACACTTTATAGTTTTACTACGACTTCGTTCGCAACCCTAATCGACTCGACTCGGTGTTAAAACAGTTATTCATCTTATTTGTTCATATGATGGTAGATGTTATTCGTATATTCGTCTGTGAAAACATTATTGTTGAGAATGTGCCATTGTTGTTGCGAATGCGTTGCTGACATTCATTAGATTAATGATAAGGAAGGATAATAGGAAATCGGTTCTAACATCCCTTACTCACTTACCGAAACACTTTAGCACACATGTGTTTTTTCACAATGGTATCCAAATCAAAATTAAAACAAAACATGTGGATGTCAGAAAGTTATTTTAATTTAAAAATTATCAAAGGTTCGCCAATTGGATATGTAGATCGTCTAAACAGCCCAATTTCCGTCTGAGTATAGATATTGTAGTTTTAACCCAGTTGGGAGATGGTCGTGTTTTAGTGCGTAGGTATGTGCAGAATGGTAGATCCCATTTTCCTATCTGTATCTGATTACATAGCATTTGTAACTTGCAATCTGCCTGGTTTTACTTGTTGAGGTACGGTCTGAGGGGCACTGGCTCGTCAATTCACCCTGTATGTGGCACATCACTCGACTTACACATCCCCCTCGGCCCGCGGCCCACCAAATACTCTCCATATATTCATCTGTGTTGCCACTATACAGTGAACGCAAGACAGCGTATATAACTATTTAATAATTATATCTATACACAAACACTACACTTGTGTTTACAGATATTAGTAGCCACCTTCTATTAAGTGGACTGTCAGCCTGCCTGCCTCCCTCTATCATAAAAAGTATAGCTCTTTTATGTGTATTTTCCTAATTAGGAGTAGAAAGTTCCTACGAAAAGTACAATTACTCCTCATTTTGTGCTTCTGTCTTACATTTCTCTACCCAAGATAAAAAATTAAAAATAACAAATCGGTTTATTATTATGTCCGGTCAATATAACTGTTACTATTATTAGGTTCTAATCGACGATCGACTGTTCTAATATAGGATTAAGGTAATAATTTCTTATTAAGTTTGTTGGAATGAACATGTATAAAATGTTTTCTAACCATACCATTATATATGTACTAGACAGGGTTCGAATGAAAACTTAAAATGCAAAACCCAAAGTAAATATGCTACTGTTATTTTTCTATTCTTCAATGTGACATTAGAACACGGACGAGTTAGTTGCATTTGTTAACAGAATTCGAATTATTAGTCAACTTTTAATCAGAAGAACGTAATAGGCAAACAATTAGGCATACATTAGGTAAATATATATATTTGAAGTGTTGCAAGCAATTTTTACGGTAGATCAGACGGACATGTCTCCACGTAACTGTATGATTTTAAAATAATATTTATTTTACAGATATTTTATTACGAATTTCTCAAGTCGCGTTCACCATTGCGTTCAATAAATCATTATTCCCCTGACGCAGGAACAAATCACCATAATGCCATGATGATTTTCTTGGAGCGTCAATGTTTTTCTTGGAGCGAATTCGATTCGATACGTACGTAATCCTATGTGAACTATGATTTTGTGATATTGGTATTGTACGTATTATAAAGATACGAGACGTCAGTATACATTATTATATTTAGAATAGAATGGAATAGAATAGAAAAAGTTTTATTTGCGACAAAGGACATAGATACATATACATACTTAAAAGACACCCCTGCCACAAACCGGCTCCAACTCAGCATAATGCAGGTTGTAGAAACCTGCGCTGGTCTTCCGTTAGAGCCGATGGTGAGGTTACGCACTTATTAACAAAACATAATACATACATAGAAGCTCCAAAAAACAAAAAAAAATCCAAAAATAAAACAGTTAAAAATTAAATTACAACCTATAAATATATAATACAAAAAAAGAAAAAAAAATCGTATTTACACAGATAAGAAAAAAAAAAAAAAAAAAATTCAGAAGGCACTGGTGTCATTCCGCAGTTTCTCCTCCAACTTAACACTCCAATTTCGATCTTTTTTTGAAACAACTTGATAAAGCCCAGATTCTTAAACCTCCGAAGATTTATGTAAATGGTCAATTGCCAAGATTTATGTTTGAGAAGATTTGTTGTTGAAGTTAGTTAGTTATATAATAATATTGTGATAGTATAATATATTATAATATATTCTGTATTTAAGCAAGCTCCAGACTACACGAATGATTACTTGTTTGTTGATGATTGGATTATTTATTTATAGATATAAAATAGATATATAGATAGATTTATTTATAAAGAAAAACCTATGCACAAGAAAATGTTCAGTTACGCTCGGTTAAATTCGTCAGCGCTTTTGTATGTGTGAAATTAATTGTACTTCTAAACCTCGTTCCTCCTAGTCATTTCTGAGTTATTAACAGGTCACTGATATATGTAAAAGAGGCTCCATTCTCGATATTGTTTTTCTACTACTACTACTTTTTCGTATTTTTTAATACGCCTACAATTTCATGTTAATTTATCGAAACAATATTGTAAGACGACCGTTTTGTCTATTAAATATTTGAAAAGGTAATTTTGAAATGAATACGTTTCAGAGTTTTGCCTAGCCAAAGGCTAAAGGGTCTTCCATCTTTACAATGAACCAGCTTCAACAATTTTAGATTAAATTATTGCGACATTTTATAAAAAATATAATTTGTTGATTCAAATAAAAATATTAAAATAAGTATTTGAACGACATTAGATTCTAAGTAATTTCAGAATGTGTAAAATATCATTTAATTAGAATCTTAATTTATATTTTTTGTAATACATTTTACGCAAATAAATATTTCTTCTATTTCAAACGTAAATAGATTTCCATTTCAACAAAAAAGAGTCTATATTCATATAGAAAATTGGAAATAGAAATAGCTGCTACCAAAACACACCGAAATCGACAATAGCTATTCATATTATACTATTTAGAGGCGAACGTCTGTTTAAATAAATTTCGAGAAAATATTTTGATTGCTCGAATGAGGAAATCAGTAGGAATGAAAATACATTGTTATAATAAGATAGTTGCGTCGGCAGCAGTGCCAAAACGTGCTTCCTCGAGAAAGCTTATTAAACAATAAATGACAAGAATTATTAACATAATTATTACGATTGAATGTCACGTTTCTTTTCTTTTAAACATACCACGTAAACATACCTAATTATAAAAGTTAAATGTTCATCATAAATTTGTTTCTTTGAACTTGAACTTTTAGTAGAGCCATAAAGAAAATATAAAGCTAATATAAAATTATTAGCATTACAGATACTGATATTGGATTATAAAAATAATATTTGTTGCCTTTAGTAATTCATCTCACAACACTTCAAACATCACGAACGGCGCGTACGCATGCTGTGTAGAGAAACCGTCGATCATTATCTGAAAATATATAACAGCCTTGATTGAAACCTTTCTGACGTTGAGTTCTGTTTTCATTGCTTGTAAAAAGGGCATGAAAATAGCATTATAAAATTTTTTGTAGTAAAACTTCTTTGCTCGTGATGAGTTTAAAATTATAAAGTCGAATTTTGTGTGTCGCTTCAGTACAGTGAAGAACTGAAGTTACAAGAAGTTTTTTTTATGTTAAGGTTAAGACAGGCTGACGGTCCACTGTTGTTAGGTGGCTATCGTAGCCTATAACACAAGCAAAGCGCTAATTTCACAGGTACTGTAATTTCACAGTTACTGCAGCCAGATGGGCTGCCCAAATGATTCTCTAACTCAAAATTTCCTCTAACGTGAACACTGCACAATCTTAATAAAATGGCGTAACAAATTGATCCGAATGGAATTCAGATGTTCAGACTCAGACAGATTCAGACCGGGGTTGTTGTTTTATATATATTTTTTTAAATAAATTATAGATATTTAACTAAGTAACATCGCATTAAAAACTCTTGTAGTAATATGTGTATATGAGTTAAATAAAATAAGAAAATACCAGGCTTCAAAATACTTAACTAATGAAATATTTGATTCAAGGACAATTACCCAAATGGGTTGTTACGGGCCGTATATACCTTAGTGACGAATTTGCATTAAAGGTAGTCGTAGCTCTGTATATATGTATAAAAATAAAATTTATACATTTAATGTATAATAGGTACCTACTGAATTAATAGGTAATAGGTATTACGCTTCGTGTTACTATTGCACGCGATCATCATGAGGTCACGGCTGACTTTCATGTTAAAGCCTTCTGCTTTGTCACGAAACTTCATTTCCGTTTAAAACCACGTGAACCGTTTCTTGATAGATTCAGTTTTTTTTCACTGCTTAACTTATAGCGAGTATAAAGTACCTGAATTTTTTTTTATTTAAATTGATTTTTTTAAATTAATTAACTATTAACTAGTTATTAAGTTTAAGAATTATAATTACTTTAATTTAATGTATGTGGTTATATGTGCATTAAAAATTTAAATTGATTTTTTTAAATTAATTAACTATTAACTAGTTATTAAGTTTAAGAATTATAATTACTTATAAGAATTTAATTTAAGTGGTTATATGTGCTTTAAAATATTTAAAAGCTGAAGGTTTTTGAAAAAAAGACGAACAGTATTTTCTTTATTATTTCTCATAAAGCTACCTGGAATATCTATGGCCTAACACCGAATATACATGAGCTAACAATACTGCTACAAGAAAACAAAGTGGATATCACTTTAATATCGGAGACTCATTTTAATAATCATAAAACTGTTAAAATGGAAAACTATTTTAACAGTCTTATGATGTACACTACAAACCATCCAGACGGCACATCGCACGGCGGGACAGCTGTCATAGTCATAGGAGATTGGAACTGCAAACATACTCATTGTTGTTCTAGATTGACCACCACAAGGGGAAGAGAATTAAAAATATGCATAGATAGTCTTAAACTTACACCTATATCTACAGGAAACCCCACATATTGGCCAACAGAGACACCAATAGATTGTCTGATCTTCTCGGCTTTTTCATAGTGAAAGGACTGTCTGATATTTACTTCAATGTAGAGTCATCACTGGATACGTTGTCTGATCATTCACCGGTGATAGTAACATTAAGCATTACAGGGATTTGCAGAGAACAAAAAACATGTTTTGAAAACCAAAAAACCATGAAACCGATTGGATTGGCTTGAATACTTGGAGGAAAAAATAGATTTAAAAGTGAAACTTAAAACTGAAGAGGAAATTGACGAGGCAACGTTTTACATAACCAACCTTATACAAGTAAGTGCATGGCGTGCCCCGCCAACATTGTGAACAGATCCTCATCTTGTCGATATCCCTCTATTTCGGACCAAGCGCTTTAAAACATCTTTTATAATGCGCACTGCCAAGGTTTGGACTCCCTGCCAGCGTCTGTATTTCCGAGCTCATATAACCCAAATCTTTTCAAAGTTCGAGTGAATAGGCATCTTCTGGGTGAGCTCGCACCATCTTAGGCCTCATCCTTGCTACACAGTTGGTTGTTGGTCAAGAGCAAACCCATCTTTAATAAAAAAAAAAAGATACTGCGGACAGAAATAACACCCCCTTAGAAATTCGGAGTAAATTGGCAAAGAAAAGAAGATTGCGACGAAGATTACACCTTAGTAGAACTAAGGAAGAACTAAAAAATTCAATATAGTGTCTAGAGAGCTAAAGAGAATAATCAAAGAAATTAAAAATAAATATTTCCAACAAAAACTGTCCACACTATCTGCCCAAAAAAGCTCTTGGTATACAAAGCTATAATAAAACCTATCTGGACGTATGGGATAGAAGTGTGGGGCTCGGCAAGTAATTCTAATGTCGAGATACTCCAAAGGTTTCAAAATATTGCACTAAGAACCATCTTATGTGCGCCATGGTTTGTAAAAAACTTAGAAATACACGAGCACTTGAAAGTTCCTACTGTGAAAGAGCGAAGACTAGCAAGAGATATAAGGATAGACTGAACAGACACAGTAATGATCAGGCCAAAAGCCTTCTGAACACACAAAGTGACGTAGCACGCCTGAAGAGATGGCAAATCCTGAACATAGACCTTAGAAAATGATAACCAGTTCTCATTGATTGCAGACGCTTAATGGAACGTCGCTAGCAGTTCAGATCGCATCTGATTATGGCTAGGTAGCCGATTGCAGATTGAACTGAAAAAAAAAAAAAAAAATCTCATGTAAAAAGGGATTTTAAACCTGAATTTGCAGTACTCATTAAAATAATGAAAGTTTCGAATGGAATTTTTAATATTTTTTTAAAGTTCTTTATTATTTAATAAGAAATATAATATTGTTGAATGTTTAATTAATACTGTAATCGTTAATGAGTTGTACTTTATTAACGCAATGAATGACGCAACTGCACTAGAGCAGTTTCGTTGTGACGTCTTTTAATGTGCTATCATAATAAACACGACGGGTATTACAATCATAACGGGCAGACAGTAGACAGTAGGTACTGCTTAAATTGTCGTATTCCTATAAAGATTTTAAAGTAAGTTATGAACGCTATTAGTTTTACTCATAGAAAGATGAAATAAAACAGCTTTTATGGAGTGTTTTTATTATTGGTCTGGTTTTCTAAACTTTCTCTTCTTGAAGTCGTGATTTATGAATATGCAGTGATTTATTAATTATATATGTATGTGACTATATATATGTAGGTACTACAAAATTATCTACTATCTATATTTATTTTCTGGACAATTTCATAAGAACCTTCCTCAAATTTCAATGAATTTTAAAAGGTCTCAAAAACAATATCTGTTCTCAACATACCAACTACGAGTAGTAATGTTGACAATTTCAGTTCCGTTAGTAACAATAACAAAGCTGAAGCTGGAAATGTTTTGTAATTAATTCGTCCAAGGATTCGTGTGATAACTAGGAAATAAAATGAGTATTTTTTGCTGTGTTGTTAAGTAAGAATTAATAGATTTTAATTATCTATTAGAAATCTATTTCGATTTTCAATTTGGCTCAGTTATACGTAAATGTTTATCTTGACTGTAAAAGATATGGATTTGGTTTTTAAAAGTGTGAGAGCAAACAATAGCTGTAGGTCTATTTAGACATAATATATTGTTAAAAAACGACGAATTTTCTTCACACTAAGAGCCATAGGACTTGTAGAGAATAATTTATTATTCTTTGATTCTAAGTAAACATGCATATGTATATGTAAAATAACAATATGCAAATAAACTTAACTTCAGAATGTGTATGAAATATGGCAAAGGTTTATTAAAGCTATTATTATTTCTTTTTTACTCCCCGATAAAAGGTAATTTGCATTCTTAAATTACTATAATTAGTAACCAGACCGCTCGCTTCGAATCGACTTTTTATTTCTAAAAAGTCTTAGTATACGAGTACACATCATTTAACATTACATAAACTTGGTACAATAATACTTCTCTGTTCTTTCATTACGTGTTTTAGGAGAGTGGCGATTGGAACGGTTTGATTCAACTTGTGACCTTCAACGGTTTATAATCTATTCTTAGGTCAATGTTCCAGTGAATTTTGTCATTAGATAAATAGAAAAGTATGTTTATGTAGTAGACAAAGCTTTCAATCCTACTAATATTACTTATAGATGCAAAAGTTTGTGAGGATGAATGGATGTATGTTTGTTTGTTACTTTTTTATATAAAAGCTACTGAACGGGTTTTAATGAAATATGGTACACAGATAGTTTATTATCTGGATTAACATATAGGATACTTTATCCTGGATGGTTACCGAGGGATCGTCAAAAATATTAAAAATTGGGCGACACTGTCGCCGTGGCTGTACCACATCGTCATAGCGATAAAGATGTCAGATATTTTCTCAGGTGTTATATTTTTTATTTTTCAACGCGGACGAAGTCACGGGCACCAGCTAATCCCCGGTACCGCTAATATCAGGAAAGTAATTGGTCAAAGCACTTTTGCCTCCAAAATACCTAGCAATTCATAACAAATCTCGCGAAAGTGACCAAGATTGATCGATGGATCGATGATCTCTTTGTCGATCCACAATTAATTAATTAAAAGAGGATCCCATTTTAGTCCTCAGTTTCATCATATTTAACGGTTTTTTCGTGAAAATGTAACAAAGATCCATTCATTCTCAGAAACTTTCGCATTTATAATATTAGTAGTATTTTTACGTGAAAAGTTCGCCAACTTTTTGAAAGAGTACACTAAGCTTTTGGACTTAATCCAAAGCTTACAAAATTGTGCTCAGCCTTGACGTGCAATGGTTGGTTACATTTAATATTAAGTTACATGATCACCTACACTACTCCAACTTGGGACCAACTTACAAATTGATTTTGTAATAATTCTAGACGCACTATTAATTTTATCTATCATTAAACTTGTACCTATTACTACATAAGAAATTATGTATATATTTATTTAAGTTGTACGTTGTGCAACTCAGGTAGGTTTCACAGGTAGATGTAGTTTTTGAATTTTAAAAAATTGGTTTTCCATTGTAGCTTAAAATGTTAACATTAAATAAACCACAACACGGGGAAATGTCAACAAATACCTACTGTAAAATAGTAAAACTAATTTTCTTTACAATGATTATTATATAAGTTAATATAATTGTAATATTTCTCTATTAGCAAATCTGTTAACACATACACAAGTAATATTATAATAGGCTAATATTCAAGCCTGTGATCTAGGCCGAGCCCTAGCGTCTAAACTAGGCCGTGCTCTTAGACGTCATAGTTGACTAATTAATTTATGAATATAGTAGAGTCGTTCCTTTTTTTAGTTTCTTCATCATTATCATCATCATCATGCCATTCTATATTATTCTATATTCATTCATTCATTCATTCTATATTTACAAGGCAAACAAATCATTAGTAAGGAGACATACGGGTAAAGGCAAATAAGAGGTTGTCGAACTGAACCGGCCAGTTACAGAACAAATAAATGATTACGCTGGCCGTTATAGCAGTGTTTATTTGCAACTGTTTCTATGCTACTCGTTTTTTTTTTAACGTAATTACATTATATAGAACCTAGCTACCCGCTTCGCACGGATGCTACTTTTTTTTGCAAATTATATACACAAACCTTCCGTTTATCGCTCTTTTCATTTTCTTATCAAAATCGGTTTGATGGTTTAGAATACTTTATAACAAAGTCAATGGAAAAACAGACAGATGTGGAGAGCGACTTTATTTTACGCGATGAAAAAAGGAAGAAAATGTCCGTCATCTTTATCGCTGTGACGACGGTGGAGCCGCCACGGTGGCGCCCAATTTTTCATATTTTTGATGATCATTTTTCCAGGATAAAAGGTATCCTATATCCAGCCATTATGCAATGTCTCGTCTAGAGACAAACGAGAATATTTTTGTCTAACTCCATAAATCCAGCAGTGGAAATGGACACGTCTTTAAGACCAGCGTTGGTCAGGGTCACAAGGTTTTAAAGAAACCGGGAGACTTTACGCTGTTTGAACCCAGACAACTTGCTGGCGTATTAAAACTTTATGCAAGCACGGATGTAAAAAACTCAAGGCATTATAAATTAGTAACATTGAATGTTTTATATTTTTTATTTACAAAATGCATTTTTTTAAATATTTTTTTTTAAATACCAATAACGTCCGCAGAAGCTTTTACATTAAAAATATTAGTCTATGCCAAAGACACAAATAGTGTGTTACCCCGAATGTGTAGACAAGCGACAGTTGGTTGCGGACGTCATATACTAAAAAAATAACTTGTTTTCGATTTCGATGAGTTATTTATTAAAGGAGAGATGAATGTGTTACTGTTCACTGTGAATTAATACTGGACACTGATTAATACTGGTTGAATTTGTTTATAATTTATTATAACGCTAGACCCGCCCCCGGCTCTGCACGGAAGCATTTTTTGCCTGCAAATTTTTTCACTCAAACCGTCGTTTATTGCTAACTCAATTAGTGAAAACAGTATTAAAATCCTTTGGGTTATCAGAGAAACATACAGAAGCGAACATAGACTTTGTTTATAATATCTACTAGCGCCCCGCCTCTGGCTTTGCACGAATGCATTTTTTTTTTCTGAAAATTATATGTAACATAAACCTTTTTCGTTTATGGCTTCTTCCATTAGTGAAAACAGTATCAAAATCTTTTGGGTGGTTCTGAAAAAGATAGCGGAGAAACAGACAGAAACGGACAGCGACTTTATTTTATAGTTTCTATAGATATGGATATATAAGATACAGATATTGTATCTAGATGAAGACTAATTTTATCCAAATTTACCACGTCAACTTGTGATTGCCGTTTTGCAACGGCAATATTGTACTGTATTCAAGATAAACGTATACAATATGATTTATACGTATAACATAAACAAAAGATGTTTTAAAATTATTGTTAGCAGTTTAAGAGATAAATTCCTATATGTATTTACGTTGATTTACAAACTTAATATTTTAAAATACCTATACACTAATACCTTTTACTAATATCTTCTTTATATATAAAGAAAGTCGTGTTAGTTACTCCATTTATAATTCGAGAACGGCTGAACCGATTTTTATGATCTTTGTTTTATTGAATTTGTCTCTATCCCGAATAGCAGAATAACTATTAAAACTTCGGAAAAATATTCACGAAAAAAAAATGACGAAAATTCATTTTCTCATACATTTTGAATGAAACGGCTTTTTATTCTCCCTGAGGCGGTACGAAGTTCGTGTTCAGCTCGTATTTTATATAATTTGTAGTATAGAAATAGTACACATTTAGTTTTTGACATACATAATTGTACATGTTATGTTGAAATACGTAATTTCGTTTTAATAGTTCCGCAGTAATAAACTAAGGAGTCCATCTGGCGGTAATAATAGCTTACAAATTAAGACCACCGTGAAATAAGAGCATGTGTGCTTGTATTTCTGTGTGTGCAAGGTTTTGCCAGATATTGTCCTATCCTCAGTTTTTACCTTATCCTTATCCTTATTTTACCTAATCGATGACTCGACTATTCTATTCTATCACCTGGTATTGAAAGTAAGTATATAGATGATTAGCTGTGTCCCGCGGTTTCGCCTGCCTCAAATTCTAAGGGTCTTAGCGTTATGATAAACAGCCTATAATCATACCCAAGAATCTAATGCAAAAAGAATTTCGCAGTTTAACGCGTTCAATCAAACAAATATTCAAACTTTTCAGCTTTTTCGCTGAAAAACTTCGTTGTGGCGAAAAAAAAGTCGTCTATTTAAATGTTGTGAAAAAATTTCAAGTCATTCTATCGGCTAGATTTCGAGTTGAACATAATTAGGAAGCTAAATTTTTATATATAATTGTGTATGTAAGTTGGGCTGAAAAGTTCTTAGGAAAAAAATATTTTGTTAACATTTGATTTTAATATTCAATATAGTTGCCTTCGAGGGTGATACAACGATTACGAGTATAGCGGTCACACAATTTTTCAATACCATTTTTATAGTACGATTTGTCTTTAGCCTCAAAATAGCCGATTACTTCTCCATCGGCCCTAAATTAATTTCCAGCGAGCATTCTCTTCAGGTCTGAGAACAGGAAAAAGTCGCTGGGGCCAAATCTGGAGAATACGGTGGATGCGGAAGCAGTTCCAACGTTTTCATTGATTTGTGACACGGTGTTGATTGTTCTTCAAACTAACAAAAGTTGCTTCACTCAAAATGCGCTATCACACAAACTAATAGTCCGACAGCTGTGAAATTTGTACACGTGTCTTTTGAAGGTTAGGGTTAAATAAAAATCATATGGATTTAATACTTGTAGCCTAGTAGCGCCATATGTATTAGCCTACGAACTTTTCAGCCCAACCTTGTATGTATAACGCATAAAAATGTAAAAAAGATAATTAAATTATGTATCATTATTGAGATTTTTATGATAGTTTTAACGTTTAACATTAAAATATTGAGACAAATATAACTAAGACGTAAATTTCGTATCAGGCAAGTAAATAAAACTCTACGAAGCAAAACAAAAGAATTTTCGTTCAACATTAGAGAATAGGTATTTGGTTGGCAACAATACATAATTGTATACCTACTGGCATGTAGAGCATTTGCGTCAAACGAAAAACACATAGGCAATGTACACAGGCATGACTTATAAGAAATGAAGTGAAGGGACTAAAATAAGCGTAAATTCATGTCTGCGTTGTGACGCGTGTGATGTATCTCTGGAAATTTGGCTTGTCTAACTTTCCGCCGTTCCGCCTACTAATATGCTTCTCAATTTACATTATTAATATATGACGAAATGATAGGTGTAGTTCATTGACTGTGGTTATAGCGTCAGCTTATATACTTGTATTGTGCGCAAAAACGAACGGAATTGTTGAAGGTCTAGATCTGCAAACACCTACACTTTTTGAAATAGTGTATAATTTTGGATAATTTACTTTTAATAAATTATTGCCATTTAATTGAAGCTTAATGTTACGAATTATTATCATAATTATTTTATTATTGTAAATATTTGGATTTTGCAGTAAAATTAAAATTACCATATAAAAAAATATGAAAATAATAATATACTTTAACTTTTATTAGTATTTCACTGCTTAAATTTAATACACCGAAATTCATTAATTTAATGAGTTCAGAATCCATTAAAGTTACGGATTCAATTCTTTTTAAACTTCGGATAATACGCGAATATCGTGCTAAAGACACAATATGGCACACCACTTTTCATTCAGATTTTGAATATAGAAATGTGTGTGCAAACTTTGTATTCACACTTTTTATTTATTTCTAAAATACTGTAGCTTAATAAAATCAATTGATTTCCTTTCTGGAAAAAACCTCGTAGTCACGTGAGCCCCGTGAAGCTTTTTGGGAAAAACCAAATAACAAATCTATGCAAATAAATAAGAGTGATGCGCTTGAGTTAATTTGAATGATATGCAGTTTATTGAGCTCAAGTGAGCTCAAACGGATAAACATGTTTTTTCTTTCTATCGCCACAGTGGCTGAACTAGCAGGTAAAGTGAGTTTTCAGATAAATTTATGTATAACTTTATGGAAAGAGCTTGACTAAGCTAGGCGCGAAGGAGACTGAAAAAGACCCTTAAAATGAAATTTAGTAATATTTATAGGTAGTATTAATCCTAAACGAATATTATAAATGCGTAAGTGAGTTTGTTTGTTTGTTACTCTTTCAACTGTTTATCTTTACTGATCATAAAATTTTGCATACATATACATTATATGATTAATTGAATTTTCATCCAAAAAAGTAGGTAAGTACTATTCCGTCTGAAAATTAAGATAAAAAATTCAACGCCTGACAAAAATATATGCAGTAAAAATTGGATAAAAATGTTTTAACTACTAAAAAAAGGGCGCCGAAGAAGTCGCGGGAAAATACTAGTATAGTCAATAATAATACTTATTTGCGTGTTATACGAATTGTGCGTAGACGCTTTTCGATTATATTATGTATGCCTGTGACGTCCGTGTTAGAAAATACTTCAAAAAAATTTTTTTTCTTAACGTGTGTCATTTCAAATTTCACCAATAGGAAGGCTATTTTTAATGTGTGTCCAACAAAATTTTACATTTGTTTTTCTTTTTTTTTACGAATATAACTGAATGTACCTACTTACTAATTCTTACTGAATGTTATACGTCAACAGTCAAATAGGCTAATATCACTGTCGTTACAGGCAATGGGGTAACATAAATAAAGAGATGTTATGTATGTGAACTGTTTGGCAAAGAACAATAGTTAGTATAGAGTTCGGCATCGAAACTGGAGCAAGGATCTTACTGAAACAAGCTTTATTTGACACTAAAGTGTACGAAAATATCACGTGCGACGGCCACCGGTTAATTGCATTCACGTTTATTATTGGAGTAAACTTGCAAGTTCCCTAAATTGCGCAATAAGGAAACTGTTCATTTCGTTATTCGCCTGATATTTTGAAATTAATTTGATATTTTCACTTCTATAGATACAAATTTCTGTGGACGTCCTGCGGCTGAGAGGATGAATACAGATTTGTAGGTAACATCTTATCTAATGGGCTATCTGCTGATCCGTCACACTCTCACATAAAAAAAAACCATTTGAAGTGATTATATTTTAAAACAATTTCTCACTCTCGTGCATTACTAAGCATCATTCCCTTGCATTGATTTTAACTCCCGACGCCAGACGCAAAAACAGGGTGTTATAAGTTTAATGTGTGAGGCTATTGTACGTGTGTATCTGTGTGTTTGTTTATGGAATCGTAGTTCCCAAACAGATGGACTGATTTTGATTAGTTTTTTTTTGTTTGAAACCTGTCGTGAATGACTCTTACCTATAAAATTCAAGGGATCGCATATTGTTCAAGTCTATGTAGTCTGTTAGATCAACTAAGGCCGAAATCGACATTGCATAAATTACCTAGACCTAAAACACCTACACACGTTTTGTTCTATTAATGAAGCCTCAGAATGTCTTTCTGCTAAATCTCATTTGTTAAATTAATTTTTCAATGTCGCGACCTTAGATTGTGAATAGAATTAATAATATATAGGTACAACCTGCTTGTTTAATATTTTATTTATTAACTATGAAACTGTTATTACAACTGTACGTGATGCAATTACGCTAGTAAATCAAAACATAATTAGTAAATATATTCAGTCACGATGCATGGCTTATTGAAACATTTTTGCACTCACTGCGATATTTATTTATTTAAATAAACTAACTACAAAATATTAGTTAAAAATGTAATCGTAATGATACATTTTAACACCCGATGCGAAACACGCAAAAGTCTTATAACAATAAGTGTGACCTGTCTGTCTGTCTGTGTCTTTAATTTAATATTTACTCCTTACTCTAATGATTCAAGTGTGTTCAATATCTTTTTGTTTGGGCGCGAGGCCCCTTGCCGATGCGGGGTCCCTACTCTTAGGCAGTTGCCTACACTGTCTAAGGATAAAGGGATTAGGTAAATCAATCGACAGAAGAACTTAAAAAAATATGACATATGACTTGAATTATGTATTGTATTATGCGATTTAGTTGTTCTGTAACTAAACAAACATATTTATAAATTTAAAATATGTTATTATATTACAAAGTAGGACTTTGTGAAGCGTTTCGCCGAAGTTGTTTATATAAAGAAATCGTCTGTTACAATCTGCAATAGATTAAATTATCTTGAAGTGTTTTTATCAACTAACTCTTTAAAACAAAATATTTATTAGGTTGCAATTCAACAAAAAAATTTCAATTTTTCAATTTTTTTAAATCTAAGTTTGAATAGTCTTTAGTCACCGATTGTCTAAAATCGGTGACTAAAGATTTCTATACAAATAGGTGGTACCTACCCAATAATGGCAGGAATCCGGCATAATCCATCGGTCTGTCCCCAGGCCGGTATATCTATGATGATTCCTCTTGTAAAAAAAAAGGTACTCTGCTTAGAAGTGATGAACTGGGGTTACCTTACTTGACCTATGTGACTATTAATTAATATGGTTTTCGTGCGTTCGGAAAACATTACAAAAAATTATCATTAAAATTAAAATGATTTTGCACTATATATAACACAATAAAAATTTGCCGTAAGGTACTTACCGGCTTAGAATAGCATACCATTATCTTAACCCGTGATGCCTTAGAAATTGGCTAAGGAAAAAACCACCAGAGTGAGTAAAAGCGACCTCTGCGGACAATTGTATTACGAGTAAATTGCTCTTGCGCCATGGAAGCGTAGCGAGATTTGGCAAATCTCCCCCATGATGTACATTAACGGTTTAGACGATGAAACAATAAAAGATAAGTAAAAAATAAGTAAAACCTCCGGAATTCATTTATCCAAAGATTAGAAAATCTGTTGAAAGATAAGGCGAATATAACCAAAGAAGAAAAGATAGATACATATAGCAGAAACAAAGGGTAATATTGGTTACAAATGCGAAATCGACAAAATACGGAAAAGGGGTTCATAGTTCCTTACAAAGCAAGTAAATGTCAAATTATAATACAATAAAACAAATTGACATCAAACAAAAACAAATATTGACTACAGAAGGTTATCAATCACTTGAACCGAGTCATTGCACAGAGGCAAGGTTACAAAATAAAACAATTTTTTTTGTAGCATCGTTCGATTGCGAACATCAGCTGATCACGCGATCGTGTTGCGTGTTTTACCATGAATGAAGGTATGATCATCACATGAGTTATTTGCTATACCCACAGTTAGATTTTGTATGTTTTGTGATGGGCAAACAAAATATTAAAAAAATATAACTAATTTGTGATATATAAAAAAAGAATCAAGAAGATTTAAAGAAGAAATAGAATGAAGGAAATAGATTCAGGTGGTGATCAACAATTCACTATGATCTACTCTAAGGGGTGATAGAATCTAAGGGTTGTGGCGATTTGCCAAGAAATGTAGAGATACGCTTTTGTCTAAGGCTTTTAATTTAAATAGAAGGTGGTGCTCCAGCTAATGGTGGTATAAAAATTGCAGCAAAATGCTTCTGTTTGTACGTTTGTATTTGTCCGCAGTTTCGTCCACGTGAAATGTACCTACTCAGTTAGGGTTGCTATACATATAGTCGATCCGGCACATTTAATTCGGCAATTTTTGTTGAACAACAAAGCCGACCCGAAGTACCTTCTACAAATGTTCGGCTTTCATTCAGCTTACCCGATCGGCAAAATCACCCGGGTTTTGTTTAGTATATACACTGCGTGAGTAGGCCAAGAGGCTTTCTGCCGAACGTTCATCTACATTATATTCGTGTCTACCGCCCGGCTTTGCCGACATGGCTATAAGTATAGCAATTTGTCGAACGTTCATCTACACATATTCGATTCTACCGCCCGGCTCGACTATATAGCAACCCTTACGATTCATGTTACCTCCGTACTAATTTTCAACAAAATTTGTTCTGTAATTTAAAAGCCGCGAAAATGTAGTTATTGTCAGATAGATAAAGAGAGAAAAGACCTTTTCGTTTAAATTGTTATTATGGGTACCACAAAGTATCGAAAGTGTTGCATTCTTGGACACTTGGCCTAAAATTAAAACCAACATTGATATAACACAGAATCGTATGATACAAATTTTAATACGAGTATACCTCAATCAACAGTTTTTATGCATTAACTATTAAATGAATTTATTAATTACTGCGAAAATTTAAACGAATGAATTTATTAAAGCAAGAATAGTCATCATAGCTCAATTAGTATTAATATTCATTATATAAACCCTGTATACAGAATTGGAATATTGCGTTGTTGAGCAGTGAAAGTGGTCAGTCGGGTATACCTTCGAGTACCTACTGTGTTTAAAGTTCGAATCGTGAACTCGAGACTATTTTAGACGCCCTTCACACACATTTGATCGTAATACTAGTATTCTTGAAATAAGTTCTAATAGAGATAAGTGTTATGCCAGAACTGTCAATAATTTGTGTAGCTGTAATTTGGACTGTAAGTCGCTGTTTCGCTGGCACTCGTTTTTAATTTAGTTTCTCACCAGATTACATGTTGCCAACGCAGATTAAAATCTTTCTTTTAGCGGTAACTATGCTAATTTTAAAAATTATCCAATGATGACGATATCCATCAATTATATGGACCAATGTAGCTAATAAATCATTTTGTTATTTAGACTCTCGTACAGTCAGACTCTATTAAATTTTAGGTACACCTACTTACAACGACTAGCCCTGGCTTCGCACGATGATGTCAACAGTTTCTGTTTTAAGATTAAACGTTCAGATTTTTTTTTACAATTAGATTATTAATCATTGTAAATGTTGTTACTATGTGTTTATGGGTTGGATATGGGTTACATCACAACATTTAATCTGCGTTTTTCAGTCATCAACTGGTCATCCCGAGTGTCCTCAGTAACAACTCCTTTCCAAGATCTAAAGCACTCGAGCTGTTGTGTTTATTTAATTGAGAATTACATAGTTGATAAAGATACATCTTATTCCCTGTGATAGGGTATCCTTATCCCATCAAGGTCCTCAGTACGCTAGCCTCTATGGAGTTGTTAGTGTTAATTAAGTAAATCGGCAGTTTACCTGCCGCGATTTACATAATATAAAAAAGTCTGTGTAGTTTAGTCATGCGCGTAGTCTAGTCACCGGCTAAATAAGAGCGAAACAAGGCCATAAACCAATTACCTACTGATATAAGATAGGTAAAGTTTTTATAATTCACGCGTTCACGTGATTATTAGTTGGGCTTTTTTATAATAAAAACCATTTAATGTATATCAATAATATTTTTTTTTAGTAAATTGTATATCAAAGTATTTTGACGAACTTTCACTAACAGACAGCTGATGTTATTCTTAGGCCTAAGGAGTAACTTAGGCTACTTTTATTTTAGAAAAATAAAAAATATATGAGCAGTGTCCAGTATCTAGCTTGCACTGCCCACGCGCATGTCTCAGCGAAGCTTGGCTGGGTTCATCTAGTCTATAAAATTAAAATATAATTAATGTTGTTCCTTTACACAATATGATTACATTCATTATATTATATTCATCTATTACCACATTGCCAGTTCAAATTTCTAGTCCATCATGCCAAATTCATACGATTGTATGAATTTGGCATGATTAAATATTAAAGCAACTGATAATTTCTGAACATTAATTCTACAAAATATGTAAAAGAAGAAGAACCTAGAAGAACCTAGACCTACGAAAAATAAAAGCAAGCTAAGGTTCGTTAGTTTTAAATTATTTTTATATATCTTTACATAGTAAAAGACATAGTAGTACATGCTTTTCGCTGTCTGTCTCTCTGTACGCTTTGATCTTTTAAACTACATAACGGATTTTAATGCGGTTTTCACTAATGGAAAAAGTGAGGAAGGTTTCTATATATAATTCAACGCGGACAAAGTCGCGGGCACCAGCTATTTAGTGATAAAAATCAGTTTTTATAATTCACTAAAATTCAAGGAGTTTACTCACCCCTTAAATTCTAACCATATTAACATATTCACATGTTGACATGACAAATATTGGTATGCAAATTCTACTTTATATCAGTGTTAAATAATGAGGTGAAATACATAATTCTTGTACTCTGTATTGTATTTTTGGAGTACAGTTAACCTAACAAATGCATAAGTTATATATTATAAAATTTACAAGGAGTTTAATATTGTAAATTATGCGCTATAAACGTTGTTTATGGGCGTAAACAATGATATACAATATTATTATTAACTGCTATGTTTTGCATACAATCGAAGTCAGCAAGGGTAACGGCTGAATTAATTATACAACGAAACAAACGGTTTTCAATTCGTATTATTTTTAAAGAAGCTCAATGAGAAATGCCCTCGTAGGCCATCGATCGCTTCCGTAGCAACCAACAATAGCAGAAAATATTTGATGAAGCTAATTAACAAAAAAACAACATCATTGACGCATTATAGAAAGGAGACTAGGAGAACTGTAATTTTTCCAAGCCATGCGAAGTTCGACAACCTTTATAAACACAAATAGTAAAACAGCTGAACGGATTTGGATAAAATTTGGTGCACAGATAGTCTATTGCCTAGATTAATTACCTTGGAAAAATGTTAAATTCCCGAGGGATCTTCTAAATATATAAAAAATTCGGCGCCATTGTTTGTGCCACTGTTGCCGTGACGGCGCCACTGCTAAAGGCGACTGTAGCCACCGACCATCAAGTGGCTCGTCAGCCTTAATGAAAACAAAACTAAATAAAAAATCATTAAAAAATTTCATTTGAAATAAAAAATAAAATAAAATGTAGGTATAGGTATCAAAATACAGTTGGTAAGAAGTGTTGCAACAGAAAAATTGATATGTTATCGAACACGAAACTATCTTCTTTTATCGTAGAATTATTATTGTCAAGTGGCGATTCTTGGCAGGAGACATTAGGATTGAATCACATATTGCAGTATGCATTTCTACCTCAAATATATAAAATAAACGATATAATAATAGATATTTTATTAATTTCGAAACTAGTGTTAACGTAATTAACTTATTAACCCGTTAATAAAAATCATACGTTTATTTCAATTTGCGTTCGCCTTCGTTGCGCAAGTGATTAGATAAATAGTCAAGAACCTTACGAAAGTTTCGGACGTCACGGGCTCACAGGGCAACTGGAATCAACAACTGTTACGAAAACTCTACACATGTTTAATAAATATAAACGAAATTGGGTTTGGCGGCCTTCTCACCTTAAATAATGCAACGTCCTTAACAAAATGTGTACCGGTTGACCTACTTTTCTTGGAGATCATTTTTACTAATTAATAAGTTTGAAGGACTAAAAATATACTGGAATTTAATATAGTAGACACCTATATGACTAAATTATCAAAACTTTATTTAGAAGTTAGACTTGGATTTACGTCTTAAAAAAACAGTTTATGCTTAATACACTCCACAAAAACTGACCTAAAAATAACTGTATACGTTGTATATCCATTTTTGGTAAACTTAAGATCACATTTACTGACGTAAAAACTCATAGATGCAGATTTTTTTGTATTAAAAACCATTTATAATCATAGATCAATTGAATTCTATTAAAATTTTTGGAAAAAAATTATAGAAATTTTTTCTGGGAAAAATGGTATATATAATTCAATTTGGCCAAAATGGTTTATACGCCAATTGAACCTAAAGGTATCGATAAGCTTACCTATTTTGAAGATTTTTCACAACATTATTCGTGTGTACACTGGTTAGGGATAAAGGGTTGGCTAAATTGAGGGGATTATTGACAAATTTGGGTAAACTCGGTGAGGTCGGCGAGGGATATATTGATAATGATTTTGGTGTGTTATATGCGGGTATTTGATAAACTTTGAGGTTTAAAGAAGGACTCGTGTATGACGATTTCATTCTTTTCGCGTATATAAAAAAGTAGAAATGTATAAGATTTATTTAACTTATACATACCTATTTAAAAATTTATGTAATTTAATAACAGGTAGGTATAAATAGAAAAGAAATTAAATTAAGAACACTTTAAAGGTGTTTCGAAGAAGGCTTATAATTCGAAATAAGCCAATTAATGGTAATTTTGGAAATGACAGCAACAGAGGCAAAATATTACCTAAGTAACACAAAGTATGACTAATTAAATTAATCAATTGCATTTCTCGCATGCCAATAAAATGACTGTCCCATGCCGTTCATTACGAAAGGCTCATATCCAGCAGTGAATATTATTCACTCAGTGAATACTATTTCAGTGAATATGAGGTGACTCCGTTCAATCAAATAAATGTAAATTAAATTAAATTATCAAAAAAATATGATTAAATTTATTGCATTTTATTGATTCATCAGATGAATTCTTGTAATATGCCCGGCTGGAATGTTACTACAAATATATATTAAATTACAATAATACTACAAAACATTGTTAAGAGTAAATATTGTGCTATTCTATTAGCAATGTGGTTGTAAATATACTAGTAAACAAACTAGCTTTTGCCGCAACTTCGTCTTTTTTGTCTGAATAAATGGAACCTGGAATCTTTATTATAGGTACCCGTGTATGCATCACATGCAGTAATTAAAGTGTAACAAACAAACAAAAGTCTCTTTTGCATTTATAATATAACATATATATATTGTAGTTAATATAGGATGCAATGTTTTTAATAATGTTTGTGATTGTTTTGTATTGTGTTTTTAAAAGAAGGAATCAGTACATTTATCTTTAACATTAATTCATTTTGTTAAAATGTTACATAATGCGGTTGAATAGGATTTTGTGCCTTAGTACTCTGATATTTATTTTAATAACACAGCTTTTAAATTCTTGAGTTATTCTCTCAGTTGTGGAAAGAAACCGGGTTCCTCGATATATCGATGAGTATCTGTAACAAAAATATCAGATGAGCAGAGTGTACTCATCATAAACGGTTGACTTCAACAACGTTGATGATAATGTTCATACGTCAGCGTAGTCATAGAGCTGCTGATACACCCACGCCCAACAGCTGAGATCGTGCAAAATCTTAAAGTACGGAAATAAATTGAAGTAGATGTTTACTATAGGACGAATATTGCGTTCACTTGGTCTACTATATCTATAAATGAAATTAGAGAGATTTTGTGATAGATAGTCGAACAGTATTGGAGACTAAAGTTGAGTGGCTTTAGTGATTCTTTAAAAGGGGTCATTAGAAAATAATACAAAAGGACTAGGGATCAATAAGACAGAAAATATATTTCGGGACAAAATGGCATACAAACTGGGACATAGTGGGACTTTTTTTGTGGGACAGAATTCAGTGGGGCGAACCAGGTACAAACCAATTGATGATGAGGAACAACGTTAGGTAGGGTATAGCGCTTAGGTATAGGTATAGGTATAGGTATAGGTAGGTCTTTAAAAAGGTAGATAAAATATAAGAAAAAGTGATGTTTTTGTGTATTTTAGATCACTAAAATAACAATTGAAATTCTTATCTTTATCTAAAGTCTGATAGATAAGACACAGAAGTTAGTTAACACGGAACTGGCAAAAACAGTTATGATCAATTTATAAACACTTTTCCAAATGTATTAACGAGTGGAATTTTGTCACCAGAAAAAATTAACATTTGTGTTCTAAAGATTATACAATAATTAAAATTATACAGAATTTAGAGGCAATCTATAAATTTTTAAAAAGTATGTATCTATACTTAAATAAAGTAAAATAATTGCAAACACTAAAGTAGCTTTAGAACACAGTGAACACTGCAGTGGTAGGGCACACTGCGTTTCGCAGTTGATTGGGCAGCCTATATGGTGGCAGTAACCGCCATGAAAACCACCATGAAATAACAGCATGTGTGCTGTTGTGTTTCGGTGAGTGAGTAAGGGATGCCAGAGCCCATTACTCTATTAGTTGCCCTTATCCCTTATCCTTAATTCTACTGTATTCGTCAGCGCACTTGTTAAACCTGTGACGTTTGCTTGTGTTACTAAATATGCGACGTTAGCCACATTTCATCAAGGTGAACCGTCAGCCTGTTTGTCGACTTTAGGTCATAAGAAAAAAAGTGACTCTATTTCTACTGTAAAGACTCAGTTAATCAGTAACTGTAACAAGATAATGAAGCGTGTTAAAAAGGAGGGTGCAACAATCTGAAGCTCCATGAACTAACACTGGACGCGATCACTGTATTGCCACAAATTATGGTAATAGTTTTTACTCGTACGTCCAACAAAACGTATATGAGTATAGTACATGTATAGTATGAGTCACTTCAACGGGTATTTAGGCAAAGTGCAAACAGTTAAAGCAAAATATGCACATTCTCACGTCTAACAATGTATTGTTAGAGAATTAAAAAGGAGTTCAGCATTTTATTGCATCTAGTTTTAAATCGATTTGCTGATACTACTTCGGTGTAATTAAGTGAACTTTATCGGTATCTGATACCAAATTATCCTGTCTTTTAGACTTAAGTAGTTATATTTATAAAATTATCTAATTTTATTGAGTAGAATTCTTTAAAATATTTAATTAAGTATTCAAAACTGCACGATTTAGTAGTGAATCAATTCAACCATGTTAATACCGTTCCACTTGCGGACCACGAGGCGCGGACAGGGGTTTCATCCCTTCGTGGTTGATGTTCCTCGGACACGCACGAAGCGTTACAGGTCCACCTTTCTTGTCCGAACCGCTAGGGAGTGGAACTCACTGCCTGCGTCTGTGTTCCCACAACATTACAACCTCGGTGTCTTCAAGTCAAGGGTAAATGGGCACCTACTAGGTAAGCGTGGTCCACCTTCGGCCGCATCTGCACCTTACATCAAGTGAGATCGCGGCCAAGCGCTACCTTGACAACATAAAAAAAAAAAAAAAAAAAAAAAACATGCCAATGCCAATTTATTAATGTATGAAAAAGGTTCATCTATTAATAAAACATCGATATGCAAACAATATAACAAATAGTATTATTTTTCGGGAACAGTTTTATCTTTTCATTTTTCGAACATATCTATTGTTTTAATATAAAACTAACATAAATAGAGTGTGTGTCATTATAGCCAACAAGATTCAAGGTGATGGAAAAAATGTTACGTTTGCCGAACAGTTATAACAAGATTCTAAATTAAGCTCAGAATGAACAACGAACTAAACGAAAATTCGAATAATGTTTTATTTTTGTTTTAAATCAATTTACATTCTATTTAAAACAAATAGAACGTACATTCTATTTAAAACAAAAAAATAATTCGCTGTCATAGAAATAGTTCGCACCTTTATGCGGTTTGTTGAACTTATAATTTTCAAATGTTCGCATTTTATAGCGATCTTGATTGATTAGCATAAAATTAACTTTATAGTGGACACTAGAGCATCTGTCTACTGTGGAAATACAGGTCGCTAATTGACTGCCTACGCTATATTGAAACCAATTAAAGAAGGTCAACTCTTGGCTCTAACGATGAAGCGCTCATTTACGTGACATCATATATGTCGAGATTACTTCGGGCACTGGCGTTTGACTCTACAGGAAGTTGATTTATTATAGCAAGAGGAATTATTAGAGCATTTCTTTGGAAAAACATGTCGATTATAATAAGTGTATTAATGAATGTAAAAATATAATGAACAGGGACCCTTGCTCATGCTAGGGTTAACCGTATTATTCTAACTTTCCCC
This sequence comes from Synanthedon myopaeformis, assembly GCA_944738685.1. NCBI lineage: Eukaryota > Metazoa > Arthropoda > Insecta > Lepidoptera > Sesiidae > Synanthedon > Synanthedon myopaeformis. Next base: position 8,119,846 of record OX122915.1, read on the forward strand.
CGAAACATGTGATAACATAATATAATACAATTAGCGGAATAAAAACTGTAATAGATATAGAATAATAGCAATAAATAATACAAAGGGGGAAACTAAAAAAAGTAAAATATATACCCGATTAAACATCAAACACTATTGTCTGACACAAATGCTAGACTATCGTATGTACATTTCTATAGTAAGTAGTCAAAGTTTGCTAGCTGATTGAAATTCCCGTCTACCGCATGGAAAGGCATAAACTATGCTGAATACTCGTTAATACTGGACCCTCGTTAATATCTACCATTAATTGTGTTTTACACTCGGCGGTAAGGAAGATTGAATTGTATCGGCACTACAAACAGACTACTATTGGTTTAACCATATAAAACATATTGTAATTCGAAATGTAAAATAAAATGCGGAGTGTGTAGTTGTATGAATCACTAATCACTAACCATTGAGAGATATAGAAAACCCGTGTAGCCGTTCTGAGTGAGGATTGCATGTTTATAATTTATTTTTTACAAATGTAAACACTACGCGATCGCATCCCAAAGATCACATACAGTAACGTATATTTGGTATGGTAACTATAGGCACTCGTCCATCGTATAGTCAATATTTTTTGAGATGTGCGTTTATTTGTATTCTGGTCATTACTACGGTGCATTTATAAATATAAAAATTATAAAAAGTTATATAAATTAAATAAATGTGACAATATTTTTTTTCGTGGTAAAAAGTAAAAGAATGTTTTTCTGTGTTTTTTTAAAATATTATTATGGCTTCAGCCTGCCTGCCACAGGTACACCTGATAGTAGATGGTTACACAAGCAATTCCGACCCTGCAGAAATTTGTATCAAGCCCATATTATATTTAAATTAGATGGAAACATCTCATAAGGGGATGGGCTTGTGGAGAAAAATATTCGATACACAGATACACCTAGTTTTGGATTAATTAGAGATTAAATATGTCTTCTCAGAAAAGTTCTCCGTATAATTCTAATCTTTTTCTAGCATTAATTAGAATGTTGCGCGAGCTAACTAAACATAAAAATATCAAAATGTTAATAAAATCTGCAATATGTCACCGTAACGACCACTATAAGCTTCTGAAAGCTGCTCAAAATTAGATTTGTTGCATAAATTGCTTTTAGGAACGACATAACGGAATTTGAGCTCCATAAAAACATTATTACCAACATTTTATGCCTGCGCCAATTCTTTTGAAAGTATAATTAACTAGGGATTGTAAGGGTTTTTAATGCAGGCATTGTAAGTGGCATGGCTCGTAATAAATTCATTTAAGCATAGTTTCCCCTAGAAATGTGTGTAAATAGAAAAATAAACCCAACAGATTGTCACTCTCGAGCATAACTTTATTTACTTTGCCCTCTATTTTTGCCAGTAAATTTGTTTTCGTAACCTAACTATTAATAGAATTACGATTTTCCAGTCATTACACCAGTTTGTTTACGAGTACCAAATAAAAGGAGAGATTTGAAATTGGGAAACTCCATTACTGACTCATTTAAGTTCACAGAACTTCTTTCTGCTCGTATATAAGTGCATATAAAAATAGGTCTGTTTTTTCTTTATTAATTTGTTTTAATATATTAATTTAGTATCAGAATGTAATGTAATATATTAATTTAGTAGTGTAATGTATCGTGTGACATTGTTACAGGTACAGGCACCTTCGGTCGAGTGTGTTTATGTCGTGACAAGGCAGCTGATGAATATTTGGCGATGAAGATTCTTTCTATGGCTGATGTCATACGTCTAAAGCAAGTCGACCATGTTATGAACGAGAAAAATATACTCGCCGAAATTAATCATCCTTTCGTAGTCAATTTGTAAGTGTTAAATTTTAATAGAATATGTCGCAGAAATATATTTAAGTATATGATAATATGTGGTGGTCATGTTATCATAGCAGTCATCAAAACGGTCCGTCAGATGACTTATCGCTTTTGGAACTGTAATATATTTCGGTTATTGTTTAACGATGGTCTACTGTAAGGGAATGGTTACTGTCGCCATACAACTGCCAGCGTGCCATCACAGTGTCACGATTTTGAAATATATATAGAATCCTGTGACCATCTGTGACCATAAATCTAGATTATTTTGAATTCCTGGTATTAACATCTATTCTTTGAAAAACTGAAACCGAGTTTACATTTTATTGTCTGACTTGTTTATTAAACTTACTATGTCCGATTTGAACACACGAAAGCTGATGGTGTGACGTTCAATTAATTAGAAAAGGCGCGCATGTGACGGACGTCAATTACTCCAAACGCAACAACCAACTTCGGCTCCGAGCCAGCTTATAAAGCGTATTTGAATTAGATTTTGTTTATAACAAGTATTATATTAGCAACAAAACATATTGTTGATGGACATATGTTCAGAGATAAACTACTTTTAGTGTCACGAGTCCACCTAAAGTTTGCGTATTCGAAATGCTTGATAGTGAACGCCTGAATGTAAGCGCCAAGTATTTGTGCACGGAGAAGCCGACAAATATCGACGTGGATGCCGCATTGATCGTTCTCTGGCAACTGTCACACAGAGATTCTTATTAGAAACTACATTGATCTATTAAGAAATTCTTAGTGCTGTTTTTTGCGGTTTTGTAATCGTGATTTATAGAATTTTTTAATTAAATACAAAACGCGGATGCTTGCATCTTTGCACATCCAATTTTTGGATTAAGGACACCAAATAAAAACCATTATTGGGTGTCCTTAACACAAGTTTTTACAAGGGTCGTACCTTGTAATATAATATCTTACTAGTATTATAAAGTGTGTATTGATGTTTGTTACTCATTGACGCAAAAAGCTACCGAATGAAATTTGTTGAAATTTTACAATCTTCTAAATGTCAAGTTGGATTGAGCACGATTCAAAAATTCGAGAATGGGTAGACCGATTTTAATTGGGTTTTCACGTATGCCACACAGGGAATATTTTTATATATAAAAATTGCACCCCGGGGAAACCCCATAGCGGGTATATTATAACTTACATAAGTACATCAGAACAACATGCGATTGTATAAATGTACGCGGACGAAGTCGCATACAAAAGCTTCTTAGTTAGCTTGTTTGGAAACTGGGTTATGAATAAATTTTTATTTATTGCTATTTTAAGTAGGTACTAGTATTTTTTGTATATACCTACTTAAGTATCTAAATTATTTTTTTATATAAAATTTGTTTAAAATTAAAAGTGTTGAGAAACTCATCGTATCTACGTATAAATACGACATTCTATTTATCATCACCTATCGTTGGTGTTTTAAAACTTTTTGGCATCGAATACTTTCATATGCTTTATAGTGAAGGAAAATCCCCTGTTTCGACATTGTCGTGTAGCGTGACGTTATAATAAATGATAGTCTGAAACCTTGTCTCGCTTTAAAAAAATACTAAATTAATATTTCGTGGAAATGTGAGCAAACGACTGTGTCAACGACTCCAAGCGTTAGTATCTTGTTGCAAAAAATACTCAAGGGTGTTGCTTCTTTATAGTATAGGAAACAGTAGTCATCAAGTGGATGGTCAGCCCTCCTGAGTACCTTTAACTTAACTGTTAACCTGGTTAGTTATACTTAGTTAGTTACACTTAAAATGCTATTTTATGAAATTACATTATATATATTTTTTTCAATTCATAAAAATTTATTAAAAAAAAAACCGATACATAACTTAAATAACGCAATAGTCCAATGTTTTAAAAATTTAAAATGCATATCTTCATCATAGGCTTTTATCTATGAATTAATGAAATAATATGAATAATGGACAGTGTTCCTGTATAGAGTTTGCAATAAAAAACTACATCCGTATGGAGCGGGTCGATAGTTTATTATGTTTTCTAACTCCTCCAATTGCACTCGATGCACATATATAGTCGGAGAGGTTTTATGTAATACGATTAATGAAATACTTCACTGTCAAGGACAACTATGTATATAAAAAAAAATATCTATATTACCAATACGAGACGAAAATTATGGATGTTTCAGCAAGATTAATTGCGCATAAGAATAATTTTAAATAAAACGATCATATTTTGATCGTGATTTTTTGTTTATTCTGTTCAAAGTGTATATCTTTTGTTACAGACGGTGGTGGACACACGACGACTCCTGCATATATATGCTCTTTGACTACGTGTGTGGAGGAGAACTCTTTTCGTATTTGAGAAATGCTGGAAGGTTTAGTAACAATACAGGTACAGTATTAATAAATAAATAAAATAAAATGAAATAAAATAAAATAAAATAAAAATAGCCTTTATTCACTGACATTACGTATAGTACATACAGTTTTTAAATTAATTTTAAATACTGACATCGGCAATCTGTAAGTCAGGCTGTCCCTTGATATAGGCCTCCTCCAGGCTCTTCCATATCTCTCTATCCCGAGCAGCTTTCCTCCAGGCTTTGGGAAAATCGTCTTCCCAGCGTCTTGCTGGTCTGCCCTTTCGACGGTTTCCTTCCCTGGGATACCACTTCGTGACGTCTCTCGTCTATTTGTCTCTTCCCGATCTCATCATGTGACCAGTCCACCGCCACTTCAGCATTTTTACTCTACTGATCACATGTGAGAGTTTTGTTCGTTCTCTAATTTGGGTTAAACGCCACTTGTATTTCAATTTAATTCTCAACATGCTCAATTCTTGTTTACATACTTTTAGTTTCTGCATGATTTGGTTTGTGAAAGGCCATGTTTGGCATCCATAGGTTACTGGTAGAATGCAGGCATCAAAAACTTTCTTTTTATGTGTTATTGGTATAGACTTGCTTTTCATTACCTCCATTAGATCCAGTATCTTGACCATGTGTTATTTACCCTACGCTGTAAGAGTTGTAATTTAGGTGATATTATGTGACCCAGATATATATATTCATCCACGTATTCTGCTTCTTGATCACCTACGAGTATCTTTACTTTAGTGCCATTGGGTTAATGCCTTTGTTTTTGTCACATTCATGGTAAGTCCAGCTTTTGCACTTTCTACTAACATTGCCTGTAAGGTCACTGGGTCTTCTGCAACGAGTACAAGGTCATCGGCGAAACGAAGATGATTTAATATTGATCCATTAATATTTAAACTCTTGCACCAGGCCGAAAGCCGAAAGCTGAAAGCCGAAAGCTTTCGAAAGCCGGCCTGTTCTTTAGGTTGTTGCTTGTCTAAGATGTTAGTTAGCCTCCCAAGTAGAATTTTTAAGAATAATTTATAGAATTTAATAGGTCTATAATTATCTATCTTGCTTTTGTCGCTTACAGGTACAGTATTATATACTTATAAATACACTATTATTATTATTTTGTTTTTAAACCAAATTATCATAAACATAAATTTCTTAAGCTTGATATGGATAGACGATCTTATAAAGGCCGCGGGTCGACAGTGGATCCAGGCTGCTTCTGAAATTGGAAAATTATGGGGGAAGCCTATGTCCAGCATGAAATTTATTAAACCATATAGAAAAATGTCATTGCACGTAAATATTAAAATAATAGTTGATTATATTATTATATTTCTTATTTTTTCATTACTTTAGGGTGTTGTAATTTATGTGATCCCGATTACCGCACTTATTTATCCTATGCTTAAAGCATTTGAAAAACGCGGATTTGTTGTTTAAGGTCAGAGGAAAATCAATTATAATAAAATAATTCGTGTGACAATCCCGTAAAATCACGTTTAATTTGGAAAATGATGTAAATAAATAAAAAAAATAACATCTGGACAAAAGCCAGCAACAGTCCGACACTAGGGAGCGGCGCAGCGGCGAGACACGTGGAGATCACCCACGATTCGCATCCATCAACACCATTGCAAATGGTGTATTTCAATTTAAATCACAACATTTCTAATCTTTAAGGAAAACTCACGAAAATTACTCTATCTATACATATTATAAAATAAAGTCTCTCTCCGCTTTTGTCTGTTTGTTTGTGTGTTTCTCGGTTAACTTCTTGTAAATCACCCAACGAAATTTTATGCGGTTTTCAATATATATGTATATAAATTTAAGAAGAAAATTGCATTCGTGCAGGGTTCTATTTTTTATTTATCGCTAGTTTATTTACAAATGTAAAAATTATATAAAAATTGTAATTAATTTAGAAATACACACTTAGTTACAAACTTACGAGTAATTTACTTAAAAAGAGATTGTATTGTTGTATTGTATTGTATTATTTTGTATTGTATTATGTTAAATATGTAATCAGTTGTGTTAAATATGTAATGGTGAAATTTTATCTTTGTTTCTATTTTTATTATGTTAATTCATTTAAACGCAAATAGCAGTTTCTAACACCGAAATACTTTTAAAATAATTATACTTACTAATATTACGAATCATTCCACTTCGTCCCCGAATCATACCTTATAATATATTTTAACTATAATGTATCTTAATTAAATTTGATGGCCTGTGACGTTGTAATATTAATTAGCCATTTTATTTGCAATATTACACATCTCTGTCTGACGATAGACTTCGCTTTGCCAAAGTTGCAATTATAATAATAACGCTCACTCACGCTGTTGATTGAGTACTCCGTATGTTTCTCATTTACATTGATAACAAAGAATAAAGATAGTATAGAAAAGTTTAGATGTAGCTCTAATAGAATTGGTCTAATAATTTTAGACTGTCTTCAACAGTGGCGGCGCCACCGTCGTCACAGCGATAAAGATGTCGTCGTTAATTACTCAGAAATTTTCTCAGGTCTTATAATTATTTTTAATTTTTCAACGCAAAGTCGCAGGCATCAGTATATTGTACGCTACCATGAGTGTATATTGTACGCTAGCAAGAGCGTAAAATATTAATATGTGTGGTGGTAAAGGACAAACAGATTCAATAGGTATGCGGCGATAGTAGCGACCTACAAGTAAGTTTGCCTGACAAAAAATATGCGATGCACAATTAAATCGAGGAACTCTCCGGCGGGGAATCGAATCCCGGTCTCTATTCAAATACCAAGACTATATATTTATATATATTTTATATTTTTATATATATTTTAGACTTATTCAAATGAACCAATTTAAAGTATATTTATATTTCTCCCTTTCTCAAAACATGACATTCTATTATTTAAATTTTTAATATTAGAATTAAATTAAACATTATATTGTATTAAAGAAATTAATTAAAAAAAAATGACAGTTCAGATTTTTTGAATTATCCATTCTTGAGTTTTTGCGAAACTAAAGAATTTTGTCATCACGCAAATGCACACACAATACAATTTTAATTATTTCTTTGGCGAGTTTAAAGGTGGTTTCTAAATATGAGCAAAGTAGTTGATAAATCTGTGAAATGGTGATGTATATAGGTAGTAAGTAGTATTTTTTCGTCATGCTAAAAGCGTACACGCTCTGCGGTAGACTTATTAGCCAGACTCTGCGACGCCAGTATTTGATCGCAGCATGTAAACAAACATATCATGTAGACACCGAAAACTACATTCTATTATGCTTTAACGAAAGGTGTTAGGTGCTTTCATTAATCTTAAAATGGACAAATAAATAGATTTATTTCGGTGACGCACGTCCTGGTTTTATCTCTTCTGAGAATCATGTCGAAAACTAGAACAAAGACAAGAGACGAGTTAATTTACTGTTTGAAGAGCACTATTTTGTTTATAATTAGAATGTGGTACAATGAAAATTAGTGTTGTTAGTGTGTCATGACGTCATGACGGTCGGATTTGGATGCCCTTCTTTAAATCACGGTGCGTTCGTCCGTCCGAGTCAAAGAAACGCCGCGCCGCGCGCTACTAGAGACGGCTTTAATAATAATAATATTTGCGCCGTGCAAATGCGCTTAGTGTAACTCAGGGCGCATTTGGCAGCCAATTTCTATTTTCATGTTGTAAACATTATCCAAAAAACGATAGAAATGCCTCATTGTGATGTAATTTAAATGCAATTTTTAGCTTTTAAACGAAAAACCTAAACAATGCGTATGCCGCGCGTGTACTGTTTGTTGAATAAACAGTAACGCCCCCTGTCACGCTGGATTTGTATGACCATGCCGTTTCTAGAAGCGTGGACCTGATTCTTTGCTCTGTGGAGCGAGTGATGTCATACGAGGGCACCGTACCAGGCCGGGAGTTCCGCGTGGCGCTTCTGTGGCCGTGTGCACATCGCGTCGCCCACTTATTTTATTTATCATATTGTTTTTATAATACTTCGCTAAGCCTTACCTAATATGTATAGACAATTATCACAGCTTTTTAGAACGAACTTGATTTTTTTTTTATGGATATATTTGGATATGTATAGAAGTTATTATTGCGGTTCTCATTGCGGAGAATATTCAGGATCTTCAAAATCTGTTGAACCGGGTAAATGGAGTTAGTAACGAATACGGCTTGAAAATCAACACGAGAAAGATAAATTTTATGGTTAATCTAAAGTCTCTGAGACATAAACGAATTCTTGTGGATGAGCAATAACCCAATAGAACGTGTAAACAAATTTAAATAGCTGGGCAGTTATGTAAATGAATGTTGGGCCAGTGAGCAGGAGGTTCGGGTTTGCATAGAACAGGCTCGGGCCTGTTCACAAAAGCACCCCGAGGGGATAGATCCTGTGTTGCAGACGATTCAGTCTCAAACTCCGCATGAGATTGGTCTTGTAATGTGTGGGTGTTTTGTTTTATGGAGTGGAGAGTTGGACGCTGACTTGTGCTCGAAATTAGAAGCATTCGGCTTAGAAGCTATGCAGGCGCATGCTTGGCATATCATGGTTTCAGAGAGAAACAAATGTTGAAGTTTTGCGTCAAATGAAAAAGGGAATGGAGGTGCTGAGGACTGTAAAGGAGAGGAAGCTGCAGTATTTTAGGCATGTTATGAGGGCTAAAAGATACCGAATTCTTCAGTTAATGATGGGACGATACAGGGGAAGCAGAGCAGAGGTAGAAGAAAGACATCCTGGCTGAAGAATTTCAAGGTCAGAATAGCCATGATGGTCGCCAACCTTCGTAGAAAAGTGGCGCGTTGAGAAGAAGAAGAAGAAGAAGAAGTTATTATAAAACACTAGTTGAATGCGGCCACGTTTCGATGTTGCTAATTTTTTTTTCGTTCCCGTTGGAATTTCTGAATAAAAAGTGTATAGAAACATCCTTCTGTTTAAATTAAATGTTGTCTAAAAGTTTCAACCCAATCTATCGGCTGATTTTCGAGTTTTGTGGACACAAACTTACGAAAGCTAAATTTGTATAAATAAAGAAGGGGGTGAAATTTGTTTCTACAAATTATATATAAAAATATGCTTCGTTTAACGCTCTTTCCATTAGTGAAAACCGTATTAAAATCCGAGGCGCAGTTTAATAGATCTAGGCGTACATACAGAGGGAAATACGGCGGGAAGCGACTTTATGCTATGTAAAAAGAAGATCCTGAAAAAATACTTGTTTCTTAATGTTAATGTCTATACTGTAATACGTATACGTAATATATCTAGTTGTATTAATAATTCTTAAAAATGAGCAACAAGAAAAACACATTTATTCATATGTCAGCATTGATGAAACTACTTTCTAAAAATTATGTTTATATATTTTCGTGACTTTAATTTTAATAGCTTAAGTCATTACCATAATAGACACATTTATAAAGATAAACTAGATTTTATTTTATAATTTTAGATCACTTTTTTAGTTAGGCATAGATTTCTAGTTTTCGAAACGGCGAGGTCGTCAACACACATAAAATTGCATATGAATTAGTCAAGTTTATATATTAATGTAAATATTTTTTTTGTAAGGCATTTTTCATTTAATTAATTCTAGACTCGAAAATTGTCATTTTTACCAACTAGTTTTTAGGATGAAGAAAGGTGAAATTTTGTATTTATAATAGTAATAAGTAATGCGAATTAAATCAGTCAATTGACATTCAACTTTTGATCTACTTTCACAGGGAACTTCTACGCCGCGGAGATAATATCAGCTTTAGAGTATCTTCATGCAAGAAATATAGTATATAGAGATTTAAAACCAGAGAACCTATTACTGGCCAAAGATGGACATTTGAAAATAACAGACTTCGGGTTTGCGAAGAAATTAACGGACAGAACGTGGACGTTATGCGGGACTCCGGAGTATTTGGCGCCAGAGATTATACAGAGCAAAGGTCACAATAAAGCCGTCGACTGGTGGGCATTAGGTAAGAAATTATGATCATTATTTATTTCTTTAGTAATTTAATTTGTTTTAGAAAACTATCACTCATTGCTAAAGGATATACATATTTCACCATCATCATCTCAGCCGTAGGACATCCAATGCTGGACGTAGGCCTCCTCCCTGATTTTCTAAAAGGACCGGTCAGAAAAAGCCTGATTCCACCGTCGACCCGCGGTCCTTATCAGGCCGTCTGTCGCTTGCCAGTTTGTGGCCACTTAACTTACTAATCCGCCGGGATATGTCGGTAACTTTCGTTCCTGATTCGAGTGCGCTTCGAGAATACCCCTCTCCATAGCTCGTTGAGCTATCTTACGAGGCCCATAGTGACAGACCACGTTTCAGCGCCATATATCATCACCGGAAACACACATTACCTATATTCATTTAATTTAATTTTATATAATCATAAGAAAAAATAAATGTATACTTATGGTAAAATATTTATTTTATGATCGCATACCTTACCTGTAATGCCGTCGACGATTTAAATCACGTCGTGTCATATATAAACGTATATTAGTTAATCATATTACGGTAGACAAAATAATAACTATGTAGACTAATCATCTTTCATTTAATTATAATTTCACTTTGCCGGCTTCACATGTTCTATGAGCAGATCTAAATGTTTTTATGATAGTTTTAGAGATGGTAGTTATAAAATGGAACAGTTAAGTAGTGACTGATAAAAATGCGCAGTCTTACATCTTGATCATACTAAGGATTCTATTGAGGATTTGCATTTTTTCACAAGCTTTTATATGCAATCCTGTTGGTTCTGCGCATAACTTTAGTGAATTTGTATAAAATAGTATCAGTGGCAGGTGTGTGTAAATATTTAGTCGGTTGCGGAGCAGATGTAATAGTTCATTTGTGAGTCAATGCACGACTGTTCCAAACTTAATTAGGCCCCGACGAAAGACATGCGCTTCACTATAAAAAACGCAGTTTTCTATTCTCGGCTAGGTATCATCTATTTGCAGTGTTTCTTATGGACAAAATATATTACCCTATTAATAATTTAAAATATTTGTTATAAATAAATATTATAATACAAATCAGTAGGATATTAGTAGGGAGGGAAAGTTTATAATAATGTATGAATGTTATTTACTTTTTCACACAAAAGCTACTGATCGGATTTTATTACAGTTTATTATCATAATTAAATATATGAGAAATCTCCCATTTCTCTGATTATAATTGGTGCTTAACATCCAGGGCTCTTGTCTCGATGTCTTTTCTTGTCTTTCTTCATCTTCTTTATAATAAATGTTTTGGTTCTTGTCACATGATTTTGTATGCCATTTGTAAAAACACCAATATATAAAACGCAAAATTCAAATCAAAATCAAAAGTAGCAAACATTTTTTGCAAAAACTAAGTCAATCAATTCTATTCCAAAACAGTTAAGTCTCATCTTTATATTATTCCTGTCTTTTCTTGTGTCCCTAAACTTTAGAATTAATTTGCCACATTAACCTTAGTCAGAAATAACGAATGTAGTGTGTTTTCGTGTATGTTTACATTATATTTAAAGATTCTGATGTCATATATTGGTGATAAATTTATTTGTCTGCCCCAACTCCAAAGGGTGCTTGCCAATTTCATAGGTGTCGGCAAATATATTTTATGGAGTGAAAACGTATGAAGTAAATTTATATCGCTTAAAGCTAAATACATTATAAACGTCTATACAACAGTTTATAATGTTTATTTTAACTCGATTTATGGTTTCTATTTAATAATGCGAACAGCACTTTATCATTTTATATTTCGTATCTTATCTGAGAGTTTAGTCACTTTCAAATTAATGATAAAATATAGCTGGTTTATTATTTCCTTTATGTTACTTGATGTATTTTTTATTAAGATCAGTATTTACTCCAAAAAATGTTTTATGAAAATGCTAAAAATGTAATAAGAATAATAATGTTTATTTGCCATGAGCCATACCCATTATGGTAAATACCAGCTGACATTCTGTTATTGCTCCAACATGACGAAGCGAATATTCGGCGTGCAAATATAAATTATCTGGTGAAATTTATAAATAAAATTAACAAAAAAAAAAAAACGAAAGTTAAAAAATTAACACTACCTGGTAAATTGGTAAATAATTTCCTTAGTCGTACAATAAGTTATTTTTGTTTTTTATAATATTTCCGTTACAATTTAGTTTTCAAGTATTCATTTAAATTTATATTTAACTGACTAAAATTACGTTTAAAATAATATTTCCTGGTTAATGGATAATCGTATAAATACATTTAAATGTTACACTAATATATTATAGTATTCTAGCGATAGGCAAAAATCACTTAGCAAAAATGCATATTCTAGCGAAAGACAACACTTGATTTCTAATAGATTTGTGTTGCTAAATTTCTTAGCAACTTACTATACATGAGTTGACTTTGGAAAGCAATTTATTACATGTATATTAAATTGTCATTAATTATTTCCAGGTGTGCTAATATACGAGATGTTAGTAGGGTATCCTCCGTTTTACGATGATAACCCCTTTGGCATATACGAGAAAATTCTAAATGGACGCGTGGAATGGCCAAGACATCTAGACCAGACTGCTAAAGACATTATTAAAAAGTTGCTGGTGCAAGACAGAACGAAAAGACTTGGAAACATGAAAGTAAGTTACTATTGGAATATATTATCATTTTATCATTTTTTTATGTTAAGGATGGCAGACAGCTGACGGTCTTTTTGATGGTAGGTGGCTACCGTCGCCTATAAATCAAACAACGCCAGTAGTGCTGCAAGTGCGCTGCCAACGATAGTAGAATAGGATTAGGATGGGTCAGGGAAATCTAGACCAGAGCCTACTTTGAAAATTTCAAACTTTGAAGTCTCTCCGGTAGATTTTTCTAAACCACCCAACTGATTTTGATACAGTTTTCACTAATGAAACGAGCGATAAATGAGGAGGATTTGTGTATTATATTTTCCAAAAAAATTGCATCCTACTGAAGACGGAGTAGGTAATTAATTATTAAATTATAGTCGCTATCCGCTTCTAATTGTTTCTCCGCTAACTTCTTTGAGACCACCCAATGGATTTTGATACGGTTTTCACTAATGGAAAAGCGATAAACGAGAAGGTTCTGCGTATGCCGTATATAATTTACAGAATTTTTTTTTTTCTAGTATGCTAGGGTCGCTAGTAATGCATTTTTTCTTCACGATTACACTAAAATCGTAAAATTTTATAAGCACCATGTCTGATACGTATACAATTCTGATGCTCGAAATACAACATAATATATTTTATTTCGCACTCTTGAAATTGGCCGGTCTCCAGCTGTTTCCATATATAACTTCTAATCGTAGACTTGACAAGTTGTCTGCAAGAGCTTTTTATTTTGCAAACTGGAATCTCATTTATTTACTTTCAATTCTTATTATGTTATCTGGAACGACATTGGACAGTTTGATTTAACCTAACAATACTGGTTACGTAATCGTAAATTCTTCGTAATCGTAATCGTAATCACTTGCAAATTCTTTAATCCTTCTGACGCGAGAATTGTCGTTTAAAATACGCGGCACCATAGTATATTCTAAATCTATGGTCGGCACGAACTGGTATGACTATTACATAATAAGCTGGCTTGTTTGTTTTTGTTTTAATGACAGCTCATTAACCGGTCTCAACTGTTGTTACTTTACACTAGAAATGTACGGTTTTAAGGTGAGGACTTAGCAGAAAATCGTTATTTTTGTTGCCTACTTTGACTTCTTAGAGTTAAATTAAAACTTATATAAATATATAGATTATATTAAAAAAAAATTAATCGAGCAGATTTATACGAAAAATTCAATTTATTGAGAAAGAAATAGTAAATTACTCTTACTACCCAAATAAAAAATTCTGGTCATGGTAATAAAAAATTTCAGCAACAACTACATTTGTTTTTAAGTATTAAAATTATTAATCGGTAACTTTGTTCTTTTTTCATATTTTACAAAATATTCAAGAAAAAACATTTCAAGTTTAATTAAATCTGTTCGGTTATCTCCGACACGCTACAAACATTGTTTTAAAACTTATTTTAAAAGTTATCTTTGAGTTCCATAAAATTCTCACAGATGGCGGTGTGAGGTAAAGTATTTGCTTTAACGCTGTCTTAGGGGTTCCGGGTTCGATTCCCGGCAGGGTCTTCTATGGAAATGACATTTCATAGTTGGCTATGGTCTGGATCTGGCAAATTTGAATGACCCAACAGTTACATGTAGTGCAAAGAATAAAAAAATATCGCCGAACCTTTGCGAAAACAGCAATAAAAACTTATTTAATTATTAACATAATTAATAACATAATTATTAAATTTTATGGACCAACCAGTCGGTCTGAGAGTTGGTCTGTAGGTCAAGAGTCAAACGCGAAACTTCGTCTTAATTAAGTCTGACCATACTTTTGACGAAGTTTGTTTTAACGAATTCGTCAAAAATATCTCCTGATGATATTTCTAAAATATGTCAAAAATATTTTATTAGAGACACGTCAGTCTATAGAGTTTGTCTGTATTGACGATTGTTGTAAATAAAATCACAATATGTTTAGACGAAATCTGGTATCTAGAATATATAGACAGCCAGATATTTCGCAGCGCGTGTATTTTTAAACGAGCTATAGTTTCTATGTAGTGACGTGATGGTTGGTTTTCACCAAGCTTTTTGCCGCAGACCGGTTGCACGTCACCCGTGATGTCGCACACGTTTAGAAAGCCATCAGTCAGGTGGCCGCGAGCGGCGACTTCAAACACCATCTGTGTACATACATTATCTCATATAGCCTTACCTATACGGTGAAGTAAACACAACATGATTCAAAACAATCTCTCTAGGGTAGCTAGATTTTTGAACTAGTGTAGCTAGATACTGGCTATATACTTACTATATACTTAATGACATAAGACATGCACTTATGACTTTTTAAAAGAATCATTCTAATCGTAGGTGTTTTTTCTATGACGAGCCCGTTGGATGAGTGGTTAGGGCGCTTTCCTTAACGCTCTGTTCCAGAGTTCCCAGGTTCTTTTCCCGGCACTGTCAACTTTGGAAATAAAATTTTCAATGTTGGCTCTGGTCTGGTTTTTTAAAAGTAGAGGCGGGGCACACTACGTTTTGCAATAATTTAGGAATCCTGTCTGGCGGTAGTAACCACCCCTACAGACAACACAGACCCTCAGAACCACGTTAAATAACAGCAAATTTGCTGTTATCCGGATGCAGAGCCCAATACCTCATCCCTACCTTATCCCTTATCCTTAACCCTATTGTAGTCGGCAGCGCACTTGCAGCACCTGTGACGATAGGCGACGGCAGCCACCAAATGGACTAGATGTCCAAAACTATTATTTTCTTAGCACATGTCTGGCACAGCTATTAAATAAATATTAATCTTCATTTATGTGTATACATAGATGACATCCATGTATAATATTTTATTAGTTTGTGATATCGACCAGTCTAAATTATTGCAATAAATCCTAATTAGATACCCACAAACGATCAAGAGATACTATACAGCAAATTAGACTTCCATTTGGCACTGATGTGCAATTAATATTTCACTTACTTGTTGATGCAGTGTATCTACGAGTAAACCTTATAAATATATATCTTTAGATATATTGGCTAAATTAATTTATTAGTAATATCACACTAAACAAACAAGTACTTTGTTAAGTTTAAAATAACATATGATGTTTAATATAATGATAATGATATTTAATACTATGATATTTAATAATAATGTTAACATATAGTTTAATATAATGATTTAAAATAATATATGATTTAAATATATTTTCAGTGTGGCTCAGAAGATGTGAAAAGGCACAGATGGTTCAAACACATCGACTGGGCAGATGTGTTCATGAAAAAGTTACAGGTATGAAATATCTTTTATTATTGCCGAAAAAGACTACAGGGGTCTATCTTTAGTTCTTATTTTATCTGTACTTTAAATTAACTAATTATTGTTTTTCTTTTGTTCAGCCTCCAATAATGCCGTCCGTGTCATACGAAGGTGACACATCCAACTTCGACGAGTACCCTGAGACAGACTGGAAAGCAGCAAGATCACTCGATCCTGACGAATTAAAATTATTTGCCAATTTTTGATAGTCAGTGTTGAACTTTTTTTCCGAGCGGCAAATTAATTGACAAACGATTCAGTTTGCGAACGAAGTCATAATTATTAAGATAATGTTGTTTATTTATACTTAGGTACTATATTTATATTCGTGACAAACTATGGCCGACATAGGTTATTGAACTCTAGAGTCAATATTCTAAGTTCTTGCATAGTACCTGAATAGAATCATTTCCTTTTTTTATTTTAAAAATAAAAATATAAAAAGAGAATTACTATTCATATACATTAGCGCCGCTGTTGATTAATTCCTTTCTTCTTTATATACAATCTATTTTAATTTTATAAATAATTAGCGAAACGCTCCTAGCTTCACCCGGCGTGAAATTTTAATGCATAAAAATCTTCCTCGTTTATCCCTCGTCCCATAATGTGAAAACCGGATTAAAATCGTTCTATTCATTCTCGAGTTTTTGAAGCGTACACAAATCAACTTAACATTTTTATACATATATATATATATAGTATTAAATTCGTCCTTGAGATTAATCGTGGCGGTAGCAAAAGTGTAAATGTGTCTTTTTAACTTCTATCCGTATCTGATAAAGAAATCAACGGTAAAATACGTGTTACTTAGAGAAAGGTTTTTAAAAATAATTTATTAATAATGATGACAACGCATGATTGTAAAATTATTTTTTTATTACATTAGAATTAGCCAAAGTTTGAATTTTTGTATCACACCTATACCAAATTCCAAATAATGTGTATGATATACAATTTTCTTTGCACGCAACGTATCTGTACCGCATTGATTTTCTACTAAAGTGTCAAAATCACATTTCTCGACTGTAGAGGACATCAAAACCAGGCCATTTTTACATTCAAACTTTTTTAATACTTTCAAACTTAAATAGGTATCTATGAAACCCCATAATTACTAAATTACACATTATTTTCCCAGTAAAATTTATAATTTTTTCTTACCTAATGGTTTCAACAAGTTTCAACAGTTAAAATGAAAATAATAAAAAGCCTGATTGATTGGTATCAATAGACAAGGGCTGCTCTTGTTTCTTTGACAAAGGGACCAAAATGTGGATGCTCTTGAATACTATCCACATTTCGGCTCTTCTCGGTCTTTTCTTTGGTATTCTCGGCCCCAGACTCCAGACTCAACGCAACGTCTCATCTCCCACACGCGTTATTACTTCGTCTTCATTTAGTGTTCTTTCTGATTTTTATTCTTTTTGCTCAGCTTTTAAACGTCATACTGTAATGATAAACATTCTGTAAACCTTCCTCAATAATTGGACTATCAAATGCAATTTTTTTAAACCTGACTGACTGCTATTATTTTTGTATATGCACTGAGATATAAGCAATCCAAAATGAGTATGTCTTAAAAAATTTGTTAACTCAGGTCCAAGAATAACTATTGGAAATACTGCAACGAATTATGTAATTGTATTAATTATTTTATTATATTGCAATGTCTTGTAATGGAGGGATAATAAGTCCGATTATCGACTTACGAGTATGAGTATTTTTGAACACATTAAATTTATTGAAAATGATAATAGAAGTTGACTGTGCATTTAAGGAGTAACTGTAGCAAGTTTTAAAGCAGTAAAACAATTGATTTGGATTTTTTTAAACTAAGAAGCAGTTTATTTATTATATGTTTTTAATCAGATACGTTTATTGGACGTTTAATTTATACTTATAATACCTTATGTTAATGAAATAATAAAAAATTGAAACTGTCGCTGTATTAAGGGAAATACTAACGAGTAAGTAAGGCACTCATTGTAATGTTATTACTTAAGTTGGTTTACTTAGTTAGAAATCAACTCTTGAGCGTCAATTCTCAAAAGAAATTTTTCACTTTGTAACAGATTTTAATACTATATTTGAGGCTTAATTAATATCACAAAATTTTAATTGATTAAATAAAAATGTATATTTTAAAATAATATCAGGAAACTTAAACAAATTAGTCAAATTTAAAATATACTCTTAAGCACCAATTCTCAAGACAAATTTTTCCATTTGTAAAAAATAATGGAATTCCATTTGTAACCATATTAGATCTGTAATCTATTAAAATTCTATTGTAATAAAATTAATTAAAACTGATTTCTAAAATAATATCAGGAAACAACTTACATAAACGCTTTGAAACAAAAACATATGAATATACATATATACATCTTTTTTGGAATAGATAAGTTTTTCCGTTTCATTTCTGTAAACCCCCATTTATACGTTTTTTCTCTGAACTGATTAGTAAATATATAATGTTATTCCTTTTTCAACACATTTTAAAACCCATTTCGAACGCACCGCACGTATGGCGTGTTACATTTAAGTGGCATTAGATTTTTTTGTATATAAGAACAGAAATAAAAAAAATATATCGAAGATGTTGTTATTATGAATAGTTATTTTAGATTTAACTCACGCATAATAATTCCAGTGCTTTCAATGTGCAAAGAGTAAAAATAGTATAATAATAAGGTTCTTAGAATAAATACATTTTTAGGTCATAAGTAGTCAATAAGGAACGACACGTTTGTGATTTAATATTTAAATAAATAGACACATATATTTTCTTCTGTAGATACTGAACAACTTGATTGCATAAATTTTGTTATTCTTAAATATCGTCGTTTTCAAACCAAAATCTGCTATATGCACTTTTTGAGATTACAGCATTTTGGTCTTAGTGAATAGTTATTTATTGTATAAAAAAAATGCTAAGTGCTTATGAGCACTATTTGTCGAACTACGACCTCTTAATAACATAAATCTGTTACTCTCTCTAATATAAAAATAATAATAGAACTATTAAATTTTCATGTTTAAAAGACAAATAAGATAAAATACAATATTTTTAATAAAACTTGGTGTAAAATAAAGGAAAACTTGTATATTTACTTCTCTAAAGTATACATTTTGCACATTGCAGATTTTGGTTTAGCAACGACGATAATTAATTATATTATTTTGTGTGAATATGCACCGTTTTTGTGATGTTTTATGCAACTTACAACATTTAGACAATTTTTTGAAACACGAATTAAGTATTTTTTTAACTATGTTATTAATTATGTAATTCATAATTTAAATATTTATCTATTATGTTTTAATTATTTGTAATTCTTGAAAACATGTGTTCAGGAATTACCAAGATTAACCAAGATTGAACACGTCAATATATATTTTTTTACAGTACAAAAACTACTGGTCTGTTTGTTCTACTGTTTCTGTAGAAACAGCAACATACTCGTATAGATATTTCGAGTTTTCATAATTAATGTCAGGCCATAAATATCCTAATTGCTGTGATTCTTTTAGTCATATCTTTAGAGAGGTATTTTGGTTAAAATTAATTTAAAAAACTGTACCAATATGTCTGTTCAATTTGTACTTTTAAATTATTTCATTGAAATTGTAAATTTATGAGACAACAAAAAATTGTAAATATGAAAGTATGAATAAATATTTATAGAAAGAATATAACTTTTTTAAATCATATATTAATTAGTGCCCATTTCTATAGGATTTTGGTGTAACTACGTTTCATGAAGCAATCTTATTAATATTATAAATGCGTAAGTTTGTATGTTTGTTACCCCAATCACGCGAAAACGGCTGAATGGATGAATTTTTGGCGCACAGATAGTTTAATACCATATTGGGATTCAGTACGTAGTCAGATGTAGTCAGATCAAATACTTTTAATCATGTAAAAATTTTATGTTCCAGAGAGATCGTCTAAAAATATTAAAAAATTCGGCGCCACTGGTGTTGTATTTCATTTCACAAAGCGGACGAAGTCGCGGGCACCAGCTAGTATAGAAATAAATGTTTTTTTTAAGATAACCGAAAAAATGTAGAGTGAAGGAAGCAGTTTGGCAACAGAAAACTGATTAATAGTTTTCAATGTAAACTTTCGTTTTTAAATTGTACGATGACGCGATCTCCTGAAATATATCGTGGATACAGAATGTTACACTGATTTATTATTCTTATGAGTGTTTATTTTCTTTTTTCGATTGAAACACGATAATATTTGTGGGAATCTTTAATTTTAAAAATGAAACGGTTTATTTTAGTTACCAACTGTGTAGACTACAAGACCCTGCCGATGTATGTATGTATTCCCTATGATGGACTCCAAAACCGCTCAACCGATTTTTTATGAATTTTTCAGGCAAACTTTAGATTAGCACAGCGGGTGACCATGTGAAGTTTAGTAGCGATTGGACAAACATATTTTTTTTTTGTATTTTTTTTTGTCATTAATACAAAATCATTTCTATTCTATTTAGAATTTCTATTTAGAAATAAAAAAGAAATATTCAATTCCTAACAATAATATATCATATGTTCCCTACAATGAATACAAAATTAGTTGTTTTTTTATTATTTTAAAATAAAAATATTCAACGCCTGACAAAAATAATTACTGTACCTAAATGTTTTAACACCTAAGAAAAAGGGGCGCGAAGAAATCGCGGACAAAAGTTAGTTATAAAATAAAAATAGACGTTCACCTCTGCTTCATTATGTGGGTTTGTCAATAACTTATCATTTTCTTATCTATTGTAAAAAAAGTATTTTAAACTATTTATAATGTAAGGAGACGAAAGATTACAGAGTATTGAAATCAATCTCCGGCTTTAAAGCCAAGAATTCCAATACCAAGCCAATCATTTAGATTCTACAAGTCTATTTCTTTTCACCTATCAGACATACGAATATAACAAAGCAGACTACACCACATGCAATGTCATTTTAAGTTTGTACAGACATGTCAGTAGAGTTTTCACAAAGCCGATAAGTGCTATAAAATTACGAAGTTATATCAATAAGGACAAATTATAAGCAGCAATTACTATCGCAGGTGTACATAGAGATTAAGTTAATCAAATGTTATCAGATATCGACGACAGTAACGTTACCTACACTTTACGGTTCACTTGTACACCTTAAAGACGTATTCAACAGTTGAACAGGTCAAGTTTGTACCTATAATGCCTGTAAGACCTTTAATCCCTGAATTGGCGGAGATAGCTCGGAAAGAATTAAATGAAGACCCTAAGAGACTGGAAGATGATATACAGCATATCAAGGATTGGTTAGCCAAGCAGTCTCACTTAAATGCTAGAACGGGTATGTTTTCCAAGTTTTATCTGCACCGGAGTATCTTTGCTCAATTCATTTCGAACTCGACATTCGTATGATATATCAAATATCAATTTAAAATTAAAATTATCAAGCGATCTGGCCCCGGCTTAGTATGAATGCAATTTTTTATTGCAAATTATACACACAAACCTTCCTCGTTTGTTGCTCTTTCCATTAGTGAAAAACCGTATCAAAATCCGTTAGGTGGTTTAGAAGAAGTTTGTTGCAAACTGAGGCGGACCACAACTTCAACTCTACTAATATTATAAAGAGGTAAAGTGTGCGTGTTTGTTTTTATTATTGGTATAAAAATAGAGCTAAATATTCCACTATCTAAAAATAAAGATCCAATGCTTGGATAAAATATAATGTATATACACATTTTGTCTCGAAGGACTAAGGAAAGAAAGAAAAAATTACCTACCAGCCTACATTGGCTAATGGACACAGTTTCAATAATAATTTATCATAATTTAAGACTTTAAGGGACTTCAGAAGGACTTTATTCGAAAGACTTAGAAGGACACGACCTTGAGCACTGAAGAATACGACTGACTGACTTAAGAACTAAGCAACAAGCCATTGTTTAGTTAGAGTAAAAGAAAGTTTCTCCAAAAATAACTCTACGATATATTTAAAGGAACTTCTTAATTTTTGTTTTTATAGCCGTCCAACTAAATTTATACCCTAACATTTGCAGATGACCAGTGGATTCTAACATTTTTGCGCGGCTGTAAATTTAGTCTGGAACGTACAAAGGAGAAGATGGATCTTTACTATACTTGTCGTACAGCAGTACCTGAATTTTGTCGTATAAAACATACTGAAGCTGTCTTTCAAGATATTCTTGATTTGGGGTTGGTACCTAAATATCTTTAATTTTAGTCCAATTTTTTTTTCAATTTACTTAGTTAAACTTAAACTTTGTTCCAGGGTCTTTGTGATTCTACCAAATTTACCAAGCCCAGACTCACCTAGAATTATAATTGTGCGACCTGGAGCGTACGATCCCCAGAAGTACAATATTTTAGATGTAATGTCAGTATCATTTTTGATACAAAAGGTGAAATGAACTAACAATAACTACCTAATTTATCAACTTTTAATTAAAAAAAAGTATTTATCATAGAAAGTCATTGCTTTTTCAGATAATGTTAATGGAAGATGACAATGCTGTCGTTACTGGAGTAATTTCTGTTTTAGACTTAGAAGGAGCTAGCATGGCTCACTTCTTACAAATGACACCTCTGCAAATGAAAAAAATGACATTTATTTCCCAAGTAAGCTATTGGGTCTAGTGTGAACTAAAACTCAGTTTTTTCTATAAAAAAAATAGCTTCAATCAATTATTGAAGATTAACAGTTTTACACAGTTATATGGTGAAGAGTTTCCATTATGACTTTCATTTTGTCATCATCAACGTCAAAGTTCAAAGTTCCCTCAGAATGTTGGGTAATTTTGGCACATACATTCTGGTAAACAATCGTTGTGATATCTCTGTAAGTCAATCTTTACGGAATTTAAAAAGTAAAACTGTCTAAAATGGTTATTCTTGCACTCCCACGTTAAACTGTCCGTTATAGTTTCCGTTGTAAACAAATTATTCGTTATTCGTTTCTATAGCAACCCAAAGGTATCGGACTACCAAATCTCAAAAGAATGAAAAAGATTAACGAAACAAACAAAATGATAGTGCAAAATGGAATATCACTCTCTTGCCAATCCATGTTTTTTAAATATTCGTTTGAAATGATTTTGTAATTCCATTATGTTACTTTATTCTGTATTATGTTTATGTTTTAGGTCTCTTTTTAAAAATGACCTTGAACACTTTTTAAAAATGACCTTGTATTATTTCTTTCGCGAAGTCTTTTCAAAATTTATTAATAATTTTCAGGACGCATCCCCATACCGCATGAAAGGAGCACATTATTTGAATACACCCCCGGGATTTGAAACAATTTTCAATACGATGAAGACGTTTCTTAACGAAAAAAATAGAAATAGGGCAAGTATTTCTAAACTTCATGTTACCTTACAATTTCTATATACGAGTATATCGTTATTTCAAGATAATGTATAATTTTTTATTGATTTAATTTACATTATTGCAGTTATATGTCCATAATAAAAACTACGATGAATTTTACAAGTACGTGCCGAAAGAAATTTTGCCAGTCGAATACGGAGGCAAAGGAGGATCTATTCCAGATATGACTGGTAAGAAAATGCATTTATATATGCATACATTCTTGGTAACAATCTAAAATAATAAGGCTTGGGACAATAATGTACCAAATTACTATACGTTTTAAGTAGTTGTGCCTGCTGCATCTAATTAATTACTTATACAGAACTAGCGACTCGCTCCCAACTTCGCTCGGGATGCATTCTTTTTATACACAAACTTTCCTCGTTTGTTAAAACCGTGTAAGGTTCAATAATTTTATAAGTTAACTCAACTAGCTGGTGCTCGCGGCTTCGTCCGCGTTGAACGATGAAAGATACCCTATGTCCTTTCTGGTGTCCCAGACAACGTGTATGCAAAATTTCATGGTGATCGGTTCAGTAGTTTTTGCGTGAAAGAGTTACAAACATCCATACATCCATACATCCAAACATACTTTCGCATTTATAATATTAGTACGGATTCAATGTCAAGTTAAACTCGCCCCATAATGTGATGCAAATCATCTGTCATTGATCAAATAAACATACCACAGTCCAATCATAAGCTGTGGCCTCATTGACGTCTTGGGTATAGAACTAAATTAAACAATAATCATCATTAATGTAATACAGCACAAAGGATTGACCTAACACTAGTGATCGGCTCTCGGAAACAATTTTTATACTTTCCTCGTTTATCCCTCTTTCCATAAGTCAAAACCAAATTAAAATCTGTTGAGCGATTTTGGAGTCAAAGAGGACAAACATACTATCAATTTTTTTAAATTGTTTTCAGCCTATTGGAAAAAGAAAGTTCAAGAATACAGCTCGTTCTTGGAAGAAGATGAGAAATATGGCACGGATGAAACGAAGCGGCCTGGCAAACCGAAGACAGCCGAAAGCTTATTTGGTGTAGAGGGTTCCTTCAGGAAATTGGAGTTTGACTAACTTTTTTTTTCTAAAATTAAACAAATTGTGTTTATGAAAAACTGATCATTCGAAGTGAAAATGTCTTTAATTTCATTTACTCGTTTATTTTGTATTATCTTTAATAAAAAATAAAATTGAAGGTCTGTTTGTACCTAATGTTAAAACAACTGTTTTTTTTTTACTAAATGTACATAGGTATATGTCAAAGTACGGTAGGTACATATACAAAAAAAAAACTATGTGTTCCACTGTTGCTTAAAGGCAGTTTTAATAAAGCGTCAACCCACTGGTCCATAACCTCACATCCATCCACTACCAGCCGATCTCTTGAGGTCTTTGATCCGGCGACCAAGTGGTCGACCTAGGTACAGAGCGTTTCAACAATGTTTTCTTAAAAAAAAGAATCGAATTTTCCGCCCATCCGCAGCGCTACAGTAATGTGCGGTAGATTCCCACTTCAGCTGATTTGTTCTTTGAGCTATGACGACAACTTTCTACATTCTACGACATTCTACGACTAGTCCAGTAACTTTATACATCACAGTATGCGTCAAATCCGGTAGTTCTGATTTTTTGCAGACTTGTTTATAATATTGGCCTGATGAATAATCCAAGTTTGTGACCTCGAGCGTCGAACGCAACTTTGTCAAAAATCGAAAAAACCGCGAAAAAATCGTTATTTTTTCAAATTTTGGCAATTATAACCCTAAAGGACTAGTTTTTGAAAAAACTTTCTTAGGACGTTTTTAAAGTAGACTAAATTTGCTAAAATATGATACTAGAATTGTCTCTGTAGACCGAATAGTTTCCGAGTTTAAGTCTTTCAAAGTTTATCATTTCTTTCGAAGTTCGCAATTTTTTGCAATATTTTAGACGTCACTCGAATAATTCTAACGGGATGAAGTTCCAATTACCTCCGATGGAGTGTGCTAGTCTTTGGCTTAGGGAAGATGCAAATGATGTCCATAGTCAAAAAAAATCCGGACGTTGAAAATCAAGCTGCGATTTTTCTCGACACAAACTCTACACCTGACGAGATAGCAGCAGCAGGAGAGCGAGTCATAATTGCTCTATACGGAGGCAACCCCAACACCCATAACCTTGACGAGCTGCGGTACCAACTATTCGCCAGGGCTGCGACGAAAATCAACTTCAATCTAGCCAGGTTACCTCCTACACGAGACTGCTCGATTTCACTCCTTGCGGACATACCATCAGGTAAAAATTTAAAAACGTCCTAGGAAAAAACCTAAAAAGACTAAATCTTAAAGTAAAAACTAAAGTAGACTAAATTTGCTACAATATGATACTAGAATTGTCTCTGTAGACCCAATAGTTTCCGAGATTAAGCCTTTCAAAGTTTATCATTATTATTTTTTTTTTTTTTTCGAACTTTGCAATTTTTTGCAATTCTGTCGTTCTGAATGAATTTTGATCCTGATTATACTATTGAAGCCCTGTACTTTTATGATGGGATGTTAAAAAATAAAATGAGAAGTGTGAACGATGATGTTTAAGTTAAGCTACGAATAATGAAGTAAAAAAGATAAGTACGAGTACAACAAAAGTTTATAAGTTTATTTGTTAGGAAATTGAATAATATTCAAAATCAAAAAATTAAATTAATTTAGCCCTCTTGGAAGGTCCCGGTTGAGGTTCGTCCGTATCTGGATCGACGTATTGGGATGGCATATCCTCATCAGGGGATGGTGATGATTCGTCGACGTCTTGTGCCCACAAGTCATCCTCTATTTCGACATCGGACAGATCGTCGCCTTTTGGGATATCTACTATTGCAACATCAGGTATATTGTCACAAGAGGCCCCGCTGTAGTGCCTGCAGACTGATGAGCATTTTAATCCTGCCTTCATGCAGCTGCACGCGTTCCCACAACCCTTCGTGCAGCCGCAAGAAATCATAGAGATCATCCGCAAGAGGTGTTGTGGGGCTGCATCTCTGGTCATCATTTTGGGGTTGAGGCCTTGTGGCGTGGATACCCTCAGGAGAGAGGGTTCAGAGTGACTCCCAACCACGTATCTGTAAGAAGATTGTACATGAGAATAGAAAATGATGAATGATATGTAACTGATGCAAGGACAAATTTTTACCTGATGGTATGTCCGCAAGGAGTGAAATCGAGCAGAGTCTCGTGTAGGAGGTAACCTGGCTAGATTGAAGTTGATTTTCGTCGCAGCCCTGGCGAATAGTTGGTACCGCAGCTCGTCAAGGTTATGGGTGTTGGGGTTGCCTCCGTATAGAGCAATTATGACTCGCTCTCCTGCTGCTGCTATCTCGTCAGGTGTAGAGTTGGTGTTGAGAAAAATCGCAGCTTGCTTTTCAACGTCCGGATTTTTTTCGACTATGGACATCATTTGCATCTTCCCTAAGCCAAAGACTAGCACACTCCGTCGGAGGTAATTGGAACTTCATCCCGCTAGAGTTATTCGAGTGACGTCTAAAATATTGCAAAAAATTGCGAACTTCGAAAATAATAATAAATTTTGAAAGGCTTAATCTCGGAAACTATTGGGTCTACAGAGATAATTCTAGTATCATATTGTAGCAAATTTAGTCTACTTTAAAAACGTCCTAAGAAAGTTTTTTCAAAAACTAGTCCTTTAGGGTTATAATTGCCAAAATTTGAAAAAATAACGATTTTTTCGCGGTTTTTTCGATTTTTGACAAAGTTGCGTTCGACGCTCGAGGTCACAAACTTGGATTATTCATCAGGCCAATATTATAAACAAGTCTGCAAAAAATCAGAACTACCGGATTTGACGCATACTACCCCATACATTCAAACGACAAAGTTACTGGACTAGACAGACTCAGCCACCTATTTCTGTATTTCGGATCGTATCCTTCAGAGAAATACCAAGCATTGCCTTTTACACAATTCGTTGAATCATTCGTAAATTGTCAGGGTGGTTATAGGTTATGTATACCTTTGTAACCATGAAACATAGAATAAAAGCTAGATTTATTTTATAACATAGGCAAATGCCTAAAATTAGAGAAAGTATTTTTAAAAATTTCAATCACGTACTAATTTTAAGTCACTAGTAGGTTATAAATATGACCTTCGTTAAGATACTCTCCTTAAATAACAATCAAAACCTAAGGATTTTATCTCTCTTTGTTTTCTATTTAGGTGTTGCTAATACAAGTAAGTATAGTTATCGAGTTAATTACACAAATATCACGAAGATAAATCGATGTGACACGAATGCGACCACTAAAATCAGGTAAAAAAGGTAGATATCGATAAGTATTCATTTTATCAGTTATTGTGTACAAAAACAGTACGTTTATATTATTTACTAATACCGGTTGTCTTTTACTGTTTTTTTAACATATTTTTTTAACTGATTATTTACAAAATGATACGTGTTTTAACACCTGAACTGGCTGCAATCGCAAAGAACGAGATCAACGAGGACCCGAAACGTACGGCAGAGGATCTGCTAAATTTGAAAGACTGGTTGTCAAAACAGCCCCATTTAAAGGCTAGATCAGGTAAAGTGTATTATAATATAAAGGACTTTGATTTTCATCTGTTAGTGACCATCTAGAGGTGGCAATAAAAAGATATGCAATACTTTTATCCCCTTAATCTTGAAATGATTATTACCTATCTATACTAATATTGTAAAGAGATAAAGTTTGTATGTTTGTTTGTTGTTGAGGTAATCTTTGAAACTGCTCATCCGATTTAAAAAAATATTTTATATAAAATAGAAAAATGTAATGACTTTTCGTAAATGTAAAATGTAATATGTATAAATGTAAAATGTAATGTAAATGACTTTTCGTGGTAATCGAATATGAAGCATAAGTCGACGAAAAAACGGTCGAACGAAAATGTTTCTTTCTTATGATTGATTTCTATAGAAAAGTTGTAGAACTTGATAATGCCTACAAAAAAGTCAGGGGCAGCATATGTCCGACTTTTATATTTAAGCCACAATTTAATTACTTCTTGTATTAAGAATTATAATAATTAAAATCGTTAGATGATGGTCATTTATGATATTATCAATAAAATTATGAATTCTTATCAAAATCAGCATGTTTATAGTCATAAGTACTTATTGCATATCGTCGTTGTACTTACTGCATATCGTCGTTGTCAAAGCAAAATAAAAATGTGCAAAAAGTATACTTTAAATACTTATTGACAAATAAGATTTTCTAAAAAATTTTACATGAACGTTTATTTTAAATAAAGTATTTTATTTGAAACTTAAAGATGTTATACATAGATTTATTTGTCCTTTAAATTTGAAAATTTAATGCTCTTAGTTTATTTATAATTTTGATAATAGAGTAAATTTTGCATATAACAGATTCAAGCTGCTGCACATTGCATTTTTTTTATACGATAGATAAGACAGTGAACTATTCTGTAAGTTCAAAATGGCGGAATCTCAAAAAAGTGCACATAGCAGATTTTGGTTTGACAACGACGGTTTGTTTTGTACACCTAATAACGTGCCGTGAAACCAGCGGAACAATCTCAATTTCACGTGGACGAAGCCGCCGACACAGCTAGTCGAAAATAAATTCATAGAAATTTAATTGTGACTTATAAAGCATGAAACTGTTTGGATGGGGACTAATACGACAAAAAATAAAATTAATATGTAAATAGGAATATAATTTTAATTTTTTTATTTTTTATTTACTTATTATGTTAAAATCTGCCGACTGGCTAACGGTCCACTTGATAGTGGGTGGCTGCCGTCGCCTATAACACCAGCAACGCCACAGGTGCTGCAAATGCGCTGCCAACTACAGTAGGATTTTTTACATGTAAATATTATCGCAATAAATATCTTTGTATATCTAAAATGGTAATTTTAGATGACCAATGGCTTATTGGTATTCTTCGAGGATGCAAATTTAGTTTGGAACGTGCTAAGAAAAAACTCGATCTGTATTACACATTGAAAACGACTGCTTCTGATGTTACGTTACGACTTAAACCAACTGAACCAAAGTTTGTGGAATTTTTAAGGCAAGGGTAAGTGAGGTCGTAAGAATCTGTATAAATAAAAATCTACGTAAGTACGTTTGTCCTCTATGGACTCGAAAACAGCCCACCCAATTTTAATTCGGTTTACACTTATGGAAAGAAGGATAAATGAGGAATCTTAGACATATAAAAATAGCATCCCGGGCGAAGCAAGCGGATCACACGTTTTTAAATAAAAATAATAATAAATTACCATAAACCTGCAAATACATAAAGACCAGGCTGTTTCTGACCGGTTTTACTAGAAAATTATTGGGAAGACGTGCAGCAGTTGACGTCCCCTATTATGATGACAAATGATAAATGTTTTTCCAATTGGTTTCTTTTTGTAGCATACCACATTACATTTTGGCTCCTAGACATTATGCTACTCGAGGCCTAGTCCTAGGTATTATGATTATTATGACATAATATTTTATGTAATTTAAATTATGATGTTTTCACCTTACAGCACCTGTTTAATATTACCGAAGTCAAAGAGTACTCTATGTGCAAGAGTAGTTCTTATTAGAGCAGGTGTCTACGATCCGAATAAAAACAATGTTGCCGAAATCATGTGTATAATGTACTACTTATTGCAGGTAATACTCAAATTGATACCTTCACAATTGTCGAAAAAATATAATAAATGAAATTGAAATGGTAAAAAAAGGCCATCTCATCTCAGATAAATATTAATTACAGCCTTACTCGTAAATATCAGTAAATTGTAAGTAGCATTGGTCGTAAAATTTATAGCAAAGGATTCAGAAACAAACAAAAATAATAATTAATTATGGTTTCAAACGTCATTAAGAGTCACTTAGCGAAAAATTGTTTTTTTGTGAATCTGACCAGAAGGCAATGAAATAATCCAAATGAAAGTTTGATGGGCCATTCGACGAAGAATTTATTGAAATTCAATAAGTTAACTTCAATAAGTTTATTTTGGTTTTATGTAAAATGTTATAATATTTAAACAGAAAATGGAAAAACATTTCAAAAATTTTCGGTTATAACTCAAAAATAATCTTTAACAAATTTTCAGTGGTACTTTTTTATATAGAAAAAGTATAAGAATGTAGTTGTTTTATTCTGTTTGTTTACAGATATTATTAATGGAAGATGATAGTGCGACAATTGTTGGTGTGAGGACATTAGTTGACTATCAAGGTATTACGATGGGGCATTTATCTCAAGCCAATCCCAGTTTGCTTAAGAAAATGGTTGTACTTTCTCAAGTAAGTTTTGTATACATTTCAAACTTTTAAAACACTGTAATTTATACTTCCACTCACTCACTCCTAATGTGGTTTACCATATAACATATCTATACTAAAAAATAAAATTGAAGTGTCTGTTTGTAGTTTTATCAAAGTATTTCAAGAAGTTTCTATACTTTGATAAACGGTTCTTATGACAAAAAACCACTATTTTTTTAAATTTGAATTGAAATTGAAAAAAATAAAAGCCATAAATTACTTAGGTATATAGAGTAAGTAAATACATAGATTAAAATATTATTTCAGGACGCCACACCGTTTCGTTTAAAAGGAAGCCATCATTTTAACATTCCACAAGGAGTTGACGTAATATTTACCATTGTTAAGGGATTTCTTACCGAAAAGGCTAAACAGAGGGTAATGTTAAAGTTTACTACATTTTCTGAATATAAAGTTTTACATATTCACATAACCTTATGGATATTTGTTGAGTTTATACAGCAAAGGTGCTAAAATAATTTTATGAATAAAATTATATTTATATATTATTATAAATTTATCATTTTTAGATCCAAATACACAAAACTAATGAAGATCTTCTAACAGTTATTCCAGAAGATGTGATTCCCGCGGAGTATGGTGGCACAGGAGGAACTATTTCAGAAATAACAGGTAAATGCGTAACATATTTAACGTATCGTAAACGATACTCGTATAATACCTATTTAATAAAGAAAACGTTTAAATTTAGAAACGATTAAATTTGAATCACGGAGAAGCTAGTCCCATTATAATACTGGTAAATTTTTTAACTTACAATTAAAAAACTGCCTTAAACAGTAAACACTCTCACAGTACCCTTTTAGGCTATTTGTTTTATTAAGAAATAGAACATTTTGTTACTATAGGTGCTTAGTTTTTGGTGAAGTTGCTAACAGAAGTAGTAAAGTTTGACGGTAACAGTAAAATGTCGAGTATACCCTTGAGATGTCATCCATACATATTACAAAACAAAGTCCTCCGCCGCGTCTGACTGTCTGTTCGCGATAAACTCAAAAACTACTGCACCGATTTTCATGCGGTTTTCACCAATGGATAGAGGAATAATCAGTGAAGTTTTTTACGGAAAAGAAATGCACCCCGGGCGAAGCCGGGAGCGGGACAGCTAGTTTATTATAAAAACCAAGTCAACTCAAAAAAAGTAACCTTGGAAATAAGTAATGAAGGATATTTTTTATGTTAATTTCGACGAACAGACTGACGGTACATTTGATCATCACCATCATCATTACAGCCGCAGGACGTTCTCTGCTGGACATAGGTGTCCCCCATAATTTCCAAAAAGACCGGTCAGAAGCAGCCTGAATTCGCCGTCGAACACTAGCCCACTTGATAGTAGGTGGTTACTGTCGCCTATAACACAAGCAACATCACAGCTGCTGCAAGTACGCTGCTGACCATAGTAGAATTAAGAATCCTAAATTAAAAACAATTCAATTCAAAGTCATTATGGTTTAATTACCCATAATGACTTTGAGATTTTTTTATTTTACTTTTGGTATTATTTGCATTGAATGATTTGCCTAAATTTATCTTTTAAACCTACCCCATTTTATGTATATGTCTTCAATAAAAACGCTTATGCTTTTAACGCAAATGTGAAAGCGACTTCTAACGCCATCTAGGACATACTATTGGAAGCATTTGTTACAGTTTACCAAAAAAATAAAAATAAGTTTGTGTTTGCATACTATAAAAACTCAATTAGAAGTTTATGGGTTCATCATAGGTGGCCGACAATCAAATAAACACACATAATGGCGGGCTTGTTTTGCCTCAGTTTTTTACGTTTTCATCCCTTACTCTTTATCGAGTACATGTAAAAATGCGAGATCTGGGTAGGTATAGGTGAACTATTTAAAAAATCACAATATTGAGTACATATTGATATTTCGAAATATTATTAATTAATAATTATTAGTTCTTTGCACCGTACTGCGAGTAACACATGCGAAGTTCATCCGCATTACTTGGACAGTTTGTAGCTGGTTCGGATGAGTAGAAAATTTATCCACAGATGCGCGAACTTTGGAGCAATTTCCCTTCTGAGGTGTTTCCATCTAATTACAATATAGGCATTGTGTTAATAAATTCTTGCAGACTCGGCGGTACCACCCTTGTGTTGCCTAGGCCACGGTAGCCACCTACCATCAAGTTAACCACCATCCTGCCTGCCACCCTCTATAATATATAAAAAATAGAAATAATACATAGGTATTTTGCTAAATCGTTTAAGATTAATAAGAGAAAAATGTCTATTTTCAGAATACTGGGTCAATAAACTGGACGAATATCAACCATGGATGGAACAAGAGATGCATCTTGGCACTGACGAGTCCAAACGCCCTGGCAACCCATTAACCGAGGAAGACATGTTTGGCGTTCAGGGATCTTTTAGAAAACTTGACATTGATTAACATTTATAAATGTATTTCTATGTACTTTTATTTTATTAAATTGTATAATTCACTACTATTAATTTATTTAGGTTTAGATAGCTCATCCATTCTGTTCTTAAAGAGAGTCCCAAGTTGTATATTACAGGGAACACTGAAGAAGGGAGAGTATTCCAGTCCCTCGCTGTGTGCATAAAAAATTTTATATTTATTAAAAACTTATATAATATTTAGGTTTAGATAGCTCATCCATTCTGTTCTTAAAGAGAGTCCCAAGTTGTATATTACAGGGAACACTGAAGAAGGGAGAGTATTCCAGTCCCTCGCTGTGTGCATAAAAAATGAAGAGTCAAAGCGCTTCGTGCGAATAGGTACGTTATGTCACGTTATGTTGTAATGGTAGGTCCACAACGTACCACCACAACGTAACGTGATGTTAGAGACTGGGTCTCGCCACTTCTGGCCCTTGCACTGAAAACGTATCTGTCTACAATTGTGCTGTTGTCTGCATAACCAAAAATCCAGGTCTGCAATTATTAGTTATATGAGTTTTAGTACATTTATAACTTTGCTTTGCACTTAATTTCTGCACAAGAACTTTATATCACACCTTTACAAGTCCAAGGCACTAAATGGTTACACTAGGCGGCGACTATACCACATTGAAATTAAGTCAATATTAAAATCTCTTAATACACAGCTTAAAGAATATACAAATATTCTTATACAGCTGTTATATAGCAATGAAGCGGTACAGTGTCTGCTTAATACTGCTTGTGTGCTAGTTGGGAATCGACTGTAAACTTATTAAAAATATTTATTATATAGTACATTGTAAGTCTTCATATTATATCTACTATTAAAAATTTTATATAATTTTTTCATGAACGCCCTCATCGCATGTTGTCTATTGCAAGGTTGATAAGCCGGATAACAGACATCGGTAATTCCTTATATAGCTCTATAAACTTTTATCGCTTCTTTATGATGTAGAATGAAATATATTACAAAAAGGTGCATGGAATAATGTGCTCCAATCGATTTTGTGATATTTGGCCGCAAGGAACACCGTTTACCGACAGCGAATTGTATTTAATATGGTGCTATCTAATCAGCAACTTGTTACCTATAAAACAGTGCGAAATTATCAGGTTTGCGTCACTTGGCGTTCGTAGCTTGTCAACAATACAAGTCTACAAAGTTAATGTTATTTTTTTAATAAGGTGTTAAGACATTAAACAGTTTATGTTTTAACAAATTAAATGTAGCATTTCTATGATTTATTAGTAAAAAAAAAACTAAACTATTCAAAAGGCAGCTGTCAATGTAAGTACAATTTCCTTTTTCTATTAAGTTTTTTAAAAGTTTTTTTTTTTTTAGTTGTGTGTTAGTTAAGAAAACACGTCATTTTTTTTAACTGATATGTTATTTTTTTATTTAAATAGTTGTTGTGTCGTCAGGTCAAAGTTTTAAATGTAATTTATGCATTTTACAGACATGTTTATGTTTCTATTTCCTAGAGTAAACAATTATTAAAATAAATAGAAGTTATCTTCGCAACCTTAGCACTTTAACCATTTAACACTTATCAATTTACAGTCTCAGTTAATTATACTACAATTGCTAATTAACAAAATATGTATAGATAATAGGTAATATTTAATTAATATGACGTTTTTTTATTTTAATGATTTTACTATATTTTATATATACAATGTCTTGACAGGGATAATTTTTTTTTCCTGCTATTAACAAGCTTCAATTTTGGACACGCCGTTTTCACCTCAATACCGAGGGTTTAATTCACTTATATCTAAACAATAAAAAACGAAAAAATAACTTAATTGAAACAAAAATTGACTAAAACATATAAAAATATAGCTATTAGTTTAGAACCTTAGAATTGTTCAGGGCCATGAAAGGTAATTTTTTTTACTTTTAATGTTGTAGTGTACCCATTTCGTAATTATTAAATATTACACAGAACATAAAATAGTTAATTAGCAACAGAATAATGTTCATGGACGCTATTATGGCGTGTACAGAGCAGGTTTTATGACGTTTGTTACTCTGAACTAAAAACAGGTGATAATCTCATTATTTCATTCATTGTTATGATAATTTCAGCTAAGTTAAAGAGAGACAGAGACACCGTCAGTATGAAAATACGATCGTTACCCACTGCCCTTCAACTCAAAGCTAAGGATGAGTTAAATGAAGACCCAAAAAGAACAGAAAAGGATATAGAAGCTCTGAGAGATTGGTTGAAAAAGCAACCACACCTCAAATCAGTTACAACATGTAAGTTGTCTATTCATAAGTTAAACCAACCATAAAAAAACTTATCCTTAATCTTACTGTGGTCAGCAGCGCACTTGCAGCACCTGCGGCCTTGCTTGCGTTATAGGCTGCGGTAGTCACCTACGATCAAGTGGACTGTCAGCCTGTCTGCTGATCTTAACATAAAAAAATAGAACTACCTACAATTTTCTCCTCGGGTCAAAAACGAGAACCGTTGTTAGGTATTTTAAAGTTTAGTCAGTGTTTTAATTACAATTGATAAGAGACCCCATGTGAGCCGGGTTTAAATAAATCGGCTTGCATACTCGTATTGAAATTATAGAACAAAAAAGAATGAAATATAGGGATCGCTTTGTGAAATCAATGGTGCTCCGTAAACCTTGATTACGATCTGCAATCAAAATTGTTCGAAAAATCGGTTGACGGATTTACCTATGCCTACCGAAGATTTTTTATCTATTAAAATCCAGATTATTTAAAAAAGGAGAGGTATAATTCATAAGATTTTAGTTGTCAAACAAATAAAGGGTATACAAATAGTCCACTTGAAGATAGCGCTTCCTAGGAACAAAACAAATTCAAGGTGGATAAGTGTGCGAGTGACCTCGATAAGATATGGAATAGAGGAAGGGACTTCAGATCCCTCACTCATGCACCAGTAAAAAGGTGATTACTATACTACCTGTGCTATTCAGATAACGCAGTCCAAAGTATTATCAATGTTTTCGATTAGGATTGTCGATTCCTGGTCGAGATTGACTGTCTACAAGTCACCTAACTAAACTAAAACAACTTTCTGTATAATGTGTTACCTACTTTTTTTTAATATGCATTATCTACAAGTCGAAGCTTATTATTATTTGTACAACACCTTAAAGAAGTGTAATAATATATGTATTACAACAATCGAGTGTAGTTTATTTTAAATATTACTTTTTCGTTTTTTTATGTTAATTTCGACAGATAGGTTGACGGTTCATTTGTAGGTGACGCAAGTGCTCTGCCGACTATAGTGGAATTGAGGATAAGGGATTGGTATAGGGCATAGGGGATTATATCTTTATTAATCCCTTACTTACTGTTCTTACTGGCGCCAGATTTGGGCTACCCAAATGACTGCGAAACGAAGTGTGCCCAACCAATACTACTTAGACCAATTATATCTTTATTAATTTGGGGAATCTGGGGAGGAAAATTCTCAAGCCGTACTTGATTTCTTTGGATTAGATTTTATCATGTA
This sequence comes from Synanthedon myopaeformis, assembly GCA_944738685.1. Lineage (NCBI taxonomy): Eukaryota > Metazoa > Arthropoda > Insecta > Lepidoptera > Sesiidae > Synanthedon > Synanthedon myopaeformis. The sequence goes on from OX122915.1 coordinate 8,156,713, forward strand.
ATATCCCGAGAACATATGAGATTCAGCTATATCAATCACCAAATAAAGTTTGCACTCAGTTCGATCATACTTGGCCATTGACCTGTGTCGAATTTGTAGGTACTTACAACAGAAATGTTTTCAAAAACACTATGCTAATTATCATTCACAACTAATTGTCATTCAGATGAAATCTTATTTACATTGTATACAAGAACTTGTTGTGATCAATCGTTCACGTATTTACGTGGAAAATATTTTATAAGAGAAAAAAAAAAACGGTTACTTTCAACGAAGGAATAAATTGAATATTAAAATATTAGAGAACACAAATTATAAAATTGTATTTTTTTCAATAGTTGTTTTAAATTCGCGCTTTTGTAGTTTTATTTTGGATTTTACTTGTAATTTTGTATTATTCTAATTTTTCGGATTTTCGGAAGATTTTCCGTGCTAAAGAAGGAAAGTTTGTATGTTTGTATGTAGGAAGTAATCGAAAAATTCTTTCACCAAAAGTTAGAACAGAATTTCAGGATGGATTTTTCCACACGGGCACCAGCTAAGTAAAATAAAAATTTAGATCAACGCTTGGCAAAAGTATAATGTCAGGCGTCAATGAATGTCAGGTAAGGTAATATTGCCTTACATATTTTGGCAGGCGTTATATCTTTTAATTTTCAAACGCGGACGAGGTCGCGCACACTAGCTAGTATTTATATAAATTGCTGGCATTTTGTGCAAATTTTATGAGTTCAAGTCAAGTTCAAGGAAAATGGTTTTAACAAAGTACGTAACATATAAAAATAAACATTATATCTAATAAGCGTCATTACGAGTATACACCTATATTTTTTTATCTCAATCACAATTGCATCCAATAAACCAAGTTTCCCAACAAACCAACCAATTTCAGTTTTAGAAATTCAGTTTTTGCGTGCGTATGTTTACACACCTTATAACCATTTCGTTTTATATCGAAACGAAGATACTTCTTTTGGAGTAGATGTTAATTAAATAGAAGTATCAGCGGTCAAATTGTTTTAAAGACATGGCCTTAGCCTATATTAATGAAAAAAAAAAAAAAAAAAAAAACTGCCGATTTTTCAAAATCAAACAGATACATGACACAACCTAAAATTTTTATAAACTTTGTAAATTATTCGTGGTGAAAAAGTAAAGAAAAGTGATATTATAATAATTATTGTAACATGTTGTTTAATGTAGCCAATCTTAGGACATATAATAAATCGTAAACTAGCCGTGTATAAAAAAAAAACAATTACAATGTGTAGAATGTGTACACCTTTGTATTTATGTTACAATGGTCAAAAAATAGTTTTTAGAATATATATCTGTTTCTGTGGGTTTGTTGTCGTCGAGCACGCTAATCTCAGTAACGGCTTAACCGATTAAAATGCGTATACCAAGCGTGCGAAAACCGCGCGTACGAAGTTGAGGGCACAGCTAGAATATAATACAAATTAACAATTAGAAAAGTAAAAAAAATCTATAACTGACTGCTCAACAAACTTATGACTGCAATCGGCTTCAGTGATAAGATAAAGTTGGTTACAATATCAAACATAACTAACACAATGTCATGTGAACAAATAACTAAGACATTCCTTACATTGATGGGACGACATAGCTATAAATATTAACTTTGTAGGATTTGACGGATCCGTATTAAGACCATCAAGTCTACCACTCAATCTTTTTTCTAATTTTAAGAAAGAACCTAGGTAGTGGCGCCATCTTACGAAATTTATTATTACTTCTACAGCTTTTTAATACTTTTCCACAGTCTTACAAAAGTACTACGTAATGTAGCATAACTTTGATAGATGTCGCTTTAAAAGTTTTTTCACCTTTGATTATAACTGCAGTTTTTATAGGTTTATTTTTATATTTATAGCGGATCAATGGATGGTTGCATTTCTAAGAGGATGTAAATATAGTTTAGAGAGAAGTAAAGAAAAATTGGATTTGTATTACACACTAAGATCTATTGTTCCTGAATTTTTTTCAAATAGAGACCCTTTCGAACCAAAAATACAAGAGATTCTCAAGTCTGGGTGAGAGATTGCAATTAATTTATATAAATTATGATTTAAATACCACATTATCTAACAAAAATACGTCATAAGTATATATATTTTTATTTTTAAAAATTTTCAGTAAATAAATCAAATTAAAAATAAAATTACAGAGTTTTTTTACCGGTTACCAATTGTGCAACAGAGGATTCGCCTAGAGTGTGTTTGGTCAGAACTGGTGCCTTCAATCCATCAAAATTTCATATAGGTGACTTGATCAAAGTATCCTTTATGATCACAGAAATTCTCATGCATGAAGATGACAACCTTAGTGTATGCGGAGAGGTAACCGACTTTAATTTTATGATACTTAGTTGAAATGTTAACTATGGTTCCTTTATTAAGCTACCTTTATTATACCTACTTTTAATTGGACTACATTTATCCTTACAATTATAGTATAAATTGAAGTCACTTTCCGTGTCTGTCTGTTTAAAAACAGCGGAGTAATAACCTTAATTTCTCATTTTACTTTTCATCAAAAATCGAAATTTCCTGAATATAACCGAATTTTAATAACCGAATTTTAATTTTGATTAATAAAATAAACATTAATTATATGGGTTGGTCTTGGACTGTTTAGAACACAATCTGACAACATTTGATTATTGCCTTATTAACAATTTTTGAAATATTAATGACACCAGTGATTTCCAATGCATGATTCCAGTATGATCTAGTATCAGTAGTCCGATTACACAGTTCGATGATCGGACTGATGAGACTTTTTCGTCTCAGTAGTCCGATGTCCGCTAAATCATCGGACTACTGAGGCCTTTGTTTAAGATTTTACAAATTTACATTTACATATTTACAAATTTACAAATTTGTAGGAAGTCATAGTGGATATGAAGAATGTGGGTGTGAACACGATAAGCCAATGGACTCCAACTTTAGCCAAAAAAGTTATAACATGTTTTGAAAAAGCGCTTCCGGTTAGAGTAAAGGGTAATCACATGCTCAATACGCCCCCTGGTTTTGAAGCAGCATTTACAATTTTCAAGACATTTCTAGGAGAAAAATTCAAGAGAAGAGTAAGTATAAGTATAATTCCTATAGATATTTGTACGCGCTGTAGTTTGTTTTTGTATTGTAAAAAGTACTTAGTTAAAAACAAAAGTTATATTAATACATCTATATTTATTAATATCTATATAGAAGAAAGTCGTATTTATAACTCTAGAACGTCTGTACCAATTTTAATTATCTTTAATTTGTTGAATTTGTCTAAAAATTGTGACTAAAATTAATTTTCTCATACATTTTGTATGGCATACATTACAAAGTTTGGCTATTATTTTTAGGTCATACGAATTTCGCCAGTTAATAACTAATATACTTACTTCGTTTTATTTTTCAGATCAAGATTCATAATCAAGATTATGACGCACTGTATAAAATTATACCAAAGTCTATCTTACCCAAAGAGTACGGCGGGGAAGATGGTTCGTTGCAGCAATTGATAGGTAAGGTTTCTAAAATTGCGTGACTTTACTTGTTGAAAAGCCTTCAGTTAATACGTACAAGTTTAGTGACATTATAATTTAGAAAATTTTAAACTAGATTGTATTATTTAGGACCTTCTTCTTCTTGCGGTGCCTCTCCAACTAGTGAAGGCTGGTGATCGGCCTGGAACAAACAGTCTTCCTTGTCTTTTAGCTCTACTGCGTTAGTTATCCCGGTCTACTCCCTGATGTACTTCAGCCACAACTTCTTCCTTCGCCCAACTTTCCTCTTTCCAGTGACTTTGCCCATCATCCCTAGTTGAAGCAGGTTGTATTGCTCATGCCTAAAGATTATGACCCAGGTAGAAAACTTTCCGCCTTTTTCCAAGTTGCCTTTTTTGGCTATTCATTGCAGGACTTGTCACCTTTTAAGTTCAACTCACCCTTTGAGGACAGCAGCAGCAAATTAGGACATCAATCACTTTAATTTTATCTGTTTACTTTTCAGATCATTGGAAAGCAAAAGTGGAGAGTTATCGCGACTGGTTCATAGAAGAAGAAAAGGCACGCTCTGATGAATCGCAGAGGCCTGGTAATCCGAAGGACTCCTCAATTTTGTTCGGAGTTGAGGGATCATTCAGGAAATTAGAGGTCGATTAAACAGATTGGTTTAGGTTTAGATTTTAATAATTATATTTAAAGACTGGCCTCGAATCGAATTTGTAACAATTAAGCTTAGATAAAAGGAAATGGTTGGCAGGGGCGTTCTTCATATCTTAGGTAGTGAGAGAGTTTATATCGTAATAGGTTTGTTTATTTAAGAATTTCACTTTGTTGTTAACTAAATAGATAAAAATCCAAATTATCTGAGATGACTTAAATATTTGGACTGTTAATGTACATTACTGTTAAGGAGTAATTTGTTCCTCTTTTAGATAGATATACTTTACCAATATTATACCTAAACTTTGCATTCTAAACTGATTGAAGAAAATTAACCAAAATATTGACACTAATGGTTTATTACGTCTCTAATGCAGACTATTTGTTCTAATTATATATATATATATATATATATATATATATATATATATAGTTATAATTTTTTTATATCAATCTCAATATAAAATTTTTATATTACTAAATAAGAATTAAAATTATGAAAACTCCACATTTACCTACGAGTCGGGAATACTTAACGAACAGTTAAATTAAAAGAAGTATGAATATACTTGTTAGCTTTGTGAGCTTGTTATTCATTGACCATAGTTAATGAATAATAAACTCAATGTTATTTTCAATAAAATGTCAATATGGATTTTTAGTGTTATAATATTAAATGTTGTGAAATGACTCATGTGGTTTTTATTTCTTATTTAATCTCAACCTTAATTCCTTATTCTTCTAGATAAACCTATTTATTATTTTCACCAACTATATAACCCATCATAGTTGATGCTTATATCAACTGCGGTACAAAACCTATTATTACAAAACCTATTATTTAAGAGATTCAAAATCAATTAAATTGAGGATACCTTAAATCATACCCGTTTAAATTGTAGTAGAAAATAAAGTATATTTCTTTTTATTTTATTTTTTAAGTATTTATTTTATTTTATTTTGTAACTTTTACCCAACAATAAAATAGAATTTAAAAGCGTTCTAGTTAAATATAATTAATAAAGGTATCACACTAATGTAGGTACTTACTTAATTACTCGTAAATTAGGTACAAATGAAGCAAATTCCATTATACTATGCAATGCCATATACATTTGACAAGCCCGTTTGACGAGTGTTAATGCTTGCCTAATGTCCCAGGGGCCCTGGGTTCGATTTCCGGCGGGGTTAACTTTGAAAGTGAACTATTCAAAGTTGGCTCTGGTCTGGATTTGGAAAGTAGTGGCTGCCCGTCTGGCGGCAATTACCACCCCTTTACAGAATACCACAATTAAATAACAGCATATGTGCTGTTGTGTTTCGGTGAGTGAGTAAGGGATGCCAGAGCTCATTATCCCATCCCTTCCTAATCTTTCTATGGTCGGCAGCGCACTTGCAGCACCTATGGCGTTGCTTGTGTGTAAGCGAGGGCAGTTAACTACCATCAAGAGGTCCAACAGCCTGTCTGTCGACCTTAATATAAATAAAATACTAAATACAAATTTATCTCATTTTTTATTGTTCCTCTTATTGTATGTAACGTGATATCATAATAATAATATAACATTACATAATAATAATATAACATAACATATTTATTTACTAACATATTTACCAATATATTATTATGAACAAACCAAAGTTGCGTGAAATAAAAATATTTTTCAATTTTAAAAACTCAATTATCGAAAAAAAAATCATTTATTAATTGTTCAACCTATGAGTAATTAGTACAATCAAGTATCACACTGACAGGAAAATTATTAGGATATTCATTAGGATCATCATTATTAGGATTAAGAAAATCATTATCCTAATAATTTTCCTGTTAGGCGTCAGATCAGATACAATATTTATAATCTCAGTTATTTATTTATTATTTATTTATTTATTTATTATAAATACATAAAAAAGTTATCATAATATTTACATAAAAAGCAGTCTACGGGATCAGGTTAATCCAGCCTATTACTATCTCAATAGTTAAGTTTAAAATATTTTTAAACAGTGGAAAGTCAGAGAAGATTTAGGTAGTAGGGGGTGTCATTGAGAATTTTTTATATATATATAGACAATATTTTTGATTGAGTGATAACATATAGGTGTAGTGATAGACTTAGACTTAACTGAATTTTTTTTTACCAATACACTAGGCATGGCCTTATAATTGCTATTTAGGTCTATATTAAATAAGAAAATATTAGACTTTATACAAAGATAGAGAATTGGGCAATTATAAAGTATATAAATAAATTTTAAAGACATTTACTTATCTATTTCAATTTACCTACATTAAACTCTCTTTTGTGTTAATGTGAAATAGTCTACATTAAACAAGAAAATATTACACCTTTTTATGGATACTTTTTGTGCATAAATACAGATATATATAGTAAACTACTATCAACCTATCAACTTGTAATATCAACCTTGTAATGATTTCTAGTTTCCGGAGAATTTCCACCAATAACGAGTTGGCAATGAGATCAATTGTTTGACTTGCTAATCAAAGGTCCTATCAATTAAAACGTACAGCGATTAATATGATTAGTGATTCCAGCGAGTAACTTAGAGTGGCGTTGGTTCACCTAGTTGTTCCCATCCTACCACAATTTAATTTGGTACCGTATAATCTTATTTATCTTTACATAATTTAACTTGCAGTCGCTTTCTACCTGTATGGCCCCTAATTGTTTCTTAACCATGTAACGGATTTTGCTGCGGTTTTCACATCAGTTAGATAATTTTTGACGGAATTTTTATATGTATAATAAAACCTAATTAAGTTTATCCCTGGATGGGAGCGGAACGCGTCGATAGTACATTTATAACTATAAATAACTGTCTGTAAATAACTGCGTTTTATTATTTACTGAAAATCCCCACATATGTTTTAATCGTTTGTAAATGTAAATACTAGAAGCGGCTGAACTAATATTGCGAAACTTTCATTTTAAATTAGTAAGCATCGAATTTAAAATGAGTCTAGGTCACCTTTTATCAAAATAAAAAGAAATATTTAGGTTTGCTTTAAAAAAATAAATAAAAAAATCAAGTTGTTTAAATATATATGGTTTAAGTATTTGGTAATGTAAAAAATATTATTTTCTTAATTATAAAATCGTATTAATTAATAAAGAAAGCCTTATCTAAATTCTTAGTATTTGGATAAGGATAATAATCGCACGATTTTGCACTTAATCGCAATGTAATAACGCGGGTGAAGGCGGGTTGGTTGCGCGGGCGTTACGAACTACCTACCATCGGCAAGCAACACCAAGCGTCACGTTACGTCACTCATTCCATCAGTCTTGTTTCGCCGTTAGTCACGCGCGCGCGTCGTTTATGCTCATTCATTGTTTTTATTGATATGAGCTCGCCTCGTCGACTTCGCGGGCACCTGTGCAACATACGACCTGCTTGCTTCTCAATATGACACAGCAAGGACTTTACACTTACTACGATGAGGAACTTCAGCCTCAATCAGAAAACAATGATCAACCGGATAGAACTAGCGTCCGAGATATGATACGGCGTTTCGAAAATACAGGTGTCAGTGTTTGTGATTACAGTGAATCCTCGGAGAACGACAAGGAGACATTATCAGACGTTTTAGCCGGTGTCGTTAACCCAATTCATGCACATTTCCAACTGCATCCTGCAGCTAGGAACCAAGATAGAAATTCAAATGTATCAGTGAATTCAATACTATCAAATGTGTCTGAATTAAGTTGTGAATCCAGTTCGTCCGGATTTGTTTCTGATAGGAAATCATGCGCAGAAGGCTTAGTACCGCACAGACCCGCTCCACCCCCACCGCTATTTGTTGATTCGCCGTCTACCCCCGCAGATGTAACTTCAACAGAAAGAAGGTTCTCTTTTACAACGTCGTCGTCTTGTTCGCCTGTAGTCTTACGGCGAACTAGACAAGCACCTGTCATAAGAAAGAAATCTATGACAGGGTCTCAAGGTCACCGTGGCGAAACTCTTTGGTCTTATGGAGTTAAGCAAAGAGATTTAGAAAAATTGTTGAGATTGAAGCCTTCGGATTTAGCTAAAGCCGAAAAAGCGAAGGCCAGTGCTAATATACTAGAGAGTTGCAGTAGCAGTGACGAGTCAAGCGAGGATTCGGAGAAAGGAAGAGAGTACACGGTCAACGATGACAGTAGAAATGATACGACATCCGCTGATTATTCTACTGACACATTGATTAACGAAGACGTCGCAAGCGATGAAGGCGACAATTTCTCCGTTAACTCGGGTGCATCTGGTGAAAATAGCAATTACGATAATGTCAGTATTAAATCAATATCATCCTTTGACATGGTGCCATACCAAAAGTACGATAGCATTACAGTGTCCTCTGATGAGTTTGGCTCGGAGGTATGCCATGCGCCTGACAAGGAGTTTTTGACTGTGAGTGCAGTGAACGAGTGGTGTGTAACTCAGTCAGAGGAACCGGTATTGCTGCCCGTTGAAACAAAAAAGGAGAAATATCGAAGGTGAGGTCATTTGATTCTAGATATCGCATAAAATATTTGCGATATCGATGCCAGGCTTTGTCGTTCAATGATAAAAGATAAATGTTATCGTTTTACGTTTTGAATAGATCCTGTTATCTATACGCATTTCATGGTAAAATACCTTTCCACGATATATTTTATATTCGTGATGAAATAGCTAAATCATATTAGCAACTGTATAATCGTACATATTACAATAAATATTAGGCAGCGTGAGCTGTGTTATATTTGCATAAAGAATGAGGTTTCACCTTGATGTTTATTCATATGGTTCGATGTGAGAAACATGATGTTTGAAGAACACTTGCTTGTAAAGAAACTGACTTATGCAACAAATAATTATCTGGGCGTGTACAGTAAACTAGCCATGTAGGTACTTACATACTCTCTTATTGTCGTGAAAGTTGTTTAGAAATAAAAAAAAACACACGACCGAATTTTAAAACGAATTGACAAAAGTCATTGAAAGGTCTTCCCATTTTGTTGATATTTAATGTTATAAATTTGTATTTAGTTAATTTCCATTCGGCAAATATAAATGAACATTTGTTGCTATTTATTATCATTACATTTGTGTACTCGAAAATGTAGTTAAAATACGTGGGAGTAGGTAATGTGGGTAGTGCAAGTCCCAAGGCCAAACAATTTATTATTTTAAACAAAACTGTAGAATTAAATGTTTCTCTTGTTTTGTGGACACGAACAGTGTTTTATAAGTACACACAGAACAGAACAGTGTTTTATATTAACAATAAATCTAAAGTATTTCCCTAATCAAATGATTTCATGCGTGTTTCACCCGGTTAATGCTAGTCACGTAGGCTTTAAGGAAAGTATGATATTGTGAAAGTACATATAAACTTAAAATTATATCTTCTACACATCTCACCGCAGTAGGTACCGTTCGTTACTTTAATAGGACAAAGTCTAGTTTCCCATATCTATCAGAATCAATTCCACTACTTTCTCATAGTTTAATATCTTTCATTTTAAATTTTTTATTTTAAATTGTTCCTAAATTGTTGCTATTTGTCTGACTTTATATCAGATGCAATTTTATGAAATTTCTCTTAATTTGTAATTAACATCAATGTTATGTAAATCGCATCAGTGCTAAGCACCCCATCCCAATCCCTTATCCTCATCCCCATTATGGTCTGGAGCGCATTTGCAGCACCTGTGGCGTTGCTTGTGTTAAAGATGTATTATTTCGATGGTTATAGGCGACAGTAGTACCAGTACCATCAAGTTTACCATAAATAAATATATTGAAAACTAGCTCTGTGCCTATGACTTCGCGCTGTAGTCGTTTTTTGAATAATCTAACAATTTTCCAAGACAAAAAGTATCCTATATATTAATCCCGCTAATAATCTATGTGCCAAATTTTATCCAAATCCGTTCAGACGTTTTTGCGTGATTCAGTGACATACAAACTTTCGCATTGATAATACGAATATTATTAGGTTAACTAAGCCAAATGATCACTGTGCACAGCCCACAATAAAACTAGTTTTAAAATGGCTCCATTAATGCTAATGAAACAGGTGCAATTTAGTGACGTTATTGTGAATGCACTTAGCCACATTAACGAGTTCAAAATGTAAGGAATGTTGCCACCGAAGCGAACACTGTGTACAATGATATCTGTAACAGGAAAACAAAGTTATGTCAACCAGGTGTAGGCTGCGTTGTCAAGGCGGTAAGACGTTATGTATTGCCGACTCCTATTAACTCGAACAAAAAGTAAACAATAACACAAGCGTGCTTGTCGATTTTTCTTGCAAACTATATTTAGTATAGGTGTCTTTGAGATAGAATATTACATCATCATTGAAATTTTATGAACATTATAGTATTGAATTATTAAGACCATTCCTTCTATTCACACCGTTCTCATACTCACTCAATAGGCTAGCGTAGCGAGTGTGAAGAAAACCCATATGCATGTATCGAAAGCTGTTTTTTTTTTTGCAGATGATATCCTCAATATTTAAAATGTTTTTTTTTTTTTTTTTTCACATCTACTTACAAATTGTAACGTTTCTTAGAAAAACATGATTTTCTAAGGTAAATTTTAGAGAAAACCGCCCTAAGTTATTTTATTGTTGTAGGTACAATAGGTATTTAAATGATTAGTTTTGAATAATATATAATTGATACTTTCATTAAATACTTAATTAATGTTTGATTAGGTCTAATGAAACAACACTTATTATTCGTGACTAGTTTTATTTAGTTTTATGTTTATTATATTTTTTTAATTAGTTAAAAACGTACCTAAATATAAATATTTTTATTTCGTCAAGGGTTAAATGTTATTGCGAGTTAGCATTTTATTATCGCAACGTATTTTTGTAGGACGCGTTAAGAGCGCGTAGATGCCAAGGTTGATGTTATTATATTTAGCTTCCATTAGGTATTCGTTCTATAGATAAGTTTGAAGCATATACATTGGAAGCGTATTTTGTTGGTACTAATTTGGTTACAGCAGGAATTTGCTTCTTACATAAATTGTGTTTACAAGAAAAGTGTATACGGTTCTAAATTTGTTGTATTCATGAACAATAAATATTTATCTAAAAATAATTAATCTAAACTCATTCGTTTTATTAAACTCATCTAACTCACGTATTTATTAGATTTAGATTTAAACACTACACTATCTTTACACTATCTTAATACCTTGAAAACTTTAAAAACAAGCTAGATAAGATACATTTAACACAAGTATTAGATGAAATTTAATATTATTATTCCCGTTCAAAATGCTTTGTAGCAGTTATAAGTATTTCTTTTAAGTAACACTACTTATTTCTTAATTTTTGTTATAGATTGTTTTATAATATGAATAAACACGTGACACGTAATTTTTATATATACTTATACGAGATTTTGATGTTTTCAGGTATCAGGTTTTCATGGATTTTTTGTATATATAATAAAAACCTAATTAAGTTTTTTCCTGGGCGAAGCCGGGAGAGGGTTGCTAGTAATATAATAATTGTATATTAAATATTCATTTACAATATAATGCAGACTTTGTTCTCTTTTACAGGCGACTAACTGAACGCGTGAATGAATTGATTCACACTGAGAGCGTGTACGTGGACCGACTGAGGCATGTCGTCGAGGACTATATCCCCGAGATGAGCCGAGAGGACCTCTCCAATGAGTTCAAAGAACTCAAGAGTGACATTTTCTCTAACATTGAACTACTGTTCCAATTTCACGAACAAGAGTTTCTCCCTGCACTCAGAGACTGTGAGAATGATCTCAGGAAATTGGGACAATGCTTTAGAAATTTTGTAAGTTACTTTTTTCATACAATTAAATTTAGAACATAATCCTAATAATCCTACTAATGTTATAAATGCGAAAGTTTATGCGAATGGATTTATGATGGATGTTTGTTGTTACCCTTTCACGCAAAAGCGGCTGAACGGATTTGGATAAAATTTGGCACACAGATAGTTTATCCATATTTATAGGTTATATTGTATATTAATAGCTTTTGCCTTCGACTACGTCCGCGCCCCTTCTTATCCCATTGTTACTAAACTTCACAGGATAACCCGCTGGCTAATCTAAAGATTGTTTGAAAATTTTATTAAAATCGGTTGAGCGGTTTCTATAAAGATAGAAGAAGTCTATATAGATTAATATCTATATAGAGGAGGCTTCTTTATGAAATCCTTGTTGGACGACCATTTGCTTAGTTCATAGAATTTCACACCGGTAATATAAAATCTACATTACAATTTAAAACTCTCATAAAGTGTTTTATGTTTTAATTGTTATATTGATAATTTTAAGGCTAACTATCTATGCTTAACTTACTCATTGAAGCTTAAATCTCGTACGTATAGGTAAAAGGCAAAAATCTGACCCGATAATGCCCCAGTAAGTTTTCACTTAAAATCTTGAAAATGTATTGTATTGTAAATGCATTCGTTCATGTGACAACGACCAATTAGCTAGTGGAGCATTTACATACTATATGTATCATTTTATTTGCGAAGCCTGAGACATCCACGTACAAATAATGAATGCTTGTAATGCATATACCTAAGAGAAACTTACAAGTTTGCTGGCCTGGATAGTAAATACATACAGACCTACCTCCTCACTTTACAGAGTCTACTAAGCCTAGCTGCTATAGAGAAATGCCTTTAAGACGATATAGAATCTTTGAAAATTCCCCCGACTTCCCGACCGTTTAGCGCGATTGAAGCGTCCGAGTCCGTATGTAGGGGAGAGGGGGGCACATTAGAACACTTTTTAAATAAAATATTATATTTCTAGTATGGTATTACAAATCAAGATTTATTTTATTTTAATATTAGATATGGGGTTTATACTACATACCAAAAGTGATATTTATTTATTTTGACTTGCTAAAGTAACACAATTAAATTTTTTTTAAAAGCTCGATTTTGTTCAAATGTGCCCCATCCGCGGGGCACATTTGAAACCCCTAGGGGCAGTTTTGAAAAACCAGGATTAAATGAAAACCATGTAACTAAGAATATAATCAACAGTATATTAATGTTATTTATATCTAATATTATCATAGTATACTGTCATTTATTTCTTACAATAGCTATTAATAGAATAAACTTTGAAATACTCTGAACGGCCTGGGGCAGTCTTGAACAAAGGTAACAAACAACATCAATACTTTGGAAGTTATTACTTAACACAACAGTATTTTGGTAGTTATTAGGTACTTAACTCATCTTAAAGTTACTAAAGTCAAAATTGAAATTTAATAAAGCAGCTGTACGTGAAGTTCCTGCAGTAGAACATGGTTTTGGAAGTTTCTTTACAACATCCGTGATAGGTACGAAGGATTGATCTTCTTTATCAGGGAAAAAAAATTTGTAACCGAACTTCTTCTTCATGTATTCTTCAGCTTCTATTGCGCATTTTTCTGGGGTGTCTGTTAAAATACGTGAAGAACCTTTCTTTCTTCCTTTTTTTCCAGTATGAGTAGCCGCTTTAGGAAACGGTCTTATTGCTTCAGGAGTAAGTCTTATTTTTCCACTTATATTTTCAGAATTTAGTTTATTAAAGCTTGTTAAGCGAGAAAGGCTGGTGTTTTCAGATTTACGCAAAGACAATACTGAGTGCCTTTTCATCCATTTAATACCCGCCATCTTGTTATTCATCCATTTTTCAGGACACTTTCCCAAAGTTTTTACATATTGATATGCCAATTCTCGACCTTGTAAATACGTAAGACCATAATTCATTTTAGACATTTTTAGAAAGTACATTTCCAGCATACGCTCCTCATGGTTTGTGAAAACTTGATCACATTGTGTTTGCTACTATAGTTTTCTTTTTTTGGAGTAATATTCTCCTTATATTTTTTGACTCTATAAAATAAAGTGGTTGGTTTTATATTATATATTATAGTGTTTTAATAGCAGCAGCGGTCCTCAGCTTCATGCTGTCGTTGATAACATGCAAAACAGCGTTGGGCATCTTCTTCGTTGACATCATTTTCTTTTTTCTTTTTATAATTTCTTACCATTATGACTGTAAAGACAATAAAAAATGAAATCACTTACTTATATTTTCATAAAATAAATACCCATATTTTATTTATGTGTATGGGGCACTTTTGAAGATTTTATTCAAAAGTACCCCATTGATTTTGTTCAAAACCGCCCCAATACCAACCTTCAGAAATAAAAATTTCTAGACGAAAAACTAACTTGTGTTTAATGATCTTATATTTGTAAATACTAAGTCTATAATATATGCAACACTATAAAATAATCACAACTTGAAAATAATACTTACGGGTTCAGTAATTTGCTTACAAGCAAAAAAATATTTATTTGTTTTCGTTTCCATAAAGTAACCGGCAATTTTTTTGTAAAATGACACTGACTTTAACGTTAGTTGGGAATTGACAGACGTGTAGTTTAGTGTTACCAGTATTGAAAAGGTTATAGAGGTTTGGAAAGATAAAGAATACGTTCATAAATCGAATAATTCAAAACTGCCCCTGTTCTAAACTGCCTCCCTCTCCCCTACACGAATTCAAGGAATCCTTCGGTTATTAGAATATCTATTACTTAATGAAGTATTAGGTATTGACTATTATTATTTAATGGAGAAGACCAAGCGAAATAACACAATTTGTTTAGATATTTGTAACAATTTCCATCATGGAATAATGACAGAAACAATGTCATTGATTTTTTGTACCTCCTCATTATAGCTAGGTAGTTTTTAAATAATGATTTGTTATTTATGAATTCAATTATTTTGATGCCAGAAAGAAGAAACGTGACAAATACGCTGATCTTGTTTGGAATTGGCCGATTTGTATAACAGTATGAACAATTAGTAATGCACGAATCTTTTATAAACTATCGCCAGGTTACTGCGAAGGTATTTGACAAAAGAAAAATAAGATGAAAGTATGTAGAAGTCAGTTATTCTTAATTCGTATAAGCATCGATTATAATATATGAATGAAAAAAATCATTGTAAACATGGGGAATTATTAAAATTAGCTGTTCAAATAATTAAGTTTTAATAGACAGATTTTGTTGATTCTTCTAGAGATATTTGAGAGTAAATTTTAAAATTAAATATGTTTAATATTGCTTTATGGATGTTATTAGAGAGTTTTATTAACGTTTAACTTACTGTCCGAAGCGTTTGGGTTGCTCGCAGGAAAGTAATTTCTACGAGTATAAAACCTTAAAACATAGGTAAGTTGAAGGAGACGTGTCTGGCAGATATACACCTTAAGTTGTATATAAAGTGTAAAAATCGCAAACAAAATCTGCCACAAAAAAAAACCTCCAAATAAATTGGAAATTATCGAGAGAACCGATAAAATAGTTACATTGGTTATACATGGTTATATATTACTAGCATTGACAGTTTTCCGGATTAAAGGTACACTGTGTTTTTTTCTGTACCCCTGACAATGTGATGTCTTGATGATCTGTTGAGTAGTTAAGGCGTGAAAGCATAACAAACAATCTCAATTCGCATTTAAAATATTAATTAGGATTACTTTTATAAAAAAAAACATACTGTTATATGCAAGGTTTTAATAATAGTTATTATAATGAAGAGGTAGAAAAATTCTTAAAATCAAAATTTAACTAACAGCTTATTATTGAAGTTAATCTAAAATTAGATTATAAATTAAAATGCGAATGTTATTTTATCTTTTCATTCTCCAAGTGCTTCACTTTTTCACGGATAACCGTGAATCTATTTTCATTTTATTTTATATGAAGGTAGCTTGAATCCGAATGCAAGAACACGGATACTTTTTACTCTCAGTGTAACATATAAGGAATAAAATACATTCCATATTTGTTATGACAACTAAATATCAGATAATTTATAAGGACACTGTTTCCATTATAAAAAAGTGTCTGATATGAAAAATCATTATAATTAAAAAAAAAAAAAAATGTCAGCCTATAAAGTCAAGACATTATATTATTTCTAATGTGTATCTTTACGAGAAATTATTATCTGTAGTCTATCACGCTAGCCTATTTACATGTCTTTGAAGATGTACACGCAAGTTTCCTCAGGTCCCCCGAGATGGCCGGTGTACCTCCACTATCGGGTAAGCCGAGGTTCTGAAAAGGAGCGTAGCTCTCCCCGCGCTGGAGAGCCGTGGTGGGGCACCGAAGTCGTGTCATAACGTCCCACCGCCCATCAACGGCCGCGCTAGAAAGTCGTTGGGTTTTAGCCGGTACGAATCCGGCATAACCTTGCAGTGTCCCCTGCACTGCCGGTTATCCAAGAGGATTTCCCAACGTTAAAAAATTGGACAGTCCTCTGTCTATCTGGATGTATGTTCGCTATTTTTTTCTCAGTAATCTCAAAAAATTACTCAAAGGATTTTCATGAGATTTACACTAAAGGAGAGAACATTAAACGAAAAAGGTTTTTATATATATATAACTTGCAGAAACAATTGCACCCGTTCGAAGCCAGGTGCGGGTCGCAGTATATATTATAAATGTAAGAAAATTTTTAGACGTACAATGGTTTCTTAATTTCTGGCTTAAACTAATTATCGTTTATAATTAGTTAAAATAATAATTATTTATTTTGATGAAAAGCATTTAAAGGTTTACATTCTCGAAATACTAAGGTTTTAAAGCTTGGAATATATAGAAAACAAATGAACGGAATGTGATATGTTGCGGCCGGTCGTACGTGATGTTAGTTTTTTTGGTAAAAGCATTTGTTGTGATTGCAAAGCAATCGTGTGGACGATACGTGATACGTGCGCGTCAGCGAGCTGCTTTGTTACCTTCATTTACATTCGTTTTCATTTGCAGGAACAGAATTTCAACATGTACGTTATGTACTCTAGGAATAATAAGAGAGCCACGAGACTGGTATTTGAATATAAAGAGTTCTTTATGGTAAGTTTAAATGTCGTCACCTAATATTTTAGTTAGTTATGTAAGTAAGTATAATCATTTTAATTATCGCCAGACAGTATGACGGTTCATTTGATGGTAGGTGGGTACCGTATAACTAGCCTATAACACTAGCATCGCCACAGGTCCTACTGCAAGTTCGCTTGCGACCACAGTAGGAATTCGGGGAATTCTGAATGAAGATATTTTGAGCTATTTGGGTTTGAGTATCGGTGGAAATCCATTCATTGAGCCCGTTAGATGAGTGGATAGGGAGTTTGTCTTAACGCTTCTTCTGAGGGTTTCCGGGTTCGAGTCTCAGCAGCGTCAACTTTGGAAATGAATTTTTCAAAGTTGACCCTGGTGTGGATCTGGTAAATAGTGGCAGGGCGCACTGTGTTTCGCAGACATTTGGCCAGCTCATCTGGCGGCAGTAACCACCCCCTTACACAGTGACAGGCAGTGTAAGACTCCTTTACACCGTGAAATAACAGCATAGCTCATTTTCAATATCCCGTCTTAATCCCTTGTACATAGTCCTACTATGGGTTACATTTTGAGGCATATTGTGAAATTAACATATCAATAACGCTTTATCATTGTAATCCTAAATTCCTATAAAAATTTAATGTTAACAGTAAACTAATTATATATTATGTAACATAAATTTCTTAGTCATTTCTAGATCTAAAATCAAGAATTTTGTAAAAAAGAAATTCTTTGTAAATCGAATATTATTAGTTTATAATCTAATTTATTTAACCGACACAGAAATCTAAACTGTTTATATGAAAAAGAGTAATAAACTCTCCTCGAATCTCAAATGCATTGGAGTAAGTGTTGTGCGTATAGACATTATTGATGCATTATTATTACCTCATAAGCGCAGTTTACGGTTTCATACGTTGAATGGGAAATGCTGTTAAACAACATATAACTGTAAATTGTTAAAACCGTTACCAGAATAGCGCATTATTTTAATGAAGAGCATTTTTAATGAAATTTACAAACCGTTTTATAAATATGAATTCCATTTATTTTATTATTACCTATTATAATTGAAATAATATGATTTTTTAAAATATTGTGACTCGAAGATAGTGAAGTAATGAGTAAATTTTATAAAATCAGGACAATAGGATAAAATAAAACAGTTTATTTGTTGGGTATCAATTATTTATTTCTTTTTGGGTAGTATTTATTTTCGTCTTAGTTATAATTAGATATAACTAGCTGACCTGTCGATTTTCGTACCGTCCATAATAAAAACCCGTTCCATACAAAATGTATGAGAAAATTAATTTTATTCACAATTTTTTCGTGAATATTTCAGATGTTTTAATAGCTATTCTTCTGTTCGGGGCGGAGACAAATTAAACAAATTAAAGATAATAAAAATCGGTCCAGCCGTTCTCGAGTAACACGACTTTCTTCGTGTCGCCTCAGATAAAAACCCGTATCATAGAAAATGTACGAGAAAATTAATTTTATTCACAATTTTTTTTCATAATATTTAGATGTTATAAAAGTTATGTTATTTCTAAAATTATTGGTTGCAGTGTTGTGGCAATAGTTACGTTTATTGACGTTACGGTATAATAATAATATTTATTAAAGTGAAAGTTAGTAAATTCTCCGCACCATTTCTTTCCTAATAACCTTCTTAGTCTACTTGTTCGAATAAAATTCTGCTCTAGTAATCTTAGTTCTCGCACACGATCACATATAGCTTGTCTTGACCCAAATTACACGAGAGAGTCAGTGAAAGGCGATATAATATGTTACAAGTAACTTAATAATGATTTCAAATCTGGCAGATTTACTGTAACTCCAGTGACCACTGTACAAGCGCCTTAAAATGCAGTTTCAGTTTGGGTAATTTATATAATGGAGGTAAATGGATAATGGAGGTATTTCACAGTGGTCTTATGTAAGGGTGTGGTTCTCTATGGGCAGACCAAATGACTGTGAAACGCAGTGTGCCTTTTTTTGTGACAATCCGTAAATCACATTTACGGATTGTCCCTCGCCACGAGGGCAGTCGGAGAGGGGTATGTGGGTCTTACTGGGCGAAGTGACTTATCACCGGGAATACCCACTAAAACTCATGTTTCAATATCGGCGGCAAATATGAGACCCGGGATCACAGCGAGGCCTTATCCCCGGCCCCCACAAACACCGCCATGTTTTTGCGGACCCATCTCCTGCGACCAAGCCGCGCTTTACTCCTGTGGCTGCTCACTGGAAGATCAAGGGGCTACCACACCTCTCATCAAGTCTCGGATGTCAGATGAAAACGCTGTGTGCCCTGCCACTACTAAAAGGTTTATAATTATAAAGTTTATACTGGTTTATAATATTTTTTTTATTTACAGGAAACACAAATGAAATTAGGCGATAGGTTAGACCTTTCAAGTTATCTTTTAGAACCCGTGCAGAGGATACCCAGGTATAAATTGTTTTTGGATGACTTGGTGAAGACGTATACAAATTATGAAAGCGAAAGAGATGAAACGGAATCTAGGATATCAAAATTAAGTGTAGCTAGTGACGAGACTGGAGGTAGTAACGGAGAATCGTCTGAAACGTCTAATAATAATGAGGAAACACCTTTAGAAAGTCTAGAACAAGCCAAACATATGATAGAATGTGTATTAACTGCTATTGACGAAATCATGGCATTGGAAAGTATTAAACATTTACCGGTGAGTTATAAACACTTGCTCCTATATGTCTTTTAGTCTACACTGATATTATAAAAAGAGAAAAAAATATAATTTGTTTGTAATAAATATGCTCAAAAACTACTGGACCAATTTAAAAAATTCTTTTTCACATATATAAAGCTACATTATGTTCGAGTAACATAGGCTATATTTTATAAAGTTACGCGGACGAAGTAGCGTGCGACAGCTAGTAATATTATATTATTATTAAAACTTATAAATTACATTAATTTTTAATCATGATAATGATGATGATCATTTTTAATAGTCGTAATTTTTTTATAGAATTTGTCGAGAAATGAGTAAAATTTGAATCATCCCTAACTATTCGATTGTGCATCAAAAATATTTACTTCAATTCCAAAATAGCATTTTTCTTTGTTATTCAAAATTAGTAGAAGGCTATGCTATGATATTTCACAAACAGATGAAGTTTAAATTTGATTTATAGCTACTGTTACTATTTCAGGCAAACTTGAACCTGCTGAAACAAGGCCGTCTGCTTCGCCAGAATGAGTTTTATGCAACGGACAATGTACGGAGGCGTCGTCAGCTCATGAAAGTTTTCCTTTTCGATAGATTGGTTCTTCTTACTGCTATTTATAAAAAGGTAGGTATTTGTTTGTTTTTATCGAGTCTTAGAATATCGATTTGTGATACCGAGAAATTGGCCAATCTCTCGTCTTAAAACTACATTTATATTAGTTATGAAGGATATTCAATCGTTTTTTTAAAATTTATTTTAACATTAATTATTACTTTTGTTTTGTTTAATAATTTTGCAACAATTTTTTTTATGCAAATGATATTTATGCTGGAACAATGAATTATTCATTGCGGGTTATCAAGTCATGACTCATAATTTATCAACATAACAAAAATAATAGTAGACACAATAAATTATATTTAACACCAGTAACCTACCAGTCTACCTACTGTCAGATGATAAGGGACTCATAGGGGACTTTAAGGTTCGGTAAACTGATTCGAATTAATTTTGTAAATTATTAAACATTTTAAACTGTTATTTGTTAGATTATGACCTACATTAGAAAAGATTCTCTTTTACTATGATAAAATAGGTTACACGATCTGATGGCAAAAGCCATTTTGAAATATCACCAAGAAGGAGCATATGTGTAAAATGAAAATTCTTTTGAAATTTATACCTGATGCCTGATTTGAATCGCCAATTTTAACCAGGTTTGTGTTTTTGGATGATTTTGAAAATCATTAATCTAGTCTTTTTTGTCACATGGTTTTTACATTTTTACATTTGATACTAGCGCGGTTTTCGTACGCTTGGTATTTTGGTATTGGGTATAAATTTTTTGACAAATTTTTGACCTCGGTACAAACCATTACAACGTACAACGTGTACGAATTATTATTTACATTATTATTACAAATAAAAAAAATGTACAAATGTATATGATATCCCGTCATATACTTTTAAGAATAAGTTTACCTGAAATCTCCTAGTTTACATTAAATCCCCTAGTATCCTGGAAAAAAATATATTAATCTAATTTTTATATAAAATAAAAAATACGAATTTTGTACAACTATGGATTTAATGTAAAAAATAATGTCTCCCACTTAACAAACAATATAATGAAATGTTGAGTATTACAAAAATAGTTTGCGTAATGCAGACTGGCGTCGCGGCGAGCTGGCGTCGCGCGCAAGTCGATTTGCAAATGAACAACTGATTACTTTCAATTTACTTGAAATCTAAAACATGCACTAAACCCGCAATGGACATTTAACTCAACTTTGTAACGCTGCCGCGTGGAGTGTGGAAGTGAGTGACCTTGCCAATGCCGTGATTACAATTTGCTACGCATCGACAATTTCAGCTGTTTGACGACACAGGAAACATATCACATTCGGTGGAACTTGATTCCTATTGTATTTAAATGTTATGCTACATGAACAAATATTTGTATATGTATTTTTTTTATGTTAGGGGTCGGCTGACAGTCTGACGGCCCACTTGATGGTAGCTACCGTAAGCAACGCTACAGGTGCTGCTAGTGCACTGCCGACAACAGTAGGTTTAAGGATATGGGATTAGAAAGGGTTAGGGAAACGGGCTCTCTCTTATCCTTTAATCACTCACAGCACAACAAAACACGTGCTGTTATTTCAAGGTATTTCACGACTTTAACACAAATATCTATTATAATAAATATCAATTGACGGTTGTCCTCAGATCGGTAAACATTCTAAAAGAAAAAAAAAACTTATGAAAAGGGTACACTAATTATAAATTATACTTAATTGCTATATGCTTCAAGTGTTTTCTTTTAATAAGCGTAACATTATATAAAACCGTTAAGCGATATTACTTAAAAATTCTTAGATTATAATTATTTCCTATGAAAATAAATAAAATTTTATCTAATGGACGATACATTATAACTAATTGATACGGTATTAGGTTGGATTCTAGCAAGTTTATAGAAAGTTTTCAAAGACCTGGGTATATTGACTTCAACCACAAGTCCGCTTGTGATTGCAATAGTAAAAGTATAACCAATAGTTAGTTGTTGGTGGCGATTAATTTATTTCTGTTATAAATTTCAGCAAATGCCCGTGGAAATATACATATACAAAGACCACTTTCCTGTCAGCGACCTTGGTATCACTGCAAAGGAACAGACGTTTGAGCAGCATAAGTTTACTATTTGGTACAGGAGTCGAAACCTCAAGTCATACAAATTGGAAACGCGGGAGCCGCAGGTCAGGATAGCTTGGGTAGAAGATATTCATTCCTTACTTTGGAAACAAGCGCTGCATGAAAAAGGTCAGTTACTGACTTGTCATTGATTATGTATATATTTTATTAAATCTATTAGAAAAAAAAAAAAAAACTAACCTAACCTACGAGTAATCAATAAATGATTGATTAGCTAAGTAACCTATTTGGTCAGCAAGTACTAGGTCAGCCAAAAAGTACCAAATAGATATTTTGCTGATCAAAATATTTACTCCTATTATTTAAGTAGTAAAACTGTATATAGTAATTTACAGCTTATACTTACTTAAGCTGTAGTAATTTCTAGCTCATTTATTTAGCTTACTAATTTATTTGAATTTCGCGAATAGTATGGTGACTTCTAGAATGTCGTGCCTAGTTTGTGAGTCATTAATTTACAAAACTATTGCTTTTAATTTATGTGCATTGTTGAATATTATTTAAACGCACCCGAAGTAAATAACGAAGCTCAACATAGTCAGAGTTTATAAATTAAAGTCATTAAATCGTTTTTCATTTGTACTTAACTTGAATTACTTAATATAACCAAGTTAGACAATGTGGAAATAAATACAGATAAAGATAAGACCAATACAAACAACGCGATGACTAATGTAGCCGATTATTGATTGTGGTTTTGTAATGATGCATTCAACAAAATTGTTTCATTCAATGTTAATATAGGTGAATGTTGTTTCTAAAGAGAATTTGTTTTACATTTCTCTCTTAAAAATTCTTTACCGGTGAAAATAAAGAGCCCGGTTGCAAGCACAACGCATTCAGTAAACAGTGCAGTGATGAATAGAACATTATGCCGCGGACTAGTGTGTCACATAGTGCTGCCGGCGAATGTTACATTCATTTCTCTCAAATCACATTGTGAGTGCGTTTATGCTGGTTGCTTGTTGAGAGCACACTGAACTTAGTCGCATTGAGAAACATTGTGCTTTACGACATTCAATTCTATTACTGCACTTTTATCTGTGAGATTACCTTGTATTTTAACAAGCAGCTGATCAACAGCTGAACGTCCAGGGCTTTTTGGACGATAACAGTACCTATAATTGGAACACTAACTGGTTGAAATTAAATCACATCAAATCATTTATTTCTCAAAAATAATAGGATAACAAAATCGGCGAAATAAACAACTCCAGAAATCACATTTCTTACTTATGTACTTCTATATTTTCGTTAGCCTTCCAGCAATATTATGTTTATTTCTAGTATTACTACTTACTATTATGAATACTGACTATTATGAACAAAGTTTTTCCTAAATCGATAAATATTTTTGTGAACAAAAATTACATTATCAAATATGTATTGACATGGTACTGTTATATATATTGGTCCCTATAAATTTATCTCTTAATGAATGTCTATTGGATAAATTACCAATTGCTAGAACAGCCCTTTTCTGTATTACAAAAACTGTTTGAACATCAGCCGCGTGTCCCTACAGTAAAATACCAATTAGTTAAGACCAAAATCCAACTTCATTGGTCAAGAGTGCATTCATTTTGAGTACCTACATATCTTGTCAAGAGTTTTTAATTCATCTGGCACGCAAGCCCAACTGAACCAATTCTCTGATAGTTAATGCGAAGAAACTTTTTAATTGATCGTCATATGTTCTCTGTTTGTATTAAACGGAAGCAGCATGCTTCTTTATCATCGAATGACGCACGCGGGGTCGACGACTGCATTTTTTATTGAACACTCGGTACTCGCACTTGCATGTGCATCGCGCTTATGTAGCGTTTATGTGGGAACCGAAGAAACTTCATACCATCCACAGCTTTTGTAACATGAACGCTATGGCATATTTTTAGGTTGCTTTGTTTGTAATACTTGCAATATGCATTGCAACATTCATGCCACGAAATGTGCATCCAGTAGATTTTCACATGCTATGTTTTTTCCTTTAATCTTCGCGAGTATCAACACACATGGACAAATTTCGCTAAGTCTTCTAACTTTTAGTCTACAGATAGCACTTAATATGTCGTAAAAAGTACACCTATTAAAAATATGCTTAAAAAATTTCAAAACTCTTTTTTTATCATAAAGTGCAGCAAGCTGATTATAGACTTGTGGCAGTCCCTTGAATGTAGACTATATTTAAAACATCAGAGATATTCAAGAGTGCTACAGTATATAGAATAAGGAATAACATGAGAATAGTATGAGAAAATGTAGACTTGTAAAATTGCGCACATGATTAACTTGGTATACATCTTGTATTGCAAATGTAACTAAATTTAATATTTTTTTTAAATGAATGGTTACGTGTCTATAGTAGTAAAATCTTTTAGGGATTCGTAATTGTAAATGTTCAAGAAAGGCTGAGTCATCGCAAAGATTTTTCCACTTTGAAAATTAGATAAACACTAAACGAAAGCACGATCGTTTCGAACTCTCACTGTTACAATGCTACACATTTTTCGCAAAGATTGCTCCGATAAGAGTAAACTGATGCTTAAATCTTTCTGGTAACGCGTTTCTTTGTTACCTCACAGCTATTTAGCGACAATTGCAATTTTCTCAAATAGTACAATAGGCTTTTGTCTAGCACCAAATCCCTTTGGCCACAAGCGAGTTTTGTTACGTGACACATATATGTTCCGCGGTAGAGATTTCCTTTATTGATTTGTTATTTCCAAGCATTAATTTTAATATATCATTAGGACATTATTATCATTATTACTTTTTAATATTAAGGTCGACAGACAGGCTGACGATCCACTTAATGGTAGGTGGTTCCGTCGCTTATAACACAAGCAACGCCACAGGTGCTTCAAGTGTGCTCCCGATCATAGTATGATTAAGGATTAGGAAATAGGAAGGGATAGGGTATGGGATCTGGCATCCCTTATTCACTCACCAAACAAAACAGCACATATGCTGTTATTTCGCGGGGGTCTTCTGTAAGGGGGTGGTTACTGCTTAAATGACTGCTAAACGCAGTGTGCCTTGCCACTACTTTTCAGATCCAGACCAGGGCCAACTTTGAAAAGTTCATTTCCAAAGTTGACCTCTATTTTCCACTCCACTGACCTCTCCATGGTCGGTGGGGATCTGGTTCGCAAATTTTCCAAAGTTGACTCTGCCGCAATTGAAGAAGAAAACACACACAAGAAAACATTGATATGTCCAATTTTATCGAAAGACGATTGTTCGCCACTGGCTATCGAATGTGGATATTATGATTGTATTTGTATAATTAATTGGGCAATTTGAGTCACCATCGGTTAGTTAGGTAGCTGCCGATGCCTCTATGTATATCAGTATTTTGTCAACACGGATGTTCGGTTATGCATGCTTTGTTTGAGTAATGGACATGAAAAGCGAAACATTACTACAATAAATAATTCCACTTCACTTATGTATGTACTCTGAGAGTGAATATTGGCTATATTATACAAGTTTAATATGATCCATATTAAAACATTATAATTAATATTAGAAATGTGAAACGTCTTAACTACTCAACAAAATACCATGAAATTTTGGGTACACGTTGTCAGTGATAGAGGAAAGGACATAGGATACCTTTCTCCCAGAAAAGAAGTACTGTTCCCGAGAGATCATCTAAGAATTAAAATCAAACGCTTGGCAAAAATAAAACAGCAATGAAGATTTTAGGCGTTATATTTGTATTTATCAACGCGGATGAAGTCGCGGGTACCTGCTAGTCTACTATATTTTAAATGATAACCTTTTAGTTTTAATTTAAGTATTGGCATATTTCTGTAACATTTGATTATAATAATTATCGTAATAATTTTTAAAACCCTTTTGAAGTAAATACAATTGTGTTTTAATTATAGATTAAGTATATATCAATCCGCTAAAAAGACAGAGTCCCAGTTTATTTAACGTTATCGATGTTATCAAAGTTGTTATCAGCATTTTCTTTAATCAGCTATGGCCTCGACGATGATAGCCTCGATGCAGACTTGAACAAATACAAAAAGGGAAATAGAAATGCCTAAACTCACTTATGTATGACACATTCAATACGTAAAAGAAAACAAAGACAATCTTTTCACGTTTTTAAGCTTTAAGTTGGATTGTTTTAAATTTAACTTGGCACAAAAATAGTCTATGTTAGATTAAGTCGTATGTATTTATTATTTTTCATACCGGCAATGCGTAGCCGGTGGCATAATAAAGTACTGTGATTTTATAAATTATCCAAAGATGGCGCGAGTGGTGCTGTAGGCAACAGCTAGGGTTTATAATAATTGCGTAGTCGGTGGTAAAATAAAACACTATGATTCTGTAAATTATCCAAAGATGGGGCGAGCGGTGCTGCAGGCAACAATTTGGGATTATAATAATTGCTTGTCCACAGAGACAGGATCCCATTCTTTTGTTGTTTTATCTAAAACGACTGGTACTATTGAGATTTTTTCAAGTTATTTGTTCTTTTCTATAGCTCTGTTAATTAAAGTTAATATTTATTTAAGTAATTCATGAAATTAACTTTACATTTCAGAATTGTTAATCCAGCAACGCAGCAAAAGGGCGTCTCTGGTATCCACGAACAGTCAGGATTCCGAAGCAGACAGTAGCGACAAATGTTAGTATTTACTGATTTATTAATATAATTATAACATTATATAAAAAATACATCCTTATTTCCCTACCATCATTTCCTTTCCCTGTTTCTACGCCTTTGGTGAACAGTTAGCTGGAATTCGCCGTTCATCTAACTTGCTAGGTCCTGGTCTATAAACTAGAAATTAAGAAAGTACTTTTTGGATATGTACAATTGCATATATAGTTTTCCATTACAAAAAAAAAATCATAAAGCATTTACGATGACTTTCGTATTGATGCTTTTTTATAAATGAACTTTTAAATTCTACTGCTTAATCAAAATAGCTTTAATGTTAAGAAAAAACATGCAAAATGTCATTTTTTGGAAAAAAAAATGGTAACTATGTTTTTTATTTTATAACCATTATATTTATTCGAACTAAACAATTTCGCCTTAAAAATATAAATAGATTGTTCATTGCCGAGTTTCTCAAAAAAATTGTTATCTTAATTTTAAAATACTATTTCTCCTCCAGGTCAGTTAGACGGTTTCGTATTCGTGAAGTCGCACCAATGAGTTGTTTTGTAGGTCAGTAATCTTTTAGGCAAGCTTCCAAGATTTGTTTAAAGGAAAATTTTTAAACCTTGGCTTTCTGGTGGTAGAGTGTAAAAGGGTCTTTATGTGATTGTTAAAGGCGAACCTTTGTGTTTCTCGTGTCTTGCCTTCTCTCAGATTTGTTGCTCTAATTTCGATTTAACTATTAACTAATACTTAACTTCTAAATCTGCTTCAGAATTATTTCATTAAGAAATACAAATTTCAGTCTGAATTTCATTTATTGTAATGGTTTATTTGTGCCATAAAATTTTTCTTTTTTTTTAATGGTGTTTGTTGATGCTGAAGTTTCTCCACACTTCTCATTCCTTGTGTCTTTATTTTTCTCTTTTCTTGATGTTTTTTTACATCATGTGTTTACTCATCATTTTTCATTGCAAGTTTAAAATCGTTTATTTCATATGATGTTCAATAGTATTGTCTCAATGGTGTCAATGGTTTTTTGAAGTTCCACTATCCAAAATATGTGATCCAAAATGAGTCATCATGTAACTTCTGTTCTGAACGATAATCATATATTTGTATATACAGTCCGTTAGATCTTCTAAACCGTGCAGTAAATTTCTATGCAGTTCTCACTAAAATTAAGATCTCTTCTGAAGTTACAAACTGAAAGGGAAATAACAATATTATAAAGAGGCAAAGTTTGTTTGTTTATATGTAGGAGATAATCTTGGAAACAAGTCATAGGATTAAAAAAAAACTTTTCACCAATAGTTAGAATTTCAGGATGGACATAGGCTAAATATTCCACGCGAAGTTGCGGCCACCCACGAGATATTTAAAAATAAAGATCCAATGCTTGGCAAAAGCACAATGTCAGGCGTTATATTGATTTACATATTTAGTCAGGCAATATATCTTTTATTTTTAATTGCATACGAAGTAGCGGGCATCAATTAGTATTTTATAAAGAAGTTGTCCAAATAAACTATTTTCGGAGGCTCACACAGCTTAACCTGGCTAAATCTTAATTATGTTAGGCATTTAGTTGACTTTAGTCAATCGCACCCTCGCTAGGCCAGCGCGTGTCGATATTACAAAATAACAAAGGGGAAAGTTGTCAATTTTTGATATTTATTTAATTATGTACGTAATTGTTCGCCATTTTAGTTCTAAAAGTGTAACCCTTCGAAATGGCATGGTTTTTTTTAAGCTAAGGTCGACAGACAGGCTGGTGGTAGATGGCTACCGTTCGCTTAAACACGAGATGAAGTCCAAATTGAGAGAATGGCTCCTTGAACTTGACCATGATAAAACCGAAAGTATTTTAGTTTAATAAATTCAACACTCTCTCTTAGTGATTGCAATTAAAATATTTTCAAACTGATAGCTAAATTATAGTTCCTTAGCCATTTGTTTGTAAGATTATGTTTGTAAGATTTACGTAATAATAAATATTTTTCATTTTTAATTTTCAGTTTCAAAGTGCGCTGCCGACCATAGTAGGATTATGGATTCAGGGATTGGGAGGGGATATTGAAAAAGGGCTATGGCATTCATTACTCACTGACCGCAATATAACAGCACACCGTTATTTCACGGTGGTCTTCTGTAAGGGGCTGCTTGCATGCAACAGTATGCCCTGCCACTACTTAATACTCTTAGTACTTTCATTTATCATAAAAATATAACACTTTAAATACCATTCACTCTATAGACATGACTTTCAAACATACTAAATAGAAGTCATTAAATAGCCCAGATTTTATCATTAAATTAACACAGATAATTTTATTGTTTATTAATAAGGTAACAACAATTTAATGTGTATTTATGTATTTAATTCTCATTTGATTTCAGATAATTCTCTTCGCGGGGTACCTGGAGAGGTTCGACGTCGCTTCGCAGCTGAAAAGAAAGCTCGTATGACGACTTGGTACTGTGAAATGAACGATAATAATAGATAGAGATATTAAGTTTAAGCATTCAGTCAGTTAAGGATTTACAAGTATAAGGGCTCATTTTCACTGGTCGATAGCCCCCGCATGCGGGATGCGGGAAGTTCTGCAATATTTTGAAATTCGCTTTGAAAGAATGGTAATAAGCGTACGTACTCGTACCTACCATAGATATACTATAGAACAACAATAGATGTTGTTTGAAGCAATTTTAACTGTTTATGATTCAAACAACTGAGTTGAGTCCATTCCAGCACCTCGCATGCTGCATATGTTCTGAGTTAACGACCAATAAACTTGAGCTCTAATATAAGGCTTTTTTTCCAGAATTTGGAGAAGCACTGATTAAGCTATATTATTATGTTGATTATACGGGAAAGAGAAGTAAATATATTATTGACTGGTATTACTATAATAGAAATAAATGCCTATACATATA
The DNA here is from genome assembly GCA_944738685.1 of Synanthedon myopaeformis. Taxonomy (NCBI): domain Eukaryota; kingdom Metazoa; phylum Arthropoda; class Insecta; order Lepidoptera; family Sesiidae; genus Synanthedon; species Synanthedon myopaeformis. The sequence continues at coordinate 8,186,833 of OX122915.1, forward strand.
ATGTAATGTAATCAATTAGGCTCATGAAATGGTGCATCACTCAGATGAAACCACAACCACATCCATTTCTGGTTTTCATTTTTGTTTCCTGCTAATAACTAAATTTGAATAAGCAATTATATTAAATTACGTTTTTCACTAAAACTTTTCTAAGTTTCAAAATCAGTTACTATTTTTTATTGTAAACAAAAATTGATTGGATTACAAAACTAATGATTTGAAAAAAAAAAAAAAAAAGTATGTCATTCTATGTTTTAATTAAGAGAGGAGACAAGGACAGCTCATAAAGAATTGAAATATGGCCAAAGTGTAGCTGATACTAAATGTGATAAAATATTAATATCTATGTTTATGGAGAGATTTTTTTAAAATAATAATAGGAACATTTTTATTAAGAGTCATTAAAATTAAAATCAATATTAAAATACTTACTGTTAATTTGTAAAAAAGCTAAACATATTTGCAATAATGTAATCAAAGTTAAGTAAATGTTTAATTAATTAAAGATATCAATTATATAATTGTTTTTTATCTTCACAAATGGTATCACAAGGTATTTTTTTTGTTTAGTTTTGATCATTTCTGAAACCTACTTATTGCGCAATTGAAACCACTTTTTCAAGTTTATTTATCCCAGAGGCACATCGTCTCTTCAGACTCTAAATATAAGTCTCGTAATAGTATTAAACATATTTCCAAAAAGTATATATTATTTATAGAAATTAATAGAAATTGTTTGATTTTTAGGTTTGAGGAAGGTTGCTATTTATTATCACGCTATAATCCTTAGACGCCGAAGCGAGTGAAGCTGCGGGGCACAGCTAGTGCTGTGTAAAAGTGAGCTATGTTTTAGTTTATTTACTTATAGTTTCTTTATTTTAAACACACATATGTAAGAAATAACACCTTCATTACCGTTAATTGACATAATTATTGTCGCCAGGTCGCAAATACAATTCTCCGCCTAGCAGATAAAATACAGATATCGGTTTGAATGAAATATTGAAACAGTAATGAAATAAAATACTCACAACACTATTTCAACAGTGAAACATTTTATAACTACATTTTAAGCGGTTTGGTTGTATCTCGGAAATTTATAAATGAGAAATATATCCTACAAAAATTAAAAGTAAATTGATATGAAATTTTATTTCAAAAATGTTAACGGTACGATACACCTAGATTTAATATTAAGCCAATTTTACATATAAATATTATAAAATAAACAAAGTAAAGACAAATTTATATGAATTTGTATTCTATGAAGTTTTTAAAGTAAATAAAAATACACGTGTAATTAATTTTTAATTAATTGTTAATTCTAAAGTCCGGTCAGAATATACATATATAGCATTAAACTATTTTATATAATGCTATATTTTGACCAGTCTTGTTATCTCTAAATTTTACCATAAAATAAAATAGCTTTTCGCTAAGCTCTGCACAATTATTCAAAATTATTCCACTGATTTTGATAACCACCATTTAGGCATTCCTTATGATATTTCCTCCTTCATCCCTTATATAATAGGCGTCGTTGATAGGCTATGATGGCTACCTACCATCATGTGGAGCGCTAGTCAGCTTTCCGACCATTATTTAAAAAAAAAAAAATAGCCAGCCACCACAATCAAGTGGGTTTGCAGCCTAAACGGAGGACGCAGGTTCGTGAAACCTTGGAATATCCTGCCCTAATTCTGGGTAAGGATGGAACACATTGTGAGTGAATCTAAGCTAGCATTTTATACGAGTCGTTCAAGATCAAGAGTGTATGTCGTTGAAGATTGTAGCATAACCTTAGCTATCTTAGATATCCATACATCTTTACATACTATAAATTGAAGTCGCTTTCCGTCCTGACTGTATGGCCGCTAACTCCTTCTAAAGCATGCAACCGATTTTGATGCGGTTGTTACCATCACTTAAATAATTTTTCAAGGAATTTTTATATATGATACTAGCTGAGCCCGACCATGTTTCGTTGTGGTTTTCTTTGACGTTCAACGGTCAGCGGCTGTCATGAGAACTGCTACTTTAAATGTGACAGCGGTCCCCAATGGCGAGTGAGTTTTTCTCGCTTTCGGCAGATGGCGCCGTAAAAAAAGCAATTTTTTCGCGATCCTAATTAAGTTTTTCCTATGCGACGCGGGGAGCGGGGGGAAGGTATGTGTATTACATATAATTTGCAAAAAAATATGAGACCGATTGAAGCCGGGGGCGGGTTGCTATAACTCCTAATACTAAAGAATACTAAGAAAACTAACAGAGGATTCAAAAGAAGTATGTAATAAGTCTACGGTATGTAATGTAATTAATTGGCTTACCTTGACTAAACCTTGCTTATATTGGTCGAGCATTTATTTGTACATACTTGTAGTCATAACTGATCTAGGTCGTTCTTTGCTTGTAGTAAGAAACGTTATAGATTCTTTTGTTTAAAGTTAAAAGATATAAAAGCTGGGCACGTACATTTGTACATTGATACCATATGTGACATTTAATCGATTGTTTTGAAAGTGCTCGCATATAAAAGTTGAACGCCTTCAGAAAAGTTGAATCGCGATTCTACAACCGGCAAACGATGATGCCGTGAGCATTTGCCATTTGTATCCGAGACTCAGGCCGACAGATCGCGCGTTTACCTGTCGATAGCACTCTACTTTAGCAGCGACGTGTGCGTTTTGTCTTTTTATTTCCTCGTCTCCAACTACTCGAAATAAACCAGAATCTAGAGCATGGTTTATATCTTTACCTTTAGATTATATTAGGACAGGAAAAAGTTTCTTTATATTGGTTATGCAAATTGAAGATATTATACAGCGTTTAATTCTAAATATTGTAGTATTAATTTCTCTACGAGTCTAACAGAACACTATAATATTATATATAACTAGTGTCAATATTTATTTAAAGTGCCATTGTCATTTTTACATTCTATAACAGAACGATCTAAAATTTTATTGGAAAGTTTCCGAACAGATTCCAACATGCTGTGCTTATAAAGGTTTTAAAGGTTTTTAAAATATGTTATTTATGTACTAATTTTCTCAGTCACGCAGATTTTTCTGAACCGTTTGAGCAATCAATTCAGCAATCATCATCGGACTACAGTTTCAATGTTTTAATTATATGTTTTTCTAGAAATTTATTTGTTTTAAATAAGTTTCTAGACTAGTATTGGAGGTAAGCTAATATCCAAACGAAGCGATGGAATAATTTGAAATCCGCAATGCGAAAAAATAGTGGCTATGACTGCGAAGTGGGGCGCAATATTCTACCTGAAGGCTAAATTTTATTGCCCCGCGCTGTTTTCGAACAATTGCATTAATAGTGTATCAACGGAGTGCTTCACCGGCTTCTTTACGGCTATGAGGGCGTCGGGGCTGGAATACAATTAACATTTTAATATTTTAACACCTCCGCGTCACAATCGGAGAAACACAATTTAGATGAAATTTGTAAATTACTTTATTAATGAACTTAAGGGAATTGGCATTTTATTACGAACTTGTATGTATACCTACAGTTGTGAACATCCATATTTAATTACATTTAAGTATAGATTCTATACTTAAATGTAATTAAATATTTCAGATATAGGTTGAGATCATTTATTATTTTAATTTAATTGAACATCTAAGAAATTGAGAGAAACCAGGAAGTTCGTAAGAAACCTTCAAAGAAAAATTTGCAAGTGGAATAACAATAAATTTTGATCACGGCTGTGGAAAAGTTAGATTAGTGAGCTTTATAGGAACAAAAGTATTTTTTTTATAAACCACAGTCACAAACAAAGTAAGAATAGGATGAAAATGTAAGTTTCGCGTAAACACGTATCTCAACTTTCATGGCGGAGAGGTGATTCCGGTTTCATAGGTACTACGTACAACCTTCTAGTAAATTATTCAATTATGTGGTCGTATGGAGTCAGAACAACATAGTTTCATAGCGAGAATTGTTTGTTAGTCGCAATCATCACAGAGGAAAACAAAAAGCTTGTAACAATATTCGTAGATATGGACCTAATAGGTAGTTTAATGTTTATATAACACAGGAAAAAAGAATCGATTGGCACTTGATTTCAGAGTTGCTTTTTTTGGAAAGACGTAGGTAGGTAAGGTACGTCAAAATACAAACTGGAATGCCACAACCAGACTAAATAATAATCTATACGGAAATAACATTAGAATTTGAATTGAAAATATTATAGAATGCCAACAGTAAGATTACATGATATATGGTTTTCAGAATCTGCCCTTCTAAGGAGTATCAATTACTATAAGATTATCAACTCCATCGTAGATTGCAGCTTACTAAGCGAGTACACAGTTATTATAATAAACAACAAATAAAATTATTTTCTGTTTTCTTGAATTCTTATTGCCGAAAAATTGTTTTATTTGAGAAATTTTTTCTGTGTTAAAGGGGCAGTCAGGAGTATAAGAATCATTGTTTATTCATATTTTTTTTTTCTTATTCTAACCCCTCACGCTTCAATAAAAACAAATAACCACATTCCCGACTTTCTTTTTGTTACAGTTCGAGACACCGTATATCCGTACTAATCAGTACTTCCGTACTAATATTATAAATGCGAAAGTATGTTTGGATGTATGGATGTTTGTAACTCTTTCATGCAAAAACTAATGAACCGATCACCATGAAATTTTGCATACACGTTGTCTGGGATACCAGAAAGGACATAGGGTACATTTCATCGTTCAACGCGGACGAAGTCGCGGGCACCAGCTAGTAATTTTATGAATTCTTTCACTACTACCTATTACCTATTCATTTAGCGAAACACTGTATTTAGAATTATTTTACAGTAATCTTTTGTAAGACATTGCTTACTCCGTCAGTCCTCCGTCAGTCGGACTTGTATTTATAATGATTATAGTGTACGCAGTGTGCACTTGAATGCTTCAATATAATATATACAGAAAAGCTTGCTATTACTTCAAGAGAAAATACAACATAAAATTAGAGTTGGTAACGCTATTCTTATAAAATTTTAAGATTTTTTAACACTAATTAAACTAACTTATAAGTGAATCGAACTTTGCTCCTCGAAATAAAATTTTTGGTTGACGAAGTGGTATCTTCGTGGAGTGTATACACAATTTCTCCGCTGCGAATGGGTCGGTTAAGTACGCTATTTCTCTGAGCCAGACTTGTTTCGACAGGAGTTCTTTGACGGCGTCTTTAACACTCCCCAGAGAGTTCATTTATGTATTCGTAACACGGATGCTGCAATAAAACAGCGTTATCCTGGTCATTATTTAGTCATCGTTCGGCCCTCCCATTTCTACACTTTTAGCACAATATTGTGTAATAGTACAACTCTCCCAAAAGTTTTTTAGTTCATTTTTAGCAATAAATGCCGGATTACCTACCTACAATAAAAGCATACTAGTTGTATACACTCTAGTTGCATTTTAAGTAAGATCTGTTCGAATTCCGGTCGGGCGATTATTTGAGTATTTTATTTCGCTTTCATCTGGTCAGAATCGATGATAAATGCCAAGGGTCTAATACCAAAAGTGAAGGAAAATAGCACGTATTGCATATTGGGGACTAGCAAAGAGTGCCTACATTCCTTATTCGATCTTCCACTATAACCTCGAACATAGCTCGAAAATCGGTATATCATCAGTCATATTATAGGCTAATGTCCAGCGGTGGGAAATATTTTATATAATTAATATTTAAGTTGATCTCAAATATGAATATATCCAGACCATTAATTCATTTGTAAAATCAACCAATTTTCCAAGAACTAGAATCCGGGCCCCTTGAGTTAGCCATCATCTTAACTACTCGATCAGTAGGCAAGGCAATTTATTTTATAGTATATACTTGTACACAGGTATATGTTTTTATTACTCATAGTTAATATTTTCCGTTACTAACTTACATAAAACAAAGGTACATTAAACACACGTTGTAAACATTTTGTTGTTTAGATACATTAGTTATAGAATAGTTGAGGTCCAGTTACGACCTAGTCATTTTATGAGGTAGCCGGGGTTGTTCGTGTTGTCGCTAAATCTCCTTATTTATCCGGAAAAACATAAAACGCGGTCTCAGCAAAAATTAATTGGCTCCCACGCTCTTTCTTGTCGCACAATATTTGCTGTTTTATCACTTTTGTTGTTGCTTTACGGACGCTATATAAATATTAGACAACAATTCCGTTTCATGTACTATTTCAACAATGAATCTGTTGGCAATATCTTTGTCTACTGTATACTGACAGTACGCAATTTATAATATTATGCAGATTATTCAACCAGTCAACTAGTCTAAAATGTTTCAAATTATTAAACTTATTTATTAAATCCATACAAATAAATGTGAAAGTAACTGTGTCTGTCTGTCTGTACAGTACCTCTTGTACTGTATGTATTGTATAGATATAAAGGACCTTTCATTCAGAAAAATATAAATGTTCCCGAGGGAAAAAATCCAACGCCTGGCGAAACTACAACAGCAAAAAAAAAAAAAATTATTGCCTTTATATTTTGTCAGGCGTTATATATTTTTATTTTTCAACACTTACAAAGTCGCGGGCACCAGCTAGTAATACATATAATAAATTTCAAAACAGTTTATATGCCAATATTGTTAGAGTATTTCTTGTCCGTGAAATCAAGAGACTTACATATTGGAAATATACACTATGTTTCATCTAGACAAGACAACTTTGCTTTTTTATTTTTATGAGGGACCAAATTTGGCGTGTCGCTGAAACGACGCATCATAACCGTTGGAGACATCAACTGCTAGCAAACTTATAGCAGCAGTGTTCTTATGTTTTTCAAAAAGGTCGACGTTAAACTGATGTATACTTTGTTAGTTTGAATTAGAGTTTTATTTAGCTATCTGTTTAAGTCGAGAATGTGTTTCTTCGCGCGTTGCAATTTTATTCCAACCGCTATAAAAAGAACTCACTCTCACCTGGCATTTCTTGGAGCATTTATAGTTCCGGCGGTCACACTTCATTTAGCCTACCATGTTTGTTTTGTAGTGCCATGAAAGTTTGTTTACCGTGTATTGTTCAGGAAAATTTACTTCGTCCGCATGAAAAATAAAGAAGATGGCAAACAGTTGTGCTAACACGACACGTTTCGTATAAGATGAAACAAAACAATGGACGAGTAGTAAGATCACACATGTGACCTCTTTTGCTAGTACTGCCAACTATTGAATAGATGAGATTGGAGTCACTCCAGGACCGACACCTGTCCAATGCACTGTAGGCATTTATACAAAGAATTTTTAAAATCGGTCCAGTAGTTTTTGAGTTTATTCATTACAAACATACAAATCTTCTCTCTTTATAATATTAGTATATATTCTAGCATAGAAATGAGCACATTTCAAATATTATGTTATTATTGTAATGATAAAATTAAACAAAATTTCCCTATACCAATATATTTGGGCGTAAGTAATAGATGTAGCTGTGATGGATTTTTTTATGTATTAGATCGTAAACTTTGAGTATAGTTTTATGAACCCGTCCTCGTGTTTTTCAAAGTGCGTCTATCTTTGTGGGATTTTCTGTTGTTTTTTTTTTAGTTTTTTGTTTATACAGTGTAAAAATATATATTTTATAAGCTTATTTATCGGTTTTTCTGAAAGATTATTAATGATCAATCATTGTATAATTTATGCTTGTTTATTTTTGACATACCTTTAACTCACGGGCGTTAAACAATTAAAGCCATTGTATATTATTTGAAAAAATGTTATTTTTTTAAATTATGTTTTTTTTTTTTTAAATCATTTGACACGTATACAGTACTTGCGATTTATTATAACACACTGGGTTTTGCGATCAAGTGGACAGCCCGTTTGGCTGCAGTAACCACCCCCTAACATGTTAGGGGTTAGTAAGTAAGTTAGCCTATTTCCCTATCCCAATCCTTTATGCTCAATCCCACTATGGCGTTGCTTGTGGTATAGGCGACGGTAGCCATCTACCATCAATTTAACTGCCAGCCTGTCTGTAATAACATAAAAACCGCAATAAAATTTTAATTCATAGAAAATGTTCATAGAAAATAAATAAATTATAAAATTATTGTTGAAACTAGCGCTAACTAGAATTTTATAGCAGCTATCAGGTCTTAGCGCTTATGTACATGCGTTAATGTAACTTTCGTAATTAAAACGAACGAAGTTGAATTTGGTGCAGTCAAGTTACCGGTGTTTAGACACCATATCACTTGGCTACCCGCTGCAGTGATCCATTGCGATGGCCACGTAATCCGAGCTAGAGGCTTTGTCTCACGTCCAGCTTACTTTTATTACCGTGCCTGCATCGAGAAATAAAACAAAATTGGCGGGAATTTATGGGCCACAGCCTTAGAATGACTAGTGGGGTGGAAAGTTTTCAATTTGAAACGAATAACTTGTTTGTCTTGTGGTAATAAGGAGGGTTTTGCGACGGTAATAAGGGGCGGCAATGGCTGTCGCGGGCTTTCTTAAAACAACTTTGTCGGTTTTATTACGTAAGTGCTGTGAGGGTGTACTTTTCTTGTACGGATGTATATCTAGCGCCACTATGTAAGTTATGGATTTGTGGCTATACTTAATGGAAATGTCTGAGTCATGATGAATTCAAGCTGCAACCTATGATACAATCTTACCATATATATATGATCACAAAAACAAATATTATCAGTAGTCACCATGAAATCTTGTTTGTAGTTAAAGTGCTACCTATATAGTTTGTAAGGCGGGAATAAATCTAAGAGTGATAGATAAATAGGTCTTCATATAAAAAAATGAATAATATAGCTATTGATACGTTTAGATGGTAGATATATATATATATATACACGACAAAAAAAACATATTCTAATGGTGATCAATGATATAAATTTAATAATTGCAACATTTGAAGTAATATATGTTGTATGTTTAATTTTAGTAACACACATAGAAATTTAAATCTCAATTACAGCTCTAAGTAAGACCGAACATTAAAATGAATGAAAAAAATATATAAATATAAAATAAAATATTTTTCATAATTTTTCAATGTGAAATAAATAATTTAAAAATCAAACTAAAGTTTCATATTTTTTTAATACGAAGATAACTATTTTGAATCACCAAAGTTCATGGTTTATTCATAGGATCAAGTCGCGTATATCATACCATCATGCATTTTATAGCTATTTGTACCCGCGACGTTTATGGCGTTCCTTCAGGTAGCAAATTGAATGTTAAAACGCGTTAGGTACCTGCCCCCAGCTGAATAAGTTATGTGCTCGAAGCTATTGGCAATGAAACTTGAATGACCTCGGGCGTGCAGACCATTTCCGCTATGCTATATTTAATATTTTCAACATTTACACTGTTTGTTTTTTTATTTACGTTTCTAGATTAATAGAAACCTAATAGAGAAAGTCACTAGGTGTGTCTGTTTTCAAGTCGGCTTAGTACTTCTGAGCATTTTGATGCGGTTTTTACTATTATAGCGAGGGAATTTCTTCGGAAAAATTTTTCATCCCGGAAATTATACATTACATCCTAACACGAAATGATAAATTACGTTTTCACCTCTCCAGCACGAAAAGGGTGCTGTTGGTGCCTAAAAACTGGCAGAAAAACCGATTCTTGATGCGAGCGTGATTCGAAATTCGAACACGCGATTTAACTCGTAGGAATAAAGTTTTGATTTTATTAGTGTGTCCATAATAAACGTAATAATTAAAATTGTTTTATTTGATTTTCTTACCTAGTTTCTAGAGGTGAAAAGTTGTAGTTTAACACGAGAGCAAATTTTTTTATGTATCGTGCCTTTAAATCACTTACTTCGCTCAGAAGTCTATATCGAAATCACTCGCTACGCTCAGTATTCAATTCTACCTATAGACGACTTCGCTAGTTCGTGATTTAAATTCGGCACTCGCAGCAAAAAACAATTTTGCTCTTTAGTTGAACAAATAACTATTGTGACAATAGAAAATGAATAACGAATAGATAAATTATTCGTTATAAATGAATTTTTATATTAATAAACTGCATTTGAAATGTTATGTTCATAGAAAAACTGTTTATACTTATATTGAAAAAGCGTATATATAAAATTCACTTTATGTTTGCGCTTCTAACAATATAATTATTACTTGTTCGAAGCAGTCGAGACAACCGGCTTTCTTGCATCATTTGCGAAGTCTCAGAAGGCGATTATCAAAGCAATCAGTTGTTTCACAAACTGGCACGGCTCGAATGGCTATACAATTAAGGCTTGACCAGTATCGATAAACATTAAAGTTATACAAATTATAAGTTTCATTGTCTATGTCTATGACGACTCTGTACGGCGCTCTGTATCAGGGATTCTTTGGAAATGATCTTTTCCAAGTTGGTTCTGGTCTGGATTTGAAGAGTAGTGGCAGGGCACACTGTGTTTCGCAGTCGCAATCAGTAAAGGTTGCCAAAACCCAGTTTCCTATCCCTTGATCCTTATTGTATTCGGCAGCGCACTTGTAGCGCCTGTGGCGTTGTAGGTGGTGTTATAGGCGACGGTAGCCACCTACAATCAAGTGGACCGTCAGTTTATCTGCCGACCTTAACATAATGCTAATATTTAACACATTATAAACGAATCGACATTAAAAATTGGTGTGTGAAGTACGTCACTAGTGCAATTGAAGAGTGTTTGCTCAAGTTTGGGCAGCGGTTGTAGTGGGCGGGCGGAAGTGGTCATGGGCGGTTCCAAGTTTAACTGTTGCATCGCTTGATTGTCGCGCCGCTCGCTTTGCTCAGCGCCCAATTCATCTTGCTTATATCACTTTAACTTTGTATCTCTATGGGTGTTTAAATACACTCACACTTAGAGTAACTTATTTCAAAAATACGAGTAAGGATGTTACAAAATACATTTTGTTATAAACTTTTTTATCAAAAGTTCCATAAAAATTGTAGAAATTGATACACACTAAAATAACTTTCATCCAGATTATGTCCTTGTAAACAAACAAGGGTTCGAGTTTGGTTCCCGACAAAATAAATCATGCTCTATTTTAAACCTAACGAGGTGAAGAACTTCCTTTACTATTTTTCCCTTATAAAAATATAAATTTTACATTGCCGAAACTAAGTAATTAAAAATATTTCAAATAAAAAACTCATAAATTGAAGTATTGGTCCATACTAAAATATTTAATTTACTTATTGTTAGCGTCTTCTATTTATGTCGTCTGAAGTTTATTGAAAAGTGCTCTGTGACGTTTCAAATGAGGTGTTCATTCATTGAGATTCATTCGGTGGTATAATATTGAAAGGGTATCAGTCAGTTGAACGAACGCGTTCGCGAAGAAAGGTCCACGTCGTATGTCCGAGCACCTTATACTTGGAATAAAGTGGTTTAATTAATGTACCCGAAGTAGAGAGTGCTAACATTATGTTTGTTTAAAGCACTCAACTTTCGTCCATGTTTAAAGCTTATAGAAAATCGGATCAGTTCATGAAATCGAAATAAGTATATAGATGGACAGACTTATATTTATAAAAATAGGCATCAAATTGTGGGCTCTGAATAAATAGGTCTAAAGAACAATGCCTTAATTTATTGGGTAAAACATTCTGTTAAAAACCTAACAACACAGGACAATATAAGAATTATTAAAATATAAGGGGGAAAAAAGTATTTCAAACTATTTAATGATGATAACACTATTTTTCAAAGAGTAAATCGCAACTTTCTTTTTGTAAGACCATAAAATATTGTAAAATATGTCAATACCACTTAATAACTATTATACTGGTATCTTGATCTGCAGAGGAAAGAATTTCTAGAATGATTAGCCAGACAGCAGGAAAAATAAAACGTGTCCCTTGACCTGAGTTTTGGCACTGACAAAAATACATTCTAGAAGTGAGGAAGAATCGATATAATTATTCATTGTTTTGTATAGGACGACGGCAGGCTATATGGGTTCAGAAATATTATGGGTTCAGAAATATGAAAAGGCTCAAGACAGAAGAAACATGCAAAATAGGAATCCGATACAGATGCCATTGAACGCATAACTTATTAGCAAATCAATAAAGTTCGTTTTCCACTCCAATTTAGTTCAATAAGTGACTTTTCGCTAACAAAACATTGTATTTCGTTTAGTTAATGAAGAAAATCAAAAGAGTAATTGTGTTTAAGCTTAAAGTGCCAACAAATATACATACACCTACTTAGAATTAGTAAAGCAATTCTGTGCTTAATTCGTAGGCCAGCCAAGAAAGATGGGCGGCCGGCACTCCCGGCGCGCCCGGCACCCGACTTTAATTACAACGCAGGTTTATTCACTCTAATTTCGTGAATTTTGCATTCTCCATGCGAACCGCGGAAGGGTCAGAATAAAAGAAAACGACATCCGTTACTGTTGTTTCGTTAACTCAAGTAGGAAAGGAGACGTCCTTGCGCATTCTGCTAAAGATTCATGACGATTTTGTCTTATACGTGACCAAAGTGAAGTTATTCGAAGACCGTTACACGTCACAACGGAAGCTCTCCCTACTCCGTCATGCGTAACGAGAAGACTGGCCCTTTTGTGTTGTATTACTCATGCCTCCGCAATTAGGGAAGAGGTTGAGGCAAAGGGAACTAACGATTTATCTCTATACGAAAGACATTTCGGACTTAATTAAAGGAACAATCAGTGGTTCACTTTCAAATGTAATGGAACGCCTTCTCGAGCTGAGTTTGGGCCTATGCAAAATATTTGAGATACTTTCTGAGATAAGGCTCACAAAGAAACATATTTAATATTTCATTTCCTTATTTGTAAACTTCATACTGTAAGTACACTTGGTTTCAGTCATCGTTCTTATAAATATCATTATAATTTACACACGATTCAGTGCGTCACCAATCCGAGCGCGCTTGATGTCTATTGGAGCTATATAAACCCGATTTAGCGTCACCGACCCGACCGTGACGGTTCACTTATGTTCAGCAAAAACGCGCCTAAAGAAGTTTTCACTTCAAAAAAATAGTGGTAACGCACAATAAGTGCTCAGCTGGTCGCAACTAGATTGAATGCTATGCAAGGTGGCCAGCAGTGAAGACTTCAAGTGGGCTATCGTACTCATAAACGGGCGAAGTTTTCTCCTCTCGGTCATTACGGGGCGCGAATTGCCCGCGTTACAATTACAGCGCGGCCCGCCATATTTATGCCAGCGGTAACCAAATTGCCCGATATTATTCCATCCCATTGAGTGCGAAAAGCGCAAATTAAACCGACTTTATATTGGACGATTTTCCTCGAAAAGCGGGGGCGAGATATGTTCGCTGGTAGATAAGGAGTCGAGAAGATTGCGTTATGAAATAAGAAAGGAATTACACATTCAGAATGTTGGTTGCGTTTCAAATTTCCGTTTTCGGACAAATTATACTTTCAATTTTACTCCTAGTTCGGTCTTGTTTTTAATATAAATACAGATTGTTCTCGGTTATTAATGAAATTTAAAGTTCCCGACTCGTATAATTGTTTTATTTCCGTTCGGAGGCTTTACGGTTTCAATATATATTTAAGTATTTTGTATTAATATCATACAAGCCTTTATTGTTAGTTCTTTAGTTATTCCTTGTCAAGAAAAGTTAAGAAACCTGCGTTCCTTCAATTAAAAATTAGCCCCCTTGAATTCGCAGGAATGCATTTTTTTCCTTGAAATTATATAAATACACAAACTTTCTCTCTTTTCATTAGTGGATGGTTTAGAAGAAATCAGCAGAGAAACAGACAGAAGCGGACTGCGAAGAATACCAGCTCTTACGCTTATTATACTTGAATAACTAGCAAGATATATCATGCTAATAAGAAGTCTCAATTGTCATAGTGAACATCTATTTGTATTATATGGCTATAAATACATTTATGATTATATGTGAGACCAGAAACAATATGTTGTTAAAAATTTTTTATTCATCTTACATAAATAATTTTTTATTTCCATAAAAGAGCTACTTTTAAGGTAGGTCAGGTACTTTTGAAGATATTAAAGAATTTCTAGCCGACCCTTTTTCTTTGCGGTCCAGTGTATATTTAATATGTATGCGACTATGTTTGATATACATATAGTTGAAGTATAGACTAGTAGTATACAATACACATTATATATAAGTATAAAATATGTAGTAGGTATATGATAAAGAAAATGTGTGGTAAATAAATAACAAGTTTATAAAAGAAAAGTGTTATCGAAGTTTATGGAGCGGCATTTGGAAAATGCTGAACAAGCCGCGAAACACTACTAAAATTTTACAACTGAGTTGTTCCCCGCCCTCCGTATAACCGAACTGTTAGAAGAAAATGGAAAAGCAGGCGGAAGATATATTTGTGAGGGGCTCAGATATTTTGGAAACTATATAGCCTAATGAAAGAGAATGAGGGCGGCCGGGCGCTAACAACTAATTGCCTATTCCGAAAACTCATTTGAACACAAAATGGATTCTGTATTTAAATTTCAGCATTCCTTAAAACAACGGCGAAAGTTAAACGCGTTTTGGTTTCGATAGATTTACTTAATCAATAATAAAGGAGACTGAGACAGATACTACTTTATTCTCATTGGAGACTGACTTAAGATCTATTTGCAATTTAGTCGCCTTTGATATCATCATTATTCAGCACTAAGACTGGAGAGGGCAAATTCGTGCCACCTTCTGGGAAATCCAGTGTCTGGTTCGACTAATGACAACTGCGTTCTGAATACTGAGAGGCCAGTCTGAGCAGATACTCCGATAGCACGTAAGCGAGTGCTCAATTGAAGACAGAAAATTTATCGAAAAGGAATAAGACATTTATTTATTTAAAGCACTGGAAAAAGAACAAAAAAAGCCTATAATGGTGTATTCTTAAAGTTTATTAAAGTAAACTTTAACAATACACCACAATGGCAATAAAATATTAAAATTATTATATTAATATTATTGAAATAACAAAGATTTATAGATAATAATCGATTTTTCCAACAATAATGAAAATTATGTTTCTTGAAATGCATTTTTGAAAGTTCGGATATATTTTGTTAGAATGAAAAGCATTGTTTTGAAACTAGAGAGTGTTGAGTTACTAAAATATTTTTGTTTACTAAAATGACTTCATTTATATCCATCCAAGAGATAAATCTAAGTCCAAGAAAAATCTATTAGGTAGTTGTTGTTCAACACAACAACAATTGCTCAAACACAAAGTGATATCATATGAAGCAAGTGTACGAGGAAGTAAAGTTTTTCTTACCTCTTCTCTCAGCTTTCTCTAAGAAAGTTAGAACAAAAAAATTGGTGTTGGTATGGTATGTAAATAGCGATTTCAATTCCGGCCCTCAAATCCCGGGATTTCGGGATTATAAATAGTCAATCCCGGATCCCGGGATTATTTCGGTATTGAAGGTTACAAATAAAAAGTAAGAAAAATTTACAAAAACCAGCTCTTTAATCAACAAATCAAAATTTAGACAAAATAGTAATCAAAATTTAGACAAAAATCAACATATTTTATAGTGTACACCATGCTAATCTAATCACTTTAATCAGTCAAACTTAGAGTTAGACTAACCAGAATTAAAATCACTCAGTCTTTATGGTAAAGTTATTCTTTTTCAAAAATCAGTGAGATCTCTTTATATTTACATAAATTAATAAAACCTTTATGTAATAAACTGTAAATACTATATAGAAAACATTCATGTAACAGCATAGCAAAGCAAGTAGGTAGTAAAGTCAGTTTCTTAGCAAAAAGTATTTAAAAATATTGTCAATCGACATACACTGAACAGTGCTCTCAACTGCAGCAGAAAATCGATTGATGCCCATGAAAATGTAAAAATGCAAAAAATGAAGTATACCACCTAGTAACTCAAAGAATTGCTTGCCTATCATTTTAGTTTAAAATAAAACTTTTTGTACTGTATTATTTTATATTAAAAATTTTATAAAAATTATAATATTTTATATTAAAATGAGAGGCAAGCGCTTTTGTTGGTATCTCTGGTACAGAGCATTCACGTAGTTTATTTTATAACCTTTTAAAAATGACAATCCCGGGATTTTCGGGGCCAGAATACGGCCGGGATCCCGGTATCCCGGGATTCTATTCTCTATATGTAAATAACTTAAAAAGATTTGTCGAATTCGCAATTCTACGAAAAACGGGTTTAAAAAGATTTAATGTTTCTTGTGAAACTGTCTGCTGCTTAATTACACGAAAGTCGTTGAACTTATTGCTTGGGCATGATATGTGTTCAAGTTCTGAAATTTATCGAGAGGTGGCGTTAGAGGTAGAGTCACCAGCTTAATCAGCTAGTCGACTAATATGTATATAGTCTTACTTTTGAATAACACTATAACATCCACTTTAGGTTCCCCGCCTGAACTCGAAGAAGCGGAGGCAAAAGTTAAGTATAAATCAAACAGTTCACTTTCTCTGTCAAAGTAAATTGTGTTTTGTTTAAGTCATTCCTTATGTGTGCGTTTGTTCGGATAGTCTCGCGACATATTGTCTGAGAACTCCGCCGACTCCTCTCCAATAAATAAGCAGGTCACATATTGAAGAGGGCGGAGGGGGAATACAATTGTAACTTTCGTGCCCCCGGTTTAAGAGAAGGCAAAAGTTTAAAAAATACAAGTTTTCCTGCCCCCGGCTCGCTTGGGCGGCGTTCACACGTACGCGCGACGAGGCCCTGCGGGACGATTCGCGACTGTACCTATTGCACTCCTCTCCATTCTAAATGCATTCCTTATATTGCTTTTATTGAAATCATATTGCTGCCTCTTCAACTTGTTACAGTGTTCCTGATAAATCCTTCTTGGTTTTCTATCAGTATGCACCCAATATGAAATATGAAATACATTCGACGCACATGAAAAACGACATTTATTTGCTAAGACTCTTAACGTTCTTGATTTAAATACAAGAATTAATAATATGATGGTTTGTATACAACGAACAGACATACGTTTACCAATCGTAAAGTCCTAACTACTTACTAGAACTATCTATGAATACCAACGGATTGGAGGGCAAATACAATACAGACAGACATACTACGGGCAGTTTTAAGAGCCTGTTTTCTCGGTTAATCCTGCTAAAAATCGAACCTGGTTTAATTAAGCCTAAAGACATTTTTACATTAGTACCAACGGACTCGTTCTATATACAGGGTGTGGCCTGTAATAAGAGCAATAAATTTAAACTATGATTCTATAGAGTATACTCAGTTACATTAACCTAATCATAATGCTCCACTTTGCTTAGAGATATAGCAATCCAGTTACAATACATAATCAATGAATTTCATGATCGCTAAATTGTCGGTTATCAGTCGTTAGATATCTTGGTACAGGGTATTTCCTTGGTACTGGGGCGATGATTCTTAATAAAATAAGATAGTATCTCCTCAACAATCCATCAATCGAAACTAGTTCTTAACCTCACGCACTAGAAACTACCATTCGCGAGAGACGTTTTCTTTTGTACGTATCGTAAATGTCAATGTCAAGTACTCCGACTGGACACATTATGTCTGTAGTAGTACATTGCTGGCTCGATTAATTTTGTTAGAAAATAACAGTAAATTTGTTTTTCATTTTAATTAATTTAAACCATTTGGAACTAATTACTGATTCGTTAAAAAGTCTATATTTTAATTTATTGCTCTTATTACAGGCCACACCCTGTATATAGACCATCAACGTTCAACATATTTTTAAGGCATTATCAAAAGCATTATTCAGTCAGAAAAAATTCGTCGTTAAGTGATCGATAACGCGAATGGCGCGTGAAAGTTGTTAATCTTGCTGCCAAAGTTCCTGACGGTATGTTCAGAACATTATTTAAGGATCGGCGACACAACATCCAATTAGTATGCAGCGAAGTCGCCTAACATTTTTTTACATTGTACTAAGTCCCGAAGAAAAACTGTAAGAAGTCCACGGGGCGAAACGGGAGGCACTCTTGGTGAATCCTAATAATTCATTAGAGACAGCGTTGTCTTCACGGGATACGAATTAAAATTAATGATTCGACAGGAAAGCACCCGCCTACGGAGGTATTTTCTCTTAACTATTTTTTTCATTTAAATTGTTTACAAATTAGTTCTTAACATAAACATAAAAAGATTTAAATTAATTTATTATTTAATGGCTCTTTGATGTTTTTTATTGTTAAGTGGTTGACGGTCCACTTGATGGTAGGTGGCTACAGTTGCCTATAACACAAGCAACGCCACAGGTATTGCAACTGCGCTGCCGAACATAGCCAGATTAAAGGTAGGGTAGGGATTAGGAAAGTATAGGGAAATAGGCTCTGGCATTCTTTAATCATTCACCGAAACTGTAGGACCCTTACCGTATGTCTTTTTATTATTTCTTCTGTAAGGGAGCGGTCACTGCCGCCAGAAGGGCACCCAAGTGACAACGAAATGCAGTTTTTTTTAAGTTGACCCAGCCGGGAATCGAACCCGGCACCACTGAGACCCGTTAAGGCAAGAACCCTAACCACTCATCCAAAGGACTCGTCGAAATATTCGTGGTATATGCTTTTTCGGAATAGGAACTTTAACGGTAGGTAAGATGATATGGTTCAATTAAAGTTTATCATGTTTGGTAATACCGTGTTGGGATTTGCAACGATGTTGTTGCAGAATGACTTGATGAGAATTTGGGCGACGCGTTTCCAGTTTCTTGTCACGCGCACTCCTTTCAAATAAGGCTTACCACCCCATGCCGTCACCTCCTGACGCCAAACCACCGCCACCTTGCAAACATCCCAAACAAATTCTCGTATGTCTATTGCAATCTGCATATACTCAAATGCATACTGCAGTCGTAATCAGCTTCGAAAAGATTCTCTGTTAAGTTAAATAATATGTTATTCATAATGTACTAGCTTCCTAATCCCTTATCCTTAATAATACTAAGGTCAGCAGTGCAACTGCAGCACCTGTGGCGTTGTTTGTGTTAATAGCCGACGCTAGCCATTAACAATCAAGTTGACCTTCAGCCTGTCTGACAACCTTTATACATAATATAACAGCACTCCTGATATTTTTTAACACTGGTATCTTTTCTGTTGTATATGGTTTACTGACACCTTTTTAAAGTTAACATTTTGTTCAAAAGTATAAGTTGCCATTAGTTTGCAACAGATGGCGTTAGGTTGGTATTTCACATTCAATTTTATTCTTGTAATGAATAATATATTCTATAACATATTATTATATTTAAGTATATTCATTACATAATGAACTCTAATAAGTCGGCAAGCCTTTTTATTCATATGTTTATTTATCCTTCTTCTAATGGCTATTTTATTCAAATGCCTTTTGTTTTAATATCCTTCTGAATTTCATTTCACGCAAAGGAGGCGTAATAAATATAAAAATATTTATTACGACTCGAGCGAGATTTGCACGATTGCAATAAATTCCTAAAGTGATTAGGATTTCATCATCGCAAGCTATGTTAGAACGTAAACATTTTTTAACTATTTAATTTAATTATTTAATGGTATTAATAGACGGTGTAACCCATACAATGGAACAGACATTCCTGCCGATTAAAAGAAAACATAAGAAAAATATTTTTGAATTGAAAACTTCTTTTTTTCGAAAACATTTTTGAGATAGGATAAAATCATTGAACTCGCTACAGTGGCATGTTACTTGATGTGGCTGATATTAATTTAAAATAATTTTTAAAAAAGAACAATAAGCAGACAACTGCATATGAAAGTAAACTTACTGGATATGATAACAAGGATCAATATGGTATACACCTCTGACCAATAATCTAGTTTCATATCAACATCAAACCTTTTTGGTCTGTCATTATGAAGTTCATGTTAAATAATTATGTTCTATTTATTGTTATTGTGTGTCAGTGTCATATATTTTCTCTTGTATTTCTTGCGATCAATAATAACTGTATTTACCTAATTCGATAATGCCAAGAAATTTAAATATCATTTAAATCAATTTGTGAAGCTACGTTTTCACTTCTGACGTGCAGTCTTACGACTGACATGTTTTTTTTTTATATATCTGTGTACGAAACCAACACAAGAAACAAATATGACTTTGTTTTAAGTATGTATTTATTCCCTCAATTAGAATTCCATTTCAAATCGAATTCTAATAAAAAAATAAAATAAAAATATTGTCAGCCAGTGTTATATCCTGTTTCCTTTTCACTGATAAGTATACTTCTCAATTATTTAATCTTTTATTTTAGACATTTTAGAGGAGAATGAGACATTTTACTTTCTCTGGCGAGGCATTAGGAAATCGTGAATTGGCTGGTCGCACGCGGGTGTATGTATAAAGTAAATATATTTAAGTATTTGGACAAAAAAGGATGATAACGTGACTTGCGGCTAATCGGCTGACATCTCAACTTTGTTGTTCTTATTGCTGGTGTGTTCATAAGCTGGGGCGGGTGAGGGTCGCGCGTTGTTCGAATCACTAAACAGAACGGAACTTGTGTGATGTGTCCAAACAAATTGACGGCGGGCCGCGGTCCTTCGTTCTAGTCGTGTTTATTAGCTTTGTCGTCATGAGTTCGCTGATTGATTTCGCTATTGACGCGTTAGTATTCAAAAAAGTTGTATATAAAAGAATTCGCATTAGGCCGTGAAACTTGCAAGTATTCTCCAAGCAAAATCGTTTAAAATAAATATGATTTTTTTCCAATAAGCTAAGTAAGCCTAAACTCAATTCTTGGTATATTCTTAAAATAAAAATAAGAACACACAATTAAGCACGTAATATATGAAATGAGCTTTATTTTGACGGTATTATTATACGCAATTTTTATAATGTTTGCGTAGACTGACGAGCCAATGGATGAGTGGTTAGGGTCCTTGTGATAACGCTCCGTCTCAGGGGTCCCAGTTCGATTCCCGGCAGGGTCAACTTGGAAATGAAATTTTCAAAGATGGCTCTGGTCTAGATTTGGAAAGTAGTATATGCCAGAGCCCATTGATCCCTTCCTCTCTTATCCTTAATCCTACTATGGTCGGCGGCACACTTGCAGCACCTATAATAGAAGCAACGTCATTGTCGCCTATAAGACAAGCAACTTCATATGTGCTGCAAGTGCGACTACAGTAAGATTAAGGATAAGGGATTGGGATCGGATAGGGAAATGGGCTCTGGCACTCTTACTCACACACCGAAACACAATAACAAACGTGCTATTTCACAGTGGGCTTCTGTCACTACTAATTTAACTGTTAGAAATTTAATGCAAACTACTTAAAACGATGATAATTCAATTTGTCAAAGACAAAGCCTTTTAGTAATAATAGTTTACGATATGTATGGAGAAATCCAACGTCAAGTTGTATTACAATTTGAAGTAAGAACTCCAAAATTCGAAACATATCCTTAACCTCAAAAGATGCTTCATTATTTAAGTTTTTTTTTAGCAAAGATATGTGCGTGACTCGGCAGGCGCCACGAGGACGGCGCGCCATACAATTGTGTAGTCCTACTGTAGTCGCAGCCAGTTAAGTTCGATCCGCCAAATTTTATAAGTTTTCTCCCTTGCTTGTCTATGCGCGATATAGGCAAGCGGTGAACGGAAGTTTATTTTAAAATGGTGGGCATAACGAGTGGCTAATATGAGTGAAGCACGCGTATGGAAATTACGATGAAATCAATCACGAACCGTCTAAACACAGGCGATTACAGCTATTTTAACTTAACATCTATTTTACTGAAAATTCTATTGTTTTACTATAATCATTATAACTTTAATGAAATATATCTAATACTAGGTTTTGCCCGCGACTTAGTCCGCGTCACACTATCAAACTTCTCTTTATTACCCGTTGGACTAAAATCATCAAAATCGGTTCAGCGGTTTTGGAGTTCATAGGGAACAAACACTTAATTTACTCGTATATATTATATAAATTACGTGTCACGTGTTTGTGCGCGATGAACTCCTAAACTACTGAACCGATTTTGATAAAATTTCGTAAATCCAACTTAAAAGATAGGATAGTTTTTATTTTGCACCCGTGCGAAGCCGGGAGCGTGTAGCTAGTATATATTTGTCTACAATCATAATTTAAAATAAAAAGTTTTATTTTTCAACTTAAAAAGAAGTTTTATTTAAACACATGAATATTCATGTGTATAGAAGCGTCTAAACACACGAATTACATTTGTGAGTAAATTCAAATTTTAGCCTTTTGCCAGGAAGAAAGGAAGAGCCTAAAATCATTTACTTTTTACTAGCGAACCTCTCCCGGCTTCGCACGGGTGCAATTTTTTTCTACAAATTATAATATAATTATATAAAAACTTTACTCGTTTAATTAGTGTAAACCGCATCAAAATCCGTTGCGTAGTTAAAAAGATCTAAGCGTACATATAGAGGAACAGACGGCGGGAACCGACTTTATTTTATGCTATGTAAAGATATACAAAGAAATATAAAGTTTTTCTTATAAAAATGGAAAGCGTATTGTTTCGCATGGCATGTTGGACACAAATAAAAACAGATAATAAAATACACATTGGGAAAATTCAAAATCACCTACGTTTTAGGACGAGCGGCAAGCGGTGTCCTAGCATGCCAATAAAAATGTAAATGTTACCAATAAAATTTTTCTTTTGAAATAGTCCTCTGATGTGGTACGGTACGCGTTTGTTTTTACATTACTGTTATTTTATTGTGGAACATAATTATTTGTCTTAGAAGAAGCTTGGATCTGTGCGATAACGCGTTTTAAAGAATGTCGCCATCGTGTAGTTGCGTTTCAACCATCGAATAGCAGTGAAGATCAGAGAGTGAACTTTTGACTGTCCAAAGAACAAAATACAGGGACTAAAAACAAAATACAAAATCCAAAGAACAAAAACTGTCTTAGGCTGGATTTCCAACCTTCACTAGTTCGAGAGACACCGCAAGAATTGTACGTAGTGGGGCTGTTAAAAAGGCCTATGACATACAGTGGACGCTTATGAGCCTTTCTAGCAAGCAACATATGTTGATGCGTGTTATGTTAATATTATAAACATATGTATATATTTATTGGCGATTTTTGTAGGAGCATTCGCCATAATCTTATTCATAGAATAATATACCGTAGATGTTCTGGAGCGGAAGAATATCAATATGTATAATGTTATGCAGGCTGATTCTTTGAGCTCGGGGTCGGACACAGAGCATTTGAATAAACCGATATCGCCGGAGCCGAGAGAAATATTGTCCGCGGAGGTCGCACTGTCTACTTCGACCCGGAAAATTCCATGTTGCCTGCGTATCTGCAATTTTGCCTTTGGGAGATAGATACACCACCGTTATTAAGATCTGCTATGTTGGACCAGTGTAGCTCTATGAAAACCGAATGGCATCAAATATATTCATATTTGTGTACCCAATCAGACATATAAATATGAGAGACTTCAATTTTATTTAAAACAAGCTAGTGCCCGCGACCCCGTCCGCGTTGAAAAATAAAAGATAAATTTATAACGCCTGACAAAATATGTAAACAAAGCAATATAATGCGTGACATACATTGACGCCTGACATTATACTTTTGCCAAGTTTGATCTTCATTTTTAGAAAGCTGGTGCCCGCGGCTTAGCCCGCGTGGAATATTTAGCCTGAAATTCTATTCTAACTATTGGTGTAAGAACATACAAACATTACCTCTTTATAATATTAATATAGATAATAATAAGACTGCATTGTGCTGTGTCCCAGAAATATAAACTGACGACGCTGAGTCTGTGTGGCCGAATTTTAAAATAAGTCGTGAAAAATTACTTGCACTATTTTATTTCTCGTGTTTCTGTGAATAGACATTCAGATTATATTTCATTTAGTCTTTTATTCAATATCAAAAGCATTGGTGCCAATTTTTCATACTACTTGCTAGTTTTGACAAGTTTTGTTTCAATATTAGATTGCTTATTTTTATGATGGAGACAGCAGGCTGACAGTCTAGTTGGTGGTTGGCGGTTACTGACACAACGAAATAAGCAATTATATAAGTAACACGGATGCAAGTGCTTTTTCAGGCTATGTCGGGATAAAGGATAAGAGACAAAATGGCGACAAATTGACTGGTGAATGCTTTACTCACTCATCGAAATACAACACAAAGTTTAAGCTTTCTGGAAAGGGTGCTTATATTGCCAGTCATACAAGCAGCCCCTAAACATCTGTGAATTTGGAATAGATCCCACTAATGGATATTTGTTACTTTTTCAAGCAAAAACGGCTGAACGTATTTGGATGAAATTTGGCACACAGATAGTTTATTACCTGGATTAACATATAGGATACCTTTTATCCTGGAAAATGTTAGGTTCCAGAGGGATCGTCTAAAAATATAAAAAAATTAGGCGCCACTGTCGTCGCAATGATAAAGACTTCAGATATTTTCTCAGGTATTATATTTTTCCCTTTTTGCTCTAATGTATTTCCAATCGTAGTAACTTATAACTTATAACTTATAACTTTCGGGTATTATTTAAAAATATCCAAATATTTTTTAATTTACATTACATTACATTTACATAAAAATACACTGAGTAAACGTTATGTATGCGTTACACTTGCGATACTTCAGTAATGCTGCAATAAAACAAGGGTGTCGTGCGATTCCGCGGGCTCAGCAGATCTGTTGAGCTCGATTAGTCGTTGGCCCCATCATTACACTAGCTAGCACTCGCACTTACATTAACGCTCTGCCAGATGAAAGATAAACATTTGACGTGAGAATAGGGAGAATCCGTATTCTCGTCACACGGACCGGGTTAATTCGATAGCTGATTGGATTTGGGGCACGTTGATCTGTGGGGACATTTACAAATGCCGATTCTTGTCACAACTTTATTGCGTGCGCACCAAGTACAGTTGCGAGTACTTGTATGATAAGTGTTATCTGCCGACCCAACATAAAAAACCCCATGTCGATCCATGGAGAATTCTAAACAAAAAAGAAGATAATGTAAACAAGGGCCGAGCGTGCGAGTTACCGTGTGCCCTTAAGCAACGACGGGCGTCAACGCGGCACGGACCGTGAGGTTGAGGTCCATGCATACCACTGAGGTTGATCGTCGTCCATTCTACTGCATATACAAATAGTCCAAGATTTTTAGGTCAAAAATGGGTTCGATCCGCAAAAAATCTTGCTATTTGAATTTTTGATTGAATTATGTCAGAGACTGTCTCCCAAGTATAAATCTAAGTTTGTGTCGTCCGAAACCGCGAGTGTTAGCCGCCATCTTGAAAAACGCCTTTTTGAAAATATCTCGGCAACAGTGAGTTTTACTTTTGAAATTGTCCAAAAATTATAGAGATATTTTATAAAAACAAAAATTTGGTATTTTAATCGACTATAACTCGGCAAATATTAACAATAGAGAAAAACGTTTACAATAAAAAAGATGGGAAATTTTATCCTCTATAAAAAAGGTGCTTACAATTTTTAACGTAAAACTCACCGTTTTTGAGATATTTGTAAAAAGACGTTTTTTAAGATGACGGCTAACTCGCGGGACAACACACTTGGATTTATACATGGGAGACAGACATAATCCAATCGAAAAATCAAATAGCAGGATTTTACGGATCGAACCAATTTTTGAGCTAAAAATCTTGGACCATTTGTATATGCAGTAGAAAAGACGTGGTTAAACCTCAGTGGTATGCATGGACCTCAGCCTCACGGTCCGCGCCGCGCTGACGCCCGACGCTGAGGTATAAAGTTGGATTTTTGTTTTAGCAATGCAAGTGTACGGCAAACACTGCTGGTTATTGATACTTGGCTTGATGTTGAATTTTTTTTTACCTCACCCACTAGAAGATCCAATAGACGGTAGAAGATAAAAAGAGAAACGACATATTTCTAAACATTTATATCAGTGGCACAACGCTATCAAGTGTTCATACTTCGGCCGACAGATGTTTATGCCTGATTGGTCTTTGATTTTGAGACGTTTAATTATTAAATACCATGTCGCTTTTAGTAGCCAGTAACATGTTGCTTTCTACTCAACGCTTAACGCTTTTTATAAGCGCTTTTAAAAACACTTTAACCCTGAAGTAGAAAAATCTCCTATTTAAATGCCGTTTTGAACATTCTATTAGTGGTGGAAATGTAGATATGAAGAATATTTTATTTCAATCTTCTGAGGAAACACTGCGTGTATACGGGTACTGTTAGCTTTCCCTCGGCGCACAGTCATGCTAAACTGCAAAAGAGACGTATTTTTGAAGGCACTGATCTCCTAAACGAGTATTTTAAGCAATCTGAGTAAAATATATGTCATGTGTAATGTAGTCAAGAAAAAAAATCATAGTTCATTTTTCTTTTACTGTTGTTACTTTTATAAGAAAAAAAAAGTCTAAGTAATGTAACCTATATTTTTTGAAAAAAATCTCTTCCAACTTATAAATCCCTGAACCGAATTATATAACATATAACTTAGAATTAAATGAAACATTATATTGTAATAATTTATATCAAACAATTACATGGACAAATGAGAGTTTATATTACGTTATTTGTCTTAAAAGGAGACTTTTATTCGGAAGGTGAGACGCAAAAGAACGCTGTGCCATATAAAAATCCCCTAATCAAGTAAACACTTAATCTTTTGCTTTTACTGTTGTTACTTTTATCAGAAAAAAAGTCTAAGTAATGTAACCTATATTTTTGGCAAAAAATCTCTTCTAACTAATAAATCCCTGAACCGAATTTACAATATTTCACATAATTTAATTTCTAAAAAAATTGTTAACACCAACCGGCAGGACGAAAACAGTCTCGGACACTTCTTGCATTGAACGTAGTTCAGGGTGCAGGTGGCAGTCCTCTCAAACGCTATACCGAATTTTTGCATCTTAATATTAGTGGTCTAAATAGCATCTTAATAGCATAATATCCTATCATACCTAAAACCTGAATGAAGTGTTTTTAGAAATTTGTTTAATTAAATACAGACGAGTCGTCACATGTAAATGGTTTCACTTTATCTAAGCTTTGTCATTCGTTCGTGCGCTTTTATATTCCATCTTGTGTTGACATTGCATTGTCCTGCGGGATTCTCTATTTATTGAGCTGATTTGTTTGCTGCGCGACGCCTATGTCTCGCCCGGCTGGAGTTGGTAACTACACAGTAATTGAGATGCTAACAGAGAATATTGCTTTGTGTTTACCAAGCTAAACGATTACGTGAAACTTTATCCCTCAGTGTTCCAGTAGTTGTGCAACGTAACACCCGAATATCCTTAAAATCTTAATCAAAATGCTCGAATTCTGGCTGACCTAGTCTATGATGTTGAAGTTTATCTCAACAATAATTTGATAAACAAATAATTGTCGTGGACGCGGCCGTGTGTTTTACGTGAATAATATGTACGTTAAGAGTTACGAGTAATGTATTCTTTGAGTGTATTATATGTATATATCCAACGAATTCAAATAAACCAATATATAGGTAAAAAAAATCTTTAATCCTTTATCTATAGTCTGTTGTAATTAAATTTTTGACGTAGATGTTAAAGCATCAAACTGTATCCTCAGATTTTGTTATCATCGCTTTTCTGAATTGCCTCTAACTATGGAAGCAAAAAAGTTTTCAATTCAAAAAAGTAATTTCCTGACTGAACAGTTTAGCAGAACTAAATTACAAAAATAACTGATAACATCATAATAAATGTTTCGAACCCTCATTCGATATAGTGGAATTGATCATCATCTATAAATTGCTAGAGTTTAGTTTTCCCATACAAAAACAGCCCCCGAAGGGTTCTCCTTCCAAGGTTACCTTGGAATAAATAATACAGTGAGCGTAAATAGTAAAATAATGGGTTGCTTTTATTTGTTTTTCTTTTATCTGTTTCTGTAAGTGCTTACTCGTACTGTTTCAAAAAGTGTGGATCTTAAAACAACAAATTATAGCACCGAAATTTTTATATGATTCGCATACATTTTTGTTTTATTATTTCCATATACACTTTGTGTTTAGAGGTTACATACTTACATTAAGTTAATACTTCGAACTGTGTGAATGGAAACATCGTGTGAACGGTGTAATTTTGGGAATCAGATTGTGCTTTGGTGCGGTTTTCATTCAATGACTAAATAGAGTTTACTGAAAGAGTAGAAAGAGTAGTTTTTACTGAAGAGTGAAGAACTGGAATAAAATAAAATAATAAATAAATAAATTGAAGCGAGAGATTTAATAAATTAACCAATTGATCTTTTTTTGCACCAATTGGTGTGCTAAGCAATGGCATTTTTGAGGTGCAAAATTAATAGATTTTTGTTTGGCTGTATTTTTTCCTTTTTTTTAAGTTTTACTTTTGTGATGCCTTGATGTATACTGTGTTTTTACAAGCTTAAGTTATATGAAAGTGTCAAAGTGTTTGTTCTCCAAATTTGATAAAATATAATAAAATACCTAATTAAATGGTCGACATAACCGGCGATTCTAGGTCACCTCGGTCAACAGAAGCATTGCTACACAACGAGGTAATGCAGCCAGCATGCTTGGGACCCTGCCTAGGGGACCGAATCTTTATATTATATAATATGTAAATATATAACTTAGAATTAAATGAAACATTATATTGTATTAATTTATATCAAAGAATTACATAGACAAATGAGAGTTTATATTACGTTATTTGTCTTAAAAGGAGACTTTTATTCGCAAGGTGAGACGCAAGAGAACGCTGTGCCATATAAAAATCCCCTAATCAAGTAAACACGGAGCGAATGACTCACTCCACGGCGGCGGGGGTGCCACGTATGCGGGGAAATTCGTGGAACTTAATCTTTTCGGGATAAAGTAAACGGAGACATGACCCAGGTGGCAGACACGCAGACACCGACACCCGCGTAAACTGAGGAGACCCTTTGTCTTTTTGTAACATTACTTACGACCGTGGCTTACACGTTAATTACGAAAGAGGGACTAATTTAAATAAAATTAATTTTCTCCATTAGAATTCTCGGCTTCGTACTAATTAGTTTTTTTATAATGATCTATTTTGAGCTTTAAAGTGAAAATTTTATTTTATTCAATTTTTAATAATAAAAAGTGATAGGCAGCTTGCTCATTTAAGAGTACGCTTATGGGATTGTTATTTCCTTTACATAAATTCTATCATAAAGGTGATTTTGGAATTTTTCCACTATAGTATAAATAGAAATATATTAATTTTATATAGACCTTTATGTATGTTTCTCTTTTATTCCCAGTTTATACACGGTGTATTGTTAGTTTTCCCTAATAAAATACTATAAATAACTAAACTCTGTGTTAATAGTAATAAGGTTTTTTTTTCTTATTTGAAAGAATGCATTAGGTGGAATGGGTCCTAGCGTCCAGTAGCGTCACGTTGTCCACAGCAACAAAGCGCGCCGTAATCGGCAAGCATGGACGTCTCTGAAACACGGAAAACCGTTCAGACGGACCCCCTCTAAGAACCCCCCGTCCCGCCTACATTCACCACTTTTACGATGAATCTTCGTTTCTCCGCATCAAGAAGTAATTTTAGTGTCTTTGCCGATTCAATGATAGCACTCGGCTTGATTGGTTAAGCCCCTCTTTGATTTAATTTCGGGTTAAGTTGCTCTGCGGTCGGACCCCGTGGGATTTGTATACGTTAGTTCAAATGTTCTCTGATATTCCTATCAGTTCGAGTTTTGTTTATAAACTTTACCTCAAACCTACTGTGGTATTTGCTAATGCCTGAACGAGAATGTAGTTGACTTGTGTTAAACTGTTGCTTAGTTTTCAATTTATTCATATTAATATTTAAAAATAATGGTTTTAAATTAGTACGTACTGATTTTACATAAAATAGTCATTAAATAAAAATAAAATAAAAATAGCCTTTATTGCTGAAGTTAACAAGAGAAAAAAATAAAATATAATAATTATGTTATTTATCACCAACAACTCCAACTTGTCTTGCGACATAGGCCTCTTCCGAGGCCTAAAATAGTCATTAAGCCATAGTAATGTTGCATCAAGTACATTTGAAACCCAGCCGCGTGTTTTTCTCGTTTAAGCAACCACGAGCAATTTTTAATGTGATGATTGAATGTTTTTATGGCATAATTCATTAACTGGCCAGTTACTTACTTCCTTTTGTTTGAAAGCTGACGTGATCGAGATGATTCTTAGATATAACTTATGAAGATCTGTTCAGGTGTTTGAAGATCATCAGCTCATTTCCTAGTTGACGAAGAGATCTCACTAAGTTCCACAGGTTCGATTGATTTCAAATTTAGTGTAGGTACTGTTACTCCGGAGGTATTTCCGTTACATACAACCTTAACCCAATGCTGCAGTATTAAGTAGTCTGCGGGTTACCCAACTCCTCAGAAACTTACAGCAGATATAGTAGCGTCTTTAGACTCATTAGAATGGTCTCAATAGAATGTCGGAGATTGGTTTATCATTTTTAATTATAGCTTGTTTAACTGTATTAATAATGTGGTCGCAGCTGATGATTGTAATGATTATAAACTGAATTACACACCTACTTGTAAAGTAATGGTTAGACACTTAATTGAAATATATAGAAGTGTTGGGACCGTGATATGTGTGATGTGCGGGTAGTCAGTTGCGGTCGCATAGCACCGTCCACTGGGCCAGTTGTCATGAATACGTAATACAAGGGCGGATGCGAATTCTTTCGTTTATTATTCAATCATTCGTTCGGCGCGAGTCGGCTTTAATTTCATGGCGGGTGGGCACAGCGGCGCGCCGGAGCCCGAAGCGACGGTCGACGCTCCACCTAGTGTGGAAGCGTCTGCATTCAACATTATTATAATAATTTATTAATTAAATTTTTATTATAAACTTATTAACTAAAATCAGCAAATATTTGATTACGATTTGAATTATCGTAACTAGTAAAAGAGTGTCTAATTAAATAAACATTTTATTAAATGTATTTTTTTATTATATCCGTAGTTATTCTTTTATTTTAAAGAATTTAGAAATCTAGGAAATCATTTGAAGATATATATATATAAAAAAAATAGTTTTTCTATAAATCGGTTTCTATAAACTATAAAAGTTCTATAAACTTCAAAAATAGTTATAAAAAAGGAGCTCCAAATTTGCAAATAAATTGCAATTGCAATTAAATGACTGCAAAAAAAAAAAAAACAAAACTATGACGATTTTTATTTTTTACTAGATCGACAGATTTTGAGCTGTATTTGTTTATTAAAATAGTTGTAATTGATGTAGCTAGAATATTGCTAGTCCATGACCGGACACATTGTATACTTTTTATATATCATATCTATACTAATATTATAAAGGGAGAAGATTTGTATTTTTGTATTTTTGTTTGTAATGAATAAACTGAAAAACTACTGGACTGATTTTAAAATTTCTTTTACCTATAGAAAGCCATTATGTTATCAGCGAGCGGCTATATTTTATAAAGTTACACGGCCGAAGTCGCGTGCAACAGCTTCTCATGTATAAAAGACAAAAGCATTTTCCTTACTTACGTACCCCATACTGTCGAGTACTGTGAAAAAGACAATTCTTATTCTAAAAGGCGAGGATGACGGCGCGAGTGCGTGCCCGTTTTGATTGAAACCACCGCCCGTCGCTGACGACGAATTGAAAACGCAAATTTAGTGACACATCTATTAGCGGAAATGTGAAATAAGTACAACCGGAAAATAAAGTTGCAAACGATCTCTATTTTGTTATCGTACGTTTCTTTCTTTGATAAGGAAGGAATAAGGAGATCGTGACAGTATCCAGATACTATTACGCGAGACGCGGCAGAAGATAGGGAAATTAGTTCCTGTTAGAGCTGTTGCCTTTCTTATCATAACCGCCTTAATATTATAGAATTAATTACGATAAATAAATTTTGTAATGTATGAATGCATGAACGCCATGTATGAAATCATAAGGAGAAAAGGATATGAAAAGACATAGTTATAATATACTAATAATTATTAAGGTTTTTCATACGATTTTTTAAGATTTTTTTAAATTGTCCAATTTAATATCTTGATAAAAATGGAAATAAATAATAAAATGGAATAAAAACACGTTGATATGTGTATGTGCTATGCATGAATGTGATATGAGCTGGTGAAAATATTCTTGCTATTTCGTGGAATCATTTTTACAACTATCAAAGGGAGCATTACATTAAAATTCAGGATACGGTCCTGCGACCTTGTACAGCCTCGCGACATGTTCCTCTGTACTACAGAATATAAGGGCCCCGTGTGAAAGTGCGTTCTTTTCTAAATAAAATATGTAGGAAACATCTCATAAAGAGTACCTATGTAAATGCGTTCTGTGTACGCTTTTTTTTTTGTGAAAAAAAAATCTAATCTACATAGATAATTTAGTGTATACGGTTATACCATAAGAAAATTAATGAATTTTTCATATGTTTACGAAATAAACAGTTGATTAATATTGTTACAATACTTTAATACTTAGACGGTCGCATTCGTACACGATTCAAATAAAAAAGTCCTCCGTCACTCAAGTATGCGAAGCCATTCACTCGCTTGCCTAGAAATTTGCTCTTTCGACCCACGTCGACTATCACAATAAGGATACGACCAAATATAAACCTTAGCACAAACAATACAAGTGACATTCTTCTTTATATACCATCCTCATAACCATGAAGGTTCAAAATGAACTTTGCTCATCACCATCGTCATCATCTCAGCCGTAGGACGTCCACTGCTGGTTTATGACCTCCCCAATAATTTTCCAAAAGGACCGGTTAGAAGTAGCCTGGATACAACGTCGACCCGTGGCCCTTATCAGGTCGTCTGTCCACCTTGTGGGTGGACGTCCTACATTCAGAAAACATTCCGGCCCCAGGGGCCGTCGGTTCTTCGTCCTGCACACTGTCACTTTCACTTACTAATCCACCGGGTTATGTCGATAACTTTCGTTCGTCTACGGATCTCCTCATTTCTGATTCGATCTCGCAGTGTAGCCCTTGCCATAGCTCGGATGCTCATAGTTATCACTTTTCAGCGCCATCCGTCATCTGCTTTGCTGAGTGCTGACATATTAAATGCTAATGATTTATGTCTTTAGTTATAAAGTCATATCCGTATTATTGCTAACATAGCACGGGGTGTTAGTAGCGAGATGTGACCCCGCGTTCTACACGGTCCTTGCAAATGGACAGGAAAAAGGCGCGAAAGGAATGCGTGGGTGCTTTTAATTTAATATCGACTGACACCGAATTGGAATCGAAAGTTTGCCACGAACGTGCTCCGCCGCTTAATCCGACTCGTCTGTAATATTTATTGCTTACACCGAACTCGCATAATTTTGCGCTTTTATTTCACATTAAGTTTGGTCTGAGTATGTTTAGGAGCTTAGAGAAAAAAACCAATCAGAATAACTATACATTAGCATAATTAGTGTCGTTTAAAGGTTATTATTATTATTATTCACGTATATTTATTTTCATTCATAATGTTATTTTTTTTTTACAATATATATTACAAAAAACAATAAATATTATAAAAAAACTTAAAACTAGAGTGCCGCAAGTAGCGGGGTAAGGCTACCGGTGGTTAGGGCTGCAGAGTGAGGAACCTCCTGACAATTCGTGCCGTGTTCAGAAGTACCGCCTTCTGTATCTGACCCTTGATCCATTCATCTAGCGAGAGACTCTTAAGATGTTAGTCGACGCTCTTCGCTATAAGACCATTCGCCGATATGACTATCGGGACGATGATTGTCGAATCGACATTCCACATGGCGGTTACCTCGTGAGCCATGTCTATGTACTTGGTAAGTTTGTCTTTCTCGGCTTTAACGAGGTTTTCGTCATGTGGAACAGTAATGTCAACAAACATCGTCCGGCGTTGGGATCGGTCAATAACCACGATGTCAGGCTTATTAGCAACAATAGTTCTGTCCGTGATTATGGAGCGATCCCAATAGAGCGTGGCATGACCATTTTCGAGAACGGGTACATATTTGTAATATGGTATTCAAATTGAACAAGGTGATATTGAAGAGCAAGTTGTTGGTGAATAATTCTGGCTACTTGTTTATGTCTGTGCAAATACTCGCCGTTAGCAAGATGAGAACAACCGGAAATAATATGTCTCAATGATTCTCCCGGACGGTGGCATGCTCGACAAATTATTATTATTATTATTTTCATTATGTGTATAGGTCATTATTAATTTTGTATTCACATTTTATACAAATATATATGTTTTTCTTTCAAAAAACATCTCACACATAAGGAATACTATCAGGATTACCGTTCAGTTGATGGGAGGCAGCTACAATCATTTAGTAACACAAACACACAAGAGTACGCTATAAGATGTAAGGGGTCAATATAAATGTGAAGAATAGAGAAATGGGATCTGGCATCCCTTACACAATCACACTGTACTGTTACAGATGTTTAACCGTGAATACACAATGTTTAATGTTAATACAGTCAAGTAGTTCTCTTAAATTTTCTTATCTTGTGTTTCTTTTAGCTCTAGTGTAATAAATTGTAAATAATATTGTGTTTATCTTTGACATAGGTAAGTTAGTTACAATAAAATGTAGCTGATGGTCTTTCACGTAGATGCTTCTAACACATCTTAGCTTTACTTACTATGGTCCGTGTCAGTTGGGAAAATTTCATTTGTGTCGGCTTCCGCGAACTTCGCCCCAACTCGGCAACACGTGTTAACATGAGTCGTCTTTGAAAAATTGAATAAAGACCTTATTTATATGGGGTCAGCGTACGACACGACACAGAAATGAACATGACGATATTACTGCTAGTAGGCAGTAGGCACCATCTAATGTATACATAATTTTGTTTACGGCTTCTGAATTACATTCCTTTTTTACGCCCAAATATGTGGATGGAATTCGATAATTCACTCCTCTGGAGCATACGAAGTGACAATCTAATAAGAAAATAAAATTTCGCGGCTTTGAAGAAATCAATATTCTTTATACAAATTGTTGGTATAACCTCTCATCGCTTCACAATAGAACATTTATTTATTTATTAATGTATTTAATTTATTTATTTAGATTACATACAGCCATAAATTAAAAAAATATATAATATAGGTTAAATATATATTATAGATTATAGATAAATAGGCCTAAAGAATCATAAAAATTATATTTTTACATTTATTTAAGCATGCTGGTCGTGTATTTTTCTTATAATTTTTCTGTTTTATACTAATTACTTCTTAATATTTTTAGTGCACCCTTATTTGTTAATCCCCGACGCCCGACGCAAAGGAGATAAGTCTGTGTGTCTGTCTGTGGCATCATAGCTCCCGAACTTTTTTTTGGGTGTAGGCTTACGTGATCGAGATAGCTATAATTTAGGAAGATCAGTTGAGACGTTTGAACCTCATCAGCCCAATTCTTAGTTGACGAAGGAATCTCACTAACTCCACAAGTTTCGAATTATGTGAAATTTGTTACTACTTACTTACTTACTTAAATTGTTACTGTTACTTCAGAGGTATTTCCATGAAATGGTAACCTTGCTTGACTTGATGCTGCAGCATCTACGGGATACCCAACTCCTCAGCAACTTACAGCAGATAAAGCGTGTTTGGGCTCAATAGAAAGTCGGGGGTTAGTTTATTTTTAATTATAGCTTGTTAATGAAATTGAATTTATTCGGTGATATGCGATGTCTATTATTCATTTGTTTATTGTTTTATGTGCAAATGATTATCTAATTAATGATGTCAAAAAGTTAATAATCGAGAATGATACATCATTTCATTTTGTAACATAATCACATTTGCAATGACAGATTCTGTGTTATTGAAATGTTATCGAGAGATACAATACCTAATCTTATTATAATATAAATAAATTAAACTTTAAACATACCCTGCTTAAATTGACGCGACGTTATTTATAAACACTTTATGGTAAATCTAATTTAAACATATTATAAAATAAAGTCGCTGTCCGATTGACACAATAAAAGTTTTAAGGACTCGTTTCGTTTCGTTTTTTAATACAAAGTAAGCTTAATGTCCAGCGCTGAATGACGGTATTGTACGGCAGGGCACGCTTCGGCATTCCGCTGCATGCCACAGTATACTGCGGCATGCTTCGGCCCCTCGTGGTACGAAGTCGGTCATAATTTTGTTAAAATGTTTGATTGGGATTTAGAAGAAATAGCATTTGTTGTTGAAGGGATGTCGTGGCATGCCGAAGCATGTCACGGAATGCCAAAGAGCGCATTGCCGTGCCGATATTGCAATAGAGGAGTGTGAGGAGGAGTGCTAAAATCATTGGAATAAGGTTGAAATTAAAATAGTAGTTAAATTCAGGAAAAAAAATCCTTTGCCATACCGTGCCGTGCCATGCCAGTCAGCGCCCGCTCTAAGAGGACATAGGCCTCATATGAGTAACATGTCATGTATGTACAGGTACTACATGTTCACATGTACTACATGTTCACAAAATCGTCAGAAATTATTTCACTTTGGAAACAGAATGTTGCTTAAATATTTGATTTATTTACCCAGCGGGTTGGTTTTCTCCTCGCACGTACTAAACGATATTTGGCGATCCCTAAGACGAACCGTATGTCACGTACGTGACGCAGCGAACACAATAGAAACTTCACTATGTTGCCGGAACGGACAAATAAATACGTAACTGTTCTCAGAAATAGGTATTGCCTTTCGTTCTCCTTCGTAGTACCTAATACGATTTAAGTATTGAGGTAAATAAAATATAAACGCCACCGATTCGTGATAAACTTCAATTTAGTTCTGTTTTCACTATGAAATTGCCAAATAATGTTCAAATGTGAAAGTTGGTATGTTTGTTACTCAATCACGCAAAAACGGTTGAAATTTGGCACACACATAGTTTATTACCTCGTTATACTACCTAGTTTATTACCTATCCTATATGTTAAATATAGGATACTATTTATACTGAAATTTTTTTTTAGGTTTTATGAGATTTTCAAAAAACAAACTACAGTCGTGGGCAGAGCTAGTAAAATAATATTTTAAGATAATATTCTGTTTTCACTATGAAATTGTCAAATAACTAACATTTCAATATTTACACGAGAATTCAAATACAAATGAACAACAATCAGTTCAATATTAGCATAAGCAAATAGGGATGTTTTCTGTGTTTGATTGTTCCATAGTCTAGCAGTTTCGACTATATATTGTATTTTTTTATAGTGACATAAGACCTCTTTGCTTGCCGACAGATGACCTGAGCAAGACTCAGGACAACAGATGTTTATTTCGGATTAGACATCACGGATATATGAGAAAACTACATGAACGTCGCTACTCCTAGGTCCGGTAAACGCGACGCTAGTGCCCTCACTCGTATTGTGCCTCTAACACGAGAAATAGGGCATGTATGTAGTTGTAAGTACATACAATAACAGAAATAGATATTTATAAAGCATATTGCATATTGGAAGAGGTTGGTGGCAGTAACTACTTCCTACATCAACCCAGACATCCCTTACTTCACAGTACCCAGAGTGGGTTTGTTCGCATAAGGACAGATTCGCAAAAATACGGAATTGCACCTCTATACTAATTTATAGAGGCAAAATTTGTATGTGTGTTTGTTTCTATGTAGGTGGTATTTAATTTTTGAAACTACTCATCCGATTTAAAAAATTCTTTCACCAATAGTTAGAAAATAATTTCAGGATGGACAAAGACTAAATATTTCACGCGGGCGAAGTCGCGCATACTAGCTATCTAAAAATGTATTTTAATAAAATAAAAAAGCATTTTGTAGAGTTTCGCAGGACATTTTTTTATACATTTGGAACATAGGTTTATTTTATAACGTAAGCATCCGCTAGTGTTTTTGAAACTTTCAACTTTGTGCCGACCTAGGAGTGGGACGCTAGTTTTGTATATAATTTCATCTAAATTGAGACGTGCTCTTGAAATACGAGTCGTCGACACTTGGTCGCCGTTTTCTCGCGAATCGGCCGAAATGAAAGGAACATTTCGATAATGTAGGCTGCGATTGCATAGCTCGATAGGTTACGGCAGGCAAGGGGCGCGATGGCGCGGTGGGGAGGCGTGTTTGCACGGAGATTAATGATACGATATGGAGCGCACTATGGGGCGAAAGCTCTCGACAAAAGGGCCTCTTACTTACTCTTTGGTGTCTACTGAAAAGTCTCGCCAGGAAAACAGCCAGCTGTTTTGATTCACTTTTGATAAACATCGTGCTTCTAATAGGAGCTACGAAACCAAACCATTGTGAAATTTTTATTATTAAACTATTTTATACGTATTTAAAGTAAACTATATAATTATTTTTAGTGCATAGAATAAAGGAAGGGGAATTGTTTTCTATTATGTAGAGAGTATAAACATACAAAATTTTTAGACATGGAATCCATAGTAAACTCATTTCAAAAACAACTCAACCCAGCGTTTAAATATAGTTCTGCAGAGTGCAGACGGCGTAGGTACGTACTCGTATTTCAGGAAGTTACAATAATATAAAAAAAAAATAGTTTCTTAACTTTCTACACAATGAC
The DNA here is from genome assembly GCA_944738685.1 of Synanthedon myopaeformis. NCBI lineage: Eukaryota > Metazoa > Arthropoda > Insecta > Lepidoptera > Sesiidae > Synanthedon > Synanthedon myopaeformis. The sequence continues at coordinate 8,225,411 of OX122915.1, forward strand.
TAAAAGGACATAATAGCCTAAGCCACTTAGGCTTGCAATATAAAACAACAATCTTACATAATTATTCGAAGTATAAAAGGGTTACACAGATTTGGACAGTTGTATCTTCGGCACATAGTATAGCACTGCTCCTTCACACAGTACGCTGTTAATACGTTTTTTATCGAATAGCAACCGAACAAGCGTTTTTCATTGTTTCATCTTAGAACTTTTCAAATGTTATTATAGTAAGCACTTGTTATAGATTTATAGGATGTACCCAAAACCTTCTGTTTTGTCGGCGGCGAAACCGTTGGCGCCTTCGACACCAATATAAAAGTACAACCAAGCGTGAATTCATCACTGACGTCACTCACTGTGACAACTGTGTGAAAACTGCGGCTATTCGTTTTTACACGAATGATAATCTGCCATATGAACACCAGGCTGATTGAACGTTAAAAAACGAATACAAAATAAACGTGCAGGACAATGCCGTGTGAACTTAGCAACGCTTCCACACATAAATGCTGTTTTGTTTTTCATTTAATTATTTAATGAGTAATTAAACAAACATCAATGAATCAATTCATTGAACGTGTCGCAAAGTATGTAATTTATATTAATTACAAATAAATATCACGTTCAAAATTAATTTCAATTCTAATAGGTGACCTCAATGAGGTGACTCTTGAAGAGCTCGTCCCTTCCACTTTATCCCTTACCTTTTGGAACCTTCAATGTTGCTTGTGGTCCCAGGCGACTTACCAGTTAGTAGACCGTTAGTATATTTGCAGAACAGAATAATCTTCTAGATACTTCTAGAATAGGTACGCGATACTCTATTGAGTAGGCAGAACCACATGCCACACATGAGCACAGCAGTGTTTATAATTCCTTTACTTTGAATATGCAAACTTGAATATTCTTTTAAAAAAACTGTAAACAAAAGATCACACCACTAAACAGAATGAAGACGATGCTGCAATTATGATTATACCAAATACCAACAAGTTATAATACAATTTTACGCTATTTTTATAATTACGTAAATTTGGTTACAATCATTTTCATGTTAATTCCATATTATTAAAGTGTTCCGTAAGCATTCCATTTTAATTCAGCCGTGATACACGAACATCGCATAGACCAATCTCTTTACCCGTCTAGAGACCGCGTAAAGAAACAAAACTGTCAAGAAATACTGCATACCTTAGGACTAATAGTTACAGCAAAAATTAAAAATAAGCTGCTGTTTTCCTACTGATATATATTTTTAATTTTTTTTTAACTGAAAAAAGGCTAGACAAGCAATATTGCTTGTCTGGACTTTTTACCTAGTATGCAGCTACCTAACCTGATAGGATAAAAGTAAGGCAAGAGGTGGAGATAAAAAGAGGGAGAAAAAGTTTTGTATACCTTGTTCACACAATAAAACTTAAAAGTATTTAATGCTATTTATTCTAACATATTTCTTTACTTTCTTAGAGAATTTCAGTCACGAACGTAAAATTTTGTTGCCTAAGTATTTACAATTTAGGTTATTTGTTCCGGCGAGGGTTCATTTAGTGCATCTAGCGGTTTCTGAGAGCACTGCATTTTCAATATTCGCCTGTTGGTCGCATCATAAATCTTGTGCTACGAGTCTTTGTACGAGGCTGCATTCGCGTTTAGCCCCGCCTTCATATTTAATGAAAATTGTTGGTTTAGCTTAATTTCATCTCAACCGTTCCGCAATTACTAAACGCGATATGTTTCCTAAAAAGTTGTACTTATTAAAGTAAATAAAGTTAGACATAAAATAAAGATGATGTCCGAGTTGTTTCAAATACATTGGACAACTAGGAGTTATATTTCATTTAGTACAGCAATTGCACAATATGGTATTTTCCTTTTTTTTTTAAATAAAAAAAAACATTCGGTCTTTAAACATAGAAAACCTAAATATTTCCAAGCGGAGAAACTAGCATTTTGAATTTATTTGTTACAATTTATAAGTAGTGGCAGGGCACACTGCGTTTCGCAGTCATTTGGGCTGCCCGTCTGGCGACAGTAACCATCTTCTTACAGAGATGGGAAGGGTTAAGGGAACGTTATGACCCAAAATCCGCGATCGTCAGAACCTCGGCGTGAAGGTACGGCGTGTCCCGTTAGAACACAATAAGCCCTGCCAAATTGATGGCGTGATGCGTTGAGTATCAAAAAGAATTTTTCAATGCCAAAGTAATTCCTGAGCCAGCGGGAGAAAAATAATTAAATCTAGTGTATACGTGTCTATTAGTTGAGCACCGTCATTGTTTTATCCGGCCGGAGCTCGTGCCGTTTATCAATCGCTCCAAAAAACAACACATTTCAATATCGGCTGATTAATATCCGCTGCCAGCTCGCCGGTCGACGCAAACATGAAATTTATGTACTGCGACCGAACTGTTTATTTCATTTTGCTTTTTAAATTACAAATGTTCAACGCGACAATTGCCCGACGTCGCACCCATCTGTTGCGGGCGCAATTAAAATTTGCATTAGACTGCTTTTGTTTTTATTTTTTCTCAAATCTCTCTTTAAAATGTTCACAACAAACGAACCGAGAAGTGACAGGAAAAGTAATAATAAATTATGTTAGGACTCTCTTGGTTTACTGCACCATAAAATTTACTTCCGATCTGTGTGACTGCAGCTAAAGTAATAAGCAACGCAATAGTCGTGGCCATAAATTAGAATAAACAGTTTTTAGCGTAGAGGGCGCGACGCGGCGTCGCAGTCGCCCGACTGCAGCCTGATACACACAAATTTAACTTACTCTAACATTGCAATGTTTTCCCCTCTCGAATATTTTTTCACATTTTTTTTTGTAAATAGTATTAATTAATTTCATTCTGAAAAAGGCGTTGATAATAAAACCGGAACGGAAAAGTGTATTGCTGTGTCTTTGTTTATATGAAATCATAAACAATTCCGCAACGGTGTAGCGGCAGTCGTAAAAATGGAACTCGAGAGAAACTTAACAGGAACTTTTATTAAAATAACAACATTAAGCCGTTAATTTGTTTGTAAAACTGCGCAGACGGTAAAAATTACTTATTCAGAGACGGGAGACCGCGAGAGCGAGGCAGCATTCAAGCTTCTTGCCAAGTGTCGCCCTGCTTCTCTATAATTCAGCATGTTCTGAGGCTACAGCACAGCTAGCTCCGCTCCTAACTTGCTTTGTTCTCAAACTGTCAAAGTTATTACGATTGTTAACCGTATGTTAAACGCGTGTAGCGAATCACGTGTCTTTGTTACTATCTATGACTTTATAAATTTAAAGTGTTTGAAAGTATTCGGATGTACCTTGGCACAACTTGACATAGGATATACTTTTTCCTTCTAAGGTCTATTATTGTAAATTTATTTAATCACAATTAGCAACCCACCCCTTTTTTTTACTTGAGGAAATCACCGAATCAGATTCCCACCGACCATGGGGAGATCGGTGGGGTATGTGGGATTTCTACCCACATCAGGCCCACAGCAGGGGTTGTCCGAGAGTTTCAGGCCGCTTCTACCTGAAACTCTCGGACAACCCCTGCTCGTGTGGCCGCTCATCTCTACGGCATTAAGGGTGGGCGGCCCAAAGGGGTGTCCACCTAAAATTTCCATAGCAATCGTGGCAGCCTGAGAAACGGGCTCCACCTCTTGATGCCGTCGAGGAAGAGGTATTAAGCCGGGTGGCGAGGTCGGGTGTTCACTCTTCCGGACGACTGCGTAGGGCGGTTACTAGGCCGGCCCCCGAAACCGGGTCTTCACCGCCCTCCACAAAGCCACGATTGCGGTACTCTGCCAGGCGGTCCTTCCCTGCCGCAGAGCTCCGTTCTTGCGTGCGTTGCCCAACTAACTACCACAGAGCCATCCGAGAAAATCCGCCCGCTGCGACCCGCGCCGGTCTTCGTGCGCAGAACCAAGACCCATACCTCGGTCCGACGTACGGATCCTCGGCCCAACGAGCAGTGACCGGTGAAGCTCCAACTGAAGCTCCAATGGTCAGTTGGAGCCTCCAAACTGATCCGTCACGAGCTCCGATGATCGGAGCCCGCTCGAGCACACGCACGTGGGTCTTCTTAGTTCCCCAGCGACAACCCGATCAGCCAAGCAAAGGCCGGTGACCCCACCGGCCCCTGCAACCGCCCGAATTCCCGAGGGTTAAGCCCCTCCACCACTCATTGCACGGTCTTGACCCACCTAGGGGGGCAGCCATATTCCCATATTATTACAGTCTGTCTTTTGCGGTAATACGCTCTCCTTCGAAGACGATCGCTCTTAATACGCTCTCCTTCGAAGACGATCGCTCTTTGATTAGAGAAAACCGTATCAAAATCCGTTGGGTGGATAAGAAGAAGTTAACCTCCGCTAATTGACTGCCTTTGTCCTATACGTATTTTATAATACGTATAGATATAAACATATAAATAACGGGATTCTCTCTACACTAAACAATTAACCCAATACTAAGTTTTTGAAGTATACTAAGGAGCGTCAGAAGTTGAGGGGAACTTTGCCATATGGCTGGCAATTAAAATTAATAGTTTTCTTGATAATATAATATTGTAGGTAATACTAAATCAATAATTATATTTAAATGATTATTTTTAGATTTCAATATTTTTAGATATTTAGATTCAATTTTTGAGCACTAACTAATATTAACAGCAAAATATGACATATTAAAAGCTCGCCCTAAAGATTGGAGTCAAAATAAAAAATACCTTATAAAACTAGATGTCATTTAATAATATATAAAAGTTGATGTTAAATAAGATTATTATCTTATTAAAAAGACGTAATTGAGGTTCCTGACAAGTAATAGGTTTCCTATCTTGGAAAATCCATTTTCTTTCTACGAGTAGAGAAGAATGGACGTGTTCCGGCATCGATGTGCTAACAAATGAAATTAATGCATTTCTCCAGAGAAATAAAGTGTCATTAGTTTCGCCCGATGAGCTCGACCCGAGACGGGGAGTGAGCCTTCTTATAACGACGTACTTCATTGTCTTTCCTCATTTTTACTTATAGGTAGCATTCAATGAGACATAGCACACCACAAATATTATTTTATTAATATTAAAATAAAAATTTTAAAGTGTACATTAAATGATAATTGGTCAAGTTACACTTTCACTGACGCAAATGGGATTGAAAGTAACACGATAATGAATCATGAATGTCAATAAAAGTGAATCTTATGAGCATCGGAGCTAAAAGGCAAAAAATATATCCCAGGAGCCCATGGGTTCCTCCACGTGAAAGCCAAGTGCAGGGAGGCCGCAAAACTCAATGCACCGGTTATAAAAAAGGACAAATTGGTGCAGACAATTAGCAACAACTGAATTATGTACCTATCGTACATAACCATCCAGAGAAAGAAAGTATGTATCTACATACATAAAACTCATTCCCCTATTCTCTCCTTATCCTTATACATCATGGTCGGCATTGAACTTACGACCTCTATGGCATTCTTTGCGCCTAATATCAGCTGAAACCTCTGACTGCTTGCCAACATTTACATAAAAAAAAGTAATTTGACTATTGAATAACCATTAGATGTATACTGTATATTGTATAATGTACTAATTGTAGGTGCTATACAAAATACATATTATATAAAAATCGAGTAATAAAATAAAAAATTGAAAACTTGTAAATGTATTTTATTGTATTTAAATATAGAAGATACTGTTCGCCGCTAGCGAAGCTAAAACACAGCTTTACACTAAGGCTCAGTTATATTTTATATTATCTAAATCCTATTTTGTGTCCCGCGTATAAATCGCGAGCTAGGGCCACACACTGCGTGAACATTTTCTTATTTTCTCTGTAAACGTGCCAAGAACTGTAAATGCGGATGTGCTTGTAAATAAAATGTAACAATGTCACATTTTTTTGAATATTAGCTTTGGTATGCAATAGAGCAAGACAAGAATGAGCATCCGTGTCTTCAATATTTATTAAAAAAAACCTTTTTAACTAAGTACATGTTAATGTATATTTTAGTCTCGGAAACACATTATAAGTTAATAAATATATAAGTACATACCAAAATGAATAAATGGCTGATGCATAGGAAGTCTCGAAGGATAGGTAGTTCGAAAAGGCTTCGTAGATAAAGACACTTATGTACTTTTAATCCTTAATACATATATTATTTCTTTCCTGTGTCTATGTACTAATTCTGTGTCAAATTCTCTCACCGGCAACACACTTTTTTCTAATATGTCCCATGTATAAATGTATTATCGCAAACTGTTAATTTTAACAATAATTAATTTGTTTAACTAATGGTTAAATTATTGTTATTAACTAAGTCAACAATAGTTTAACTAAATTTAGTTGATACCTTAGTCTGTTGACATGTTCATACCTTCTCTAATATTATATAGTGTTTTAGTTACTTCCTCTTTCACAGTATTCACAGATGTTGAGCTCTATTTGCCTGAGTTTGTACCACTTTTATTGTGTCAACAATATCAAAATAAAACTGGCAATATTTTGAAAACTTATCTCTGACATAAAATACAACATAAAAATGCTCTTTCAAAGGAACGTGGCCGATTTTTTTAAAAACCACGTTTGGCTTGTAGAACATGAAGGTAGGTAGATTGTTAAATTGGAGCACTGCCATTGCAGTAAAAGTGGAAATAAATCGACTGGGATGCATTTGCCGGCGAATGACCCAGATCAAAATGTACACTTTATTTGCTTGACTTTCTAAAATCTTGATTGACAACACTATGAAAAATTGACTGACTACGAGTATCAACGCACAGCCAATAACTGCTAAGTCTAGAAAACTGAAATTTAGAACTCAAGTTATTTTATAACGTAAGCATACAATAAGAGAGGATTTAAAAGAGGACGAGAGTCGCTAGTCTATACTAATATTATAAAGAAAGAAGATTTGTATGTTTGTAAAGAATAAACTCAAAAACTACTTGACCGGTATAAAAATTCTTTCACTTATAGTAAGCTACGTTATAAACAGCTAATATATAATAATATACATGTATGTTTGTTTATTTTTAATTAATTATTTCGTTAGGTAATACTTCAAGAAAATCCAAACTCTTAAAATTATATCGGGTTAAATCGTATAATCGGGCTTGTTTTATAATTAGTTATTACGAAATATACGAATAGCTTGTGTTTCCATATGTAAAATCAGATCGGTTAAGCGGTTTAGGAGTCAATTGAGGACAAACATTGACATTGATTTTCATGTATATAGAAGATATATTAATATTTTTGAGGCAACTCTTCTGAAGTTAACTTTTATTTGGTTCTATGAATTTATTTTCGCAAGAAAAAATCTTAATAGAACTATTGAGTAATCGTACAGGCTTGTATGAGCTGAGTGGTGATCATCAACGATCTATCTCGTCAACACAGTCTCGTCCCTGAATAAAAAAACATCCAATCTTTTCTACGTCAATACAATCTAGAGAGAAACGTTTGACGTACTGTAATGACTAGACATATCTGAATAAGTTCAGTCCAAATAGGCCGACTATATTCATATATCACACGCCACCGACAACAATACAGATTACAGACTTTATTCTTTTCCTAGGCCTCTACCAATGTTTCGGGCGGCTTTACGATTGGAGGCAATTCTTCTAATCCATTAGGCTGTCTGATGTTCAACTTTTATGCGGCCCCTACCACCGAATGTCTCGCGAAAGACGAGTATATCGCTTAAATTATTTTCAGTGGGGTTTTTACGATAGTCGTATCTTTTTACAAGCACGTTATCTGTAGATATGTGCACATAATGTTTAGGTGTACGAGCAAAGTGTTCATAAATCTAATTCGTGTGTCGAATTGCGCTGCACATTTGAAGTTATAATGGGAAATCTATTTGCAATGTATAAGTCATTGTGGTCCAAATAGATTTATTCAATAGAGATCTTTATCAGGCAAGACCATAGAAATAAATTTAATATATTGGAATTATTCATATCAATGAACAAAGTGAAATTTTACGTACATGTTGTGAGGGTTTCAGAAAAAGCAAAGGGTACCTTACATTCCACACGAACGAAGTTGCAGGCAAAAGCTAGTATTAATATAAAAGTGAGTGGAATTATCGAGAACATTGGGTAAGCCCAGTTAAATTACAGGGTAATCTCGAGCGGTCGTGCCGCGGAGGCAGCGCCACCAAGTCTGGCCTTCGAGACCATTGACTTCCTTTCTTGCAAATAAGGCGGGCAACTAGGAATACCATATTTTCAGTGACACATCTATTATTAATAAGACCACAACTTCTCATAACACATTTCCTACTAAATAGCTCAAATATATAAAACTAGAAGGAAATAAATACTTTTAGAAAAATAAATACTTTTAATGAAATGTCTCGTACGAATTTTAGACATAACAATAAGTTTGAATTATCTAAAAAGTCTCCATAGTTTGGCGAAAATGTGTGGTAACACTTGCATTTCTGACGTCATTGGACATCAGTTAACGTAACTCGTGTCTCGCATCGATTTCCCTGAGCCAGCTGATTATAGTTAAGGTTACGTTGCTTGCCGTTTTACTTCTACTAACTTATCGCAACATCTCACTTCAGTTGGAATACATACAAGGAAAGAAAAACATTCATTACATTATCCAATGAAATATATAATTATCTTTTCTTTGTTTCATGATCCACAAATATAGACTTATAAAACTATGTTATCTTTAATTTGTCTCTTATTCTGTGCTATACTTAGAGGGTTAACAGGTTGACGGTCCACTTGATGGCAGGTGGCTACCGTCGCATATACCATAAGCACCAATGCTGCATTGGTAATTTGTTCCAGGTTATACTGGATTTTGTTCACATTTCGTTTTGTGGTTTAACCTTAGTGCAATCGGTATTTTATGTTATTTAAACAAAACACCATTTGTTTCACAGTCTGACGTAGTTAATGTATGCAAACTGTATCTGTGCCTGTTGGCTAATGGAATAAATTTATTAACTAAATAACTTTTACTTTTGGATTTTTAATTACTATTTTTTTTAATTGCTATTGCACTAACAATAAATTTTCGAAAAATCAAAGATAATCACGTCAAACACTGGGTTTCATAGTCATAATTTAGACAACTCCTCTAGCGGCAATAACCACCCTCGAATTTATCCGAAAATTATTTTCGTGTCCATTTCGCCAGAGCCCTATATATACGACAATAATACATCCACTTGTATAATGTTTTTTTTTTTAAATCATTGCCTTGCTTTCTCTTAAAAAATAAAAATTACAAGTCAGGCGCTAGGGGCACGACAACTCCTACAAAGCCAAGCGGTTAAAAGGTTAAAGAAGAAAACGGTTAAATAACAGTCGCCTACCATAGGACTGACCGTCAGTTTGACTTAAGTATATCAAACTTAATTTACTTATTTATATCAAACTTTTATCTATTCTATTCCAACCACAATATGTACTAAGTTAACTGACATTTATTTGCCGTAAACAAATATTTTTTTCTTATTTTTTACTTAATTGTGACCTTTTCGTTTATTTTGTGGAACAAAAATTTGTAATTTTTTTATAATCATTATATTTAAGTCCGCAGCGGACAAGACATGTCATACCGCAATTTTTAGCCTGCGATTCCTAGTTTGTTTATGGTTTTAAGCATTTTGTTTACCATTATTTTATTTAACTGTTCCAGACATTGAAACAGTAAGATAATTTGTTTGTATGGAGGGAAGTAATTTATGATCCCATGTGATATGACCCGCAGCACCCTTGAAGGCCATAGTGGTACGCGGTTGGCTGAGATCATGCTCCATATTTTACACACTTAAAGCTGTTTGTCGTGTCATACCATTATACGGCGTGTAAGGCTCGGACTTATTGCCAACATAGAGAAAATAACTCACTTTAAATTGTTCTCGGGTTAAGAGCCGCTTTATTGCATTATATACATCGAAGTGGTTTTTCATTCGATAGCAATGAATGACGAAATTGCACAGAGTTATGTGTAATTTCCATAAAATTTTGTGAATTACTTTGTGATTTGTGCATTTTATTGTCATCAGCCTTGTATTGGTGTTCCATTATCTCTCTATATTTAAAAATTTCGTGTCATGTTGTTTGACGCCGATGAACCTAAACTACTGAACCGATTTTGATAAAACTTCGTAACTATTTGTAATTTGTTCCAAATAGGATAGTTTTTAATTTGATTTATAGTCGCAATATTTTTTATTGCAAATTATTTGTTTATTATATGAGAAAGAGTTACAATTATTTGTGAGTTCCATAACAGATGGCGATGTAAGGTCATTTATCGGCTGAATTGAGTAAAAAATTGCACCCGTGCGAAGCTGGGAGCGGCTAGCTAGTAAAATATATAACAATTCCCACCTAAATAATCTTTTCTATTTCAGAGACTGACATAATGTTATTTGAAAGTTTGAAAGAAAACATAATGTCTTATTGTACAATTGGTCAACAGAACCGCAGTAAAAAGTGAATTAAAATCGTTACCATAACTACTAGTTTATCTATGTTCTAAAAAAACATAGTTAAACGAGTTAGCAAATATGAGATCCTTCACGTCTGAGATGTCTGAGAAAAAGATCAATAAATACTATACTCCTTGTCCAAGTTTGTACACGTTAGTGTGTGAATTGAAATTTTTATCTAAAAAGTAAGGTGTTGAATCTGTAAGTTCGCTCTTTCGCTCGTGTCGGATACACTGTTGAGCGGATGCTGACACCATCCCCCGACGTTATCGCGCAGAGTGTCTGCCGTTTTGTTACTTCCACCCGCTACGAAACTCGCACTTCGTAGCAACGTTAGAAAACCTTTACTTACGTGCTACGTAATTTACGTGTACCTATGTGACCATGCTATATGTAAAAAAATATACCACTAGCTTTGGTATAAATACCTTATTTGGATAGAATATGTCTCTATCTCTGGGACCTTCCGCAAAGGTCAAATATGAAATTTCCGCAGTTGGCCTTAGTCTGGGTAATATTTCTCCCCTCAATTTTATGGTGTGTGTTTCGCTTGTTACAAGGCTATACGACTTCTATATTAGATTCGGTTTTGATAAACTAACAATCAATATTTTAAGATTATTTATTTAAAATTAATGTCATTGATCGACCTATCACCTTTTTTGTCAATATCTCAAAAGTATACCTTTTAAACATCGTCGGTTTTGATTTGATAACGAAGATATATTTTCTAAATATCTTTGTGCTGAAATTATACATATAATATTTACCTATATAAATCTAAATGGTAGCGCATTTAGGAACCTTATACCTTATACATCTGTTCATATTGATGGTCAGTTCAAGTAAAGGAAGCCACCTCTTCTTAAACATTGCCAGGCGATGAAGGCGACCATGAACCGAGGCCGATGGAAGCAGATGGTTAAAACTAGGACTTTATGACTGCGATCTTCAGTAATGAAGGACTAACCGCGAAGAGAGAGAGAGAGAGAGAGAGAGAGAGAGAGAGAGGGGTTTTACAAAAGACATTCACCGTTATTAATTTTATTTTCCATGATATCATGCTGATTTTACGCTTTTAATGTATCTATAGTATTGTATGAAATTATAAAAGATTACAATTTATTTCTAAGTAGGTATTGTGAGCTTCAGAAAGTAAGAAAAAATTTGACATAAAAGATATGAAATTCAGTATCTATAATCACCGAATTCCCCTTATGGAATGGAAAAATAAATAAATTCGAAAATGAATGATAGTTACTTATATCCACTCAATAGATACTTACAAGAACCTTTATAGGGTATATCTTAGAGGATCCCAAAAGATAAATCCGCGTAAAGATATTTTTGTGAGGATGTAAGAATTCCGGGCGAAAACCAATCTTTAAAGGTACAACAATAAGTAAGTGGACAATCTGAGAATATTTAGTGTAAATTTCGAAAGCATTATGAATAAGAAAAGAGTTTGGTTATTTTGTACCGTGGCGCCAGAAACCTAGAGATGGGAAAATATTCATCGACATTCAAATATAAATTTAATTTAACAAATGTACAGACATAGGTCTTAATTGGCGTACTTAACTGCCCAAGGAAATTAAGGTTTAGTCAAAGTAGACTGGAAATGTTTTCCTTTTAAGAGCAAAGAGCAAATACATGGTGGCCTGTTACACTGACATCTTAAAACATATTATAATGTTAACGTAATAATATTTTTATTTCCTTAATTTTACTTTTGGGGTAGGCGAAGCCAGGTAACTAGTAGTAGATTTATTAATGTACTTAATGCACATTAACTTCTCAGTTTCGTTACGTCTTATATCGTTTGTCTTGACGAACATAGGTTTATTTTATAACCTAAGCATTATACAATATTACATTAATAATTATACCATTATTTTAATAATACAGTAAACATTACATTATGTTGTCGATATCGAAATGTACCCACCCTAAAGATGCTTCTGTCGAATGTCGCTTGTATTTTCTTAAAGAATTTTCTTCACACCTGCCTCTTGCTTCCTTCTGACTTTATACTTTTATTCCGAGGTTAACACAAATTTCACGGGTGATATACCGAATTAAATATGCCTTCACCGGAATTTGGGGCAGAAGAACATGACGACGCATTTTAGATTTATTTTAAGCATTACAAGGTGGATTTAAAAAGCTTACTACTAGTAGAAATAAATTCTACTATGTCATTTTGTTTTGAATTAGAATTTTAAAATAACATTATCAAATAATGTTATGTTACTATGAACGAATAAATTTTATAATAACATCAATAACATTGCTCATACCCTACCCCAGATCCTTCTCCCATGGTTTAGAATTAATAATTAGAAATTAACGGAGGTAATCTATTTAAAGCCTATTTAAGTCCTTTATAATGAAACCCTGTAATTAGAAATGTAGGTAGTAATACTGTATTTATTGTATATTATTTTGTTTTGCTGTAGTGTTTATGTTGAAAATAAAATAAATAAATAAATTACATTTTAATAATATTAATATTATATATAAATATCTGTGCTTGATTAATAACAGAGAGATAAAGAGAGAATGTTATTTTCTTAATAAGTCGCTTTTCATTTAAATGTTTTACTCTTTCAAAGAAATCGTAAAATCATTTAATTATTTTAATAATGATTAAATAAGTACACCTAACATTCATTTTCAATTTTAGAAAGATGTATATAATAGGTAACATTTATATTTTTTTTAAGTTTAAAAGTAAGCCACGGTCAATATATAACAAGGCTTTTCATGGTGTGTTTTCTGTAAGGTTGACATTAATTTAAAATGTGAAACCCTTACTTACTAAAACTGATATTTGTGTTCATTTATAAATATTAAAATAGCGTTAAAAACAACTTTTCTCTTTTGCGAGAAACCAACAAACTTTTCTTGGTTGTATTATAATAAAAACAAGGAAAAGCAATGAATCTCTGGCCACTTCATTTCGTCGGTTTAATATTTTACGTGACCCCTAAAATTTGGGTAACATCCCGCCTGATAGCCGGGCGCACTTTTCATTAACTTCTGATTACCCGCCGAGAGTTCTCCAAGACATCATGTTAGGAAGATTCATGACGTTTTTGGCGAAGTGCAAAAGTTTTATGATATTATGATTACTTGCATGATATGAGATCGTACGCCGCGGGGCGAATTACAGACGAGAATCTGGACTACTTCATTAGCATTTTATGTTATTATCTTAATAACTTTGAAGGAAATTTGACTTCTAAAGCTTGACCAAGTTGGTGGCCCAACTTGGTATTACGGTCCATCGTTTTTTTTTTAAATGGATGAATAATCTAATATCAAATGTTTCAAATACAGGTAGATTCAATCTTTGAAGACTCGTAAAGTAATGCCAATTTACTTGGACCTAACATAAAGGAGCCAATATTTTTCGGGCGACATATTGGCCAAAAGTCGCAGTCTGATTTCTTAGAATATAAAAGAAGAAATCCTACGCTCAGAGTCGCTTCAAATGAAAGCTATTGAAAATATTCGAGCTTTGATGAGCTTCGATAGAATGAATTCGTGGAAAAATATCTTAACCACTAGCAAGTTTGCTCGCAATCTAAAATCAATATGAAAATAACTACGTTTTGCAAATGCTAGGAAATTATAGAAAATTCTTTTCGTTTGTTTTTAGATTAGGTAAGTTTGTATCTTGTATACAACTGAGGCTCCAATTAAAAATAACACACAAATATCATGAACTTTTATTAATAAATAATCGTGAGATATCTGTCATAAACTGTTATCCCTTTTAAAATAAACTACTAAAGTAATAATAACATGACGCTGCAACGTGGTCTTTGACTATGGGCCACGTAACAAAGGTCAATGTCGCTCAATAAGCTATGAAGAGGGCTATACTCGAGGTTACGCTGCGAAATCGAATCAGGAATGAGGAGATCCGTAGATGACTGAAAGTTGTCGACATAGCCCAGCAGATCAGCATAAGTCAGCAGCTGACGGCCGCTGGAACCGGATGGTTCTCGAGTTGAGGCTACGAGCTGGCAAGCGTAGCGTATGACGTCTTGGTGTAAAATTATAGGACAGGCCTATGTCCAGCAGTGGACGTTCTACGGCTGAGATGAAAAGAAAATACATGAAAATAAAATTATTACGTTTAATTCACTAACTTACTTCCGTGTTCAAAAAAATCTACTCGAAAATAAAGCAAAGAGTTTAAAAATAAAAGAAAATTTTGTGTGCAAACAAACTAAATAAAGCACTTTTCATACCCAATGCATTCATAAAATTTTATGCTTTCTGTTTCAATATTTTACAAATATAATTTTAAAGCGATCGCGTTCGCTTTAAACTGGGTAGTTACCAAGAGTTCAGTTGCACATCATTTTCTTTATTTGACTCATAGAGATATATCCGTTGGTCCTGGACAATTCGAATGCAATATTAATATTTACCTATGCATCGTCCAAACAAAGAGTGCATTCGTATTCATCTCACGAAAACAAGTAGATAAAAATGCAAACACGCGCAATTGTGTCTCAAACGAACAGAGGCGGCCATTCTAGTGGCATTTCGTCGGCGAAAGTATTCCGGACAAAAATGTTTTCCCGGTCATATGAATTTAGATCGGCCTCCATATTAGAGGGAAGTAAAAACATCGGGAGACAGGTGAATCGAACTATTGGAATAAAGAATGAAGGTAAAATTTCGGCCGGGGGCCTTCCTGTCTCTGTGCCGTTGCAAGAACGCGGCGCTACTTGTGCGACCTTTGCATGTAATGACACTCATGTCAATTTCGAGGAACTATTTAAATAACGAACAGAAGAGTCGTGTTCCATCTTTTTTATGAGAAAATGGGGTAAATAGAAAAACAATCAACTTCATGGTAGGTGGCTTCCTTAGCCTACAAACGCCATCAACACGAAGGGTCGGGTATAAAGTATAAGTACACTGCCGATCTCGAGAGCAAAAAAATAAATGTAAATGTAATAAATGTAATGTATGTAAGTAAATGGACTGTGGTATCTCTTATTTACGAGATGAAACTCAGCAGCATACGTGCTAATATTCCGTTATTGCTCCAGTACCATTGATAAATACCATCATCAATGGTTCCAAATAGTGATGCATTGACACATAGTCTACTTACATTAAAATACTTGATAAAAAGTGCTTCTTGTCAATCACTTCAAAAAAATAATTTAACTTAAAACAATTACCGCATTAATATTTATTATTACTCTTTTATTAATATAAATATCTATAGTAGATATTATTTTAGTAGTGACAGAGCACACTCACAGAGAGAAAGAGACAGAGATAAATAGAGAGAAAGAATCTCTCTCTCTTTCGCTTTTTTACAATCTTTCTATTTATTTATTTATTTTATATGATTAATAGTATTTACTTTTGCAGGAATATTACAAGAATCATTACAATGAAGCGTCACAAAAAATTCAATCTTGAAATTTTACTCTCATCGCGCGCAAAGCAGTTTCCCTTAAATAATTTAAATTACTAGGTATATCTATTTAGGGGTGAACAATAATACTAAAATTTGTACTAAAATTTAAAAAAAAGTAAACCTGTGGCCCTAAACTACGAAAGGAACTAAATGCGGCACCTCGACTGAGCCCGGTGCGCTAAAAACCGGCTTGTGGTACGCGGGCCCCTCATGTTTCAAAATAAATTATGAATATTTACCTTCACATTACGCTTTACTGAGACATAATTATTTTAATCCAACGCTGAGACGGCAATTTCGTGAAATTGATGTCAAGACAGTGGCCCTTTACTTCACAAAGATTTCCTTGGCCTGTTTGTATGAATATTTTTTATAATCTTGTCCTGAGATTATGGTGAGGTTGCAGTAATTTAGCGCTCCCCAGGTGCGGCTCGGAGTGTGGGCTTATTTAAGTATACCACGACTTTAATTAAGAACATTTGTCATGTTATCATTAGGAGCAACGCACATATATTTAACTTAGGGGATTCAGATACGTTTTAAGTTTTTGTGCATAATTAAACAATATATTATCATAAATAATTATTTTGTCTGTTATTTTGTATCAATATAAGAGGTGATTTTGTTTTTTTTTTTTTTCAAAAGATGGCATGTATACTTTGAAAAGGAAAAAAAACCTATTTTTTATGGAATTGGTATGAAAACAATAAAATCACTTTTCTTTCATGCCTAGATAAAATAGGTCTTAATCTTTGAAAGGAAAAACTTATCAATAGCCGAATTTGAAAATAATAATATATTTAATATTACATCGTGTTAGTAGTTGTAAAAGTATAGGAAAGTGATTTCGGATACGAATGACTTTTTCTATTATTCAGTTAGGTTTTTTTTTTTTTGATCCAGTTTATTTTATTTATGGTAAATTAGCAAATTAGTGTCATTTTTATTATATGAATTAAAATAATTAAATATCATTTATTTTGTTTTGAATAAAATAAACTAAAGAAGCATTGGAAAATCTACACCTATGCAAATTTATACATTCTATAGAGTCTTGAAAATGTAAAACGGTTCCTAAACAAGACATTATATAAAATTATGCGAGAAGAGGCCAAATTTTTTTTTTTGATTACGGAAAAAAGTATAGATATCGGTACATGTTGCATGTTACATTACCTTAATTATTGTTAAGCATTTTTAAATTTTTATGAGTAAAACGAAAAATAAATTAACATACATAATATATAACTTTAAATACAATATTTACAAAGTAAAACGAGTCTCTAAACAAAGTGAAACCACAAGAATTGTTCATAATTAAGCCCGCCCACCTTTCGGCCGCGCAACGAAAGATTGAGTCCCATCAAATATGTAACAGGGTCTACCGTGAAATCCTTTTTACTCACCGCGGACAGTTTTACGCAGGTCCGGTCCAACATTACGGCTTAACGGCCTTATAAATTAGTGAAACTCTATTAGCGAGATGTTCGGCCAAACGAATTTGCGTTATCGCCTCTGCCGGCGTGACGCGACTCGCATACTAATGACGTCACCACAGGATCGTCCAAACTTGCTGCTCGTGTAATTAGATCTTTAAACGAAGCTTCCAACGGCGGCGGGGGAGAATACGATCACTTTTCTCCGAAGGAAACTCCTCTTCTATAATCGAGTTACGCGATGCTTTTCTACTTGTCTTTTATTTTTGGCCAGTTAGCTAAGTTTAACTTAACTTATATCGAAAGAGTATAAAACAAAATCGCTATCCGAGTCTGCGTTTGTCCGCTTAGTTAGTTCTTTTAAACTACGCAAAGAATTTTATTACAGATAATTTGCTCTAATTTGTTTATTTATATGTTAATAATTCATTCTAATTTACAAGGAATAATATAGAGAATAAAAGACATTATCGTATACCCAAAGCCGTCAAAATGTAAAATCGATATTTTTGAATAGTTGTTAATTTAGTGAAATATTTAACGAGAGCAATTGAAAAATTTGGGTTAAATAATTGGAACCATTTAAAAAATGAAAAATTATACCGTTTAGTTTAAAAATAAATAATTTTTTAAGGAATTTCAAGGACAAGAGGTAAAATACAATAGTTTCTTTATACAAGTTTCTCAATTCATTCTCTAGTATTAATATCTATTAACCATAAATTCGTTAGATTTTATTCGTATTCTTTTTATAATTGTTTTGTATTTAAAGTTTAATGTTAATTTTGTTAAATTCGTTAAATTTGTTTATTAAAATGCTTAATTCTAATATGTTATGCAGAAAAAAACCTTAATTTTTAATACTTAACTATTTACTTTTTAGTACTGGTCCTAATTCGTTAGTAAATATTTATATTTTTTAATTGGTACACATTATGACCACCACACGATCTTTTAAAATAAGATTAAAAAGCCAATGCTTTATTTTATCCTACTTATAAGTAAATAGTTTTAATGGAATTTTCTCCACATGGTCTTAGTTCCTTTACTTGGCTTAGTAAGCTTCTAAGTGTGTAGGTAACCTTTTGGTAATTGAATAAAATAGGAGTTCGTTAGTGGTTAAGTAAATACGCTATATTTGAGTAACACAAACTAGACATTTCCTGTCTGGAAGTTGTTCGCTGTACTCCGTAATAACCCCCTGCAGTTTATAATAGAAAAACTATTGGTGCATAGTGTGAAATGGTATTTGGTCACTTATTGTCGAGACGTAATTTTATTTCTTATTAACACAGCAATAAAGACTATATTTTGCTATGAAACGTTTATATGAAGACGACGAACTCGGTTATTTCTTTCTACTTAAATTGTTAAGTGCGTCTTATCGCCAAAAGAGTCTTATGGTTTCAATAAAATCCTTTATTCGTTTCTGTATTAGCACGTATTTATTAGTATTGATATGTTTTGGCCTTGGAGTAGTATAGTTTTGTCTCGCATGAGCTCTATAAAAGTTTTATGAGTTTTTTAGACAGAGAGGGGATGAGATTTAGAAAGCACAAAGTGTAATATTTGAGTGAGTGGGCAAGTTCCTTTCGCTCGTCAGGTGATTGCGGTAGTAAACCTCGTTGAAGCCATTTCTGTCACTGTAGAGAATATATTTTTGTTTCCAGGGAGAGTGCGGGCACATCATCATTACGCCGCGTAATTTTTCCGTATGTGCCATTCTCATGCCAGTACTTTTATGCCTTCCCTCCATAAAGACAAAGAGGACTTTGAAGTAAAATCACGTACATTTTTTGCAACTTACTTAGGAGAGATTCAGCCCCTTGCCTTCCATGTTAATATTTTCTGGGAAAACATTGCGGGGACAACGCATGGAAATTACATTTAGATATTTGCTCGAAACGCGTACGTCTGAGTGTGGGTAGGGGATATTATATTTTACGTGCACGGAATGTAATAAAATGTTTAGGACATTCTTTGGGCGTTTTCACACGCTGATATCGTTAGGTAACGAAAGTATAAGTAATGTCGATTGATATGTAAATGAGGGTTTCATTTCAAAGTTTTTCTCTCGGAAACAGAATCTAATTTACTTATTTTCGGGGTACATATGTCCGATTACTTTATATGCGTGTTTTTTATTGGAAAAGTTCCGTGTATAGTAGTAGGCTATTTACCTTTTGTACGTGTTTTATTTATAAAGTCAGCTTTAGGTAGTAACAAAATAGCAGAAAATATCCAAAGTAATATTAAATAAAGAATTGGAAAAAAAACCGTCCTCATCCGATTTTGATGACACAATACAAGTAAATTAGGATCACTGGCATTTTATTTAATCTAGAATTCTAGACAAACACGCTATGAATAACGACATACTCGTACGTCATCATTTACATATTGCATTTGTTAATTTTCTTGATCGGTTTAGAATTAAGACGTCAGTCTTTAATATTTTCTTGTATTGTGGGCAAGCAGGAAACTGAGCATGTGAAATAAAGCGCTACAGTTGCAGTGTTCATCCTACAGCAGAGGCTGTTATGAGCGGTGGTAGGAGATAAGTAATAATGTACATAAATGGCGTTCCAGTGGCACATTCGGTCTCCCTGCGGCCTATCAAACTGCAATATCGTTTTATGAGCTGGCGTCACACCGATGCCCTGTTAAGTAACGCTCATTAATGCATGCCCTCCCCAAGAACTTAATGAATTAACACTTCACATATATTGCTCTGGAGAGTGTGTTATACACTGATTTCTGCAGATATTGTAAGCTACGCAAAATTTCCTGAATATATTCGTTTGTGTATAATTAGGGCGTGAAAACGTAACAACAATATATTTTCCTGAGACCGCGTGGTCCGACTGCTATATTTTCTAGCCCTTCTCGAGTTTTTCACTTAGCGCATTTAGCGAGCATTAGCGAACACAACACAACAAAACATATAGAAGACTATCAACTCGCTCCCGGCTTCGCAAGAATGCATTTTTTTCTGCAAATTATATATAAAACCTTCCTCGTTTAATGCTCTTTTCATTATTGGAAACCGCATGAAAATCCGTTCAATGGTTTTTGAGATCATCGCGAACATACATAACACATACAGACAGACGCGGTGGGGGACTTTGTTTTGTAATATGTAAGGATTATTAATTGGAAATTTTAATAAGGACGTCTATTTTATACAGAAATATAAGCCAAATGTATTCCTATATTTTACGTTCTTAGTTGCACAATAAAGGAAAAATTGCCCAAGTTCGACCAGGATATTGCGTTTGAGCACCGATGTAGTGAGCTCGTGAGTAGCCAATAACTGTTGAGATACACGTTCATAGTTTCATATTGCAGTTCAATGTGGTTAGTGGCTAACTGGCCACTACAATTATAAATTTATATATACATGTTTAAACTGTCTCACACTGCTAATATGATTTATGCTGTAAATTTATGTATTATAAGTTAATAAGATAAATGTGTGTGATATTCACCAGTAGTACGTGTATTTTTTTTTTAAATAAACAGGGATGTTTCTTTTGAAACCAGCATCAGATTATGCTACGTAATGAGATCGTGTCTGTGAAACATAGCTCTCTGGGGCGGCAGCGGGCTCATACTTTCAAGGATCACGACCATTAAGAGATCTCTCAGTTCGCTTTGGTCGATATTTCGAGGGATGAATAAGATATTTTGGTCTAATAAATTGAGATGGTACGTTGTTAAATATTAAATTGTGTGTAACTTTATAACGAAATAAATTATGTTATTAAGTAATACACTGACAGTCATTGACGAGTGAGCTGGTAATAGTAATTAATATGGTTTCAGTGGCCAGTCAGACAGGCTGCCAACTATTACAACAGAAGACAAGAACCTATCTTGTCACTACCATATACGTTTCCGATTGCAGTAAATTTAATTTTATTACTATGAATATATTTGTAAATGTGCGACTGTTAAAAATGAAAATGATGTGACTGAAAATTAATAAATGTGAATTCAAAATGTATGTTTTAACACTAGTTACGAGTATAGCAAGATGTAATAAAAAATTTATACATTATTTATATTCTTATTTATTACTGTGATAATCAAATTATCGCTTTGACACGTATTCTTTTTTGACATACATAAGCCGCTCTTTTCTTCTTTCGCATCATAGTTTCTTATGATTCTCGGTAACTGTATTATCTAGAGAGATTTTGTATACTTACTTATTACTAAATTAACAATTGTGGCATTTAGCGGTATTAATAACTTTTAATGAACACTAGATACATGGTAATGTGTTTTATTATGTTGCTTAACCGAGGAGATATTACGCCGATAAAGTGAAGTTGACTAGAATATTATCACTTGAGAGGACATTAAAACGCAGTTCAATTTTATGGCATGTTCATCCTCTAGCGTGGCAATAACGTCGACAACGTAGTTTTGATGTGGACTCGAATGTACTAACCAATTTACATGCACATATTAAACACGATCATATTAAAAGTTCGGTGTTGTAGCAAGCTGAACACATCCTTTAGAAGGAAAAATCATATACTTAAGGTGAATCCATACTATCCATACTTCTAAACTAATATACCATTACATACCATTACCATTACATAGTTACATTGATGGAACTAAAGCAAATATTTTTTGCCGTAGTCCCATTACCTTAATAGTACCATGGAAGTAACTCTGTCTGTCTGTTACCTTAACTACTCAAGCGATCATCATGAACATTTACATACATGTTGACAGAAAAAAGTACTGTTCCCAAGGGATTATCTGAAATAAATTAGAAAAACTAACGCCTGGCCAAAGTGTTATAGCAACAAGAGGTCAAACGTGATGTTGCTTATATATATTTTTATTTTTCAACTCTGACGAAGTCGCAGGATCCAGCTAATAGTAGGTAAGATGAATTAGGATCATACATCATATTTTTCTGTAGCATATCGCTACATTGGTATATAGCGCTGTTTACAAGTTTATTATGATCGTATTCGTTGTTGTACGAAAGAAACTACTCCTTTGTGACAAGGACATAGATGGTACGGAATAAACATAATAAAGCAAGTTAGTTATCTAAAGAACACTTTTATTAGTTACCAAGAGAGACTCATACTTTAATACTAAAGTAAGTACTATATTATAAATGTCCATTAATATTATATTTTTGTGAATTATAGTTATACTTGTATTAGCAATGAAGGAGATAATATTTTTATAAAAATAATATATAATTTCTATTTAATATGACTCCAAAGCTCATGCTTAATATTCAAGACATGTAATTATTCTTATTTCTGTAGAGTAACTCAAAAGGTGACGTTTTTCGTGGAATATTTTAGTGTTTTGGTTGTTTGGAAGTTTCTAATTAGTTTGGTGTAGTATCCGGCAGGTGGCTCCACCGCTTGTGCAGTATGATCACGTGCCGTAACTTTTTCATTTGACGCGTATACGGCCAACTTTTCCATTTCTTTTTATTAACATTGTAACGAAAATGAGAGTAGGCTTTATGAGAAACGGATACCTGAGAGTTTTACCGGCATTTTTTGCTTAGTTACAAAAGTACGTAATTGAATTTTATCTTGGTGCTTGATTGATAGTAATGTGCAAATTTATTTTTTGTGACAAATAACGGAAGCAGGATAACAATCGAATTGATGATAAGTGACTTATACAACACCAGAAGGAACTGTTAACTGTGAAAGTATATACCGTTTTTTTTTCCATCGTTTGTCGGTTCTACGAGCTGCTAAGTAACAGGCTAATAGAACATGTTGTTAAGTACTCAAAGAAGATGATAAGGCTGTGATAAAGGGCTTTTCTGTAATGTCAACTATTGTGTTATATTATAATAGTTGTCACTATTAACTGCCGTCTTGTCAGCTCAGCAGTCAGTGTCGACTTTACTATTCTAGAATTTTAGTCTCTGCCGCTAGCTCTAGCTTCTTTCATGTTTCTAAATTATTATTATTATTAATTTCAATACATACCAAAATAATTTTATTTTTACTGTGGTCAGTAAAAACAAATCCTTACTTCTACTCCAACTTTATTATTGTAGGCATAACTTTTTATTTTATTTTTTTATGGATAATCTTTGAAATTATTTATGTATAATTCGATAGATAAGGATAGTCCGAGCCAATAGTCTGAGCCAATAGTCTGAGCCATAAGGAGTTGACAAAGAAAAAAATCTTTTTTATTTATAAACTTTTCTTCTTTTAGATTCGCCTTAAAATGATCCTTTTAGATCAAAGTAAATAGTTAATACTTAAGTAAACATTATTTTTTCAATAATTATTTGTGCAACCACTTTCAAATTTATAAATTTGAATCAATAAAATCCAAAATTATATGTGTAAACAAATTGTGGTGGCCTATGATTTTACTACAGGTTTTTTATTAATATTATAGTAGCTTAGCTGCCAAAACAGTTAAATCTATTATGAAAGAACTTTCCTAAATACACATTTCTAAATATAATAGAAATCTAATATCTAATATTTCGAGAAATATATAAAACTAGTTTTTTGTATATATATATTTTTGTATATTTAAATACATTCTGTCCCTTTTAACTAGTTACAATGTTGCAATATAACACTTGCAATTGCAATATAATCTTTTTAACCATGTGGATTAAATTAAAAAAAAAAAAAAAAAAAATTATTCACTTGTAAGTGTTTTAACTTGTGTTTCATTATTCAAAAAAGAAAACTTCTTTTGAACCATTGTTTTCGCTGTTTGAATTCTCATTTGGAAAACAAAACAAAAAATGCTTTGAAGTGAAATCACGTAGGTACTACGGCGAACTTACTTAGGAAGATCAACTGTTTTGAATCTTTTGCGTATTAATAATTTCCCCAGTAACGTACGCAGGACCAGGAACACACGTAACATTGGTTACTTTCGTGTATACAGCTTGTCAAGGTTTTATTTTATACGTGAACAGAATGTCAAAAGATATCCTCTATTTGTAACCAAACATATTTTGCTGAATTTCTTGACAGTTCCAAAAGATATAGTGATCTAAATTACTAGACGTCGCAATATCTACTCTTTTTTTATAAAATACTAGCGACCCTCTCCCGGCTTCGCCCGCAGTGCAATTTTTTTATATATACAAACCTTCCGCGTTTTCATAAGTAAAAACCGAATTAAAATCGGTCTACCCACTCTTGTTTTTGTGTTAAGTACTTAGTTAGTTAGATTTTGTGAGACTAACGCATGGCAATTGATTTTGATATATATTACATGGGTTGAAAAGTCCCGGGCCTAACACATAGATGGCGCTAGTTTTATTGCATTCACCTTTTTTCAGTTAGTACTAACCTTCAAAAGACAGCTGTTAAAATGTCATGATATTCTATTCATTAGTTTGTGAGTTAATAGTGCTAAGAGTGACGCTACTTTTGTTATTTTCAAACAATTCATCAAAAACAATTTCGTGTTTTAATTTTACACTGCTTCTTGATGGAAAAAAATACCGTTCAAGCGAAGCAATGGCTTGAAAAGTGTTATGGGGACTCCGCTTCATCAGAAACAACAATAAAACGTTGGTATGCTGACTTCATACGTGGTCGTAGAGACACCGATGTTGAAGAACGCAGTGGACGTCCAAATGAGGCGGTAATGCCAGAAAACATCAAAAAAATCCACAAAATCGATTTCAATGATCGAAAAGTGAAGAATGTGTTGGCTTTATATTTCATGAGCATTTCACTATGAGAAAGCTCTATTCAAAGTGGGTGCCGCGTTTGTTCACTGTTGACCAAAAACGTGTTGATGATTCTGAGCAGTGTTTGGCCATGTTTAAACGTAACAAATCGGAATTTTTGCATCGATATGTGACAATGGATGAAACATGGATCCACCACTTCACTCCGGAATCAAAACGATCGTCATCTGAGTGGACAGCAACTGGTGAACCTCGTCCAAAGCGCCCGAAAGCACAACAATCGGCTGGAAAGGTTATGGCCTCGGTATTTTGGGATGTGCGTGGTGTAATATTTATCGACTATCTTGAGAAGGGAAATACCATCAACAGTGAATATTATATAGCGTTATTGGAGGCCGAAATTGCAAAGAAACGACCGCATATGGCAAAGAAAAAAAATTGTTTCATCAAGACAACAACCGTGTCACAAGTCAATCAAAACTACATGAATTGAACTTCGAATTGCACCCACAACCACCGTATTCGCCAGATTTGGCTCCCAGCGACTACTGGCTGTTCGCAGATCTCAAAAATATGCTCGCCGGTAAGAGAAAACCGTGTCTAAATCCATTAATTAGTTTTGAAGAAGTTAGCGGAGTAACAGACAGAGGCTGACAGTAATCTTATTTTATAATATGTTAGATTGAAGAGAATATTAGTCAGAACTAGAAACTTAAATTTTGAGTTTCTATGTACTATGATACTCAGGTTAATCTACTAAGTCCGGTTTTTTGTCTTATTTAATAATAATGTTATTGCTAATGATTGCTTATTTATTTATTTATCACGTATTAAAGTTAGATGATGAGAAAATTGGAATGTGTAGCGAATATTGTGTGGGTTAAAGTACTAGGTTAGGGAAGTAAGGGTAATGAGCTCACACGAAAGGGCTTCGTATTATCTCTATATCAAACATCTACGGTAAGTTGAAGTTTGTAAACTTCCCAACGTTATTTAGGTTTAATTTGAGGTCTAGCCCTCGTAAAGTTATTTATCTTTGCGAAGATTAGGAAGGAGACGTTTATATTATTTATTAGACTGTGTTGACTGGACACCCAAACAATCTGAAACCGCAAATTGGCTTCTGAATAACTTTATATTTTTCTTAAATATTTAAAATGTTTTTAAATATGAATTTAACATTTGACTTTTGACCCACATTTTTATTGTATAAGGGTCGTCTTGCAAATTTGCTTATTTCCACTCTTTACCTGGAAAACGATGACCACACAGACCTGTTCAATTGTAGACCGAATTATTAATACGCAGTTCTTGAAGTATACTGAGTTCCTCAGGTATAGTAACGTCAGTACGGACTTCTTATTGGTCGCTCGATTTGTGATTATAGTCCTTCATTGGTGGCAATTTAATAACGGAAATATTTTACAGCTCTAGAAAGAAATAAAATTATAGAGGAGGTTCTAAAAGTGAAACTTATTCTAAGAAATAAAGCTTTTAAAAACTTAATTATGAAGACGACTTCCTTTAGAATTTTCTAGTACCTGTATTCATTCAGTGTTAAGTGTTTGCAGGCAATAGATGAAAATGGTTAAAAAACTATGGTATTCTAGCATAAAATGCCAGCAAATACTTTTTTTTAATTTAAAAATAAGAAGGAATGCATTCGAGTGTCGCGTCGCAGTGCGCTGCAGTATGCAGTGGCATTGACATCAACGGCGCCGCGGGGCTGTCGGCATTCGGGCAACTAATTCATGCATTTACCATAAGGATTCATGCATTTTAAAACAAAAGAGGAATCTAAGACCATTTATTTGGGACGGGAAAACGGCCTAAGACATTTGTTTACATCAAGGTGACGCTTGTGGACAGGTTATATACTAAGGTGGGTACTTCAGCAACCGTTCTCAACCGAATTTCTCAAGAATATAAGTACGTTGATTTAGATTGTTTGTTATTTTGTCAACCGTACCAACAAATACTATAGTGGCGGCGCGTATGTGGCGGCCCTACAGCGAGCGCTTTTTAAATCTTTTATTTTTTAACGCGAACAAAGTTACGGGAACCAGCTAGTATATAAATAAACTAACACCGGTATCAGTAGATCTTATCTTTAGATCGATCGCATGTATTAGTTAAATTAATAACATAGTTAGCCACAATTACAAGTCGCTCACTTTTTGCCATTTACATGATCTCTAAAATGATTTATGTAACTTTTTTGCGTCGTTACAGCAAAAGGTTGTTATCTACTATCAGACTTTCCGCTTACCCCGTCGCTACTTTCAACATAAAAAATACTTTAAAAACTCAGTGGATCTGACCTTGTACACATAGTTTTATGCGAAAAGGCAAGCGACTGAGATTCTCACGTTTACATCCCCGGGGAGTGATACAAACAGCGATAGCTCAGAGCCATCCGGGATTTCAATCTGCGTAAGGGTCCGTGATGACATAGGTAAATAGTTTTTTTTAGTAATTTCCGACAACAACTATTTTCACGTCCCATTTGTTTGTATTTCAGAGGAGCTTAAAAATTATGGACTGTCTATGTATGACATGAAATATCACCCACGTCAATTCGAGGTAAAGGTCACATCTTGTTTGTGACTTTACTATTTCATAGGATCTAAAACACAATTTATTTGCATTTATTATTTATTTTATTAATTTATTTTATTGCTACTTACATTGAAGACTAGCTGTTGTTCTATAAATATTTTCTTTTTATAATATTAATATAGACATGTCAATAATTTTTCTTAATAAACTCAAAATCAGCGCAATATCATTCATTCATGTCTATCAATTTTCGTATACACCTTCGACAGTTAGATTTAGGTGGTAGCTGGCTTGTGTGGTGTGGTTGACGCATTTGTTTTCAACATAAATGCGAAATATTATAAAGAGTTTTCTATTTTTACTTGTCAATCACGCATGAGCTGTGTTGAATGGATTTGGATAAAACAACACACAAATGCTTTTAACCCCAGATAAAGCTCCTGTCATATTTCATAATTTAGTGTCATAAATATGTTGATGTCGCATTAGATACATGTAAATTCCAATTATAATTTAGTTCTCAATTATTGAACTAGATGGAGCTTTTCGTGTTTGTACATTGTTCTAGTTTCATTTCGGTGATTCAGTAATGAGTTCTTATAAAATATAGTAAATCTAAGTCTAACTAAAATTTACATTATTTTATTTTTATTAATTAAGGCTGAGTGGCACATACATTTATGGTTTTCAAAACCGGATCAACTACAAACTTATGTTTCTGTACATTTAAATTATTTCTTTATGAGCAAATTGGTTTACATTAGTTTTCTTTCGCCGTAAACAATAATTCAACTCCGAAAACGAAGACGCCTTGAAATGGTACAAGGTAAATTTTCTTTGTAATCAGTTGTAAAGTGGTGATTTTAAACAGCAAGCTGAGATGGTAAAAGTATCGAAAAAAGATTACATTTAAAAAATATCACCCCTGCGATCACTTCGCCTACTTGAATGGCAATTGGCTCCACGAAATCTGGCCTCTTGGGCGGTTGGTAATCAACTCGAGGAATGTTCGATTTTAGCGAGAACTCCTCTTTCTGTATAAAAAGATTCTTATCATAAAGTAGCTTGCTGTTAACGGTAACGAAGCAATTTGTTAGTTTTTATTTACAACTTTTTTTTGCAAGTAAAATGTACGAGTAACAATTATTATTATATTGACAAGAAAATTCATATATCCACTCATATTCATTGAAATTTAAAACTACGATTATCTCTGTTTTAACTTTTTTATTTATTTATTAAAGATGGGTTTGCTCTTGGACAGCATCCAGCCGTGTAGCGAAGATGAGGCCTATGATGGAACGAGCTCACCCAGAAAATGCCTATTCACTCGAACTTTGAAAAGATTTGGGTTATATGAGCAAGGAAAAACAGACGCCGTGGATCCTTACTACTAAAGATTTTGACCCCGTTTCTTCTTCTTATTCGCTACGCTCTTGCCAAATCTGTAGTAGCTCAATGCAGCTACATACACTGCTTCGGTAGATGCTGTACGCCTCGCAATCACTGTTCTCTATTCGACGTGAGTCTGGTGTAGTCGTATATAGTATAGGACCACCCACAGCAAATCTTCCCTGGTTGATCCCTTGCCTTGGTGAGCTGCCGTTTGATGTCGTACCCTCCACTTTACCCTGCACGACAACATACTCTATAAATGCATTTCCTCAGAGGTAATATAATTTTAATATGTAACCGCAAATTGACGCTGAAAGGTGTATAATCTTGTAGATTACCTACCTCTAGGTTTTCTACCTGTAGAATTAGTGGTTTGGTGAAACTTTATTATCATTGGTTGTGTTGGTATTATTTAAACTGCTCAGACACAAATCATAAATAATTATTTGATTTCGCTTAATATCTTAACGTAAAGACAGGGGGTTATTTTTCGTTTGACCAACGACGTACAAACTCCATACGAGTACATGTAATGAAGTCGGCATAGGTATGCTTGTGTGAATATCTTAAGAAAAGAATATTACCATTGGCCTTGTTGCGTTTTATCAATGTAAAAATACAATTTTCTACCTTAAAATAGCAAACACTCAAAAACAAACAATTTATTACCTGTTTATCAATTGGCCAAATTATTAACAATATCAAGTTTAAAATTGATTTGTTTTGTGTGCAATGAATCCAATTCCATTTAATTTGCACAGCGAAATTGAACAAATCAGAAAGTGGGTGCAATTTATAGAGTTGTTAATAAAACATTTTGCTGAATGGTCATTGGTTAATGTTGTTAACCCAGTATGGTGCGGTTTGAACTAAATCAAGTGAGTTAACTGCTCGGCCGCTACGCAAATCTCGGCAAGTGGCTGTCTTCATAATTTCATAATCGCAATGGCTGGCTTATCGTATAAATTGTGGGAGTTAAGTGAGGTTTCTCCCCTCAAAGCCTGACTATCGATTGGCCGCATTTTCTTACTTACTGTTATTAATTACATAAATTCTTATCTTCGCCTAAACGGCGGCGTGACAAAACTCGAAATTATTTGTCAATGAAAAGTCTCAGGTGATGTGAAGATGAAATTCAAGCGATACTTTGATCATAAATAATCTTTTGTAAATAATACTTGCTTTTATGCATTTCAAATGTAAAAAAAATGTAAATAATAAAAAAAAATATGTTTTTTTAAGTAATCAAAACAAACTACATATACATTATATTATAAAATAACATACATACCTTAAATATTATAAAACAAAGTCCTCCGCCGCGTCCGTCTGTCGGTCTGTCTGTTAGCGATAAACTTAAAAACTACTGCACCGATTTTCAGGCGGTTTTCTCCAATGGATAGAGGGATAATCAGGGAAGGTTTTTACGGAAAAAAATGCACCCCGGGCGAAGCCGGGAGAGGGACAGCTAGTTAAAACCAATAAAGCCCATTAAGCAAATAAAAACTTGTGAGTATGAAGTTTCTGCTTAAACGAAGAGACTCAATTTTCAATCAAAATAATATGATTTAGGATGAATTAAGAAGCAATTTACTTCAAACAGAGAATTATATAAAATACTAACGACCCGATCCCGGCTTCGCACGGAGTGGAAATATTCAAAATTTCTTTCTTACCGGATGCTTACGTTATGCTTTCTAGATTTGTTTTTTTGATACATAGTTTTGACAGCCAAAACTTCTAAGTCTAGAAAGCTTAACATAAGCATATTTAAACTCTTTGCGAAGCCGAAGGGTACTTATATTGTATTTAATATTTATCAACTCGGTCATAACATGATTTTTTATTTTATATGGAGATTAGGAATAATGGCAGGGAAAAATAGAGTCTTCAAGGCTTTAGAAGACATGAGATTATCGCGATGTGTGTAATATACAGGCCGATAGCTCGCTGAATTAAGGAGCCAAGTATACACTTATACACGAGATAATTGTAAAATTAATTATATAAAATAAAGAAATTTCTATTATATTATTAATACCTATAACATAATCAATAATGTTTACAATAAAAAATATGTTACATTTAATTATGATACTTTATCAATGTTCATTGGTTCATATTCTGTTTTGCAGCGAAGGGTTCAAGCTCCCGCCATTAATTAAATTTACATACAATGCCGGCCGTGATGTGCTCCGTGAGACAGATAATCGCGCAAATGACTTTTCGAACCCGAAGCTGGCGAATGGTTCATTCGTAATGGGTCGCGTTAAGCTGCAGTGAAACAGACATTTTTTATGTATTTAAATGCATATTTTGATACTGTCATTGTGAAATGGTAGGTATTTTTATTATATAAGCCCTTGCAATGTTTTTGTTTTCGTTCTATATTACACCATTTAAAATAGTGAAATGTATGTATGGTTCTGTTTTGTCTAGGATATAACACTATACATCACTAAATAGTGATGGAACAACTAAGATTTTGGAGTTAGGTGTTCTAAAAAAGGATTTATTTATAATCGTGGGTCGACAAAAATACAATTAAAAATTTAATGAACCTACAGCCAATTATAGATTTTAACTTTTCACATTAAACTTTTTTGAATTCTTAAAGATGAATAACATACATATGGATTTACAAATGTTAAATCAAAAGAACACATTCTAATAACATTTATAAGATAAATTCGTCTAGTATTATTGTGTTACGACACATTTTTAAGTTATTTTAAGCAAATAAGTTATTTATCCATGAAATATAACCATACCATACATAACAGATACTGCTAAAAGCGGGGCAAATAACATACACGAATACGTATTTTTAGAAATGTAAAGTAACTTTTCCACGGAAATACATTGTCTAAAAATAGGTCTGTGTACAAAAATTTTCCGCAGGAAATAGAGACAACGAGTACACAATATGTCTCTTTATGTGTACCGAACAAAACGGGTCTGTTTGAAATATTGTAACACACTTTGCACATGACCATCCGTCGGTGAACGAGAGTGGGTCGCATTCAAACTGTAAATGAAATGAAAACATTTCAGTTTCATTTTCATGCGTTTAATTAGTAAACCAGTCAGCGTCCGCTTTTAAAAAGGATGTACGGGAATACATTTCAGACTGATTTCTGATTCCATTTCGAAAGGAGATAATATTGGTGCTCGAACATTCATCATAAGCTTGGGTATTGGATAGAGGCTATGTTTCTTAGGCACGTATTTCGAAATACTATAAAAGTGTCAATAACTACTTAATTTAAAAATATTATTCACTAGCCAGTGCCCATGACTTCGTCCGCGTTGAAAAATGAAAAGTATTCTATATGTTAATCCAGGTAAAAAACTATCTGTGTGCCAAATTTCATCCAAATCCGTTAAGCCGTTTTTGCATTAAAAAGTAACAAACATCCATACATCTATCCTCACAAACTTTCGTATTTATAATATTACTTGTAGTAGAATGATCAGGTTTAGAAACGTAGGTATTTGTTACTAAATACCCGCCAGTCAAGTTGTAATTGGTAGTCTAATGGGTAATAACGGAGATATGACCTACTTGTTATACACACATATTATTATATAAAATTATATTACATTAGATATTATCTTATTAAAATATATTACATCATTTTATGTGATTTCTAAGGATTACCTACGTCTTAATTAAAATAATATATTTCTTATTTTATTTTTCTTATCTTTATTTAGATTTCACTGCTACCACGAGTTACTAGTAAATATTTAACCTTTGGCTGAGCAATATTCTACTCCAAAATTAATCATAACGTTCTCAATTCTTGTGGAACCCGTTAGTTAAATAAATGTCAAATAAATTATTTAACTGCAATATACTCGTTAATTTTATTTTTTGTAATGTATTTTATTAGGTGTATTAAAATGGGTTCGATTCCCTGCAGGGTCGACGTTGGAAATGAACTTTTCAAAGTTGGCTCTGGTCTTAAGTGGCAGGGCATACCGCCTTTCGAAACATGTAATAATAATTGTAGAGACAGCAGTTATTTTTAATTTCATATTCTATTATTCGCGAAAAATTACAAAAGAAAATGAGTGTATTGTTTATATAATCAAGTAAATAAAATTTAAATTTTAAATGTGTACCACTTGAGTCCTTCGAACCTTCTGCAAATTAATGACGAACTTATTTCACAGTAACGAAAAACTAGAAACACTTTTTCAATAACGAGTGGGCAATTAATTACCAATTCAAATAGTCTAGTATTAAAGCAAGTGATACAACATAGACAGGGCCAATAACTGGAGGGTGGATAACAATACAGCTTCAATTAGCGCTAGCGTTGATTCATTTTATTTATTCAAAGGGACAAAAAAAGAAGAAAATTTCCTCGAAAAATTCATTGAGTGGGGTCCTTGAGAGCTCCAATAATACCTCTCTGGCACTGCGTCCGCATAGAATGTGGTTAAATAATAGAACATTACGTCGTATCCTAATATTTTTTAATTAATTACTTTTTTGTATTATTTTTTTTTAATTTTGTTTTATTTTTGTATTAGAACTATGATTGTTTTTTTTATTAGTTATGTACATCTTTCTGTCCCTGTTGTGTAAATAGTGTGCATCTTGAAAGGCACAATCACTGTAGATATTTTCCATATAATTGATATAATCCTTTTTATGTTAGATTGTGTGCAGTTTGCAAAAAAGCCAAGCCATTATAATTATTATAGAAATAAAGATGTGTAATATTGATACGGTCACTATAAATGTTAATAGGTAATTAACAAGATAACAATTTATAACAAAATTGGCTTGGGTTTAGGTACAACTTTTGTAGTGGAAGAACTGCATTGCGAGACTTGGTATTTTTGTTGGTATTATAATATAAACGACAAGTTAGCTTTCAATCAATAGAAATGTATGTATATCACAGTTAAGGATGTCTACTGATATTGTAAATGTAAAATTTGGTGAAGATGCTTGTATTTGTATCAAAGTTTTCACACGGATATATCTTGTAATATTTAATAATCTGAAAATATAAATAGAAGCCACGAGCGGGTGCTTATTATTATAAAATTGATTTTTATTAAATAAAAAAGACAGAATATAATAATGCAATGAACTTTGTAACAATATGCATAAACATTATCAAGTTATCAAAGTGATAATTAGTTTTCCATTTCAACGGTCTCTTGGAAACAACTAAGTAACTTGCTGTTCTAGTTGGTGTTGTATGTTGGATGAAGTAAAATTTTGTTTGAAATGAAATCTGTTATTTTTCTGAAACAGATTCCACAAAAACACGGTGTACGAGTATATAGGAGCCAAATGGCCATTTGAACGAGCACTGTTGTTGGCTTGTTAGCCGCTCCTCTGTTTGTTGTTTTTACTTTGGCGAGGTCAAAAGATTCGCTAGACAGATTAACCTCCGGGAAGCTCAGTGTTTACTTGGCTTACATTAAAAGAAAATTAGGCGCAATTCTATTAAGTATTATTTTACTAATATTACGAGACAATTTTACGTCATAGACTTTACATTTGCAGTAGGTATATAAAGTAAAAGTTTAAAGGTATTAGGTACAATCAAGAATATTTGAATATACCTACCTATTATAACAATATCTTAATATATTAAAGGCGATGTATGTATTTATGTCCCCTATATACTCCAAAACCAATTCCTTCACCTATATTTTATAAAAAGTTACAAGCTACAATAACATAGGTTATGTTTTATAAAGTTACAGGAACGAAGTCGCGTGCAAAAGCTAGTATTAAATAAATATTGAATTTAATCTTATTATCGTCATATAAATAAAATAGGAAGATTTAAAATTACAAAGTGGCAAGAAAGTTTTATATCAGACATTGCGGTCGTCTATTTTATGTGTTTTTTTATAATCTTAGGTCTACTAAGGCAAGTCTCAGGTAGCGACAGAAGGTTCCGTCGGAGCGTCGGTCGGGCCACACGCCGCTCGTAAAGCATCGCTCATGCGGCACTAAATGTCAATGTACAAGAGCTCCGGACTCCGGACGCGCCTTTCCCATCCGTATAAGCTAAAATATAGATAGATACTGATACTTTCAGGTATATAGAAAATTTCACCTTAATCCCATTTATGCGGGGAAACGTTTTATCTTCGCTAGCCTGTTTCAAGGAGAATTTGTGTATAAATAATTTTATCTACTCATAATCATTGAAAACAAAGTCACTGTCGTATTTTAAAGTATTTTAAAGTACTTACTGTGGCAGAGAGGAACTCGTACATATGTATGTCTGGTGGCACACTATCTTTAGATCTTCGGAAACTCAAGGAAAGAAACTAATACGAGTATGCGCACTTACTTAACTGTTCTATTACGGCTTCCAAGCACAGTTCCGCTAATTTATTTTAAGTTATGTTAAGATCTAATTTATACAATAATTGATACGGAATAGGCAAGTTACTAAAATTTTTGTGTCAAAACCTTGATTTGACTTGTGAAAAGTATGAAAAAAGTTGGATAACAAAGAAACGAAAGGCCACACTATCTTGCATGCTTGAAAAAAAAGGTGCATAAAAAAGAAAAGGATTAATAAATAGTTCCGTAGGATCCACCTTTCCACATCAATTAATTATATTACAAATAAATCTAATATAAAAAACATCTAAGTCATAATTACCAATTCATGGAGTCATAACGCAAAAAATATAACATTTGAAGCTCTGACATCTCTTGCTCGTCTCTTACCAATCTACAAACCACGCTGTCCACCTGGTTGGTCCGTTAGTAATTTTTTCCTAACTGACAAACTATCTAGTTTTTCGATTAGTAATCAAGTTTATTACCAACTCACACACTATCTTCCACTATTCCTCTGTAGAGTGTAAAAAAAAATTCTATATGAAATTGTGGTTTATGCCTAGTTCGTACTACTGAGTTGTCTTATATTTATAAAAAAATCCCAATACGTCCTAGTTTGTATGTCCCGTTGGTCCCGAAATATTATATTTTCAACCGACGAAAACGAAAAAACGAAAAACGGAGGAGGTTCTCAATCACGCATAACTTTTTACAAAGTAGTCCGATTTTGATAATTCTTTTAAATAGTAGTCGACTATGTAAAAGAATTATCAAAATCGACCACCTTTTACTTCGACCACTCCGAAGGTGGTCCCATATAAATTTGGAAAAAAAATATCTTATCCTAAGGGTGGGATAAAAAAGTAATCAAAAATTAAGCATGTAGTAATTAGTAGATTATAGCCACAAAAAATTATAAAATAAAAACTTTTTAACAAAAAATTAAACCACCGATAAAACTGAAAAGCAAAAAGTAATAAACCTTTGTTTATTTAACCTTAATAACTAAGTTCTTAAACTAATGTACGAGTAAGTATACCTAAGTAATTTTGAGTTGGCGCCAAACAAGCAAATTAATTAATTACGTAAAGCGTGATGCCCGGCGGCGGCGCGGTCACATGCTGTCTTAAAATTACTTAGGGATACTTACATTAGTTTAATAACTTAGTTATTAAGGTTAAATAAAAAAGGTGTATTATTTTTTGCTTTTCAGTTTTTTCGGCGGTTTAATTTATTGTTAAAAAGTTTTTTCTGATATTAATTCCCGGTTTGTCCCGATCCATATGCCTACTTCGTCTCACATTTATTTTGTATAGGCAATATAACATTTTTAATTTTTGGTCTTTGTTTGTTTATTGTTTAGTTGCTATATACGTGTGTTATCGGTCGTCTCAATTTCTAGTTTGTAGTTTATCTGTGTATGCCTTAAAATTGACTTGTGTTACCTATATCTATTGTAAGTTTTTTGTTTGTGCTGTTGGTGTACGTTTTGGAATAAATATATAAAGAAATAATAACTTCATTATTTTGTAATAATATCTCATGATATTATTATTTTCGGGAAACATTGCATAAATTAGGAATAGTGGCTTGACAACACTAAAAATTTACAAACTTACCAACCAGGTTTTCGGTTAAGAAAAATTAATTGCAACCGACAAACCAGGTTGTCGGTTAGGAAAAAAAATTACTAATGAATCAACCAGGTGGACAGCGTGGTTTGTCGGTTGGTAATAGACGCTCTTGCTCAAGCACTGACAAAACAAAAGAGCACAGTAGACATTTCTTAGGTTTTTGGGGTATAGCCCAGGGACGGGCAACTGTAGGTAAATCGTAGATGACGTTACATTTATAAGATACATTTGATAGTTTACGCAGGGACATTTGTGTAATTTTTATTTCTATAATTATTCCATACAATAGAAATTGCAACATTTAAGAAAATATTTCATTTCTTTGTGTACTGTTAAATCCATTCAAATGCTTTAATTTATACAGTTTGAGCTTAATGAACATTTGTTTTCGTATAAATTTGAATATCCCTAGTATTATTTCAATTGTGAAATTATTACATTCAAAGTGAATTGTCATGTAGCCATTAAGGTACTGGGGCATAAATCGAACGTAGAAAGTCTAATGGAAAATCATTACTATTCTCAGAACGTTTTCCCCTCGACGTTGGACTATTTAATAATTTAAAGTCAATCATATGTATGCATTGAAGTCTACATAATTTTTTTTTCTGTATTGCACGATTTTCCATATTGATCGATATACACGTACTCACATTTAACGATGAGAAACCTTATGTTCGTAACCAATTTAAGATTTATTTAATTTAAAATTAATAAACGTTAGTAATCGAGAAGTTTTTTTAATTTGAATTCTTGTAATAAAAGGGTTTCTACCCAATGAAAAACTCGTTTGCAAAAATATTAGCCCAGATTCGCTTTCCATCTCCATCATCACGATAAAAAATATTCGCGAAACTAAATGCAGTGGAAAAAAACATTCC
Source organism: Synanthedon myopaeformis (assembly GCA_944738685.1). Classification (NCBI taxonomy): domain Eukaryota; kingdom Metazoa; phylum Arthropoda; class Insecta; order Lepidoptera; family Sesiidae; genus Synanthedon; species Synanthedon myopaeformis. Next base: position 8,263,257 of record OX122915.1, read on the forward strand.
AATATCACTGCAAAAATATCACAGTTGCGGCTATAATTGAAAACATGAAAATGATACCGGCAAAGAGTTTGAATGTCAGTAAAAATGGTGTTTTAATCCGTCCATCGATACCTGCCGGCGACAGCCGGATTACCGCCGTGTCTCACTGCCGGCTGACTCGATATTTTTTTTTTAATAAATACGTAGTTTTTCTCTGACGTCTGACTTCAGTTCTGTTCAATCATGGACTCTTGGAAACGCGAATCTAACTCGTCTTTTTGTGGATGCTCGATTTGTTTTTTTTTTTTTTAACTCACAGTTCCACTAAGTATACTTCCCAATGTAAAACGCATTTGTCTTCACAGGTAAGAAACTGGAGTACCGCCAACTACCTGTGGATGGTTGCGCTTCTAAGGTAATGTATTGCATTAGGAGAGCTGTGAGCCAGTAATTTGTGTAATAAATCTCAAATAAATCAATACAGGGAAATGCTTTTCTTTGTAAATGTTTATTTTATACGCAACAGTCAAAAAGACTTCCGTTTTCTCCGCGGCTCTTCCTCCTTCTGTCGTGCGTTTCCCCTTTATTAAATTTATTAGACCCGTGTTCTGTAAATAAGTGGAGCGAAAGGTAACGCTATTCGGCCGCCGCGCGTCGCGTCACTGGGAATCCCCGCCTCCCCGAGGTGGCCGGGCGAAATGTTAAGCCGATTCACATTATTGTTGGAGCCGTTTTGTGAACTCATACGGGAATGCCGAATGTTATTGAGATAAATTCTTTATAGCGACGTATAATTTCAGTGAAAATAAACAACTTTTATGGCGCGGTAAATAAAATTTCGAACGACTTCTTTTTGATATTTATGGCCAAAGTATTAGGTACCTAGAGCGGGTCGTGTTTGCGTGTGATAACATTTGTTACTTTCAATCAGAAAGTACTGAACACCAGAAATAGTTTTATATTAAGTACCATCGATACAACGGAGTCTTGTATTCAATTTTACGAGTTTGTTCGAATTAATAAATATGTCGGTCTTTTCCGACCCCAAATTTTACGACGGCACAATAAAACATGTCTCGGCATCCGAATTTATATGCGTACATAAAGTTTTATATCCGCGCGACTTGCACCGGCGGAGGTTTTCCTAATTGTTACCGGTCATGAACAAAGCAAAAGAGGCCACGGCTTTGAAGACATTTAAGCCAAGGTCTCATCGGGGAAATATCGCGCGGCTCCACACAATTACATTATGAACATAGCCCCTCCATTTCGGCTAAAACTAAATGTTAACCATTCTGTAAATCGCAATTATTAACCTAAGTATAAAACTATAAATAGAGTTAAAGAACAAATTTATAGTAACTTAATTTAATAGATAGGAATTTACTTTATTTACAACCTGTCAAATTCATTTTGAAAAAAGATGCAAATAGATTAATCTAATTCCGGGCAACACAAGAACAAGAATATTGTTGACTGCGTAGCGTTTGAGAAATTAGAATCTTAACCTTAAACAAAAATATTATTTATTAGAAAATCGAACCCAAATCTCTGTCAATATTATTCTTAATTACCACCTGATCAGAATGCAAATTATATGAGCAAGAATCTTTTGATAAACCTCGTAGGTGCTCTTTTTCAACTATAAGTTTTGATTTGTTATGAGTTTTCTGAACTATGGAAGCCACTATGGAAGCAAATTTAAAGATGTATTCATGTCGAAAGTATAATTATTCAACTATCTGACTTGCTTTGCATAAATTTTATATAAATAAAAATGTACAATGTTATGTACAAATTTTACTACATGTCATAAAAAAAAACACGATTTTAACAAATTAAATTTTATACATTAAGCAAACGTTAGTTATAATTGTTATTGTCCATGTAAAGATAATGAGAAAAACAACATGGTACGGTTCGTAGGATACTCTCTCTTCGTAAATACAAGTTGGTATAAAACGTCTTCTCTAATGACGTAATTTGTGCCCGTATAATTTGTCCATTACCGTTTTATGTCGACACGGTCCGAGTGTAAATATCTGTTTGTTTTTTACTGCAATTTACGTCCTTCGTACATGTTTAGGACTGTTCAATTTTTGTGGAAGAAATCGTAAAAGATTTCTTTAAAGTCTAACAGAGATTCCGCTTAAAAAAAGTTCATAATTCAATTGGACTAATTGAAAAATCATCAGTACCAAACAATTGAATGACTAGATTTATCAAAATTATTCAGTGACATAATTCATTCGTTAGTTAAAAGCACACAAACAATGACAAATTGACCAACAAATGAAATTGTCATAATTATAATACATCCATACATCCTACTAACATTAAATGTTATTATTATTAAATGCAAAAGTTATTGAGGATGGATGTATAGTTGTTTATGGAACTAGAGCTTTTGTTTCATATACGTATATAGAGTTATTTTAAATTACAGTTATGAAACAATAAATAATTGTTGGTAAGATAGAGAAGTTCAAACTATAAGCGCCCGGTTTCAAATTAACCTAATGGACCCAGATACCAGACCCTTTGAGAATTTGCTCGACGCAAGCTAAGGTATCCTACGCCGGCTACACGATGTAGGCTTCATAACGACAGCAATCCTCGGTCATTTTACTGTTTATAGTTACCTATGTTGGACCAAATTGTGTGAGAGCTTTTTAATGAACGCAGTTCTTTTTACTTTTGTCAGCTGTTTCATTGCCATCTATTGGAGTGGGTATTAAACCTTGTTATAATATATTATAGCAGAAACAAAACTCTTCTTCAAAAGGAAGCTTGGTTATTGATCCTGGATATATATAAAATTACCTTATGTTGTTATATTTCATACTAAATAAAGTCTATGTTTGAAAGAATTTTTAAAATCGGTACAGTAATTTATCAGTTTATTCATTACAAAGATATAAATCTTTAAAATATTAGTATAGATATAGATGACATGAAGAATTCAATTAAAGTCAAAAATATCTATATTAAGTACATCATCTAAATTTATAAATCATTACAAATATTGAATCTCATTTGTAAAACATTTCATACAGAAATTTCGCTAATAGCATTTCCCTAATTGCGTATGCAGCAATTATCCCGCAGACGTGTTCAAGCGAACAGTTATCAGTTGTAATGAGAGGCTCTGCTCGGAATTAGTAGTCTCAGGTGCTATACCATCTGACACTTTATAATTGACACAATGCATTACGCAAAGGCATGCACATGCAACAAGCATATTATACAAATGAGCTGTCTTTGTATAATATGAGGCTTATGGCCTTAAGTATTATATAAATACTTGAGGTGATGACTTTGCAAAAAAGCGTTATTTTCGTCGCTTATTTTGATTTTTTAGAGACAAATAAAGCAGTATTAATTAAGAGTATTCTTAGAGCATAATAGACTATATTTAAAAAAGTTTGAATCAAGTCTATTTTCAGAGAAAACAAAAGTAAATTACTGTCCAAAATAAACCTTTCTTGTAACGTATTAAGTCCACTCTGTTATATTAAGTAAATAGGAGATTTTACTTCTTTCTGTGCGTCATTTTAAATTTTGTTTACATATAATTATTACTCTTTTAACACACACACATATATATGTTGTTAATGCAAGAATAAGCAAAACCCCCTAACATCACGATGAAATTTGCGGCGCCAACAAGATACATTTCAAACAATCCTTAAGTGCTACGAACTCGTAGCATTACCGTAGCAACTTCGTAGCACTTAGATTTAAAAATAAATTTATATTTGCATTCACAGGGCTTAGTGCGAGTTTTACTAGATCAAACGCGTCGAACGTGTAAACGTCAATTTCTATGGGAAAAATGCAGACCTACAAGTTAACCACTAGGTGGCGCTGTTATAATCCACCATGCTAACCACCAGACTTAAAATCTTGAATATTATGTTTTCAAAACTTTAAGTCATAGTCATAGTCTTATGACAGACGCAGTCTACCATTAAATCACTATTAAATTATAAAATTAAGTAACCCGACCAGAATTCGAATTTCAATCTTACTAATCACTGCTTTTAAACAAACAAATTATTTTAAACAATAGCACAACAAAATAAGTAATTATCAAGTCAAGGTAATTTCATTTGTAAAAATCTATCACTCTTAAATGTACATGGCATTGTGAGTTTTTAGAAATTCATTAAAACGACAACACAATATGAATCACGGTCGTTGTCTAATATTATTTTGCTGCCGTAAAAGCGTTTTCCTAGAAAACCGTCTATGTGGGTTGCGCGCTGGATGGCGCCAGACATTGAGTCACATTCTCTCTAAGTGTCTAGAAGAAGACATTAAATTAATATGAATTTAACTAGTTGTACAGGAAAAGTTTATTGCTGCGAATTAAAGAGATAAAAACAAATGCATAAAAAGTTGAATTAATATACTCAAAACTTCTTTAAGACCTGATAAAATTGAGGTAAAAATTGAAGGTGTTTCTCGTTTTAAGCTTTTGCAAAAAACAGAACAGTCGTAGTCCACAACCGTTCATAAACTACGCAGTATATTTTAAGATTCGATCTGGTCTTCACTAATCATTCAGAGTATCTTTCGGAATTATCATGGGGTCAATATATTCCTCGCTTTGGTATAACGATTGAAACGCCCATGGCGACCGTCTGCTCGTTGGACAGATGACCTCAACCACTCACGCAGGTGGCAGTGGACGGATACAGAGGACGGAAGATTGAGAGTGATGATGTTTAATTAATAAGGCCTATGTCTAATAGAACAGAAGCTCTGACTTCTGATTTGTAATTGAAATCAAAAGTCAAGATGTTATGATGAGAAGCTGAAGACCGGATGGAATGGGACACGAGTATTGAAATATAACGACAGAGAAGATGTACTACAGTGGACGCTTATGGGCTGATAATGATGATGAAAAGTCAATAATTTCTAAAAATTTTCACGCTGACTTCACTTTCATTTAATTACCACAGGACTTTAAACTAGTAACTGCGCGCATGATATAGACAATTATGCGCTGAATTTACACACAAATTATAACGCTTTACAAAAAAAAAATCTCTATACAACTACAGACATACGAGTTGTATGTCAATATAGGTAGCTTTACCGTCGGTATAATGTTTCAACTTAATTTTGTATAGAAATATACATATTTGTTTAATAAATCTTATACTTACCAGTAGGTACATATATTTTGATCAAACATAATGTGTATTAAAATTGTAGGAAGCGCAAAGCCGGGTGAATCGCTAGAGGAGGATATAAAAATAAATATCAATGAAGTTTTTTTTTTCGAGCCGATGGCTGTTAGCCATCAATCTTTCTTTAAAGTCATATTGACATTTGACAACACTAAAACAGCGCGGAAAAAGGAAAAAAATCTTTTTATTCCCCTATTTCTTATCAGAGGCTTTTGCGAAGATTTTTGTAGATGTCATTTAGTGCTAATGCCTGTTGTGGGACGAGTCGCCTACGAATTGCCACATTTACTCAACAGTGTCGGTCTCGCGAACCAACCTTAAATCCTGTGTGCCGAATGAGCCAATGCATCTTAAGCAAGGGAATGCGACTTTAAATTGTTCACTGACGAAATGTTTCATGTAATGTGGGCGCGTTTAGTAATTTTGTTTTTTAACACAACAATTTGTTTTATTTTTTACATTATAAAGTTTCATCTCATTAATACTTATTTATGAAAGGTTGATTTATGATAGTCGTGTTATCACGCATGCAAGAGGTAATAGCTTACTTAGTATGCAGTATTTCAAGAAATGTTCCACATACTTTACAAGGCCAATATTTAAACTAGCCCAGTATTTATAGTTCTCATAATATTGCACAACATGAAACATTTTGTCGAGTCTGACATTTTTAAATGACTAATGTAATGAAAATGTAATGTAAAACGGTTCATTTTAATATTTAATTTTTGTTTTTAATTTGCACACCACTTGTTGGTTGAATATGTGGACATATGCATTAAAAATTATAACAAAAATTGTATATACATATTCAGCAAATAAACTTACATTAAAATTTCAGTTTTCACTTTTTGATAACACTCGTGTGATCTATTATTAATATGTCTATTATGGCCGTTATACTAGCAAAAAATGCAATTATATCGCTTATAATATGTACTTTTCACAAAAATAAGAAGTAGTATAAGTATTACTTATAATTTTTGTGTTCATACAAGTGCTGATGATATATAGAGCCCGTCACACACGTAGCTATAATATATATTAATATACCGTGCTATAATATATATTACGGTATACGTTGGTCACGTCATAGAAATATATATTATAGCTGCGTGTGTGGTCACTCCAATATTTGTATAGAAAATATATCGTAATATGCCTTGCTATAATTTATATTAATATATATTATAGCTACGTGTGTGACGGGCTTAAGTGCTGATGTAGATATAAATTCTCTCACATTAGAATTACGTTTAATAAGTTATATAGTGCTGCATCTAAAATGACCGTAGAAGGGTTTAAATTTTTAAAGAAAAAAAAAAAAAACATTTATTTACTTTACTAATTATGCAATAATAACACAACTTGTCGAACTTACAAAATTTAACAATTTATTATGAAACTAAAGAGGCGAATATTTGCCTAAGTTCTAAAGAGGCGAATACTAGTAATGACCTCATTTGTCGGTCTACAATCGAGTGTGCATGCTAGGAGTTTGCGCTCTCATTAAGGGAGCGCCAAGTGTCCCCAACTTGCTCACTTATATTGTATGCATGCAATGCAGGAATCAACGAACCCCCCGAAACGGATTTCTCTGTATATTTTATACAAAGACTCGAATTTTCGCTGCGTCTTTTGTCGATGCGTTGCTGGGGTGTGTAAAGATCAATAAATAATATTTTATGACAAATTTTATTTTAACAATCAGTGATTGGCTATCTGTTAGTTTGTACTGCTTTGTATCTGTACTGCTTTAAATCTTTAACAGATCATCTACTTTTCTTCTATCGTTTATGAATACTTTTAATTTTTATTGCGTAACTGATATATTTTAATTTTTAAACATAGATTTAAACAATAATTTAGTTTAAATTTACACTTGCCCGAACCAAACCAGATTTTTTTATCCCATTGCAGCGCCACCTATCGGGTCCAATTGAAACCGTCCAGAGATTCACTCAAACATATACAAATAATTTCATCAAAATCGATCCAGCCATCCAGCCAGAATTGTTGTCGCATCACTTGCCTTCATTTTGCCACTAACACTTGTGTATAGTATTGGTTATCATATTATTTTATTTAATATTATCTGCACATAGATAAAACACAAATATTGTACAGTAAACCAGTCTTTTATCGCCACTTGTAGTTCTAATAAACCGTATCTAATAAATAGTTCACTTGTAGTTCATAATAAATAATTAATAAACTTTCATTACTTTACAATTAAAATTAAACTTACAAAAACGTATCTAGAAATTCAAGGCTTTAATGACTTTTTTTTTTTAAATAAAGCGCATTGATACAAAATTATTAAAACTTTATGATTTATTCCCAATATTTTGTCTGGCGACTAACATTGCTAATTAGATTACACTCAGTTTATATAATAAATACTAACAATAACTATATTTATTCATTTATAAATTATTCATACATACTCGTATAGTAGCAGTATTTACGATAAATAATATTGAGCGCATATAATATCATATATTTTTCGGCACTAGAGAATACGTCATACTACAAACTCGTTGACTACACCCTAAAAATTCGTGCGACTACCTAAAATACCAGTATGAAAATTGTTTGTAAAACAATTTTTACTTTTTAACGAAACTTACCTGTTATTTTCCTTCAAATAGCTTGTCAAAGCTTTTAAATAAATTTATTGAGAGCCACAAAGTGAGTGCAGTGAATTTTACGATCGACATTTTATAGATGTGCCTGCGGGTTTTATTTACTTATATAGGCTTTTAATGGGGATACGTAACAGAAACATTGGTAGTGAGTACTGCTTTGCAATAAGAACAAGTTATGAATAACGTTTATGTTAAAGTTATGTTTCCAACTTTAATAAAAATATCAACCTAATTTAACTAACTATGTTTTAATACATATTATAATAAGAGGAAAGCTAAATAAACCATTTTCGCGAGCGTGAAGTAAAGCTTACTAGATGGGCTATATCTAAAACCATGTATTTTTAATATTTCTATCGTTTACTAATAGTGGAGGTAAATATTGCAAATGAAACAGCGCGAAATAAATCAGGTACGACTAAGAAGTCTGAGTGTAGTAGGTACTTCTCTTCAGATATTCAGAACAAAGTTATAAAGGAAAGCAAGCATCGTTGTAGCATTATCTATAAATCTGGTACTATTAAAAAGCTACTAAAAATATACTTATATAAAAAAATTGAAAAGGGGATCCGAAGTCTACGCCTTATGTATTATTAATGGTGGTAATATTACAACTCAGTAATAGAAAATATCATTCACAAATTTCTTTTTATAAGAATAAAAAAATCTGATTGTAATGTCTAATTCTATCAACGTGTCGATTATAAATGAATCAAACATTATCCAATGTAATAAAGGGAATTACGACTTTTAAATTTTAAAATAAAATTTGCTGTTTAATGGATAACCTGTTTCTGCAATTAATGTCTTTAAAATATCTTTGTTATTTTTATTTATTATTATTATTATTTTTATTCACTTCACCATACCTGAAATAATAAGTAGAATTTTGTTATAATTTATATATGCTTCTACATATTTAACCCTAGTATAATTGTAATGCGCCTGTAAATTTCCATAAAAAATTAATGAATAAAAATTAAGACGAATGACAATATAGTTGTCTTAGAACTAAGTTATATGTTTTCAATGGAGTTGCACGAGCGCCGTTCATTGTATTAGGCAAATATGGTTGTTTAAATGTTTGCTCGTGTACTATTGGGTAGCAAGTGCAAGGCAGCAGACGGCGTCGGCTGTTGGGCTCCCTGGCGCCGCTAACGGCCTCTAATTGTAGTGTATGCCACGTGTTATCGCGGACGGTTTCAGGGTGCACCGTTATTACACACGATAACCGTTTACCTGGCTACCAATTCAATTCACTAAGCCTACATGTGCGTTGCTGCTCGTGTCCACACAATTCGATTTTCCCAATTTCAGTATGACAAATAACGAAACTGATGAAAAACAAAGAATGCGTAGAATTATTTTTTTAGGCAAGTATTACGTAAATAGTTTTGAAAATAAAATCCTCTCACATTATTTTTGTATACACTAAAATAAACATTTTATCTAATAAATTATTATAGAAATTTAAATTTATTTTGAACTTTGGCATTTGAAACTTGTTAATTCTTCTGGGGTTAGACCATCACCACTGGACATATTCATTTTTTTTATATTTACCAAAACAGTACAAGAACATCAAGACCTAATGCTGAACCAGTTTCTGAACGGCTGTGAAACAATCTTCACAGCTTGGCCAACTCTAGTCGGCTATGGTCGGTCGACTCTAGTAGGCTATGGCTGGACCTACGAATAAATAATAGGCTGGACACACTAATAAAATGAAAATTTTATTCCTGTGAGTTAAATCGCATGTTCGAATTTCGAATCACGCTCGCATCAAGAATCGATTTTTCTGCGAGTTTTTAGGCACCAACAGTACCCTTTTCATGCTGGAAAGGTGAAAACGTTATTTACTTCCATCGAAAATAAATTATGAGTATGATTATCAATAAGCAATAAAATATTTATATACGATTCACTCTAGTTACTATTGAAGCTGAAGCTACTGGCTTTAAGTTTTTTGGATCTTGCTTATTATAGGAGTATGCAATTCCCCTTACAAAATTATCATCATCATCTCAGCCGTAGGACGTTCACTGCTGGACATAGATCTCCTCTATAATTTTTTAAAATACCTTGGAAAATACTTATAAAAAATAATAATGAGACAAGTAAATAAATGTATTTCATTCGGAAGTCTATAATAGGGACTGCCCCTGTCGTGCGTCTCTAGAATGTCAAATGAGTTAACCCCCCTCTGGTTTTTCCACTGCACTGCGGCATAGGGTTATTTGAAAGAACTTAACGTTGCCGTCATAATCGAATCAAATACATTTATTCGCAGAATATAGTAGGAACATTTTGTGATGACGTCGACAGCAATAGTCTCACATTTTCCGTCGTTCAGCGACTTGCAAATATAAAGCTAAGAGATAGTAGTTTATAGTGTAGCATTTTCCTATCAAATACTGCATAAATCCCAACTTAAATTTCTTTTTTATTTTGATTGTATGCATATTTTGTGATACTTTATTATATACAAGCTATAAGTAAGGTATGAGTTGCAGTTGCCTAAAAAATTTTTTTTTCAGGAACCTACAAACAATATTTTTATATATAGCTTTTCTTAACCATACCAAGGACACTGTTTTATATATATTTTTTTATAAAATGCTGTCTCAATTCTCTACGTAGGTATAGTTTGATATCTATGAAGAACCTACGAGTTCAATAAATTCAAATATTATAACACTGTAAATGATATAGTAATGTTATTTGATTTAGACAGAGTTATATATATAATGCTATTCTCCGCAACAGCATTATAAAAATCATAGATAACCATACCAATACTGTTGCTTTCCTGAAATAATTCCATTCAATTGTAAATTAAATTTGGTTTCCACAATAAGTTAAGACAAAATAACCGTCAAACATAGTAAGTAAAAGCTTTAAGTGAGGTCAACATATTGACACGTACAAGCATACAACGATATAATGTATCCGTACATGTGTACAAGTGGACGCCACGCTGGGGCCCACTTACAGCGGACACTGCACGCCACTGCGGACCTACTTCCAAGAACTCCATGTCGATGAACTGCAACACACAAAGAAAATTAATGTGGCGCCTTATCTAAACAAAAAGAATAGGTAATTGCAAGCTAATTACTCAGAAATAATTTGAATGTTCTCGTCAATTTTAGAGAGATTTTAAATTTTGTTTTTGGAAAATAATGGTTACGCCCAAATGCAATTTAAAAAATTCTTGTACCTCGCTTCCCGAAGTCTGTTCCTCTGGATATACGCTTAGATATTCTAAACTACGCAACTGATTTTAATGCGGTTTTCGCTAACGGAAAGAGCGTTAAACGAGGAAGCGTTAAGCGTTAAACGCGTTAAATTAAATGTAATTAAAACTATATTAAAGTTATCTTTTAGATTTGCATACCGCATAGCGATTGAATATGTGGACATATATGTATTAAAATTTACAACAATTTGTGTATAGTATAATATATTCAGCAAATAAATTATTTTAAAATTAAAATTTGAAAAAAAAAAAGAATTAAATAGACGATGAATATCTATTTACACTTCTAAAAGATGACAAGTAGCTGTGGGTCAAAATTATTTTACTTTTTAACGGAGTTTCTTTCGATATTCACAATATATGTAGTTGCACTCAAACATGGCGCCAGAATTCCGTTGCGAGCACTCCGCCACACCCACAAACAACACTAATAAATAATTTAAAACACAAACACGCCAGCGAAACAAGCTAGGCAAACTAAATAGACATAAACAATGATAAAGTATGTAGGTGAACGGAAAGTAATACGGTTGCAGCGCTGGAAAAGCTGAGGAGTATAATGCAAAGACAAATGTCTGTGAGACAGCATTAACATAATCCGAGAGTGGTGGGAAACAAAGGAAGTGACATGACAGAGGGAGAACTCCCTCGTTGTGGAGTACTGCGAACTGTTTGACGTATCCAAGACGTCAAGACGTACAGACACTAAACAAAACGTGTGAAGTGGCTTCTGAACTACATAGTCGTAATTATAAGAATAAAAAAAAAATGTGTGTCGTGTGTATGTTATATGTTGACTCCAAAACAGCTTAACTGATTTTAATGAAATATTCAGGCAATCTTCAGAATTAGCCCAGCTGTGATATTATGTAACGATCGGATAAACAGATATTTTTTTTGTAATATTATGTCATGTTTTCTATAAAAATTAATAAAAAAAATAGATTTTTCTGTTTAGAAAAAAAAAATGAACAATGTCTGTTAAAATATATGAGCAATAAAGACTGAATAAATGTGTTAACACTTAAGAAAAAGAGGCGCGAACGAAGTCGCGGGAAAAGTCTAGTAACAGAAACAATGCGGAAACAGAAACAAAACCATGACCAGTGATTAGAAAACAAAGTACAATTTTTATAATACATTTTTGGCAACATCAGGATAGTTAGTCTGATTACCCTTTTCTTGAAAGATAAAGATAAAAAGAGTTTAAGGGATATTGGCTCAAATATTCCTTCCAAACACAACAGCACATTTGCTATTATATCTACAGAGATATAATAGACTACAGAGTCTTAGAGGGTTGTCAGTGCCAGTATGATCGCTGAAGTGTCGTGCACCCTGTTCCTACAAAATTTTTATATGATTTTATTATAAAATAACTTAAATGTCTTTATGACTATTTTTGTGATAAATACGCATGTCTATAAAATTTTTAGCCGAAATAAGTAATAAAAGCTGCACTGTATTGAATTATTCATAAAATAGATATCTGCATAGAAAACAAATTAAAAACAAATATCGGTTGCGATACAGAGCTAAAGTCATAACGGGTATAACTAAAATAAAAATGCGTCAAACATAAAAAATACATTAGACAGTAGTGAATAAATCTAAAACAGATATTATTTGACTATTGTTTAGTTAGTTTAGTTTAAGAAGCATTATGAGAAGTTCTTAAGATTAGATTTTTAGTATCAAACTAAAAAAAATATCTATGGGATTTTTTTACGAATTCACTTTGAATAACAATAGCAAAGGAATTTAATTAATTACATGCATTATTTTTTGAATAATGAACTCATATTTACGTAAAATATGCACATATTTCACGTGACAAGGTCATATTTTTTACTAGCGACGTGCCTAGCCTTGGTTTCGCGCGTCAGCCATTGACTAATTGACTACTTAATTTACATTTATTGTTCAGGGTAATTGAAGTGGCTGAAAATAGGTTTTTACGACTTGATTACAAAACATCGGCTTTTCTATACTATTTATAGATTTAATTTAAAAGATTTAAGAATCTCTAATTTGGATTTTAATTTAGAAATACTGAGATAGTGGAAAAACCGATGAACCTTTGACAACTTCATTTATATCTGAGGCTTAATAAGTTTATAAGGAAGTTATATATTATAAGTATAAGAAATCAGGACTTAAATCAGCTGCAGGACATTAGGCACTGCTAGATATAACAAGGGCTCTCCCATAATTTTTCAATAGGACCATTTAGAAGCAGTCTGGTTCGCGGCCCTTATCAGGTAATCTGTGCACCTTGTGGAGAGTGACTGTGCTGCCTCACTTATATACTATCGAATGATATATCCTCGCTTCTTCATATATGGAATTAATTGGGCTCTAATTTCATTTATATCCCTAAAACCATGATCGAGCAAGAAATAGCCACATTATTGTTTTCGTTAAAAGTAAAAAAATATATTACTTTCTACTTTAGTGTGCAATTTCGTAAAAAGTATCATCTGTTCAATATTGTTCGGTAGTCTATTTTCTAATTCAACACAGGCCGAGTGTGTAGTAAACGTCGCAATGCATCAATCTTGATCAAAGGCCGCGAGGGATGGCCCTGCTCGCTCGTCAGACTCTGCACTGTACGTGAGTGGACATGAGCCACTGTTGTTCTACAATAAAAGGTAAGTATTGAACAAATCCAATGTGAATGTTCAAATTTTAAAATTACAACAGATTTGCCACTAGCAAGGATGCAAGATATTTTTAAATTCTTCGCATGTAACGAAAATATTTCTGCAATTGAAACTAGCTAATAAGAGATCTAATATCTACCATAATGAACTCCCTGAAAATCGGCCATAGAAAATCTTGCTTACGATGTCCAATCACCTTATTTTTCTAGTACCTACGGATAATAAAGACACAGAAAAATATTTAAAATTATATTTTAGTTTTACTTACGAAATAAAATTTAAGTTTCTATTTCATAAATATTAACTTACAATAACCTTTTCTTTAATTGTACAATTATAGTAAACTACACATAGCACCATTGTTATCTTTGAAAGACCTAAAGGTGTCTAAAGGTGGTCTAATAAATTTATTATTTTTTTAGCGTAGTGTAACTGAGAATCACTACCTCGACTAAACAAATGACGAGAAATATGACATCATTGTACAATTGTACAAATGATATTATCAGACTTTCTTTTGCCTCACTCAAAAACCATCGAAAGATATATCCTCACTTAATCATACTTAGAAGTAGTTGGGTTCTATAACTTTATCAAAATACTTTCAATATGAATAAGAAACTACCACTCATTACTGAAAAAGCATTTAATTAAGTTCCCATTATCCATTCAGAGCATCCGCATTCAACAAGTAGCGCTCAGTTTGAAAATCCCTAATACTTTTATATGGAGCCGGCCCGTACAAAGTAATGAGTCAGGATGAGAGAGATTACTTTTTGCGTTGGGGCGTCAAAGAGTGGCGATCTACTTACTGCTGAAGATTTTCTTTCCAGCACCGATCTGTGAATACCGCACCACAATGCTCGGTTCAAAAGAGCTTGATGAATTTCCATCGCTTTGTTTCCGCTCGCTCTGTCTCAACGAGGCATTGCTTTTTAATTTAGACCATTGCGCTTCCTCCTTATATTTTAGTGATAAATCTGGATATCCCTAACTGCTAATGTTGATAAATTGGTGAGCCGTTCTAATTCACTTTTCGTGTTACTAAACCTTTTAGACAAAATGAAATAGCAAAATCGTTTTTAGATTGCTTAAATCCTAACAAATCGTGCCTTTTTAAAAATAACCAAAAAACGTCAAATGGATATCTATATTACTCTTCTTCTTCAATAACTCTAATAGGTAGACTGATTTTAATTCTTTTCTCACATATGGAAAGAGGGACTAACGGGAAAGGTTAGTATAATTATTGTATCCTGGATGAAGCCGGGAGCGGGTCGTTAGTTATCTATACATAAAGTCGTGTTAGTTACACCAGTTTATAACTCGAAAACGGCTCTACTGATTTTTATGTTTTTTGATTTGTTGAATTTGTCTCCGCCTCGAATAGAAAAATAACTATAAAAACATCTAAAATATTCACGAAAAAAATTGTGACTTAAATACATTTTGTATGGTTTTTAATCTGATACGGTACGAAGTTTGCTGGGTCAACTAGTATTATGTATATAAAACCAAATATATAATCTTTGAAAAAAGAGAAAAAAAAAAGAAATTCATTTACTACTTGTGCCAGAAGTTGCATTTATATTATACACAACTAAATTTGATATTAATCATTTGAAAGTGAAATTGTAGATCTCAAAAAAAAAGTATTTAAAAATTAGTAATTTTAATTATATCTACATTTCTATAATTATTGTTTACACAAGTACCTACTTTATGCACACAATTATATAGAATGCTGCTGTGTATGTATATACAGAACCGCAGCCGATATCAGTATAGCTCCACAATTGACAGGTGTGTTTAACTGCCGCAGGGATTCTCATTTACTAAATAAAAGATTACCTTTATTTGGTTTCAGCAGACTCTGTAAACTTTTTCTTATTCTTTCGATGAACAATTTCTTTGCAGTAACGAATAGTTTAGATAATAAATTTCTCGTCACTATACTAAATTACTAAAGTAGTCCGAACAAGCCCCTAGATGATGAATAAAGGAAAATCAAAACAATTTTCACTGACATTAAATATTTAAAAAATAAAATTAGCTGCAATTATATAAAATTGTACTTCTTATTCTATAACATATCAATGTAAATTTTTTTAACAAACCAACAAATAGGCAAACCATTTAATTACATGTACTTACAGATAAAAGTTATATTAAGGTAATGGTCTCTACAATTACTATTTTTTTTTTTTTTTGACAATACAATGACTATTAGGAATGCTTACATGCGCATGCGCATTTAACGGCCAAGTCGCGGCGGCCAGTAGTAACAGTTTCTAATTCTATGGCGGTGGCCAATAAAGATCTTGCCAATATAGCTTAGTCGGTCAATGAGGGAGAAGTTAGTCGAGACGATGAGGCTAATGAGGCTTGGCCGCGGCGACCTGGCCTCTAAGTGCACATGTACGCTATAAGATATTAAATTACAATTAATTAATTACAAATAAATTGCAATGTCAGAAACTTTATTAAAAGATTATTTTAATAGATTAGAAATAAACTAAGTATGAAGTTAAAAAATGGCACACCTAGTTAAATTGATTTCTTAGTTGGTGTTTTCATTTTTGTCACACAATCGATACAATAGGTTTTTTTTTTTTTTTTTTTTTTTTTTTTTTTTTTTTTTTTTTTTTTTTTTTTTTTAATTTAATTGATAGATCTGCATTCTTCTATACCTACACTGCAAACACCACAACGACACAATAAATGAATAGAAACAGCGGCTATATGCAGGTGTCGCCTGCGTCGACGAGTCCATCAATCTTGATCACAGAGCTCGTTCCCACGAGTGTGGCGCGGTGTGATCGAACCAAACGTTATGCTCACCAGAAATAAATTGACATGCGTTTACATTTTCAAAATACATTTACCTGTAATCTTTTAGAATAAACTAGCGGCCTGTTCCCGACTTCGCAGGGATGCAAATTATTTACCAAAACCTTCCTCGAGAACCACTCTATTCATTGGTGAAAACAGCATGAAAATCGGTGCAGTAGTTTTTGAGTTTATCTCGAACAGACAGTCAGACAGACAGACGCGGCGGAGGACTTTGTTTTATAATATCCGTACTAATATTATAAATGCGAAAGTATGTTTAGATGTATGGATGTTTGTAACTCTTTCACACAAAAACTGCTGAACCGATCACCATGAAATTGCATACACGTTGTCTGGGACACCAGGAAGGACATAGGGTACCTTTCATCTTTCAACGCGGACGAAGTTGCGGGCACCAGCTAGTGTAGTTATATGTTTATAAAGAACTAGCGACCCGCTCCCGGTTGCAATTTTTTGTCTATGCCAATAATAGAAAATAGAAATTAGTAAAAAAATACCTTTTTTTTAAATAATCGAAAGCAGGCCGATGCATCATGTCTTCGTTTACATCATAGACATAAGTCTCATAAGTAAGTTGTTCAGTTAGTACAGTCAACTTAATAGTAAAATCAAAATATCGGCAGAAATATTGCGCTCATGTGCAAGCGTGTGGTGGAGTGTGCGCGGTTATTGGTAAACGTTGAAGCCACATCAAAACGGCCTGGCCATTGTTAATTATTATAATAATTTATTGATATACACTAATCAGCAGTTTAAATCCTGACCGGGCGCACTTTAGAAATTTTTTCGATTTTATATGGACTAGCTGTGCCAGTTTTAACCGGTTTTCTATTTAAAAGAAATCGGAATCGCAACAGTCATAATTCCTTGGCTAGGGTTGTAGCATGATATCACTCCTTTTAAGAAGGAGATAACATATAATCTTCTCGAATAATTGGTCTATTAAAAACATTTTCCTAATTCGTTTTCCAGTTCCAGAGATAATAAAAAATAATGCACATATAAAAAATAACTTTTTCAGTCGTATTTTAGAAGATTTTCGTTGTGCTAAGGATGGATTACAGTCATACTTACATAAAAAAAGGCCTGTACCTGGACAAGGACATAGAAGTAATACAACGTTATATAATATGTATGTATGTACTATGGGAAGCAAAAAAGTAATAGTTTTCTTCAGCACACCCAGCTCAAGAGAAACTTTAGAGGGCGTTTCCATAGTTGCGACTTCGATACTAATCTTTCCCTGGGACCCTTGAGTCAGAAGGCTTAACACCTAACTACTCGATCAACACTGAACTTTTGCTAACACGCTATCAGCGAATACACTATCAAAATTTAGTCATTTTGAAAAAATATGTTGTTAAGAATATTTTTCTATGAACTCAGTGGTATCATATCGCTTGAATTTGGTAATAATTATGAACTGAATTAAAGTAAATTAAGCTGGTATTAACTGCAGTAGGTATTAATGCAGCTGCAGTAGGACAGCAGCAATACTGCTGTCTTATTGCTGAAATGATGATGATGAAGCTGTTATTGTAGTACAAATGGAGCCAACTGTGAGAAAACAATATTATACGAGTATTGTTATAGTTTTTCATAGCATACGCTCAATAGAAAAGTAAAAATATTTAAAATAACGCATTGAATTCAGCTTGAATGAACAAATAGACATGGAAGCCGATAAAAGTATCTTTTGTACGTGCATTGTATACTAGCTTTTTTTTTAGTTTTCCAAAATATATTTTTAACCCCTGACGAGCCTCGCAAAAACGGGGTGTTATAAGTTTGACGTGTGTGTCTGTGTATGTGGATATGGACCGATTTGGATCCCGCTTTTTTTTTGTTTGTAAGCTGACGTGATAGGGGGGATCGTTCATTGTAAATATGGAACTCTTTTAACTTAGTTTTAAAAATAAACTAATATCTTGCGAAGGAATCACTGAAGTTTACAAGAAACTTTCTTGGGTACAATCATTTTGAAATTCTGTCTGAGATGTATACTATTAAAATGGTCTCTATAAATAGAAGCGCAAGAAAATAATGTAATTCCTTGGGTGAGAGAAGTGGAATAATAAGTTTTTTTCAAATAAGAGAGCAAATAAAAGCGTTAATGCGGCTGCATCGAGATTTTCCAACTGGGAAAAATTGCTCTTTTATGTAAGGGCGCTGTAAAGAAGGTTTTAATGAAAATTCTACGCTGTCCCAGAAAGACAAAAGTTTCGCCTACTTTCGCGATTGCATAAACCAAGTTTTCATGTCTTAATTCATCGGGACGGACAATTCCTTCTAATAAAAGTATCACCTTTGGAATGTAACAAGATTTTTTAGTTTCTTACATTTACTCTATTCTTTTTGGGGTATGATTTTTTATGAGGACTTATAACGTATAGTCAGACATAGTCAGCAGAGACGATTACACTCGTAGTACATAACAATACACGTGTTAAAGAAATGTTTTTATTTCCTAAAACAAAATTGAATAGAACTATAGCTAATATACAATGTTGCTCAATTAATATATACTCAATGTATTTGTAAATTATAGCCAGTGATATTAACTGACTATAAAATGTTTTACGTCATCTTGTTATTGACGTTATAAATTTTTCAAAATAACGAGCATCGTGAGAAATTAATACAGATATTAAAGGATTTCGAAAAAATGCTTGATATTTTTATATATGAAAACGTTCAGAAATAAAGAGCAATATATGGTGCAGTTCAATATGAAATTCGCAGATAATACGTGACGACATTGACAAGGGTTGACTGCTGTGCGATGAACTATAAAAATATCAGGCCACCTCTCGCTGCGTCGCATTTATGTACGTGTAGTTTTCCCATTCATTGTCACATGATCTCGTAGTTTAAATCTTTTCTATGTTATACATAGGCCGCTCAGAATAAACGTGCTTTCTTGTTACATTCTGAAAACGAAAATTAGTAATCACTTTTTTAATTTTTCCTGCAATATAAAAAGAAACAAAAACTACCTTTCAAGTAGTGAAAACCACATTGAACAATAAAACAAAAAGAAAATAAATTTTCATAAGAATTAATGTTGTATACTAAAAACAATAGCAATATAATACCAATATAGCTTTTATATTTGTACGGGTACGTACACAAAATGTGTGTTTGATTGTTACATTTAAATAATTTGTTTGAATGTCAAAATTACAAACCCCTTCGTTCGTGTCCTAAACAAACATTGCACTTTTGTTAGCGAGCTTTTTGTTAAATAAACCATTTTGTATGCTTAAACCATTTGAATATCTTAACTTAAATATCATTATATGGTTTCGGCTGTATTTATTAAAGTAATTTTATATCGAGAATTCATAGTAAACTGCAAGTAAACAGAAAGATAACGACACACAGTGAAGGAGGCTGAATATTAAATGATCACAATTTGAGCTATTCGTAAATTTGCCAGGCATCTATGTAAAAATCACGTGTGCCTGACCGGTGGATGATTTATTGCAGACCGTAGACGGTTAAGTAGACTTTTATAGACCAGAGCAACACTAAGAGTTAGCAGAGAACCATGCTTGATAGAAAAGAATAGGTTAAAAGATAATATGCAATACTAGGATAGACAAATAGCCGAGTCCCGGCAACTTTGGAAATGAACTTTTCAAAGTTGACTCTGGTCTGGATCACTGGATCAGGAAAGTATTGGTAGAGCACACTGCGTGTCGCAGTAATTTGGACAGTCGTCTGGCGGCAGTATCCACCCCCTTACAGAAGACCACCGTGAATTAAAAGCATATATGCTGTTGTGTTTCGATGATTTAGTAAGAGAACCCATTTCCCTATTCCTTAAATTCCCAATCACTTATCCTTATTCCTGTAGTGGGCAGCACACTTGCACTATACGTTGCTTGTGTTATAGGCGACGGTAGCCACCTACCATCACGTGGACCATCAGCTTGTCCGCCGGCCTTGATATAAAAAAATTAAAAAAGGTTGTAGCGCACTTACTTTCAAGTAGACCATTGACTTACCGGCGACCTTTTATCATAAAAAATATTTACGTAATATGTGAAATAATATTAATTAGAGACTTATCAATAAAATTTCTTAATTTTAGGAATCTTTTTAAAAATATGACCAAGTATCCAAGCACGGTGTCAAACCTGACTTCTTGCATATTGCTCTTAGTATCGCATAGAGTACGTTAACCCTCGTCAAAGTCTCGCCTCATTGACCCTTCCCCACTATCAACTGAGAAGCAATTTATTTTATATGAATCTTCCATTTTGCCTCACTTGATGTTGTCAAGAAGCAACCTTCGGTTGTTTTGTGAGAAAAATCGGAGGAAACTATCACTTTCCTTGAATATTTTACGCCTACGGTATTACATAATAATCAGACATAAATTATAGGAATTTCAAATTACAGTAACTTTGGTTTTTCGCTACAATTTAGTTTTAAAATCTTTCTACGTGAGCACGTCTTTAAATTTGCTTCTATAGTGGGAGGCTATTCAGAAGCATCCAATATTTAATTATACCATTCGATAGATAATAAAGGATCAAAAAAATTTTTGGTATATAAGTATGGTATATTTGAATTTGTTGTATATATACATATAAATAAATAATAAGCTCAATATTTCTTATATTACTCGTATCGTAACGTATTCACGTAAAACACACGGCCGTGTCCACAACCCATTTTTTTAATATTTTTGATATCGATTGAGTTTCATTAAAAAAAAAAAAATACGCTGATTACATTTTATAATAACGGTTACCTTCATTATTTATATTGGTATTGCTATTATTTATAACATAATAGCAATAAATTAATTTTCGTGAAAAATTAGGCTTTATTTTGTCATATTTAAAATTAACTATAAGATCATTAAATATTAATCATAAGATTAATATTGCATAAAGATATCATAAAGTTGAAAGCATTTGTTTTCGAAGTTGACCTTATTCCTGAAGAGATAAAATTATAAAAGTCTTATCCACAGCACCGCATAGAGCCGCAGTAGTCGTTTCGACAAATTGAGGCCACGAACGATACCGTATTATCTGTTTTACCGATTTTTTTTTACAGATTTATACAACGTACTTATTTAAAAGTCCCTCATGATTGCTCATTCAAATTAAAATAATTTATTCCTTTTTGATTTGTGATTAATAAAAATTGTTGTTCTTACTTCTTGTTCGTAAGTTTTACATTGTGTAAAAATAAAGTCGGTGCCCTGTAAAAGCGTAAAATATACTAATCCATAAAAGCCATTCTTAAATAATATCTAATAATAATAAGTTGGAAGGGGAGACGAGTTAAAATGAAATAATTAATTAATAAAATAGTCGTTGTAGGTCCATTTGAGATTCACATATTTTTTCTTACAACGTTTTGTTAACTTTGTAAATACCATATAATTCTCCGATTTCCATTCGCTCTTGTTTTCCCTTATACAACAAACAACACTAGACAAACAAAACAGTCGTAAATCAAATTTTAGTTTAGCTCTTCTTAAATTATAATATGAATAGCTACCTAACTTGATGATATGGTTAACGGTACCTACTTAACCTAAGCCCATTCTTCTTTAAAAGATTTATTTTTATTTTCTGGAAAAGACTTATTAATTTTAACACGACATTAACTACATTTTGTAAGCGTAGCAGTACTTACATTCCTTTTGAATCCACCGAAAAACTGCAAATGTTTTTTTTTGTAATTCTGACGATTTGAAAAACTGACCATCTGAAAATCTGACATTTTGATAATCTGAACTTTTGAAAGTAAATTGTTTTTTGCCTTAAGGACTAACTACACAGGCACACTAACATTCATTCTTCTCATAAAAATACCTAAAAACAACCGAACTGTTACTTTGATCATAAGTCCTTTGTTGAAAATTGTAATGTACATTACTGGACCTCACGATACAGGCTTCCTTAGTGTGGGGACCCGGGTTTATTTGAATATTATTCTAATTTGAATGTAAAAGTCGGCTGGCAGACTTACTTAATGTTGCTAACATGCTAACACCTAAAAAGGTATATTGCTTTCCTCCCTTCCTTGTAATATAGCATAGTAATTTTAGCTTTCATAATTAATAAAAATTAATAAGAGGCATTTAATTAATAATATTAAATTATAATATTAAACAAATTAATTTCATAAATAATTAGGTACTACCAAAAACATTCGATAATTGGATATTGTAAATATTGTAACAACAATTTGTAACAATTTTATTGCAACGTCATGTAATAAAATCATAGCTACAGCCGTTATCGTCGCCCTGCGGAAGATTGTTTTAGTTGGAACCATGCCATAACTACGTAAGGAAGTACAAAGTATAAATACATTTTGCATGCCACTTAACAGTCTGTACAATATATCACGGACCGAGACATTTAAGAATTATCGCATATGCCAGTTTTATGTTCGGCCAAAATGTAGAAAGAAATGCACTTTAAAAGTCCATGTTTAAATGTATTGGCAATAAAACCACAATTAAAAACGGTCGCCGGTTGGATTCGTTTTTGAAATCTACTTGTCTTGTTTAGCAACATATCGTTCAGCTAGTTAATAAATTAGTATTTTCCAGCTTACATAAACTTTTCACAAACTTAGCTTACATAAGCTACGTAAACTTTATAGAAAAAGTAAGTGTTTGCGTAACAGCACTAGAAACATTTTGGATAAATTATACGCTAACTCGTATAACACATGTGTCTCTTAAAACACGTTTCTTGTGAACTCTTTGTTACACTCACACTAAAGGCGAAGAGCCAGATCTAATATGTAGGAAGGGCCTTTCACTTTGTTATTTACAGACTTTTTTATGTTAAGGTCGGCAGACTGGCTGACGATCTACTACCGTCGCCTATAACACAAGCAACGCCACAAGTGCTGCAAGTGGGAAAGGAATTAGGAAGTGTAATTTCACGGTGGTCTTCGGTCACAAAGCAAGACGGCCACGCGAGTACTCGGCGCCTAAAGAAGTTTACACTTCAAAAATAAAAAAATAAAAATCCATTGTAGTAAAGTAACATTTTAAAAGGAAAAAATCGATTGGTTAATTCGGGACCCGCGTTAGTTTCATTGTTAGGTTTTCGCCGATTGAAGCTCGATCCGTACCGAGGTGCACGTGAGCTAGATGCACAAACTGAATGTGCTTCTAGTTTGAATTCCAAAACCGTATCGCCTCTATCAGCTATTAATGGACATTTAAGCCGAAATGATCTTAGAACTGTCTAATGTCTAGTCTAAATCGGTAATACTCAATCTGCTACGAACATTAGATTGCATGTTCGAGTTTTTCATGTGTGTTAACATAGTAATAATACGGTGATGGTACATTTTGCAGGCTTCTGTTATTATATAAATTTATTCTTATGTTTATAGTCTTCACTAATAAAGACTTTGTATGTAGGCTTTGTATGTAATAGATGAACTCAAAAACTACTTAAATTATTTTAATAATTATTAAATTTCACCTATGGGAAGTATCAGCGAGTAAAATGGGCTGTATTTTATTTTCATAAAAATATGTGATTCCTACAAAAATTACGATAATGTAATATAACACAAGATATCAAGAAATGGCCTGTAATTTGGCTTATGCTGCGAAAACTATTGATACTACATGTTTATAGCTTACACACAAAAAAAATTCGTGACTTTTTATGTTTTACTGTTATAATTAAATGACGATTCACCTTTTTAATTACTCAAACAAAACATATTAATCCTTATTCAACGAAAAAGCTAAGGTTGATTAGTACCCGGTGGAATGGGGTTACTTTGATTAATTTTGAAATTAAAATAGCTCTACTTCTTTAAATATTGGCGAAAAAAAATAATTAAAAAAACCATAACATCAACTTCTGTTTGTCTTTCTATCGTCTAAATATGGTTTTAATATATTCAAAAATAAGCTCAAAAAATTAAACAAAAAGCGTTATCAAAGTTAAACTGCGATCGGGGTTACTTTTTTTTTAACGAAAATCTATAATAATTCCCATTAGGTTATTATTATGGTACATTACAATGGTACAGTAAACAAAATTATTATGGTGTATACCGAAAAAATACTTGACACAGTGGATTTCATCAAAATAATGTGTTTGTAACAACCAAATTGGTACATTGAAAGTTATTCAGGCTTACAAAATCAGTGAAAATAATACTTACACATTTGTCGATTTTTTCATCATACTGACACATTCTTAGACGCTGCGTTCGAGCAAAGACAGAGAATGATAATCAGTGATGCTAACCGTAGAAAAAAAAACTTGGAGCTGCGTTCAGAAAAACAAAATAAAGTATTTATCAAAGTAACCCCGTTCCACGGTACATGTAATTCTTGTTTATATTATTCCAATCATACTTTCCGTTTAGAAGTTACGACTGGTATGAAAATTCTAAAATTTAAAAAAGGCACGGTGTGAACATAGTGCCGTATGCTTAGTCTATTAATTACCTTCATATTATTTTTATAATACATACTCGTATATCATATTTTATAGTAGTTTGAAAAATTAAGATTACCAAGTTTATTGAAATATAAAAGTTTTGGCGACCTGGCCTGAATCCTTATTGATTAATATGCTGAAGGACAACTCTTCATAACTGTCACAAATAAACTTGGCACCTTCGAGGAATGCGCTTTCCTTACACAAACACGTGCGCATTTGATATGACGTCACAGAGCGTAAGACTTTAGCATCGTAAGCTAGAAAGCTTACGTTAATTAAATCACAGAACTAAAAATATCTTAATAGATAATATTTTTTCGAAATAGAAGAAAGTATATTCTTTATGGAGGTATATAGAGGATTGAGCCCAAGGTTGTATAATTGTTTGGTTTTTTGCTTAGAACTTCTGACTTGACTGACGAGTGAATTATCTGTGAACAAATGATAAAAATAAACACATCAATCTCTTGCGTTGTTTGACATAAACAAGCAGAAAAATAGGCTTTAACTTCTGAAAAAGTAAAAAATAACAACGGCTTTTAATTATAACGTATGTAAGTGAACCTGGAGAGGCGGCAGTTTTAAGCGCTGCTTGTTAAGATTTCTGCTCGAAACGTGATTTAAAAGCGTGAATAGTTCGGTGAGAAGTTTTTGGAGTGCATATCTGCAGGTAGTTGCAGTGAAGAGGTTGAGTAGAAGTAGTTGTCAGTGTGCGGCGTCGGAGGCGTGCCCCGGCGGGCCAATGGCGCGGCCCACCCGCCCGCTGCCTCCGCCCGTGCCGCCGCCAGCTCAGCTCGCCAGTAGGTTTGTGTCCTTTTGGCTGACCGCATGACTCCGTATCTCGCTTCGTCGCTGTACTTGTAATCTGTGTAGCCGAGAACGTGCAACACGCGCTTCACCTTCTCCCCAAGGCAGACAACGCTAGCTTCCGCCTAAAACGCTTCAACACACTCGGTCACTAAACACGAACTACTTTGTGAACTGTCGAGGAAAGTTCGGAAACTTTAACACTACAAGTGGGGGAGTTGTGAAGTGTGGAGACGAGAGCAGGTGCGTGCGACGCGCGGCTACAGCGCCAGGTACTGAGGGCATGCGGACCGCGGCACGCGGGCGAGACGGCGCGGGTGGACGATACAACTCGCCCGGGCCCACCCGCTCAGGTGACCGGTGTCACGCACTCACGTGACGCGGCCCGCTACGCGCTATCATGCCGATTACTCATCTCCCATTATGTCATACCCATTAGAATATAAAATGAAATTTTCACAGTTTTACCAAGAGTTCCACTAACTTCTTATGATAAAACTTTGTTCAACTAAGTTAAGTATGTAAGTATGTTTGTAACCAAATTGACCATGGCGAGTTCATAACTCGCGAAAAAAGCTAACAAAAAAACGGTTCAAATAAATTGGAATTTTTTGCAGTTTTCTTGATAAATGTATAAAAAGCGTCAATATCTCGAAAACTGCGACTTTTACTGCCTTATTAGACTGATTTTGATGTTTTGATTGATGATAATCACGCCAAATAATTTGTTAAACATTGTACATCAGACCATAAAAACCATATATGTATTATATATCATATGAAACCGCGTACGGAAAGTTTTGTAGTTCCTATATGGCGACAAATTAAAATTTGATATCATATGTTTAAAAAAAAGCAAGGGAAGGGTAAAAAGTGAGGGTCGCTACGAAGTATACATATTCAATGTGATCGCTGCTACGACGCACAGCTACGCCACCGTTACGAAAGGTCTACGAAAATCCAATCGAGTTAAAACGGAGGAGAAAAATAAAAGGGTAAGCTTATAAGTTTACCCAAAATAAACATAACAATTGCCGCTTCATCGCCCCTCAACGCGGCAGACAAATTAAAGAACATTTTTCTCGACGAGCTCTCACTTCCACTTAAAGGATCCGCTTGCTCCATAAAACTTAACTACACGCCGTAACCGCGACTAATTATTAGGGTGGGTTTACATAACGTATTTATGAGTACGAGATTTAACGGCAACTCTCCGCTCTCGGGCGGTCTGTTATCGTGCTATTAAAAAGTTGTCCTCCGAGGACCCGTTAATAATGCAATGTGAAGCGACGACTCGCAATTTCATACCCGTACACGCAAAACGTTTGCGACCCGTGTGCGCTTGGCACTTCAACAAATTCAACAATTAATATTTTTATTGCACATTGTCGCTTCTGGATGTGTTATGAAACTGACTAAGACTAAACTAGACGTTCTTTTACTTTTAATTACAAAGTAAAGTAAAAGTAAATATTCATCTCAATTACTTTGTCTACTAATTTTAGTTGTAGTGGAGTCCCAAAAATATTAGCATTTGTATAATTGTGATGAGTTACGAAGTCATTTTATAATTGCAGAAGAAGAATACGAGTATATAATACAAAATACATAGTCACCATATGGATATATTTATTTTACACACAACATGGTGAATACAGTGTTAACATACTCTGTTTATAACATTTACTAAATGACAATCAAAGTTAACAAGTAATTAAATTCTAAACACATTCCAATGTCATCGATTTGACGCTCCAGACAAAACTAATGGGTTAAAGTCCAATATTGAAGCAACAACTTGTCCTGGGATGCCGAAGGAAACTTCAATACTACAATATAGGGCGGAATATTATTAACTTTATCATATTAAAGACACCCATATCACGGTACAGTAGGTAAACTCTTAAATTACAAATCAAAATTTAACTTTTGTCACCTAGGGTTTCATCGACTTAATATTTGGATTAACATAAAATTTTTATTTAAAATTAAATCGCGACCATTTCCATGAGAAGATCACCACGCACTTGAACGTTTTATTTAAATGTTTGTTTCTATGAGAGTTAGTACTGTGTCATATATTTTAATATATAATATTATACTTAATATTGTGTGTACCTACTAGTGAATGTATAAATAAATTGGCCTTTAACAAGTGGGGCGATTAGCGATTTCAAGTTTGGCCCTTCTCAGTGATGTTCGGTATACCTTCCCCCCCAAAATTCGTGTCGTATGTTCTAGCTCTGCGTAATTTTTCATCGTAATTATCGTACAGTCGATTAAACTGGAAAACTAGAAGAGGTTTTCTTTCATTTATAGCATTTATTCATTAATAGAAATATACAAGAAATCTTAAAAATGAAATTAAAACCTTTAAAATTGTCAAAGATTATTTAAAATATGCCATGGTATTTCATATACGAGTTGTCAAGAAAAGCGCTTAATATCAAGGAATTCAAAAGCGTATGAACTGCTTTCAGTGGGTCTAGCATGACTTTACAATGACCGCTCTCGCTAGCCTGTGTGGTTATTATAAACTTATGCTAGACCTACAAGAGTAATTTCGAGAATACATAATTCAGTACCTGTCTCTATAAGTTCTTGATTTCACATCTCTCCGTTAACAAAGTTGAGAGAATAGAGTTTCCCTACTGTAATTTGTATACAATACGAAACCCCTCAGCAGTCTGGTGGGCCGTCGCGCGTCGACGCGGCGCCACTTTCAAACTTTTGATGTTTACACACCGCCGTGACGATGATACTCTCGCTAATTCCTGGATTTACGACAGTTCCTTTGATACTTAAAAACTTACTCGCCTTCCCTGATATGCTTCCAAGTCGGAATTACAGATAGTTTGGCAAAACTTTCATAATAATCCCTCTGCATGTAGCTATACTAACGAGTTGCTTGAAAACACCCGATACAACATGCAGTCGTTTTCCTGGAAATTTTTATTTTGGTTTTCTGGTAATTCCTTAATATTTAAAATAATTAACTCTATATGATTTATTTTTAATTAAGATTTCACAATAAAAAAATATTTAAATATGAGGACCTATCGTTGATTAATATAATTATGTGTCATTGAGTAAATTCTAAGTATGTATTTCAAATACTTTTCTCCTTTTACAAAAATTTAATAGAACAAATTAATAATAAAGTAACCATTAAAGACAGTCTTACATAGAAGAAATCACCACACATGTGTTGACAATAGTCAACTACAATAATTTTAAAATATCATTATTAGCAATGAAACGTCAATACGAGTATACAGTCTTCATAGAAATCAAACGAATATAAATACAAAAATCAATGGGATGAAATTAAATTTACAATTAAATATTGTAAGAAAATATATTCAATTAAATATCTGACACAGGAAAAACTCTTACTGATACAGGAGCTACGTCGCTCGTAGCGTTCGTAGTCCATACACGTAGCCTACGAAGTTAAAAACCTTAGTAGGCCCGTAATATAAAAATATAAGCTATCAAAACTCTTTGGTCTAGATTTGTTTCCGTTATATTTGTTAATATTAATGATGGTAGATAGTTCCAGGTATTATCGAGCATCCGAAAGGAGGTAGTTCACCCGAAATCCTAGATTATCTACCGGAGAGATCGAGGGCGCCGCCATTCTGTCTCTCTGATATACATAACTGGCAAATAAGCTAATCTCTGTGAAATATTGAGCCGATAGTTGTCTACGTTTCATTCCGATATTGGATTCTTGGTTGTCTGTCTCATACTAATAATGTGTGTTTGTGACACTTGATAGATGGAGATTGATATCATTGATATATTTCGGTTTTGTTGCTTTTATTACAATCAAAATTCTTATAATATTTATTTGCTCACAGTAAACTTTACTTTCACAGTAAATTATTTAAATATCTAAAAATGAAATAAAACCATATACACAAAATATTTTAATAAACTAGTATTTATTTATCTCGCATATAAGTATTTATGAGTATACTTTTTGGCAACTAATTACATTCTTCTTTTGGAAGAATTCTTAAAATATTATACTTAATAAACAAATTAATGTCTATTGAATCTGCTCTGTAATTAAGAACAAATAAGTGTGTCTAACTTAAAAATTAATAATTATAAGAGATAAGAAAATAGTAACATAATAACATTTTATTATGAGTATTGCATAATATTTAAACAAATAATAGTATGAAAGGTATATTTAATGGCACTCGTAATACCTAGCTACGTCAGTTAACGGACGAACGGAGCCTCATGGACCGGTTTATCACGATCCCAATAAATCCAGTCCCAAAAGTGGAGCTGAATTTCTTCTTACATTCGAATCGGTAACTACTCTGAACTTTCAAACTCAACCGTGTGGAATACAAAAAATATCAATTCAATTTCGAACATCATTCTACATTTCAGTTTCGAACGGTTACTATTTAATTGCATGTTATATTATTACTAATATATTCATTTGATTCCTTAGGGAAGACTACCTAAACGCAGTCATACATTAGAAAAAATATATACACTTTAAAAATAGTTTGTGTTGTTTAGGGCGAGTAAAGGTTTCTAGAGACATTTAGTTCTTCTATTCACACTCCTTGTCCTAAACACTATCACTATCAGTATCACTATCAGAAGACAGATTTCAACCCTCTGCAAAAGCAAAAGTTCACAGGCGACGGAAGCCATCGGACAGCGCATGATTTTATCACAAAAACACAATTCTATTATTTTAATAGAATTATAATCTAAATTTTACACATAACGGAACTTGCTAATTATGATAATAATATCCGATTCTAGTCGATTCGATCAAATCTTTCTTATCGATCCGACAATTCTAACATAGTAATTCTATTGGTTGTTATTATGCAGCACAATTTTGTGTGAAATTATGAATATTTCAATATTAATTTTAAAATGTAGTAATAATAGCTACCCACTAATATGTATAAAATTAATACATTCACATTTAATATTATATTCGTGGTGGTTATTGGAACATGAGTACATATTCTGATATGGTCATCGTATTATAAAATTAGTACTGATGCGAAGGCCTACTTTTTACCCCTATAATATCATCAAATAGACCTTGTACTTGTTGCACGCACATTAATGTGTGAGAATAATTATAAAAAAAACTATTGTAATCAAGTCCATAACTGTACAGTCAAAAACTATCATATAATTAGCAATTTTATTAAAATAAGTTAGCAAAACTAACTATAATATTATATAGGATAACGCTTTCATAGTGCTGTCTAGTCGAACTTGGTGTTCTATTATTGCATACTGGCTGGACATGTAAAGCATTAAGCTCATTTAACAGTACTGTTTTAACAAGACAATTTCTGTACATACTCGCACATATGAGTACGTGTATTCCGGATGATAATGGGCTTGCACTCACCTGGAACCGTGTGTAGCCTGTTTCATATTTCATACTCGTGCCCTGCTGTGGCCAACGCATCCAATTAACTTCAGTTGTCCGCCGCACCGTTTGTAATGTACGATGAAATATCGAGAGCTTGATGAGTGCGCAACTGCCACTGCACTGTACTTGTCCTGTCTTTATAAGCTCCATGCTAATATGTCTGTTTGATGTGTAAACATAATTACTTAGCCAAAAGCGTGTAAATAGGTTTTACAATGGAGTTTAACTCCCTAAAATCCCCTAAATCCAAGTATATACTCTCTAGTGTGGTATTTCAACACAAATTAATTTTGTGTTATAATTTAGATATATTAGGTCCTTACATATGAAATTGGCGTTTTGTCGTACTGGCCACTTTGATCTCAAATCTCTCCTTCCTAACCAAATCTCTTTGGTTAGGAATTCCAATTTCAAATTTATACAGCTATTTACTCATGCTTTTGTGTTTTGAAAACCGTAATTCATTTGTTTTTTCCTCTTTTGGTTTTTTCTTTGCGTCACTCAGTTTACAAAATGGAAAACTTGAAATTACGAGTACGAGTTCCATCGTGGCACAAGAGACATCTTATTAATGTTATTAATGTTCATTAAGACATAATGTGCAAATATTATAAATAATAAAAAAAAAATACAGATTTTTATTTCAGACAAGGTTTTAATTTATTTCATACTGTTTTTTATTCAAATATACCGACTATTCAATATGATCAGCGTCAATAAT
The DNA here is from genome assembly GCA_944738685.1 of Synanthedon myopaeformis. NCBI lineage: Eukaryota > Metazoa > Arthropoda > Insecta > Lepidoptera > Sesiidae > Synanthedon > Synanthedon myopaeformis. Next base: position 8,295,278 of record OX122915.1, read on the forward strand.
TACATATTTTAGATATATTTTTCAACTACAACTATTTTGGTGATTCACAGCCATAATTCTGTTGCCAACACACAATCCCACGTAACCACCCACATGCACAACAAACTGAGTCAATATAAAAAATATATTAATTTTTATTTCACATCTCAAGTAACGTAATAATACATGTAAATTATTTGTGATATACATACCAATGTGGACATATAATATTTCAATTAAATTTTCAATTCATTGGGGAATGTTCGCTTATCCGTCCAGGCATAATATTAAACAGAGTTCGATAATCAGCTACGAACAGAGACTTTTTGTTTGATTATAAAACAATTTCTTCATTTTTTTCGTAATTTTTCATAGCCATTCTCTTTGAAGAAGAAATCCTATTTAAATACGTATGTATTTGAGATTAAGTTGGAGACTTTGTGAAGTAATTCGACTTCTTTACGGATGCCTGTGTATCGTACATATCGGGTAGCATTGCCATCAATCCATAAGTGAATCTCGGGAGCGAGCACGTCGCAGCTGCAACTGATATCACCTGACGATGTCGTTTGTCCTCGTCCAACTCGGATTAGGAGCCGAGCTATATGTTCGCAAATCGACAGTTTGAATTACGCCTACGGATTTTCAGAAAGTGCTATTCAACGTGCTCCGTTTGAATATACGTTTCAGACTATCCATTAAATACAAACAGAATGTAAGCAAATGTTGAACTTACAGTCTTTGATATTCGCCTCACTTTATTTTGATATCTTCTACGTTTATTTCTCATGTTTAAACAAACCGTGAAATAAAAGCATGTACTTTTGGTTGGTTTTGGTGACTTAGAACACTAAAAAATAATATTAAATTTTTACAACACTTTTATTATTATATGGGTTAATTTTAATTTTTTCATACTTACAATAATGTATACTATCACGATTATGTTTCAATAAAAAGTCTAACCTCAATGACAAATAAAATCCATTAGTTAAATACTCTGAATTTCCAAATGATTTAGATTTTCATCTATTTTGGTTGTTTCAACCCGATTTCCCTGCGCATATTTCGCGATTTTATAAATGTGTGACAGTTTAATATTTCATAACATACCAGCTAATCTAAATAAAGATGCTAAACATTTATTAATATGTGCATTAAGTAGTGTGATATCAAAGAGCCAATATATCTTGTTTGCATAAAGACGTGCGCCTGACGACCGCGTGCGGACGGACGAGTTTCCGCAAGTCGGGAAACCTCCGTCTAACGAAAACATTTTTCATAAAGCCTCTACACATACTTGATACGTAATTTATGGAGACAGCGCCCGCAGCCGCCGCTTCTTGAATGTTGATTAGAAAATGTTCAACGAAGAAGCTTTTTGAATCAAATGCAGCGTTAATATTTTGAAGAAGTTTTTTCCTAACATATTTTAGCACTAGGGGATAACATCACCGTTTACGCAGGCTTCGTTTTATTAAATCTCAAGTAATATAAATTATTCAACAATGCTTTAAACGCGTTAACCGTATTAATCATAACTTTAAAACAGATACTCGAACTTACCGCTACTTTTCAGTTTTATAAACTTTTATGGACATATATCGCTTTTAATTTTTTGGGTTATATATTGGGAACAAAATATGATTATTAGCCACAAGCTAGTGCCCGCGACTTCATCCGCTTTGAAAAATAATAATTATAAGCCTCACAAAATATGCAAAATAGCTAAGCGCTGGATCTTTATTTTTAGATAGATAGTGCCTGCAGCTTAGTCTGCGTAGAATATTTAGCCTTTGTCCATCATGAAGTTCTAATTTAACTATTGGTGATTTTTTTAAGATTTTTTTTTGAATCGGATGAGTAATTAGTTTTGAAGATTACAACAACTTACAACCTTCCTTATAATATTATCTTAATTGTTATAGATGCATTTCTACGCATGATTCAATTTATAAGTCAACTAGCTTTTGACTGTAACTTCTTTATCCTTGACAGTCTGTATGCAAAGTAAAGTATTTTAAGCGTGAAAGCGTAACAAATGAACTCACTTTCCCATTTATAATATTAATTAGTACTTATTAAGATGAATAAAACTGTATTTTTTTCGCAGCTCCATTAAAGTAAAATCTTAAAAAATATTCAATTTTAAATATAAAAAAAAAAACTCGCAATAAATCAAATAAATTGTCATTTACTTGTGATTATACTAAAAATTTATCCCATACGCAACGTTAGCAGTTAAATGAACGGTTAAATAAACAGCAAACCGAGGGCGGGCAGGTTGCGGAGTCAAAGAGTTTCCCTCTACAGTTAAACCACTCATATCTTACATTATGAATATACGCAATTACAGCTTAGAAAACTAAATATTAAATGTTGTAACTTTTATTATAAAAGTGAAGGATTATTAAAGTCTTATCATTAATTTTTGTAAGCTTTATAAGTTGAGTTTTGATTATGTCTGACTTTGTTTTTAATTTAATTTTCACAACTTGAAGGTAAAATCTTTAGTGTTTCACTTAAATTAAATTGTATTTTATTAATTCAATTTAATGATATCGTATACGAGCCGCGTTGTAACGTTGTACCTATGTACGGTATGTTATCGAGGTAAAAATATATTTTTTTACAATTTTTGTCTGTCTGTGCAGTGTGCACGCTAATCTCAGAAACGCCTTAAACGATTGAATGCTGATGTATTGTTATGTAACAAGTTTCCCGTAACATTTAGTGTTTGTTTAATTATAATCGGTTTACAAACAAAAAGTTATACCGAATACCGAAATCCCAAGCGTATTAACCACTCATTCAACGGACTCTTCTAAATATATTGAAATATTAAAAGATTGTATTAACAATTGATATTGAAAATGAAGTAAACTTCATTGAATTGATAAATCAATCGCATTTCATTATTCTTTAAAATTTCGGTTATAACGTAACAAACAAATATTTCAATTGGATTTATAAAAATAATTTAGAAGATAATTTAGAAGATAATGAATCCGATTTAATAGTCGGCATTTTGGGCAGAATTCTCATCACGGCAGGTTTACAAGTTCGTGGTTGTTCCGTTGTAATAAACATAGTTTCAATGCAGGTAACACGTGTGATTTACTGTTGTTAAGGTTAGCGCACATCACCGATTCTTCCATTAATTGAGTGGAAAGTTACAAATTTTAACATTTTTAATATACCTCGGATCAAACCCTTATTTTCTTATTCTGTTACTTTTTACTAATAGTATTTAATTTTTTTTATCACATTTCATATTGCTAGAACGAGAATTACTTTTATTTATCTATCCGCGCTGTTTACTTTGATTCGAAATTCAATTTTTTAAAAGGGGTTGTGAAAGATAGTGGTTTTATTTTTAATAAAATGTCTAATAGAGTGTGAATTCCTGATCGTTTTTGTTGTTTTTGTGTGAATTCCTGATATTGGAAGACCTATATCAGAATCTCTGAAAACAGCATATTTGAATTATTTTGGATTTTCAGTGAGTCACATGTACCTATTTCGGACGCAAAACTAAAAGAGGGAATTTTTGTGGGTCCGCAGATACATAAATTGATGCAAGATAAATAATCTTGAAAAGCTTTTATCTACAAAAGAAAAAAAAATGCTTGGAAACCCTTTAAAATGGTCGTCCAGGGATTCTTAGGGAATCATAGAGATAAGAATTATAAAGAAATTATTGCTAACTTATTAAAAAACTATCGTGCAAAGGGTGTAAATTTGATTCCCACCTGGACTTTTTTCTCGAAAACTTAGGCGCTGTGAGTGACGAGCAAGGTGAAAGTTTTCATCAAGACCTTAAATTTTTTTAAAATTTGAAAAGGTTTTTGGGGCGAAAGATAATGACGCAAAAAATTTAAAAAAAAAAGTAAACAACTATTTTTAATTTTTTTTTTTTGTTTTTTAAGCTCTTAATTTGATTTTTTTTTACTAAATATTTTCTTAATGAGACGTGACAGAATTTTTTCATTATTTTTCCGTACTCAGTACCCCTAAATCTATAAGAAATAACATATTATAACAAAAGTATATAAACTGTGTAAACCAGTGTTATCATTTTTAACGTATTTTACTTTATTTCTTTGTAAACTGTTTATTTCCTTGTAATAAGGAGCTCTCTGTAATTTTATTACGGTGGTATACCCATTTCATAAACCGGACTTGAAAACTATATGGGATTCATTCGTGCTTCTCTATTTTAATGTATCAAGAAAATCGGGTGCGTCTATCGTAGTCATATATAATAACATATTCTTTGAATTAGACTAATCTATACTACAACTTTTGAAATTCAAATTAAAAATTTAAATGTCCAAAATTATGTAAAAACCCGTTTTTTTTTAAATTGAATGATCACATATTTTTGAATTGTTTTAAATTAATAATAAATATGCATATAAATAAACACATTTATATTAAAATGCTTGCTTTGTTACTCGGTTGTGTGTCCACGGCGTATTGTCGACGTGGAATCCCACTGATATCTAGCCCGCCCGTGAATTCCATATTCTCAAGTACAAAGTTATTCACAACATTAAATTCTGATCTTAGTATAACAAAACTTTGCCAATGAATAACTAGCTTTGTCACGTTTATCGTAATTACCATAATAATAAAATCCAATAACTATTCTAATCAAAGCTTTCAGTCATATTAAGATTAGACTAACAAGGTCATAATTTTACTAATATTAAAAATGCGAAAGTATGTATATTTTGATGTTTGTTTTTCAATTAACGCAAAAACGGATTTGGATGAAATTTGGCACGCAGATAGCTTATTACCTGGATTAATATAGTTAATAGTTAATCATCGGGAACATAGTTAAACCAGACAATAAACTATCTTTGGATAGGATATAAGATACTTTTTTCCTAAAAATTTGGATCTTGGATAGGATTAGATGTCGGGCGTTATAATACTCATATATTTTATCAGTGTGCTGCTCTCACACTCATAGCGTGTGCTGGTCATAGACCGGTAGATCGTTGCAACTGCTAGAAACTGTTGTTTTCGAATTAAAATTATTTAATATTGAAATATAAATTATATGGTTTTAGGCTATACTAGTTCTTAGTTTTATCATTTATCTTAATTAACTACATATTTAGCTATGCATGTAGCCTCAACTCCAACTCCAAATCTGAAAAATATAATATTTAACGACAAATGGAAGGTCAAAATGTATATTTCACTGATATACTAACTTAAACTTAACTTCTATGTTAAATCTACCTAAACCACGTGTGATTGAGTAAGAGACATATCATAACAATACTAATTTCTCAACATAACAATACTAATTTCTCAACATAACAATACTAATTTCTCAACATAACAATACTAATTTGCGCTGTTAAAGTTCGATATTATTAAGGATAAAGAATGAGGATTAGTATATGATAAGGATAAGAATTAAGTACAACGGTGAGGATGGATGAATGTCACGCGTGATTTGTTTCACGGTAAAGAAGAAGGTATAAAGAAAGATTACCGCCACCAGACGCACAGCCCATTTTATGGCTTAGGTACGTTGTGTCTTGTCTTTGCTAAACAAACTTAATAGACTAGCAGCTCCGTATTTAACAAGTTTAAGTTAAAACATATTAAACAAAGAACATAATACAATTAAAGTCAACGAGTACAATTGTGTTAAACAGAGGCCACCGTAACATCTGATCAACAATCGCGATACAAAGCAAAACAATGTAACAATGCCTGCAGAGGCGTCAGAGCTCACTCTGCCGGTCGCTTCTTGATTTACGCGAACGGCTGCTACACTAATTAACAAGGAGATTAATTATTATTGCAAGCAAGAACCCCGGCTAAGGCTTAACACGGCCTTCTCAATCTTCTGATATTCTGCTCGTCATACTTCACTTTAAATTGACGATGTTTAACTTGATTATTATACAATCTAATAACATTTAAATACAATAAAGAGTTTATATTAAATACATAATAATATGAAAAATTAAAGCTCAAAAGATAATTTAACGTAGATTTTCTAGAAATTAAACAAGGCGACAAGGTAACTAGTATACCTACCTTGTAGCTCGATTGGTAACTAGTTATTCAGATAATTGGATTAATTTGAAAATTATTTTTGCTGTATAATATAAGGCTGTGAATTTTAATGTCTACGCAAACAATAAACTCAAACAAAAATTGAAAATAGTTAGAAATTTTCGAAAATTTTAATATTAGAACACATTTTTGCCTTTAGTTATTCAGATAGGCTTATCCGATCAGTCGAACGAAGCAGTCGGACCACGCAGTCTCAGGGTTATATTGTACGAGATACACTTTTTTGTATAAATCGAAAGAAAAAAAAAACATATTTCAAATAAATCTCGATTGGCGATATTCATAAAACCAATGCATTTTCCGCATTGACTTTGATTACATACAGTATCGGTTGTTTATCATTTTCCGATGCTATTGGTTTTCGCATCATATCCCCAATTCACGGCCTATAGGTAATAGGCCGCTCGTTCACGTGAAAACACCCCAATATATTTTGCAGAGTACGTTAATATTTTCATCCCTGAAGCCTCGCGGTCAGTGCATCCAATTAATATAGGTGCTATGCGAAATCTCCGCTTGTAAAATTGTCTGTTTTCCACTAAATGAAAGCATAACATCTCTTTTTTTTTTGCTGACTTGATTTGTTTATTTTAATAACCGATTAGTTTTTTAAGTTAAAAATACTGTATAAAAAGTGAAATAACACAAAAATAATAAATTGTCTGACAGAGCAGTCTTAAGGTAGCACTCACGACCTCTCTCCAACTAAGTAATTGTTTGGGCTTGGTGTTACCTGATTTGGTCTATCCAAGGCGCATATACAAGAGAACAGTAATGTGATCTTGGTCAATATCCATTGTAAAATAATTCTTTCCCCATTGTGGAGAGATTTTTTTGAAATGCAAAAAAGCAACAACCTGTTCTTCTAAAAGGAATAGTTACTGAAAATGCATATGACGGGATTTTATGTAAGTAACTATAATACTATATATAATATATAACTATCCGCAAATCCCACAGGAACCTAACATTTTTCCAGGATAAAGAGTATCTTATATGTTAATCCAGGTTAATAAACTGAGTGCCAAGTTTCATTCATACCCGTACAGCCGTTTTTGCGTCATTGACATGCAAACTTACGCATTTATAATATTATTAATAAGATTAGGTTTAGGATGAAACTTTAATAAACAACTTAGATCTATTTATAAACATCAGAAGTAGTTACTGCATTATGAATAGTTGTGCATTAGCGTTGAATTGCAACTAGGACACTTATTAATGAGCCCATTAGTCACGATTGATCCTAATTAATTAGTATTTGCATTCAAGTATTTGAATATTATAAATGGTGATTTACAATACTTTTAAATTGTCTTAAGCATAGCAAGTTAATGTGGTCAATTTCATCGGTGTATTTATTATGATTCTGCCTCAATTAATCATAAAACACATTATAAAAATTTGGTTTGTTTAGCGTCAAAAGGATCAACAAAAATATAAAATATGGCGCCACTGTCGCCGTGGTGACGCCACTGTTGTCACAGCGATAAAGATGTCATATTTTCTCAGGTGTTAAATATTTCATTTTGCAACGCGGACAAAGTCGCGAGATAGTGTTTAATAGAACGTGCCAAATATCGTTCTATTAAACGAACATTCTGTTACGCTAAAAATTTATTTCTGATACAATTACATATACATGTCTCGAATCCACATACAATTACAAATAATGACAAAAATAAATCACATTGTCTCAATCGAATGAAACAATTAAAAGGCCCAGTCATTTTTCACGGGCTCTCATTCCATACATCATGTAAATTCGTAATTGTCACGACAATACCCGACAATTTTCGTTTGATTTGCGAGTGCGCCGCGTGACGTCACGCACGTTACCTACCTACTTGTCATGCGTCTCGTGACTGATAGCTTTAATATAGTCCCGTTGATTATCCAGCGGAGCGGAAACGCCAAACGGTAATCTAGATTTAATACCACGGCTCATCGCGGCTCGTCCTGACTCCGTATTGTTCTTATGTATACGTGTACTCGTAATGTAATACAGATCAACCATGAACTTGAGGTACCCTTTCAACCTTTGAAGATGTTCCGTCAATCTGTTTTAGTGTATAATCTATATTAAATAGTGTATTAATATTTTTTACACATATAACAAACTTTATTGAGATTCTTTTCATTGTTTTTGTTTGTTTGTTACTTAGGGTATGTTATTACGACTAGACAGGCTGCTCAATTTATAACTGCATAACGCAGTGGATCTAGCAACTGCTAAAATAAAATAAAAAATATTTTAAAAATCATGTGGTAATTATGTATTGCAGCAGGAGATTATATAATATGGGAATAAAATATTTCGCGGTATGCAAAAAGGAATAACACCTATGTGGCGTAGTATTAGACCACAAAAGGTATAGATTGTATCTAGCGGTAGGGCTGGTAGGAATTTATGTGGTGACAAATGAATAGGATGCGCTGATCTACGAGAATTCGTCACAAGCTTACCTTGTTAGCTGATGGTGCAAAAGCATCCGCTGCAACCACAAATATTATAAATGCAAATGTTTGTGAGGATAAAGATATAAGATATTTTCTCATGTGTTACATTTTTCATTTTTCAATGCAGACGAAGTCGATGGCACCAGATAATTAGTAGTATATTAAATAATGAAACCAATAGTTATTAGTTGTTTTCGGGGTTAAATATAATAATTGTGTTATATTGTGTTTTAAGTATTATTGAAATCTCGTTTTATGTAATTTTAATTTTATGTACAATTAAGCTTTAAAAGTTATAATGAATGAATACATATTATTAATTACAATATCGAATTGTTGCTGCCACTAAAGCATCACAGAGTCCACATAAGTCCTCTGTTTGACTTCGGCCTTTTTAATTGAACCTTCAGTCCTCAGGACGTTTCGTTAGTGATCTCCATTCCAAGTTTCGTATGCTGCAACGCCCGATAAATATTTCCAACCCATGACCACTTCAGCTGACTGATTCTTTGGGCTATGTCGACTACTTGGGTTCTTCGTCCGAATCTCTATCGTCCGAATCTAATCGTCCAAATCCTTAAAATCATATGCCTAAGCATGTCATTCTCAGCAACTCGTTAAGTAACTTGCAATTTGTTGATGAAAAATGTCAGCGTCAAAACTATGCAATAGTTTATAGACCTTCATCTTAAGTTATTGGAGAATTGGAGAGGAAAAGACATGAGGAAGTTGACCGATTGCTTCCCAGCCCAGCAGGATTTTTCTGTAGGCCTCTTTTTTGAAAGAAGTATACTACTCACTTATTTTGGGTAAATCATACACAGGATTATAATCATTATAATCAGTAATACTCTAGAACAACTTGAATATTGGCATTTTCGACTGATACTTACATGTTACAATATTTTCAAATATTTTGTGTAAAGGGAATTAGTAAAATAAAATAATAAAATACTGGATAGTAATGTTGATATCAAAATAAAATATTAGCACAACCCTCAAAATAAAATGCAGCATTAGGTTTAAAACTCCAGTACTTAAGCTCGGGCGCCTTTTAGTAGTTTATGTTCCGCATAGAATAACTATTTTATGTCGTGAAATTTACCAAACGAATTTCACTAATTTATGTGGAGGGTGTATTATCGAGTTAGGGGACCACCACCGGCTGCTGTCTGTTAGCGAACCGTGTTCCACAATGAATCACTCTTAAAAAGTCATTTAAAATCATTTTCAAATGCCGACAAAAACGTTATGTCAGACGTAATAAAGCTAGGAATTGCATTCTAATGAATGGTAACGGTGCTCCTGTGGGATTACAAGTTAATCCTCTTGAAAACGACTGGACTGAAAGGGAGGCGAGCGGGGATGGGGGCGTTACGTTGTGATAAAATTCTTACGTCATCGTCGGACGGATGGACGGACGGTGGGCTCAAGGTATTACCGCCTTATCTGCTTTGTTTTTTAAACTCTCAGATTATTTTGCGGAATTACTTTAAAGGAATTAAGACGTCGCGTGGCGCCTTTTGATTTTTAATGTTATTATACTTGGATATTAATAAAATAAGTCATAAAGAATAAATATCCTTATTTATAAATTTTTCTTCTATTAAATAAATAAATAAATCTTTACTTGCACGAAAAATATGTCTACAAGATCTTAATTCATATACAGGAGTTGCAATAAAAAATATGTTTACCTCTCAACGGCAATACAAATTAATTGTTTTAATTTATTATAATTTTTCGTATTTTTCTTATAACTATTATGTCTTAATATAATAATACATAAAAAATAATTAAATTTTATTATTTATTTATTTATTTTCCAAAAAGTACACCAACAGCACAAACAAATTATAAAATCATAATTCTTGCAGATTTGGTATCCGACATTTCCTTTTTATTATTCCTTTTTATAATACTATAAACTAATTCTTTAATTGGTATAACTTAAACATTTCAATTATATAGTTATATTATGTTCCGTATAAAACTTTTTTCTTTATAATGAATATTCATTTTCCGCTTCTTCGTTTTTTGTCGTCTATAAGAAGACTTTACTTGAAACCGTTATAGTTGACTAGTAAAAGCTAAAAGGTCTCTGGATATAAAAAGAAAAGAATATTGCTGTTGTGGTTCGGGAGGCACATTAATATACATTTGGCTAGAGGGCGAGGGGGATGGTCGCATTTTCATCGCAAATTGAGCCACAGAATAAATTCATTTGTACTTATTTCAGTTATTTCGAATAGTTACACAGAATAACAAACATTCATTTTGGTCGCGGTACATTTTAATAAGTTTAATATATTTTGTATAACGGAACACATACTGCAGTGATTACATTTTAATTTTTAGCACATTTTAACATTTTTTTACTTTTTTTGAATATTGACATAGCAACATCATGTTCAAAGAGGCATAAGACGTGTCTCCAATACGTTTCTGGTGTTCTTCTTCTTATGTCGTTTAATTTAAGTAGGTGTTTAATTTAGTAATGTATGTATTAATTTATTACAAACTTTTTTCCAATGTTTATATTATCATATTTATTGAGATTACTGGTATAAGTAGTAATTAAACAGATATCGTCATAAATTTTGGTATTCGTCCACTAAAATTTCAATACTCTGTAATACCTATAAATATATTTAGACGGTAGTTAAACCAATTAAGTACGTCAAGGTTTTCTTCCCCGTCTCCGGTATCTGTTTCCATAATCCTCTCACAATTCTCGGTTAATTAGTCCAAATAACAGTGTTCATCCAGACGCGCAAACAGAGACAGTTAATTGTAATGAAAGCAACCAATTCTCGAGCGTGAACCGAAATGCTCTTTCATTTCAGACTGAAAGGCGGTGGGCGTCGCAATACGCTAGTCAGTTTGCCAAAAACAAGCTCATATAACGGTCTGGTAAACAGTGCAAATGATGCGTTAGTGACAAACCGACCTAACGCCGTCCTCTTCGAAAACCGACCCGCTAAACAAGGACGGGTGTTGCTTGACGAACACAACGGGAAACAAGACAGGTTATTATCTGCCAACAGGCAAAAGATGTCGAGAGGCCTCTGATATTTTCCACACGTCCGCGGGAATTCACTGGAGACTTGAAGCGAAAATTAGTTACTCAACATTCCTTGTTTCTGTCTGAATGCGTTGCGTGATTTTCTTTGTTGGAAAATAACAAACACTACCTTTGAAATTGAAGTACGCGTGCTGAATAGCTAACGTGATAGCGGGTTACATTCGATCGAGTAGTTTTCAGGGACCTCGCACGTGTCCCTAGACTCTCGAGAAGCAATGGAAGTGCAAATTGTTCTAGCGCTGACAGCACCCCGCAATGCGTATTAAAATTTAAAAAAGGTAGCATAGTGATAAAGTCGAGTTAGCAACACTCCTCCGCATATGCAATACGAGGGTCTGTATTCTGTGTCGCATATTTCGCGGCATACCGTCGACTTTCCCGCGCTTTGTATTCTTTTGGTTAATTTTTCGCTGGATTAATTTGTCTGCGTATTCAAATTGCAAATTGTGAGATAAAAGGATGACCTTTTCACGTTTTATTTTGGTTGTTACCTTTGCAAATTTGTTTCTCTTTTTTTATAAAAAAGAAACACGTAAGAGCTGTCATCAGATTCTCAGACTTTTGCTACCGCGAAATTTTGTTTTGTTTGTAGCTACTATTTCATTTCAGATTTTATTACAATGTAAAAGTTTTTTTTTTATGTTATTGCATAGGCAGACGTCTTATTAAATTTGTTAGTGCCTGCTTACATAACAACCTTAAGGTCAGTCCAGACTATATAATAAAAAAAATATAAAACATAATTTTACAATAACATTTTATGTTACATATTTTAATTCAGCATGTTATATGTGGACGAAATGTGTAAATAAAACAAAGTTATAAAGTTATAAGTGATACCGTGTTATCAATATTATCATCGTCATTATCATTTCAGCCATATGACGTCCATTGCTGGACATGGGTTTCTTCCATAATTCCAAAACCGGTTAGAAGCAGCTTTATTTTTATGTTAAGGTCGACAGACAGACAAATGGTCCATTTGATGGTAGGTGGCTACCGTCGCCTATAACACAAGCAACGCCACAGGTGCTGCTAGTGATCTGCCTACTAGAGTTGGATTAAGGATAAGGGATTGTGAAGGTACACAACAGTGAATCATCACAACAGCACACGTACTGTTATTTCACGGTGTTATTAAAAAAAAAGACGCTTGTTACTGCCGCCAGATGCTGCCAGGGCTGCCCAAATGACTGCGTAATGGAGTGTGCCCTGCCATTACTTGTCAATTGTCATAATCATAATTTATTAAATAAAATGAACTCTAAGATAGATAGTCTTATACAAGGTTGTTAATGCCACTAGAAGGGCTTCCAGTTTGAAACTGCAGAACGCAGAGTTCGTTCATATTCATTCATCATTCATTCATTCATATGTCAAACAGCGACAAAATACTACTAAATGTACACATTGATATTTTCATTTAAAAGCTATAATCGTTAGCAATTGAATATGGTCCACTGCTCTTATTAATCATACGTCGCTCTTGTTACGTCGGTCAATTAATAATATGAAGACAAATTTAATTTTAATCAGTGGCGTGGCTCAAGGAACTCAGGGGCGGCATCGACACGCACCGTCTACCCCGCGTATATCCCTGTACATTTTTCCCCTCTCTATGAAGAAGTCATAAATCACATGGATGTAAATCTGTAGCATCCAGTACCGGATGAGTGACGCGTCATTATCGCTCCTGTTCGGCCCAACGTGAACCGCTCACTGTGTTGCGACGGCCAAAAACTTACTTCCAAACAAACTTTTGTAACTCCCACAATCCTTTTATCTGTAGTGGCTTGCTTTGATCGTGACGTTTGTTTTCTATTATCTACATTTTTTGTTAAAAGATGCTCTATGTCTATGTTTTCATGGGTATGGGAAAATAGAATCTTTTTTAATGTGAATATTGTCCAATTATACATTTCATTGTCAGACTATTGTCAGAGAAAGCTTAACATCATTTATATTAAGGGCCCTATACCAGTGCGTGATCAAATCGACAACAGAAAGATCAGTAGTAGAGGTGAATAGCTCGTAGAATTGGCATATAATTGATTTTTTTATTTGTAGTAACTGAGAATGAAAATCCTACTAATATTATACAAGCTAATGTTTGTGAGGATGTATGGATGTTTGTTACTCTATCACGCAAAAACGGCTCAACGGATTTGGCTGAAATTTAGCACACAGATAGCCTATTACCTGGATTAACATACAAAATACTTTTTATCCCATAAATCGATAGGTTCCCGAGAGATCGTCTAAAAATATTTTAAAAAATTGACGCCACTATCGCCATTGCGCGCGTCATCTTCATCACTGCGATAAAGATGTCCTATATTTTCTCATTTTTCAACGCATACGAAGTCACGGGACCAGCTAGTCATACATATATCCACAATGATGTGTTAAAGCAGAGTTTTGTTATCTAAATTGGCGCTAAATCGATTACCTTCAAAGTACCTTAAATCCACGACGAAGTGATCCTACTGCAGACCACCTGTTCTTAGTAGTGTAGTCTATTATTGCAGAAATAACAGCACGCATGGTTTTGTGTACAGGTGCAATAGTAAGAAATGCCACAACAGTAGTCAAATAACATCAAGTGGATCATCAATGTGCTAACATGTTAATGACAAAGTAATAGCCAGGTCATAAAGCTTTCAGAACAGATAACCGAACTGCATTGATCGTTCATAGTTAGCGAAGGAACTTTTTAGTTAACTTTTTAATAGATACTCGTAATAATAAATTCAAACAATCATTGTGTGAGTCTGAATTTTAAGTACTAACTTTCACAAAAGGAATAAATACGTTTTATTATACAAATATAGTGTTGTCTAGAGTGTCCCATTGGGTAAGAAAAAGCGATTTCTTTCAAACTGCTAAATGAACAACAAATACAAATCCGCACATTTGATAAGAAAAAATATTACATTTCAGTGAGAATATACGATTATATGACAGAGATAATATACGATTTATCTCACCCTTAGTACGGTAACAAGACGTCAGGATTTCTTGTCTTAATATAATAGAATGTCAGACATGTTTGGCTGATTTTTGCATTTTCTTCTTTATATTTTAATAATAGTTATTTGTTCAACTAGAGAGTAAAATTGTTTTTTGCTGCGAGTAACTTCAAATCACGAACTAGCGAAGTAGTCTAGAATTGAATCACGAGCGTAGCGAGACATAAATCCGTACTAATATTATAAATGCATAAAAATGTTTGGATGTATGGATGTTTGTAACTCTTTCACGCAAACCACTTTCTTTCACGATCACCATGAAATTTTGCATACACATTGTCTGGGACACTAGAAAGGACATAGGGTTTCATCGTTCAACGCGGACGAAGTCGCGGGCACCAGCTAGTTATAACTAAATTAACAAAAATATTAAAAGTTGAAATAAAATTACTGCAATTTGTAAGATTAAAGGTAACAGGTTTGTTCGGAACTGTAATTGTCGTATTATTTACTTGTGTGTTAGGTAAAATAGGTCCTGTCTCTATGTTTGTAGGAATGAAATAATAATGAAGATATTTTTCACGGGACTTTTCTGGAAGAAAGTTAAGTTCGACATTTGAAACTTGTCTCTTAATTCTTCTGGAGTTAGACCATCACCACTGGACGTACTCATTTTTTTATATTTACCAAAACAGTACAAAAACACCTTGCTGAACCAGTTTCTGAACCGCTGTGAAACTATCTTCATAGCTGGGCTATCTCTGGTCGGCTATGGTAGGCCGACTCTAGTAGGCTATTGCTGGACACACTAATAAAATCCAAATTTTATTCCTGTGAATTAAATCGCATGTTAGAATTTCGAATCACGCTCGCATCAAGAATCGATTTTTATGAGAGTTTTTAGGCACCAACAGCACCCTTTTTGTGCTGGAGAGGTGAAAAAGTACTTACTTGTATAGTATCTTTGACATTGAACAAGGAGGCAAAAACGTGACTGAATTTTTTTGTAGTCGCTGAAGTCCAGCAGGTAATCCCTTAAAATTTGGCAGCGATCGGACGCGGACGAAGTCGCGGGCACCTACTAGTTAAATCATAAATTGTTACCAATAAATTAGTTTCCGCGATGTTTTCGAAACATGATCAATTTCAAAGGAAGTAAGTAACGCCTTTCGCCATTAAAACAACTAAATAAAATGCCATATGTAAAGATCTTGTTAGTCAGCTTAGTAGCATGAATCTCATTTACATTATAATTCCACCTTTTCTTTATGAAGTATGTGTAATTAAATATTCGCAAGATTCCTGTAGATAGACAAATAATCATTTTCTACTGGAACCAACAAAAAAAAAATTGTAAAAAAAGAAATAATTATAAATACAAAGATATGCAAAGGTATTATTAAAAAAAAAAGTTAATTACATTAAAGAATGTACTTTAATAACTAAAAATAACTTTAATGTACAATACTTAATGACCAAACGGCGTTGACCCCAAAGTTTAGAGGTTCAGAGAAAGAGTACCGACAAAACCAAAAACAACAAGAAAAGCTTTGGAGAAATTAATTAAATGTACGCAAAAACACACCAAAATTATACTTGTTTTCTAGGAATTGTGGCTCTTTTTTCAAAGCAACTACTAAAAACAGCGTTTATTTGCAGGTATGCTCATACGTTTTCAAATGACAATTACTTACTTCACAGGTGCATTCCAAAATTCGCAGAGCATCTCCGATTTTGAAACTCTCAGAGCTATAGACGAAAATTATTAGAATTCCTGAAATGTTTTACCATAAAAGTCTTGTTTTCAAAGCATGTGGCTAACGTTATAGTAGACTGTCTAAATTTCGAATAGTTCTATCGCGACTATAAAAATTCTCACGATATTTTTACGGTAGATCCATGGAAAGTTTAGGTGATCATATCGAATTCTCTCTTATTGCTTCCCAAGTCAATTCCGCGTTCAATCTGAAAAGTAGTTTAAGAAAACCCGTCACAAACATCTCACGAAGTTTTCCTCATTATATTTGTATAGGAGACTCAATTACCGTGTTGTTTGTGCTAAGCATTATATTAGCTGAATCTGGCCCCGAGTGCTTATTAAATGGCAGGAAGGCAGAATATGTTGACGCAAACAACTTCATATTTGGGATATCTCCTAGGCATCGTACAATTCTCAACACGCAATAAAATACATATCATTACAAATGTGACAAAACGAGCTTTCTCTATTCTCTTGATAATTTTCATATTTCATTATTAATAATATTTCATGTTTAATTAAACTATCATAATGTTAGCCGTAAGACATTCCCTGCTGGACATAGGCTTCCCCCATGAATTTCCTACAGGACCGGTCAGAAGCAGTCTGGATCTACTGTCGACGCGCGGCCCTTATCAGATCGTCTGTCCGCCTTGTGGGTGGACGTCTTACTTTGCGTTCACCTATCCGTGGCCGCCAGTCTAAAACCTTCCGACCACCGCGGCCATCGGCTCTCGGTAATATGTATCCTTCCCACTGTCACTACAACTTTCTGATGCGCCGATTTATGCCAGTAACTTTCGTTTGCGATTTGATTTCGCAGTGTAACTCCAAGTAATAGCTCGCTGTGCACGTTGAGCTTTTTTACGACACCCATAGTAGAGATTATATTTATCCATCGTTAAATAACATACTACCTTAAAACTACAGAGCACTCTCTAAGCGTAGCACCATGACGTAGCACCGTAGTCAATGACGTCAGATGCTCGCCAGGATTAGTATAAGGGACAAGACTGGGGGCCCAGTTTATGACTGCGGAACGCAGTGTATTATAACCACTACCGCATCTCTCTCCCTCTTTCTCTCTCTCTATGTCTGTCTGTCTTAATACCACTCGAAACATTTAGTTATGTTTTGACTATTAACTATTACAGCAAAACTTAATTATTATATTATTCTTTTCTAATTACAGGTAAAAACAGGAGCAGCAATCGTCTGTTGGTCTAGAATCGTAAGTACCCAGAATATCAGAATAATCACTGATATTCCTATTTATTTGATATTTACTATTAAAATTTCATTTTTCCAAAAAGTTCTCGGTTTTTGAATATTCACAAATACAATGAGGTAGCTTACTTAATGCAAAAACGGAGTTAAATTCGACAACTGCCACAATTTAGCTTTCAGAAATTCACTTCTTAACAAGTACCGGTCAAAAGTTACCTGAATTTGACTTAATCGGATTTCCGTGGTCGCAGCTAAACCTATTTTGGTTACGGATTTAACCTCGCCATAACTAAATTAATCGTTCTCAACGAACTTAAAGTTTCTAGTAAATATGGTTATAAAACTTTACAAATGGGTTCACTACGAGTATTTAAGTAACTAACTAATTCTTAACATGGCACTAAAAGCTTTATCATAATGAGAGGTTCGTAGCCTACAGAAAATGCGATATCCAACTAACTTTGTTATTTTTTTTGTGTGTGTTTTTTTTACAATATATACATATATATTGTAAAAAAACCTGAACCTGACCTGATCGGCCGCCTACGTATAATCCGTTAGTTCGTGATGTGCCTAGGCAGATCGTGATAATATGATGTTCATGGTGTTCATGTTTCACACAGTAATAGCGATAATCAAACAATACAGCTTATTTTAATGAAACGCATTCAATGCTTCACCAATAATTTTGTTTACGTATAACAAATTATTATTTGTTATAAATATGATCAAATAAGTTTGTGCGAAACATAAGGAAACGAAAACATTCAAAGTTGTTTCGTAAGGAAGTTTGTTTTGTCATATTGCAAAGTTCGACAAAGTTACAAGTGATATTGTTACTGAAAATAAGTTTTTATGTAGGTCTTTGAATAAGATTTTAATATTTCTTTGTATAATATATTTAGTCATGGGAATGGTCAGGTCATATTCGAGTAGGTACGCATATTTTTTCAATGTGTAGTATAAAAACACCAATACTTAATTTATATTAAATTAATACAATTAATAATAAAGGACAATCAACCCTATTTATACAAAATGATTTTACGTAATTAGTATATTTTATGTTTTGATGCTTTAAAAATTAACACTAACATATTAACGGCCTCAATGGTGTAAGGTTCGATTTTGGGAAGAAAAGGAAAAAAATTTCAACGATGGAAACGATTTTTTCAAAGTTTTTTCAAATTCAATTATTTTCAAACTGTGTACTGTTTTTCGTCCCAGTTCTATGTTCTATAAGGAATATTGCTTTCATTTGTCTGGATTATCTGGAGATTATTTTTATCTAGCGGTTACTATAATTAGTAATTAGACTAATGTCTAGTATTTTTCTTAGATATTTTTTAGTTTCGATAATCAATCTCACGAGTATTTCAATAAATAAAGAAACTGCAATATCTTTAACAAACAGACGGTTAAACTTTTCCTTGAGAGCGGTTAAATTTAAAAGGGTTAATGATGTTTCTTGGCAGCAATAAATAACTTACAAATTGTTAAAGGTGCCCCGGAGGCACGGATTCGTGCGCCGCAGACTCAGGATTTGCGAGAAGGAATAAGTTTTTCCACTCAAACTTTATTCGCACCTCAAGTTGCCCCATCTGTCTGTTACTTGCAACTTATATTCTTGCTTCGAATGATTTAGTTTGGGAGTACTCTTTCAGAGAATATTTTCTTTTCAAATTCATCAGATGTATGAATGCACAATGGCTGGCTCGCCTCGAGTCGTCGCCGCGATTTGTAGCGACAATCAAACTCCCGGAGGCAACGCTCAAATACTACGTTTCAACGGATTTTTACATGACTTATTATTTTTTGGAGAGTACAAATAAAATATACAAGCATTTTTATTAAAATTTCAACAAGAATCAACAATAGATGTTGATATGGATATATTCCATCAATGAAATAAAAAAGCATAGGTATATATGTAGGTAAACCAAAATGAAATAACAACATTTGTGCTTTTGTTTTGTTGTATGAATAAAAAAAATTTAGGCTTCGTAGCTTATTTCCTTATCCATCACATCCGGCTTTGGCAATAGGCTGGCGTCTTTCATATATTGTAGGTATCATATGTGCTTTTCTATGAGATATTTTGCCTGTGTATTTCGTAATAATATAACACATAACTAAATGTTTTTTTAAAGGACATTTAAATTATTTTATTCAAAGAAAAGTAACGATGCATTTAATTTTTAAATTTCTAATCTAAGTACACTCATAAGACCACATTGGAATTAATTTTTTAAAACAACCCACAATACATAATAATAATTTAAGTTTAACAATAACAATAAAATCAATGGTGCTCTTATAATATCAATGTTAGACACTCTTTAAGGAAAAGAAACAAATCTAACATTGATACTAAAAAATAAATACTTATCGGAATTTAATGTTGGTTGTACCTATTTTAAATTTTATTAAAAACTACCTTAGCATCCTAATGCGAACTCTCTTTTTGTATCAATGTATTAACATTGATGGCACGCAATAAATACTTATCTGTGGCGGCAACAACGAAAATAATTCTCTTAAACACAGTACAGCCAATAAATCTTGGTGCGAGATAAGACTCAATAAAGTTGCCGGTGGCTCAAGACTGTCATAATTTTAAGAGCGTTCATAAATCCATCAATATTTAAGCTCTACGGCCACAATATTTTTCTTCGTGAACGGTCCCGTTCGAACAGGGAGTTGCGTCACATACGTGCCACATAAATTCCGATAATCCTAGCCCTGCGTCGCTGTAACAGTATAAAAACGCAGTATGGATTTAAGAAGTAACGATTATTTAGAATTTATAAAATCTATAACTTAGGGAATATGCCAGAAATGTCTTACAAATTATGTTTACATTTTTAAAACGTCAGACTATCTAACTTATGAAATGGCTTATGAAAGTGCAGAAATAGCAATGCTACAGGTACATCTGAAATATCGACGGACCTGACAAAAAGACGCCACCCTAACTAGAGTCAGCAAATTAATTTAATAAAAAGATAAAAGTTTAAAAGCTTAAAAAAGATAAATTTAAGATAAGCTAAGATAAAGTTTAAGTTTAAGTTAATATTTTAAAGATGAAATTTAGAAATGACAACAGAACAACGAAAAAATCTGCTAACTTAATCCTCAATATAATAGATTATTTGTTTAAGATTTTAAAAACAACTATAAATCAAAATAAGACATACCGTTAATAATATTATTTAAAAAAATCTAAGCATATCAAAATCTGTAGTGACTTTGTGGCATCAGCTTACAGAAGCTTGTTTTAATTATGTTTTAGTTTTGCGGAAAAAAGTTTGAAATCGAAATGCTTTCTCGTTTTAAAATTAAAATTGAATAATTGGAACCAGTTCATAAGTGCAAACATTTGTTCAACACTAGTTAATATGCTAGTTTGTCTCTGTGAACTTTATGAAGCCTAAATTTAGCTGAAAACAAACATTTGTTCAGAATTTCAAATTACTTTCATGAGTACGATTTTTTTATTTATATATGTCGAAAGTAGTTTTAGTTTACTAAAATTGCCAATTCTTATTCCAAACTTTCAATAGTTAAAAAATTTTATTCTTTAAAATAAAAAAAATAATTATGTTCTTTAAAGATGTTAAGAATATTATAACTTTTCATTTTCTGCTATTCCGGTAAAGTTATATATTTTTTTGAAAGTTTATATATTTTTTTATGTATTTAATTATTTAAAAAAAAAAACTAATTTATTTCCGATATTGACATTGATTAACATTGACTGTTTATTTATTTTCCGTACATTCGAATTAGTTGACTGAAAAGCAGAACTTTCCTAACATATAAATATTTTTAAAATTGAAAAACTTATCTTTTTATTTATTATTTTGCAACTTAACATCAGTTTCATAAAATTCCTATTTTATTTGCGAATTTTCTAAGAGGAAATTGTGAATAATCGTCATATGTTATAAAGCTAAGGGCGGCGCACGTTTGCATTCCGCGAGCGACGCGTGTCTCCGAACAAATTGTATTAGAGGAGCAAATACGTGACGTTGGTGGAATAGGCGTTACATTGTAAGTATTATGGGTGCCACGCCGATTTTCATTTAACTACACCTTTTTCCTTGCAAATTGTAAAATTTATTCTCATTGTTCAAATTCGACGACGAATACCTGTTGATTTTATTGTATAACTATCCAGCTGCACATCCAACCATAAAAATTTTGTTTGGTTATTAAATAGCATGAAAATGAGGTATATAGTTCAATACAATATTATGACTTCAGGATCCGCGTATTCAACGTTAGAATGCATTGATCCCCTACATTATATAAAACTTTTTTCGTTGATTTTCTTTTTTTTCTATCGGCCACAATGAAGGTATATTTTCATCTTCCGAGTGTGGCTTGCAAATTTGAGTTTATTCATCAATTTCAGAAAATGACATCTAACTTAAAAATAGAATAGAATTAATCGTTATAATTTGTTTTTTAAACCAACATCATATCAAGGTAATGCTTTTCTAAGAAATTGTAATAACAAACAATTTCGTTAAACGAATCACCAACGGCGTCTTATGTCGTTACTGTTATTTTGTAAGTGAAACATTTCACGAGCGACCTAGTACGAGGTACTAGGAAGGCATAAACACGTAGAACGTGCCAGTTAAGCGCTAGATAGAGGAATATTTATCGTTCACGGGACCCGGCGTTATTGGACTTGTCTTTTCGTCGTTTAAGGCGAACGCTGATGTGTTTATTCAATTTGTTGCTCTACGAAATAATGTTACCTGTCTCGACGTACGCTCTATCCAACACTCTCTTGTCACACTATTGTTTACATATGTTTAACTTCTCAACTTGCTCGCTTTCGAACTAGATAATTATGTTCACCTACTTTTTGCATAAATTTTTAAATTTAGTAATTTACCTACTAAATTTAAAAATTATTATCATATAATAATAAACAGGTTTATTATTATATAAGTATATATAAACTTTCCGTGAAAAATTATCTAACTAAAATTATCTATCTAATTATGATGATGAAAATTGCATCAAAATCCGAGTTAGCAGTTAAACAGACAGACAGACGCGACATTGTTATAATATTAAAAAAATACAAAAGATCAGTATTATTAACTATTTTTATGTGTACGAATGGAGTATAAAAGCAAACTTAAACAATGGACAAAATGACAGAGTGAATTTGTTGAACCGTGTCAACAAACATTTCCGTGACGAGTGTGTGTGCATTTTGTAAACAATAATTGTGCTCATCCAACTCATGGATGAAAGTATGGCCCGTGGCCCGTAGGCTGGTAGCTGTCGCCTCAGGCAACTCTTTAATATTATATTCATTGTTGTTTGTTTAAGCCCGCAACAGTAGATATGCTGCAACGAATTTGGTACGAATAAATATTATTTTATGAAAATTTGTTACATATGAATGCATTTAACTGTGGATACAACAAATAGTGATATTTTAGTAGTAAAAACATACGACCGACGATATTGGCTACGCAATATCAAATCTCTATTTGACCGGCACCACAAAGTCTTTTCGATATCATGTGTGAAATAGAAATAATCATTATTTATTTTAAATGATCATTCGTTTTAAAATATCATTTGTTTTTAAATGGAAAGGGAAAACTTGAGGTTTCCACAGAAAGCTAGAAATCTTCGGAATAAATCGTGTCCATCCACAAAGAGCCCATATCACTTCCTAATCCCTATTATGATAGGCTTGTAGCACCTGTGGCGTTTCTTGTGTTATTAGGTGACTGTAGCCACCTACCATCAGCCTGTTTGTTTGTTTATTTATTTATTTATTTGTCGACAATAACATAAAAAATAGGAAATCCTTGTGGACAACAGCCTAAGCTCAAAGAGACCACATATATACATTCCAGCAATGGCTACGGGATATACCATAATTCCAAAAATCCAAAATCCAACTGATATATATTATCACGTATTTATAATTTATTAATACATATAATGCTAACATATAACATGTAATGTCACCTTTGTGAATTCACTAAGAGAGCACGAGAACATATCTATCATTTCCGCGACTTGGTTTAAGATATTTATGGCTCTCGTTAAATGTGCCTTATTTATTAGTTTTCTGACATTTAGATATATTATTTATGGTAGATTATTATTAATATATAGTCGTTGTTAAACCAAAATCTGCTATGTGCATAAAGTCTTTTTAACATGAACTATTCACTAAGGTAAGTCCAGAAATGTCCAGAAAAATTACTTGTTAATATAGAGGTGCCATTTATCAACCGTTAAAATGATTATGTCCAACTTAAGAATCCTATTTCTAATTTCTCGTGGATTACTAATTCTCAAATTCAGTACTAAATTCTCAAATGTTATCCCATGTCTCAGATATTATTACTAAGAACCTAAAAACTACAGCGTGATCAAAATTTCATTCTATATGATATAAATAATCTAAATTTCCTATTATTGTAATTGAAAGACATTTACTTTGGACACTAAAATAAATACGTAATACGTATGTCATGTAATGTGTTGTTTATTAGTTTCCATCAGACGTATGTAATATGTATGTACTTTTCTAACTATTCATTATATATGAGATTTTAAATGTAATTGTTTAATAAATAATAAGGTCGTCCCAACTTTAATCTGAAATGTGGCTTTGTTTTGTTAGTACACTACCTAATTAGATCTAACTTGAAACTTCTGAAAAAGGATCGTTGGGGTTCAGTTAGGTTAACAAAGCTTGTATCGTTAACAATAGAAATCTCGATAAACATTTACTAATTTTATACAATATTATCTAGACATATTAATATAAAATAAAGTCGCTATCCTCTTCAGTGTATTTATTTCTCTACTAACTTCTTCTAAGCCACCCAACGATTTTTATACGGGTTTCAATAATAAAAAGAGCTAGAAGCGGGGAAGGATTTGTATATAATTCGAGAAAAAAAAATACATCCGACGAGGGCGGACCAGCAGTTTTTTATTCAATAACTATCTATTCCTAAATGATTAAATTGGTAACTGATCACTTAAATTAAGGTAGTGTATGTGGCATTACAATATAATATTTATCTCGGGACTTCGTCCGCTTTTTCTTCTTTTTTTGGTACAGTATCATTTATTTTTAATTTACAACAACTTATGTAATTAAAAAAATAATTAACAGCGTAATAACTTATCGTCTATATAATATAAAAAAAAATTATAATATTTTTTATTAAGAGAATTTAATACCAATCTAACGATTCCTTTTATTATACCTAATGGTCAAACACAATATTTATTATTCTCCACTCTCCAATAATTTTTTATAGTTTTATAAACTAGTTATTCTCAACAATAACCTCCACTGTGACAGTATTAATCGGTTTAGTCTAGGCAGTACAGACAGGCAGACAAGTAGGATTAGATTGCCATAAATTAAACATCTGTCCTATTCCTGTGCTGCTTAGAAACAACTGCTTAGAACTGGTGTAATCTTTAATTTTATTTTTAGAATAGTGATTTGAAAATGTTATCATAGCTCATTTCGTAAACTATATAAAAATATTAACAAAAATGTTATATTGTAAAATATATATATACGAGTATCTCAGTATGTAAGTAGGTAAGTAACTCTTTCACAGACTCTACATAGGAATACAATGTACCCGTATAGTTGTAGCTAGAACACTCAAAACTTTCACAACGGACGTCGAATTTGTATCATGAGTTCTTTTTAAACATGAAATTCAGAAACACGTCCCCAAAACTCGAAACTCCTCACATAAAGGGGGCTTTTAACGAGACCTTTTTTGTGAAGTTACTAAAAACATCCCCCCCGAATGATCCATTATCTTCTCACGAGGACAAGTTAGCGATCTCCTTCCGTCTATTTTCACAAGTAATAACTAAATTTATCGTTGGACTTTCGGTCGAGGCGGTAGCTTCTTCCAATATCGGCGGTGATTGGCGAGTCGAGTCACGCGCGCGGGTTGGCTGGCGGGCGGTAGCAGGCACGGGAGTCGGGGATGTCGCTTGTCGCCCGCGACGCTCTCTGGTCGACGACGCGTCATTAAAATTAACCATCATTTCTCTTGTAAAGCGAGACCCTGTGTGCCGGAAGGAGCGGGCTTATTAGGAAGTTTGTCGCCGCTACGCCCCTCTGACGGCTGCTAATCTTTCGCTTTATTGCTGTTCTAACAAATGATTCCCTGCCGAGACAGCCGCAGTGTCGCTGCGTGGCACACACTACGCATATGCTAATTTAATGTGTCAGCGTAAACCGCGATCGTATTTATCGTCATGCGAAATTTAATATCTAATATTGCCTCCATTATTGCGAGCTATAATCATTAATATTCAACTCTGCGCCAGTAATTTTAATGCGAGTTAATAAATATGCATTGAAAACTTCGATTTCTCAAAAAAAAATCAGCAAAAATACTGCGAAAGTGGGACGGTGGAAAATTTTAGCCATTACTCGCTTTGAGGTGGATGAAACTCGAAGTATAAATATTCATTCGGATAAAAGAAGCTACGCACAGTAAATACAAACTTTTATTTTAGTTCGCCATTAAGAGAGCGGCAAGGAGAGGCATTGAAAATTCGGCTGGCGACTTCTAATTAGAGAGGACACGGCGTCGTATCCTTCCTGCTTCCTTTATTAATGGAAAAGTCTGTTCCAATTGATTTCATATTTCAACCTTTACCATTCAGAATCCTGTTTCATTATCGTTAAATGAAGACGGACAAAATAAGTGGACTATGACTTACGTTATTAATATTTTTATTTTATATACGTGTATGAGTGTTTCGACTATTTTTTTATAATTAAATACAAAAGCCAAGCTAATGTTCTACTTGGTGAAGAAAACAAGCCATAAAGGGAACCAAATTGTGCTGCCGACCGAACAGCACATATGCTATTATTTTATGGTGCTCTATTAAAAGCTTGAAAGAACTCTTAAACATTAATAGTAAATATTTACACTTTCACATAGTAAAGGTTTATAAGAAATCTTTAACTAAAACAAAGACGCTCCTGGACAATTGCTATCACTGAACACAGTACACAGGCCACTGACAAAAGCTGACTGGATAAAACCAGTCCGATCAGTTTTAATAATTATTTTTAGATGATCCCTCGAAAAAGTACTTTGGATGAATGGAACGGTACTTTTATTCCCTGATAACGTTTATGCAAAATTTAATGGTGACCGGTTGAGCAGTTAAGGCGTGAAAGCATAACTAAACTTAATTAGTTTTGAATTTATAATAATTAGCAAATTTAAAGTATATTATATTATAGTGAAGTAGAAAACTAAAATATAATTATATTATAGTACATAATCGGTAGTTCTAATTATGACTTACGCTGGTACTAAATAATTGAGAAGATTTTGTAAGAAAATAATACCTAACAGAAGAGAGGTCCACTCGCATCATATATTAATTTCTTTGAACAAAACATGTAAAGTAATCGTACTAAAGGTGGCTTTTTACTGAGCACTGGTAAACGTGACTGCACCGAGAGAGTTGGTGTGTGAAATTACATTTGGAATGCGTCGCGTACCACATGAATTACACATGAAAACAGGCAATGAGCTGGTGTAAACTATGTACTGTATATGGAATAATGCAAACTAGCTTCACAATTTCATAACAAATTGTATCAAATAGAAGGAAACCCTTTGCACTTCAACCATCTCTGTGCAAAGTTTCCTTATCAAAAACGATATTACAATACAACAGTCAGTTTGTTTTTGTTTTACAATAGCTAACGATCACAGCGATCGTTTGGCTAAAATGAAAGTGTTAATGTTAAACAGAAAATATATTGTATATACCATATATACCATACAAGGTGTGTACATATATATACCATACAAAGTATCTGAGGTCGTGGTCGAAACATCTACTAAATCTAAAGCAAACTTTTAAAAGAAAGTTCGTTTGCATAGTTGTCCTCCAGGAAACCAACTTGATACCGTTAACGGTGTATATATATATATATATATCTTAAGATATGGAGCTAATACAGTGAAATAGTTCTTTGAACAGATAGCTTTTTACGGCCGTAGTCAATCGTTTGGAATTTCTCAATCTAAAGAAACTTCAATATTACTTCAAGAGTAATCAAGAGCATTAAATAAAACTAGACTGACAAGCTAACGGTCCATTTGACAGTCCATTGAATAATAGGTGGCTACCGTCGCCTATTATACAAACAACGCCACAGGTGCTGCAAATGCGCTTAAACTTTAAGTGTTTCAAGTTCCATTTATCATAATTTTAAATAAATATGTCCTTCATATGAAGTATTGAATTATTGATTAAACATTAAACTCCGAACGAGAGCATCTTCATTCCATTTCTTTTCCTTTTTTCAAAACAAATATTTATTTACACGAAAACCTAATTTTAGGAAGCTCAAAGACCATTCTACCCACACCGTTCTAGTCTATATAGTGCTGTGGTATTGTTTCAATTTCACAACGTAAATGGATTCAACGTTTTTTTTTTTCTAGAAGTATGACATATTAATTGGAACAGCTGACAAAGGGCTACGTGACAAAGAGGGCTTCTGTTGCGGAAAAAAGCAATCAAATGTACATGTATTACTTTATGGAAAGGAGTTGGTTATCACGGTATCATTGTGTCTCTATTCTCAGGTTTGATCAGTAGACAAGACATGATTTGATCTTTTATAACTAACACATAATATTCAGCACAACCAAGGCATTAAATGCAAGACATAATACTACTACTAGCTGGTGCCTGCGGCTTCGTCCATGATGAAAAATAAAAAATATAATCCCTGATGACAAAATTATATGAGCAATATAAGGCCTGCCATCTTTATTGCAATTGTAACTTTGCCAGGCATTGGATTTTTATTTTTAACTGAAAATAATTCTTTTTTCTGGTTAAAAGGTATCCTATGTCCTTCTCTATATCCCTGACAATGTGTATGGAAATTTTCCATAAATAAATATTATTATTATTGAAAATTCTAAAATATTTTTATTAGACATGCCTAAAGATCGTTAATATTCAAATTCAACTATACTTAAATTGATTTTATACAATTTTGGTAATTAGTAAAAGCATTATTTGTTGGTTTCAAATGAGAAACATTTTAAATATTTGCTTGCAATGTTTGCATTCATGTAAAACCGAATGTAAAAAAATAATAATACGCGCTAACAAAACGAACAACATGAACAAGCAATTTCCAAATTGAAGAGCTCATCTGAAATTTTACTAGTTGCAAAAGGTTTTCCAATCCTTTCGTACAAAGTCTGTACGAGTAAAGTAACATATAAAAAATGTATGTACCTGCATATAAGAGCCAAATACGTGTAAAGGTTAGTTTACACTGTTGAAAATTGAAATGAAACATGATATTTAAACACGATACTGTTTTAGTCATGCAAAAAAACTGCTTTTACATATACTTATTTATATTATAATGGTAAACGAGCCGTGTCTGTACATTAAATATAAAAAAAGTTAATATATTTGAATGCGGTTTTCACAGATGTATAGATTTATTACCTCTATTAAACAGGTTACCTTTTAACCTGAAGAACCTGAAGAAACCTTATAGTATTTACTATAAGGTTAAATTTAGGTATAACGCAACGAATTTGTTTTTTGATATCATAAATTGGCTGTAGTTTTCATCCTTTATTAAATCAACCTGTAATCTACTTATTGAAAATATACTTTTTTTTCCTAAAAAATCAATGCTATTTTTCATTTAGCACATCTATTGGTATGATTTAGCGAAATGTTTATAGCGATAACTGAATTACACGGTTGACATGTAAAAGAACGTAAAAAATATATATTGAGAATTAGTCCAATGAATGATGGAAATATATGAGAACAGTACAAAACTAACTGCTCCTTAATAATTAATATTATTAGTTTTCTCGTATATTAGTTCCAATTCTATATCAAGTCATTTTAGATATTTTAAATATGTCTCATAATATAGCGCCGTTGACATTGAACTTTTTTGGCTGACTTTATTTTATATTAAAGTATTTTCTTTTATAAACTGAAAAAGAAAACTGACGTTTAAATATGAAAAATGTTGACATTGTAGAAAATGCCGCTCGAGCCGGAAAAGGAAATAGTAACAGAGAAAGAGCGATATAGAATAAAAGTTTAGGTGAAAAATAAAGAAATATCAAACAGAAAATGTTCTTTGAATAGCATTGGGGTATCTTATAGCAAGAATTTATTTCAATTTTATTTAAGTTTGCGATGTACTGGATTGCATGTAGGTGATCACAATATAATAATCAATAATGATAATACTCAGTATTCAGTAAATATTAATAAATTCAGCAATAGCGGATGGACACATTATATTCAGCAGTCATAACTAGTTTATGCTATATATCGTTATAATATGTGAAATAACTTCACATGTGGTTGGCCTTTGGTTGCGTGAGTGCCTGCAAATTCTTTATCTAATACTGTGAACCCGGACACACTTCGCTGCGGCATACGCGTGTGGCGCCAGCCTTCTTTAATAAAAACCTTGATAATTTTGAGAGAATAAGGAGGACTTTACTTTATTCCATGTACTGATTAAAAAGGCTATTATAAAGGACATAAGAATCTCGAAGGGGAATGCAGGTTTTGCAAGAATATAATAAGAAGACAAGAACGAGTAGACTATTACATTCTAAACCTAATCTACTCTTGATGTAATTAATTTCGGCCATCTGTTGTTGCTTGAGTCCTTAGTAGGTATTCTACCTACTTTTTTGACGGTCTCATGCTTCGTCTGCTATTATTACAATTTTTTTGATTATATCTAATGTTATTGATAGTAGTGGCAGGGCACACTGCGTTACGCAGTCATGAATTGGGCATGACGTCTGGCGACAATAACCACCGCTTTATAGAAGTCTACTGTGAAATAACATAACAGCATATGTGTTGTTGTGTTTCGGTGAGTAATTTATGCTAGCGCACATTTCCTTAATCTTTCCTAATCCTATATCCTTATTTCAACTGAGGTCGGCAGCGCACTTGCAGCACTTGTGACGTTGGCACCTACCATTATTGGACCGTTAGCCTGATTGACAACCTTTACATAAAAAAAGAGAGTATTTGTAGATGAGCAAAAAGAGAGTAGGTACTTATAGCTGAGATAAAATTTAATAACATGATGATAAGTATTAATATTATCGAAGTAGAGATTTGTCTACACAGTGTAATTCTGTCCGTAGCCTTATTTTGGTTTTTGGTAATATTCCGTTGCCAGCTTCAATATCAAATGAAGGTCAACCGTATTAGATAGAGCAAATTTATTCCGTTCGGTGTATTGGCTCATATAACTGGTGATCTCTGCGGCGACGGCGGTGGAATGATAACGGTCTAATTTTGGAGGCCACGGGTATAAGGTCGCCTCTACATTCGCTCCATATTACAACATACGCATCCTCCCTGAAAGGTTTTATTCATAAATCTAATGTAACGTTTTCATAAACTTGCGGAGAATTGAGCTCTTTGACTGACGGTTATGCGGAAATTTTGTTTAAAAATCTTTTTCGGGAAAATTTTCTTTATTTTTTTGTCACAATTTTACCTTTTGACTTGGGTAACTGAAATTTTAAATATTTGATAGAATAAAATGGTTTGATGTGTATTGAAATTTTTACTTTCTACAAAATATGACTCGTTTATTATGACGCTAATAAAAAACGCTGTAATATATTTTAGAATTTTTTCTAATAAACTAATAAGCATATATATGTAGCTAATTCTTACTTCTTAGAAGAATATCTGCTATATAGTAGGATGTGTAATCGAAGCCACGAACTATAAATGAAAGAAATAAAAATTAAGAAACAATAAAAATAGTCGTACCTATAATAGTGTTATAATTCACAGTAGTTAGTCACCGATTACAAGAATTAAATTATTAATAATTCTCTAGTGATAATAACGATGCTCATTTTATCGACGGTATGCTATTAAATATATTATACACTTATGTCTACGTGTGAATAATAATAGATGTCCAAACATTCCAATTTTGTTAACAGGTCATTAACTAAATCGGGACTTGTTAACGGAATGGTCAAAGATTTTTGAATTTCTCTATTTTCCTATACCTAAAAGGTATATATTTCAATAATTCCTGGTATACCTTTATCAAAAATTTCAAGCATTAACATTTGAAAAAAAAAACGCAATTTATTATCAATGGTCAAGGGGAACAATTTGGCGAATAAAAGTCTTGCGTCTACGCATCTCTATGCCATGGATCAATAAAACTTAGATTGCGACTATACATAATATTATGTTGATAGTAAACAAAAAAATATCAACATAATTGTGTATCATTTGCATAATATAATACTTATTAAAAATAACAAGTGAAAAATAGTACTAAAAACAACATGCTTAGTCAGATAATTAGACTACGAATACTCCTTGATTACACGCGGTATCAGGGGATTATTATTAATTTTTAAAACAACGATTCCTTAACTTATAATATAGTATAATACTTTATTTTAGTATATAATTTCCTAATCATAAATTCTACTTGTTAGCGACTTTGAAAAGTTTCTAATTCGCGTATAAATTAATAAAAAATACAAAAGTTACAAACATTAGTTACTCTTCTAAATTACTAAATGAATTTTGGTCCTTTTTTTGGCTTTTAGATTGAACATTGGAAAAGACACACTCTACTATTAAAATAGCGATTATAAAAACGCTACATATATTAGGTATAGTAAAATTATGCGTGTGTTGTAGTATTACTATAGTATACTTATGATAAGAAAGATTTTTCTAACAAATATGCTCAAGACACAGTTCATAAAGATTAAACCCAGTTGTCAGTACATGCATATTATCTTGTGATCTTAGCGAATGACACAGCGATCCTCTCTGATTGGATCGCCAAACATTGACTGTACTAATAGGATATGCTAACGCCATCCGATTTGCGTAATGAGGAGCGATTCCCGCTGCCTAACTCTGAACGGGGACATTATGCAAACTTGTGTTTGACTTCTGTATTAGCTTCCGACTTTCTTAATCACAACAATATAGCCTCAACATTTCCGATTATTCAGATTGATAACAGATATTGAATAATTGAGACGTGAACTTCGCGGTATTCGGCAGTGACGATAATCCATCGATAATCCTCAATGAACGGGATTTTCGTATCATAATTTATTACGTTAGCAATTATTAATTTTTAATTAATGACTTGTTTCTGAATATGCACCTTTTGTTTTATTAAAACACAGATAAGTTTGCATTTTACGGTGCCTCGAATAAACTACAAATTGAATTTAGCTATTAAAAGAACAAAATAACAAATCCTTACATAAAGTGAAAACTTGTATATCATAAATAGTCATAAAACTCGAGACGTGTATGTTATGCAAAAGTTGTTTAAAAAACGTAACAACATCTTATGCCAATGTCGGTAAACGAGTATCGAGCGAGCATACGTTGAAACTAGACGCAGTGCTTAAGTTTCGAAGCTAATAAATTCCGAAGGCACTTCGGTTCGTTAAAAATAATACAAAACTTTGTTTCCACTTACTCTCGAAGTTTAAAGAAAGTTTCAGTCACCGCACATTAATCTAGTTATAATAATTATCTTAATGTTTACTTATCATAAAGAATTAGGTTGTATTTTCAATTTTGATATAATTTTTTTGCCATATTATTAGTTAGATTTTTAAGTTGTAGAAAGATTTCCAAGCGTTCCGGGTACGTACATACGAAAATTTGGGGTTTTTATTATTTAAAATGTAGTAATAATAACCTCCAGTCAAATACGTCAATACTAGACTAAGCTATAAAGTTTGTACATCTAGGTTGTATGGCGATAATATTTTCTTATTAATTTAACAATGTTAGTAAAAACTAACTCAAATTCGTTTTACAACGAATTTATTTGCCCATTACTACCCCATCCCTTGCTTAACCATTATCCTTAATCCTTCAATGGTCGGCAGCGCACTTGCAGCACATATGACGTTGCTTTTGTTACAGGCGACGGAGCCACCTTTCATAAAGTGGACCATCAGCCTGTCTGTCGCCTTAACATAAAAAAATACGAATGGAGAATTTTAAAAACTCAAAGTATAAGAGAACGTCTGTCACAACTGTAGAATGTGATTTAATTTTTATTTCAAACGTGTTTGATATAAAATTCTTAGTTTGATTTCGATTGCTCTCAATTCAAAGCTAAGCAATCCGATCTAAGTGAGTGCTTGTCATATTGATTTAGCGTCTCGAGCGAGTGTTTTCGGAAGCTAAGATAAGACGAAACGTGACTGCCGGTGCCGTCGACGGACCAAGCTTTGTGGACCTTTATGTTGTAGTTGTAGTAGCTACAGGGGAACTTGGAATACCCTGTAAACATCGTGTGGTTACCGTGTGACTACCCGTACTTCAGTTTGAGTTACCAACGACATAATTTAACACTATGCTTTAAGAAATACTAGATCGACCAAAATAGTCCGAAATTAAGTTTGTCCAAAATTAAGTTACACATATGTTATATATGGTACACACATTACATAAGTTACATAACTAATGCAATATATGTTACATAAGTGACACATATGTACAATTGTACACAGATCAACACCAACTATGAAAATTTGATTTTCATAAAAAAAAGAGTTCATGTGATCCTGCCATGAATTCTACAAACAGGGTTACCAAATTTACAGTCGTCTATACTATTGTTGATGAATCGTTGTAAAGTTCATACCTTTACAATCATAAAGTAAAATACATATATGTCTATCGGCCGAACGACATTTTCAAGTCCTTCTCTAACTAAGATCTAAAATCATAAAATTTAACAAAAACATATTGTTAAAAATGGGAACAGCTCTCTTTGAGTGATCTTCTTCGGCTAAATCGAATGAACACAAAATTAGCATTTTATCCGTAGTTATTAGTAGCTTCGTGAATGCTGGCGGCCCTTTCCGCCCATACCTCATCCCTTATCCGAAAACCCCCCTCATCCCCTGTCCAGAGCGAGTTCTCGGGATCGCTGATTGAATCGCGCCGATTATGACGTTAATCTGTTCAATGCAAATTGAACGAGCTCGTCATTTACATCCCCTAACCATGATTCGGCTATGAAATATTCACAAACATTTATTGTTTCCTATCTTAAATTGATCATTTACTAGATTAAACATAAAATATACCATATACTTAAAGATTTATACAAATAAAATTAAAATAACCAAAATAATTCATACTAATATTGTAAATTAAATTTAGCTAACTATATTACTTCCTATTACGATTATACAGTTAAACGGGGTCTATTTTAAACGAGATAATCTATTTTTATAAAAAATGTTATAGAGACTGTTAAACAATTTAGAAAGTTCCAATGTTTTTGATACGGCTGAATTAGTTATGTATGGGTTAACTAATACTTTGATAAAAATCACAATATGGTAATGATAAGGACTTAATATGATGATTATCACTCTTTCCATTAGTAAAAATCTTATCAAAATCCGTTGTGTGGTTTAGAAGATGTTAGAGTAGAAATAGACAGAAAATAACTGCAACTAAGCATATTTTATGGCATGTATAGCAAAATATTGTTGCTATTATTTTCCGTCTGTTTTTCCCCAATTTATGATATTTCCAACATTATATTTAAGTATTAAGACTGAATACTTGTCTGTTCAGTATTTAGGTTGAATTTCTATATTATATTCTTCTCTATTATGAAATAAACGGTTTTTAAACAACCTTCTTTTTACCGACACGCCAATTAAACGCTTTCTAAGATCCCAACTATACAACAATCAAGACAAATGGGGTTCATAACGCTTGATTAATTAACCGCAGTGTACGTTGAACGAACGCTGCGTAATAAAATACTTTAGATCCATTTAGGAAATAAATGCTTCGAGGTGAATAACGACTGCGAAAATAGCTCTTTTCGCTCGAATCTGAGTCATTCTTCATTCCATCGGCACGTTTTAATGTAACAAATTGCTGATGTCTAAAGTGGGTACACAAAGTTAATGAGCGGATATTTGAGAACGTCTGAAAAGATTAAATGCATACCGTTTCTCAAACGCCAGGTAGCACAGGAGTGGTTGCAGTGATCTCCAACTACTTATTGGAATGCCGACGTGTTCAAACAACTATCAGGCGTTAGTACTCTGAAGTACCTAATACTCCATTCACCAGAGAATGGTGTATGGTTAAATCCCTATAGTCGGGAAAGAATATAATATTCAATTTCAATTCTGCAAATTATATACATAAAACTTTCTCGTTTATCGCTCTTTCCATTAGTGAAAATCGTATCAAAATCCGTTTGGTAGTTTCGAGGAAGTAAGGAAGTCCGGGTAGCGGACAGAGTAGGACAGCGACTTTATTTTGTTATGTACAGATATATATACTTTATTATAAACTCAATATTATTTGAATGAGTCTAAAACACTCTAGTCATACTCGTGTCAACAAATAAATTTGACACGTTCAAAGATCAAAGACATGTTAACGTGTAATTTTTAAAAAACTGTCTGAATTATACTCATATTATAAACGCGAAAGTTACATCCTGTACCTGCGTTTGTTACTCTTTCACGCAAAATCTATTAAAAGGTTTTTAATGAAACTTTAGAGTGGTGTAGCTTATAATTAATCAGAATAACACATTGGTTATAACGTATAAAGATACGCTGACGAGGAAATCGGCAAAAGCTAGTAAGAAAACTCACACTCGGACCAAAGTAAGTTGAAAAGAAAGAGTATTAAACAACCTGAAAAGGTAAAGAAAAACAAGCTTAATGTAGAAAAGAGCAAAATACTGGTAGAATTGTTAATCAAGTTGTTAAGTCCAGTTAACGTCCTTAGACCGATTCATGGCGAGACGCTTTTAGAACATTTAAAGAAAATTTAGAATTTAAAAGTTACCCTACGTTTCGAGTGGAGTGATTTGCAGTGCTGCCGGGAGTTAGGCTAAGTGAGTAAAAGAGTAAAAGTATAAAGTCAATGTTTGCAGTCGTGATTTCTGCTCCCTCGGCCGGCGGTGATGCGAACTTTCGTCTC
Source organism: Synanthedon myopaeformis (assembly GCA_944738685.1). Lineage (NCBI taxonomy): Eukaryota > Metazoa > Arthropoda > Insecta > Lepidoptera > Sesiidae > Synanthedon > Synanthedon myopaeformis. Next base: position 8,331,957 of record OX122915.1, read on the forward strand.
TCTACGCTACGCTTTGCAAAAATGTGCATCACATTTTTCACTGTGACGGCGACAACGTCAGACTTGTGTACTGTTAACCCATAAAAAATGTATACAGATCTCAAACCGTACACACTGAATTTTATACGAAAAACACCAAATTTTATTTGTGCATACACTCATATATTATGTATTATTTTTATCCTAGACACGCTTCTAAAATGCTAGAAAATGTTGGTGCTTAAAATGTTTTTGTATTAAAAATGACAAAAGTGCTCATCCATTGGTCATACTATATTATAGTGTAACTGAATCCAAATACAGATGTTACTTCACAATTCGTGTCAATTTAACCAAGTATTAATTGAATCTTCTACAAAATATTTTGATTTCTTAAATTTGTCAACAAGTTTATGTATTAAAAATGTTTTTTCTTTATTTATAGCCTGACAGGTTTAAAATACATTTTACCGTTAGGATTTAGGAACATTTGGGAGACGTATTAATATTTTTCGTTAAGTATATTATAAGTAATTAACAAAATCTGCTATTAAGTTTACATTCAAAGGAAAACAATCTGTTCAAAATACTCATAAAATACTTACTCAAAATAAAGTACTCGTGATTTTTTTTTGTTTTAGAAATCGATATACCTAAGACATAATTTGCATTTTGAGCCATTCGCCACGCGAAAGTAATGCCTTTTTTCTCTTTTTTTTTTTCTTTTTTTTTTCTTTTTTAGTAAAACTAAAACAAATTAGAAAAATTCTTCTAAGTATAATTGTAAAAAACATGTAACTATTAATCGAAGTAGTATGAAAGAAAAACAAGTATTAAAAATATGTCCTATATCGTAATAGAGGCTCTAGTCTGGAATCTCTCAAAATAAATTAACGTATAAGTAATAGCTAAGTTAATTTCTCAGGCGTATTTGCTTAACCGAAATACATGTAATTCTCAAAATCAGTTTGTTAATCGTGACATACGAGGCTTTGACAAATCCTCACTTTAGACTGATATGGTAAACTATACTAATATGGCAATCTTAATAACCGTAATAAAATTGAAATTGTAAAGCCAGTTATTGTAGTAAAGACTTATGAAAATTTGATACACAATTGCATAGCGTATAGAGCTTTATAGAGAGAGTGGTACAAAGGAGCCCATGTCATTTCCCGGCCGGCCGCCAGCCCCGGGGTGGAATCGCGTGAGCAAATGTTGACATCCGGCTCTACTCGGTCCGCCCGGACTTACTACTTATGCGCTGATTCATAATACAAGCTCCTTGCACAACGTTATTACATTACTTTCATAGTTTACTTCGTGAGATTCAATTTTAATTTCAACAAAACTTATTGCAACTTGAAAACATTTTCCAATAAACAAACGCTTTAAGCTTCCTTTGAGCACAAAGAGAGATAAGGTAATAAATTATTGGAAAAAAAAACAGTCTTCCTACAATTACCACCTACAAAAAATAATCATAAAATAACACATACTTTTCTAATCCCTATCCTATACAATATATGTAGTCAATACGAACTAAATCCCATGTTACAGTAACAGTTTAGGTATCTCTTAAATAATTTAACCAATCCTGTCAGCCATCTGAACATGACATACCTTCTAATGTTATCCGTATCTCTCATATGACAATATCTATTTGGCCCAATTGGCTCACTTGGCCCAATGGTGTATAGCTTGTGTCCTTAGGCGACGGTAACCACCTACCATCAAGTGAACTGTCAGCCTGCCGGACAGAAGTAGCCTGAATCCACCGTCGACCTGCGTCCCTTATCAAGTCGTCTATTCACCTTGTGGGCTGGACGTCCTGCGTTGAGCTTGCCGGTCCGTGGCCTTCACTCTAGAATAGTCGAGAACTTTCCGGCCCCAGCGGCCGTCGGCTCCATACTACGAGTATGTGTCCTGCCCATTGCCACTTCAACTTACTGATCCGCTGGCTTATGTCGGTAACTTTCATACGCAGGAAGCGTAACAGTAATCACAATATATATGTACGCTTTGCCTCAAAATACTCTAATTATTCCGAATTTCCGTAATAAACTTAATATTATATATTTTTAATATATAATCAATTTTGTCGCATGTAGTCTTCAAATTCCACTTTAATTAAAATGAATTAATTGGTTAATATCAAAGTGTCGACACGTTTGATAACAAACGCGCGAATGTGCAATCGTCATCCACGCGGCATATTTGATGATTGTTGTTTTATGATTGCGGCGATTTCCGAACGATCAATTTGTATGCTAATTAGGAGTTTGCTCTACGTTTTAACGCAAATTAGGTTTAACCAAATAGTCAGTTATTATCAGAAAACAAATAAAGCCAGTGTTAAAAATATTATATTTCTGAAATGCATTGTGGTAATGCTTTTCTAAAAGGGTTCAAGTAGCGTTTGTTGCAAATTATATATTCAATAATTTATCCTCACAATTAAGTTTACCTTATAACTTAACTTAACGGTCTACTGCTGGATACTGTCGCCTATAACACAAGCTACTGCACAGGTTCTGCAATTGCATTGCCGACCATAGTAGGATTACGGGTAAGAGATTAGGAATGATAGAGAAATGGGCTCTGGAATGGGTATATTCTCATCTAGCTGTGCCCGCGACTTTGTACGCGTGGTATTCGGGATATCCCGTAATGTTTTTTGTTTGTAAACTAATTGAAATGAAACAAACACAAAATGTTATGGGAAGCTTGCTGCAATACGAGGACATAATTGAAAACCGCATTCAAAAGGTTTAAGCCGTTGTTGATATTATCGTGCGCAAACGTGCAGAGATAAAACACATTTATTATATCTTTGCTGATGTTGATAAATATTAATTCTACATATGTATATATTTAACATTTGTAAATATCAAGAATATGTCTACGAATAACTTAACTTTTTCTCCTTTTTATAACTAAGTTTTTAAAATATTTTCTGAAACTCAATGTGTGACAATCGCTCAATCAAATGTATATATTGAAGTGAACATAATATAAATACAATTTCAATGACACTTGTCAGTTCGTTTGCCTAAGCGATTGACCCTCCTCCGAGTAGAAGTTGCGAGGAATTTTAAAAGTGTTGGAACTAAAAGATATACGGAATTTTTTATGCTAAAAACTTGAAGAAAAGCGAGTTAGAAGTTGAAGTTGATTGGTGGAGTGCAGTGGACTCGGGCACCCGCATGAATCATGAATAGCTAATGTTAGTGCAGAGAGGTGAATTTTGTGGAACCCGCAGTGTAAACTTAGAAGTAACCATACAAACGATTTATACGCCATATTTACACTTTCTGGCTAAAAGGACTCGGGTACAATTTGCACATTTATGCCATAAATCGTTAGATTTCCACCATTGTCAAAACTTAAATATAAATGCAATAAAATATTATTGCACTCCAAATTAAAAGTTTAGAAAGAAAAATGTTTTTACAATTAATTCAACTTTTTATTATTGGACAAAAATCCACTTTTTATTTGTATTTTGAAAAGTGCCGTCTGTATTTCCAAATTCTCAATTTTATATCTTTAAAAAATTTTGTCTCTTGAGTATTTGCGGTTCCCATTTGGTATCTACTCAACTCTTGAAATTTTTTTTATAATATTAAGGTGGCAGACAGGCTGGCGGCTCACTTGATGGTAGGTGGTTACCGCCGCCTTTTTTTTTTTTAACGTTGAGAACCGCCGCCTAGGGACACAAGCGACACCAAAGGGAGTGCTAGTGCGCTGCCTACCCTGCAGGAGTTTGTTTACAATATTTACATTCATTTGAAAGGATTTTAATCTAAAAAGGTAATTCAACAAGTATAGATATATAATTATGAATATAAAACGTGTAGGAGGTACTGGCAACACGCGATTCGCAAATAAAGCTAGGAAGATATCAAACAACAAACGTCTGCCACAACATGCGATGCCGTTTAAAATAAAAATAACAAATGGATATTTGTTTTTTGTACACCGCGTTATTGCTGCTGTCTATATTATGTTTTTTGTCTTTTATTTTAATTTATTGCTTACTACGCTACAGCACTAAAAAAACTATTGTTTGCGATTTCAGATGTATTACTAGAATAATTACTAAGTAAATTCCTAAAATTGATACGAAAAAAATAGTGATTCGTGTTTTTACATCAAATGCCAATAAAATTATATTGAAGCCAGATCTACTCTATACCAAGTTTTGAATCTCAATAACATAGAATTAATATAAGCGACCTGACCTCTACTTAGCGACTTAAGGTGACTTTAGTAATCCATTAATGTTAGCTAAAAATCCGTGCAGTATTTGTCATGAACAAAAATAAACATTTTCTCTTCATTTAAAAGTCTTTATTTTTGGTAATTTAAAAAGTTTTGAAATAGGCAAAAGCCATTTTTTTACTTATTGATAAAATATTTAACATTAATTAATATATGTAATTAACTAATTTCAATAATGCTCTTTTATTACGAGAAATTATTTTTATAATATGTCACTTAAACTTATTGAATAATCCCACACCTTGGTAACTTACATCGAAAAAAGTTATTTTGAATTTGAACTGTTAACTATATTCCATATAGCTAGTAAGTATAAGAATCAATACGGTTTGATAAGAAATCCACAGTAGCTAGTAGTAAACGCGTTTTCAATACTAACAACGGACACATTAAGGCACCTACGAGTATAACCGAAAGCTCCCTTCAAACACCTCACGTTGTGATAACAAAGGAAAAACACGACCGACAAGATGTTCTAAAAATACTTTCGCAATCTACCTGTTCACCTGGGCTGGCCATTCCGGGCCTCCCATAAAGAAGAGTAGACGGGAAGCACCCGGGAAGGGTTTATCGTTCCTAAGGGAGCGGCCGCCAGCCCGACACTATATCATTGCCACCGCTATATGTATGTATATGTATGCACTTCTATAGCTTTGTTCGTAGTCAATATAACTTCTAGTTTGAAAGAAATATGCAAAATTATTTCAATACTACATTGAATACAAAAAGATTGGTAATAAGTATATTAAACCACTTGTTTTATTTATCTTCTATAATGTTTTGCTTCCAATTAAGTATTACCTATCAAACGTAATCTTTAAAGAAATCATACTAAAAATGATATAATTATGTACTATAATAATATTGTGATAATATTATTGTTTATATTGGTGATTTTTTTTTTCCAAATATTACCCATTTTAAAAACTCGTCACAGACGGATTAAAATATAAAAAGATGTTTAATTTTTGCCACCCTAAATGGGTTAAAAAATATAGGAAATCGAGATTGTTAGCAAAAGGCAAAATAGAGAGTATAAATACATTAGTAATAATAGAATAAATTTTTGTTAAGTTTTAAATATGGGAAATTGAAATGTACATTAAGAGAGCCAGCCATTATTGACAATGTTGAAACCGTTATTTGTATAACAATTTCTGCGTATTTGCATTCGTGACAAAGAATTTCGTGTTATGTTAACCATGAGCAGTAATTAGTGGATTTAAAACCGCAATCCGTGAATAAACAGCAACATATTTTGTACATAACTACGAGCCATTAATCGTCAATGCATTCGCTGCCAATGTATTTGTAATGAGAGGCACGCACGCTCTGCGGCCTCTGTAGCCACATCACCACAACAAACACTTGATGTTATATCAAAACCTATTGCGATCTCCTTCCTCATACACTTAAAATAAGTCCGGAATAAACTAGCTTTCCTGACCTGTCCGTTTTTCTTATACACTCTTTATTGCTCATATATTTTTGTTAGGCGTAGATTTTTTTTTTTTTTTTAGATATCCTTCGAGGACAGTATTTTTTTCTGGATGAAAGGTACCCTATGTCCTTTTCTGTGATCAAGTACTTTTGGATATTTGCGGTTTTGAATAAAGGAATTTTAAATTTTTGTATATGCACAATGGCATCTCAAATATGAACGATCAATTTGGCTCAAAATAATGTAAAGTATTTTAAGTAGTTTTATCTTTAAAATAAAAAAAAAAAAAACTTTATTAGTGATCAGATTAAAATATAATCATACATAATTTACACATGTACATTCTTTTACAAAAGCAAAAGAAAAATAATTTTAATATAAATCTTTATTCTCTCGTATTTCATTTTATTTCCTTACAAAAGTTTATCAATATTTATCATATCACACATGTATATTACTGTATATATATACTGCAGTAACGAGATCATTAGTTGCTTAAATCGACATAACTCGCTTGTTTTATACCGCACTTATATTTTAAATAATTTTAATTAATGTAATGAGAATTACCCAGGTCATTCGACTTCGCCGCATCAAAATAAAAGAAATATATGTAGGTATATGATTATCCAAAACTTTAAATGCCCAACCGCATTTAATCTTGATATACCTACACGTACAAGGTGGCAGAGGCTACTACTAACTATATCGGAAGCAATTCTTTAATTAGCCTGCTTCTATATTTATACTTCGCATGCACACTGCGGTTCCAAATATTCATAAACTATGAAAGCTTACTGTAGGAAACACTGAATAAAACAGACTACCTATGATGCACTGCACAAAACCCCCTAAATTAGACAAAGGAAAATCAACTTTAGTACTACTGTTGGGGTTTCAAAATTGTATGTATTGAACGGCACCTGATAAACATTGTGGTACAGTATACAACCTCTCCTGTTACTGTGCACCGCAAGGCGGGAGAGTTTACTGTGCCCCTGGGACTCCAAGAACACCTGAACAGAGCACATTGATTCTACATCCAATACGTAAATGCAAATATACATATCTACACTAGATAGGTACTAAATTGTAAGTTACAGCAGTAGTTAAATAATAAATTAAATTTTTAAACTAAAATTTGAACACAAGAGTAAAAACATTGGAAATAGGCGAAAGAAAAGGCGAGGAAAAGAAAAGGAAAAGAAACAATTTGAGATCTATTATTTAATGTTCTTTTATGGGAGATTGTGGTATTACCGGCTGACTAGAGGTACAGCATCCAATATGGTGCGAATGAAAGTTCATTATAATAATAATTACGAGTTTATAATATGAGAAAACAAACATTTTTTATTTTTAAATATGTATTCAAGTTAATATAATAGTTACGGTTATATCTAATAGTTAAGGCTTAATATGATTTGAAGTACTTAACTTTCCGCATCTCACATGCGTCTCAAAATAATGTAATGTAAAGGGATTTCAATCAAATTGGTTTAGGTAACCATAAAAGGTAAAAAAAATACTCTAAAACGGTACGTCCTTTAATATCTTTCAGAAAGTTTTCAATTTTTACTATGGGTCGTAAATTTAATTCAATTAAAATAAACATTTAATATTGAATGGTTTAACTGAAACATTTAATCTTTAATATTGAAACATTTAAACTGGTTGAAATGGTTGAAGTTATAGCTATCGATGATACGCCGTTATGGCATTAGTTTCACACAATTAGTTGTGAAATAATATACAAAGCATATCTAATTGGTTACATATTAGATATAATATGTAATACTTATATTCCTTATAAGTATATTCATTTTATAATCCATTCATAATTACATTTAGTTTTGGGGTTAAAGTTGTATTAATGCGCTCCGGTATAAATTTTATGAAATACACATATTTTAATTACCACTAAAACACCTCGAATGTAAGCTAATGTGATATGAATATTTCGTATCTATGTGGTTTTCTTTTTAAGTTAAGGTCGACAGACAATATGACGGTCCACTTGATTGTACATGGTTACCGTCGCCTATAACACAAGCAACGCCACGGGTGCTGCAAGTGCGCTGCCGACCATAGTAGGATAAGTTATCCTTAGATAAAGGATTAGGAATAGAAGGGAGCTCTGGCATCCCTTATTCACTCACCGGTACACAACAGCACGGTGGTCTTCTGTAAGTGGGTTACTGGTTACTGCCGCCAGACGGGCTGCCCAAACGACTGCGAAATGTAGTATGCCCTGCGTACTTTAAAACTTGAGTGTATATTTAGATAAGGCAGAATAGAAATGAACGTAGTAGCAAATGTATTTACGAATTTGCACAGACATTCATATGAGCGGTTTCTTGCGAGGGACCGCGGCAGACCTCGAGGGTGAGCTGTGGAGAAAACTTTTGGGTCTTTATTTATTGTTATTACCTCATTAAGGTTTCTACTTAAAAGCAATATCCAACACGTTACAAATATATCTCAACGTTCGCGTTATATGTACCGTATGCGCTTAGTTAATGCTATATAGTAACAGTGGTTTACACAGATAGTTCTTTTTGCTTCTGATTTTATTATAAACTAGCGACCCACCTCCAGCTTTGCACGGAGTTGAAATTTTTTTTAAAGTTTTCTTAGCGGATGCCTATGTTATAAAATAAACCTATGTTCAGCTTTCAGCTAAATTTCAGCTTTCTAGACCCAGTAGTTTTGGCTGTGCGTTGACAGTAAGTCAGGACAAACTATTTTATAAGTACCTAGGTACTAGGTATAGATAAATAAATTGTGAGATAAGGACCGGCTCTCAAGCCGTAGCCTAATGAGGGATCCATTAACTATTTATATCCTTGACAAGTTTAAAAACTTAATAAATTTAATAAATAAATTTCTTTGTTAACATGTTGACCGACAGCTTGTCTGAAGTTCTTTATCATAAAAAGCTGCTTGTTTTTACTGTTTACAATTGGCTCTTGCGTTAATTTTAAACGTAACATTCGCTCCGTGCAAAAAGAAAATCTACCGCGGATGCTCGGACTGTAATAATATGGAAAGCAAACTGAAAAAATATGTAGTTACTTGAGCTGCGAAAGAAAAAGAAAGAAGACATAGTGAATGTACTCGTATCTAGTTATCTGTCAACCACATCTCTCAAACGTGACTTGTGGTCAAATCAATGTTTAGAACGTCCGTATTTGATACTTTATCTTTTAAAAGCTGAAGGTCAAAGGTTTGAATGTTACTTATCTAAACCTATAGAAAATTAAGCTATATTAACTATATAGCTCATTGAATTAGCAAAGCGAAGGGCGATAGGCAACTCACAAAGCTCGATGGGAACAAGAACCATTGGGGTGATAAGGTTCTGGTATGGCTTGCAGAAATGTTCCACTGGCTATTACTCCGACGGAGAAGTAAGAAGGCTGCGGTTAGTCTTGCATTTGGCGTATATTGTCTGTTAATGATTAGGAGTTCTTTATCTGAGTGTCTCCCAATCAACTTCTTCGGCTTCGGCAAAATAATTAGCATATTTTTTTACCTTTTTATAATAATAAATAACATAAAATATAAACCTAATTATACAACATTTTATTTTACTATATCACTCTGATCGTGTTCGGAATATAAATTAAACAATCAACCATATCCGAACCAATTTGTGGTAAATCAATTATAGCACTGCAGACTATAAACCCTCGGTAAAACTAACAACGTGATTGAAGTTATAGAGACGTTACTTTATATGTTTACAGACTCTTACTGAATCATTCTTAGTATCTAACAGCAAAAAATCTGTAATGAAAACCGACAGACACTAGCGGGCGAATATTTCTTGAGTAGCAACATACGAGGAGATCCATCGAACGCTGTTAAATTTCTGCATAAATACTAGAAAAGTTGAATCTGTGACAAAAGTCTTTGGCCATGATTGAACATGACGGTTATCACCATGAAATTTTGTTTGGGTATATAATCATAGGCTGTAACAACCAATGTAGTCCAGGTCACCAAGACCTGGACTACATTGGGAATTTCACATCCGATGACGATGATCCACAATTTGAGATAGCCAATAACAATAATTGTATTGTATGCACGTGCGTACCTTGGACTGCTACTTGCACTCGATGATCTCCACCCGGTACAGGAACTTCTTGGTGGTAAAAGGTAGTTCGCGCGCGCGGCAATCTTTCACTGTAGGGATCGGCGATACTCAAGTGTGTGTTCTCGCTCCAATGTTTTTATAAGAACAACGTGCATGACAGCTGATTGAAGCTGTCATTGTCACTGCGCTAATCCGACCGTCAACCATCGTTCATCGGTAGTCCATTACGGTAACGGAACATAGGCTGACATTCGTTTCACTTAGTATCGATGTCATAAACAATTTTATTGCAGATTTGCAGTGAAAAAATTATTTTATTATCTAATTCTTACACTACAACTCAGAGATGCAGAACCGATAGAGTTAGAACTTGCATCTGATATAGTAGTAGTGTGATGTGATGATATATGAATCAAAACTTTCCATTTAATCCAAACAGGAAACCCTCAGAAATTCAGAACCGTCCGGGACTCGAACTTGCGTCTGCTATGATGATATTTCGAACGTTCTAACCTCTAAATAATTTAAAGTACATTTTAGTCCTTCACAATGAACAAATACAAAAAAAAATTGTGTCAAAATAAGATAGAAACGCGTCAGATCAAAGGTCGCGTTGATATTGTGAACTTATTGAGCGCAAATTTTGAGGACGGCAGCCCTTTGAATAGTCAATGTCGCGTACCCTTATCTAGCCACAGAAAGGCGACACCACATTACCGGCATTACGCCACTACACCAAGCTCGCGCGCGGCATCTGCAAAATACACTTTACCACGTGGTATTAAAGCTGTAAACCATATACGTCCAGTATGAAGTACAGGGCATTTTCAAAGTGCAATTTATATTGTATTGGAAGTTAGAGCGGCGCGTTTCCTCGTGCAGCACAATATTTTGTGTCGGGCCAATGTGCCACGCGACTGAGCCTTGTTGCATGTTCTCTGAAAACTGGCTTTACATTTTCTTGTCCTATACCGTTTATAGGGAAATTTAATAAGCATGAGTGGAATTCCCGCTCTTTATTGCGGCAAGAAACGCTTGTCTCCTTTCGTTTATTCGTGTTATGGAGCCTAGGAACATTACACGACAATTTCGGATCCAATTTTCCTTTGTCACGTTACACATTTTGGTAAGGGGTTTTTTTTTTCAAATACCTATCATTTTCTATGCCACAGTGAAACTTGCGATAAAATGGATGCTTTTGTATATATTTCTCTCATAAGCTCTCTCTAATGACTCTGTCACAGAGGCAACTGTGGCTTTATCTGCCTTTCTTCATGTCCTGCAGTAAGTCTATTTAGAGCGAACAAAAACAATAATGTCTGGAAACAAAGAGCTGGAGGCACGTGGTTGCGTGTCACAGGTGAATTCATGTGCACGACTCGCAGCCCGCTATCGCAATTCGCGGGCCGGCCCACTCTGTTTACTACACCCAGGGGATGTGCGATATCATTTGCCGACTACCTCGCCATACCTAGATATAAACGTTCATTAATATTGTATCCTATAAGTTTTTATCACCAACATGATGTTATAAAATTGTATTACTTTGCAAGATGTTTAAAATATTTTTAATACTAAATTATGACAGTGACATATTCTATGCAACTCAACTTATATAAAAATTATATGAAAATATTTGAATATTTTTGGTCAAATACCTTTGAACGGATTTAGATGAAATTTAACACATGGACTTTCGTTATCTAGATTAACACCAAGTTCTAGATTAATACACTTCTAGATAAACCAGCGGAAATTTTATGATATCTGAACAATAACTGATTAGTTAAAGCCATTGTTAATATGAAAATAATTAAAATATTGTGAATGATTGAACCAATCACAACCGACTGACAAAAGAAAACATCAAGCTAAGCGGCATACTATGCGATATGAGTATAGTATGTATACCATGTTAGAAAAGAAAAGATTGGTATATGTTAAGATAATAATAAAATATCAAATAAAAGGTCAAAATATAATGTTCCATTTTCGCTTTTTTATTTTAAGATTATTCTGACAGTTACTTAGTAACTAATGCTAGTAATTTGTGTATATCGAAAACTAAAGAAAAATCAGAAAAATATAAACTTTTCACTGTCGACAAAACTAAGGTCTGATTTAAGCCAATGTTGCGAGAGGATTTCGCTCAAACTAGGCGTTTGGGTACTGTATTTATTTACATGTAATTAGGTCGGTGTCAGTGATCGACGGTGGTGGCGGACATCCGCGTGGAAGCAAACAATCCATTACAACGCTGTCAAGCCAATGTGGATAACTCGCTCGTTCGGCCGCGCCATAGTATGCATATAACTCGCCAATATGGATGAGTAAACATAGGAATTTAGACCGGTCTACTGTCCCCTAATGTCAATGTTGACCAGTATTGACTTTTTGACACAAATAGGTAACCGTACCTATTCCAATACAAATGCGGCTTTGTTGCTAACGGACAAGGTGAAAGCATTTTAACTTTTCATCGAACAGATTCGTGCATAAAGTTTTTCATTTCAAGGTTCCATTTTTTTGTTTTTAATAATAGCGACGTTTATTTTATTAAATTTATTCCCTTATTGTCTTTTATTATTAAAATAACACACACACACAACCAAAGATGATCTTAGAAACTATACAATTGATTTGTAGACTTTGATTGATCGATTGATTGTGCTTGCAAAGATATATTGTTTCGATGTTGTAGGTGCTTAATCATTGAAGCTTAGATACAAATAAATTAGTCGCTTTTTGACGTTAACACGTCTTTAAGATTTTATAAGAAAAAGTGATGATAAAAAAAATCTATCATCTACATCCAAAATTTAATTACACCATTCGATAGCTAAAGGATCAATGAATTTCGTTGGTTATACCTATAATACGCTCAAATAAAATATTACTCACAACCACGCTTCATTTTTTTTACTTTAGCACTGCATAGCTCAAGAATTCCAGAAAATAACATGTTAATATATTTAAAATATAGAATCCCATTATAAATACTTATTTATTACTCAGAAATGGTTATTGTGGTCGATAATTATTTAAAAAATCACACTGTGCCCCGCAGCCATGAACTCATTTGGCGACAGTAACCATCCTCTTATAGAAACCAAACATAGAATAACACATGTCCGGCTTTATACCTCAATTATCATTGTCGTTTTCCTTTGCCTTCAATCCTAATTTGATTTCTACACCTTTTCGCGTGATCATGGTTTCCTGAGCTTTTTCAGATTGACACAATATTACATTGATGACTCTGATAGTCATAAATGAGTATGTCGTCCTATATGTCACATTTAGACGTAAAAAAACACTAAATGTAAATGAAATACCAAACCAATGTTTAGATTTTGTAAGCACTTGGAGATTCAGTACGTAGCGTGTAAAAGTAATACACTCAATGTATCACTTGTTCAATGTATCTTGCTCTCTTATCTTACCACGTAGAGCAGCGGCAATCCGTTACCAATATTTAGGCAAAATACAAATTCTACAACCCATCCACGCTATTGTCAACCTTATTCCTTGTTCCACTAAGATCACGTTCGAAACTCTGAACGAAAATTTTACAGCATTTTACAGTGGATAATCCGCATGATATTGGAAGGCTCGTCGATGCATTCACTGAGCTGCACGAAATTTTCTATAAGGATAAAAGCAAACAAGATAGCCATCGAATCAATGTTACGAGGTTCTATACTTGTATGTGTAGAAAGACGAGCGGCGTTTAAGCCGAGCGGCCGACAGATGAAACTTTAAAAGTAATTTCAAACGTAAACATTTTTGTTTGTTTACATCAAGTAATCGTGCCAAGAGAGACAGTGGCCAGCGGAGCCGAGGTTTTGCGACCAGTCGACGCTTCGGCGGTAAATATTTGCACGATTTCTGACATTTTGTTCCGCTTATTTACATAATTTTCGGGTTGAGCTCGTTGGGCTCTGCGGTCGGAACGAGACGGGAGAACTTTTTTGGCTTGTAGGTAATTGGTACAACAGCTACAATATGGCAGACGGTAGTAGCGGGCGTCGACGCGACGACAAACATTAAAACGCTTCCGTTTTTGGCGTCCTCTCAACTTAGTTAATGTTTTCAAAACGATGCCGCGAACACTAGAATAGGTTTCCATTGTGGCGTGAAGTTTGAACATGGCTTGCTTGTTGGCGACAAAACTAACAATGCTTAATGGAGGTCAAGCTCCATTAAATGAGACCATCCTATTGTCTTAGCAATTTGAATTGAAAACTTCCACTCTCAAAGAAACATCTTGTAGAATAATTTAAAAAAATAAACCAAGTGCGAATGAAGTTGGTAAAGCAGAACTTCAAATTGTGCAATTCTGGAGCTATCATTAGTATTATCGAAGATAACTTAAATGTTTATTTAAAAAAAAAACTATTTAAATATTATTGCAATAGAATAAAAAGATAGTGGTGTTCTACTAAAGATGTATTTTTAGAATGCACATATTAGACACCGTGGGTATTTGATTTGAATGTACCTTTTATTGTCTACATATTTGGATACATTTATTTTAGTGTCCCAATTAAGCACAAGCCTGCCACCAATAAGGGAACAAAATGAGGAGTAATTTAAAGATAGAGAGATGACATTTTTAGTTAATGTAGCAGAAGCATATGGCAAAAGCTTTAGAAAGTATTTTGCGTCAGCTAACTAACCACTTTTTCCGCAAAAGCCTTTTTGACGTTACTTAAGTTACTTAAGTGAACTAAAAAATACTTATGTTTTCAAAATTAAGTATAACTGGTTTAACTAACTAGTAAAATTGGCATAAATATTGAGACAGCTTCTAAATTTGCAAGTTCAATATTTTTTATAGCGATTTAAGGCTTAACCTTATATGGTTACAAGCAAAATTTATGTTTTTGTTTCGGTTTAATATATTTCAAACAGTTTCAAACTTAACTTTTTTTCACGATTCTACTTACTTAAAAACTTTAAAAGTACAGTATTTCTGTCCTCAAGTTTGAAACTACATCTAGATCTAATAAGTTCATTAAAATCATTAAACATAAAGAATTTCTCGCATCTTATGCGGTTCCATCGTACCTAATATACCACTCAGCATGAATGGTTACTTGTAGTGTTTGATGACGTTAGCCATCTACAAACAAGTAGACAGAAGCTTTCCTGCCGGCCTTCCTCATAAAAATAACTTTTTAAAATTCTCAATTACGATACGAATAAAAGATATAACCAAAGAATAGTTTTAGCTTTAAGCGTTTGACCGCTAACAAATTACTTAAATTAAAAGCATACATATAGCAATAATTCACCGTGATAGTAGAAAGCTTTGAGTGAAAAATCCGAGTAGACAGACGAAAATAACAGTTAAGACAATGCAGCGACAATTGCCACACGTCGACGCAACCTTTTAGATTAAAAACTATGTTTTTGTTGCGACACTGCGGAGTAGTCGACCTTTTCACTGGCACCAATTTCCATGTGAAATATTAACTACGTAAATGCAAGTTGGGTTCTCTACTTTCCGTCAGTATAAATGTATGTGCGACATAAAATTTTATTACTGGAAAACTGGGCCGTTTAAATAGAGGTCTGTTTTCCGGTGTACCTATTTGAAATTTACATAAACTGTTCAACGCATGGCATTGACTCTTCACATACGCGTTAATAAATTTAATTATGAACGTAATTCGTTTACATAATTGTCGAATTTTGTTGAATTGTAATAACAAAAGCGTATAACGAATTTTCCCTACACTTATTGTTTTGTGTTAGACAGGTAGTGACCTGATGTCTCGTCAACGACAATTAACGCACCCCGCGGCCCATAACTCACTCCCACTAGCACAAAACAATACGTACACAGTACCTAGAGAAACAGTATGTTGTGAAAAGCTTTTAAAGAAATCCCATGTACTTTATACGAGGAAAGTATTTGACAAGAGCACAAAAAATAAGTTAATATCCCGTAAAGTTTTTCTAAGTGGAGAACCAATCAGATGGCAATAAAACGCTCACAGAAGACCAGTGTGGAATAGCATGTGTGCTACTGTGTTTCAGTGCTTGTACCTTTTCATCTGGGTCTAGCACTAGCACACTCTCATGTGTGTTATACCTCTTGGAGGTTTACACACGACGGTAGTGGATCATCAGTATACTTTTATAATAAAAAATATTTAAGGATATACCAAACAAAGTCAATATAATAATATAATACTTACATAAAGTTTATTTTTTAACGTAGCCTTCGTCAACGTGATATTTTATCTACCATTACATCAGTCAGACAGGCTAACGATACACTTAATGTTACGTAGTTACTATTGGCTATTGACACAAGCAATGCAACAGGTGCTGCAAGTACCTTTCCACCATAGATTACTAAGAGCACTCACTGAAACACAAAAACACATGTACTGTTATTTCACGGTGGTCTTCTGAAAGCGGGTGGTTACTACCGCCAGTCGGGCTGCCCAAACAACTATGAAAAATGTACGGTCAATTGATATATTACCATTCATTATATAAAATAAAAGATGGTACACTGCGTCTCGTTTATACTGTGTTATACAACACACTGAAAATGCTACTTTTACCGCCACCCACGGACGCACCGCGTTGCAGCAATTCCTGTCGCTTGTCGTTGCCTGTTTGTAATTCAAATACAAAATTTACATAGTTTATTGCGTTTAAAGAACACGATTTGTTTAATACGTAAGTACACTTTCACAGATTTATGTCCTACTTTAAATTGTGTATACGCATGACTTATCCATGTCAGAGCAAATTTTTGTGATTCATTTATGAAAGCAAAATATGAAAGCTAATTCGCGATAGTTAGAATTAGCTTTCATATTTTATTTCAGCTTTTCAGAAATTCAGAAGCCTCAAGTGTATATTAGTGACAAAATCACAAGTGTATGTTTGTAGGATATAATATAATATTGTATAAGTGTTATATAATATTGTAGTCGCTTTTTACTATTTGTATGAAGCGTTTATTTTTTAATAATATTAATCTAGCAATTCTTTTGTGTTTACAGTCGCAAACTATAAGTGATTTTAGCTTCTTTAGACTCTTTAAGCTCTGATTGAAGCAAATGATTTAAATAACACATTTAAATTAAACAACCGTTCTTGATAAAGGAAAAGCGATAACCCCCCTACCACCGAGTAGTTTTTATAATTTAATGTCGTCAGACAGGTTGACGGTCCACTTAAGTAGGTGACTACCGTCGCTGATTATCACAAGCAACGCCACAGGTGCCGCAAGTGCAACCTTAGTGGAAATAAAGATTTGACTCCGGAATGGACTCCGGAATTCCTCGCTCACTCAATCGAACACAACAGCACATGTGCTATTATTTCATGGTGGTCTTTTTTATAAGGTAGTGGCTACTGCCGCCAGATAAGTTAAACACATTTCTATTTGATTCCATTTTAATATTGGACTATTGTATTCGAAGTAATTTCTTAGTAATCTTTAGAGTTAGTATGCTTAGTAATCAGTTGGATATTTCTTAGTAATCTCTCAAACTGTACCTTAAACCCGACAGATATACAATAACAATACCGAGGTCAAAAAAAAATCTTTCAAAAGTTATTTATATCGCATCTTGTTTGATTTTTCAAGTCACTGCTACTTCCTTATTGTTTCACGGGTTTTTAGATGATAGAGATGAACCATCTCATTTGGCTGTTAGCTTATCCGTCAAACAAAGTCATTAAAAACTATAAATCCAAGCAAAATATATAGTTAATAAACTATAGCTAAATTGCTTATACTCGTAGCCAGTATATGTAATACCTTAATCGAACACATTCTGTGTAGCATCCTTATTTACTCTGTTCTCACCTGAATAGTTTCACGAAAGGGAGCAATTAATTCTCTCAGTCTAGTCACGAAAAATTTTTCATTTTAATTAAAGCTCCGACCGGAGGATCGTCGGCTAATTAACCCATTAAAAAACAGAAACTCTTTTTCATTTCGCCCTATCCCCGGAACGTTCACTTTTTTGCAATTCTCAAATGAAAATGGCTATGAGTGCTGTGCCACTGATCTGACTCGGACAGATTACAAAACCCACAAAGTAACCCTGGCCTTAACCAAGCTTTCAGCACACTTCTGTGCGATAATTTTGAAGTAATCTAATTTAAAAATTCATCAATTTGACTGTATTATGTACATCAGAGACAGACTTCATCTCTTTTTAATTAGGTAATCAAAGTAAAATATAGTTTATAGCAAGCCTAAAATTAATATATATATAATATTTACTATATTATTTGTTTACAATATATTATGATTTTTTTGCTAGTGATTCGCAATCTATTGAAATAGTTTAGACCACGAGTTTTTATTGCGGTTTTATTTGCGTCAGATGCTTTATTACCGGTAATTACTATTTTTTAATTGCAACGTACAAGAACTTATTCAAATATATTTTAAATCTTTATTTGCTGAATTAAAAATAAGCATAAAACGTTAATAGAGAATTAGTCAAACATATGAAAAAAAAAATAGTAGCTATATTAGTTCGACTATATTTGCCATACGAATCCTCACTGTTTCCTTTACTATGATCCGAGAATATTTTCTTATATTTTTTTGAACACCGTACTTGTGCGAAGCGTTATAATTGTGGAAAAACTATAAAAAGGGTCTTACAAGGTAGGCGGAAACTTGTTGCCCTTATAAAAGTGAGCGGCGAAACTGAAGAGACAATGGGCACATGTCAGCCGAGGTAAGGCTGCGTGCACAAAGCGAGTGCCTACGAGTACAGTCAACAAGACAAGCGGTAACGCTGCGATCATCTGAATGACGAAGCAATTACGTACATTCAGCCCCTAGCGCAGTGAGTCGCGCAAGTGGTGAGATTGGTTTCAATAAAAGCGCAGTACCTCCCCCATGTTTTTCTTTCATCACTCAACGCTGAACGGTTTTATTCATTATGGTGATTATTATTTTGTAGCACTCTAACGAGCCCTTCATTTTCTCCATATTCAACTGATATATTTTCAACATAATTGATTAAACAGTAATAATGTATTGAAAATAATTATTTCACTAAATACTTTTTATGAAAACGCGTATTCTCATTACTATTACTTTTCTTTAGATTTATTATAAATGTATATAATTAACATCTAAATTATGGTTCTAATTTCATTTTAATTTATTAATTAATTTTAATTAATTTAATCAGTTTATACATAATCTATTAAATAGTATTATTAATATTAGTTATTTTATTAATACCCATTTAACATCTGTTTTCTTTTTCTGTTACAAATTCTATGAAATGAACTTCATCCAATTGAAAAAATCAACACCCCTTACAAATCTATAGCTATAATCGAAATAATATATCTTTTAGCAATACATACATTAATAAAATGTATAAAACGTAAATAACCATTAAAACATTTTCCAAAAAAACAATTACTACACGTTGTTCTTATGTTACCGAGGTCAAAAATATAGTTTTAGAATTTTCGTCTCTAATAACGGATTTGGATGAAATTTGACACACAGATAGTTTATTATCTGGATGAACATATAGGATTCTTGAAGAATGTGGAATTCTTGTGGAAATTTTAAAAAACAAACTACAAAATTTTTAGAAAATCATAACAAAAATAATGTTAATTCATGTGAGTTTATTTAGCAATAAAACTTTAAAAGAAAATAGAAACAAACAGAACGCAAAATTTAATTAGGTGAAACTCAAGTAAATGTCTTATTTGTTATTATGGCGATTAACATACCTAACCTTAAAATTAATAAATATAAACTGACAATTACAAGAAATAAAGCTAATTACTTAGTTCTCTTGAGATAAAACTTAAATAAAGATAACCTGCATCATCCTCAATGAACAAATGAACAACATTGCAGCGGTTTGTGATCACTACACCCTTATATCTCAGGGACTATAAAAACATGAACCGCGTGGTTCATTTTCTGCTATAAAATCAGTTCATTCATTCGAGTGCATAATGTATGCAATTTGTATAACATCACATTAGCATACTGACTGCGTTCCCTTGTAGTGTGTAGAAAAACATTTGTGGTGATAGTTGTAGTAGACCTTTCAAAGCTTTGAAATGTTTAAATTTTACCTTATCTGCCATACTAACATTATAAATAGGAAAGTAACTGTTTATCTGTTACCTTTTCACGCGTCAATTAGATAACTGATCATCATGAAATTTTGCATACACGTTATCAGGAAAGGACACGTCAGGAATTTCATTCTGAAAAAAGTATTATTCCCGGGCCACCGTCAGCACAGCAATAAAGATTTCAAACGTTATATTACTCATATGTTTTATTTTTCGATATACCTTTGAGTAAGTTCATTACAATGTCGAACACAGTCCGAGAAAGGAGAGAGGACATAGGACGTTGAAATCTGTCGAATGCGTTACGAGCTACTTGCACGTGCAAACCGCACGACAAGATGCGTCCAGCGTCCAGTTATCGATTTCAATGAATTGGAGTTACAAGGTTGAATAGGATTGATAAATATTTACAAGTTAAATAAATTTTAGGTATCACGAAATTCACGGCTCCTGTACTCGTAGTCATTTATAAAAAGAAAGCGGTAGATGATTGAAACACATACCTATTGATTGCGTAATTATACAATTGATACGTTCAGTGTGAGTTGGTAATGGTGGCAATCTCAATGTGAACGGTTTGCGTTTGTTAACACGATTACAGGGTTGTTAAGTGGAGAACACACTCTAACTGATTGCGTCGTTCATTGAAGTCGTTTGACGAACAAGCGAGCACCGCGATTTATATTCGAATAAGCTGACTCATATTACAAGGGGGAGTTTAAATATCACTTTTTTAGGATAAATATTTTAAAATGTCTGCGCGAAACGCCCATGACTCATTTTAAGTGAATTTAATACACTGAGTGCATACATTTATGGGGAAAGTTTTAATGCAAGATTGCTGGCGCAGATTGAATTACAATGAAGTATAGTTTGCCGAGTGTATATTTTGTTAAATAGGGCACAATGCTATCCAAATTTGCCAACGGATTATACAATACAAGTGTACTTTACACAAAACGCAGTGGAAGCTAAGTTATAAATAGATAAAGCTACAAACTCGAAGCGATTAAATAGGAAATATGACGTTGTGTCGAGACTGGATGCGTCTCGGTCGATTCATAATAACAATAATTGCAAAAGTTTCGTGCTTCAACCCTAACAAAGACGCCGTGGAGCTATTCATTTGTATTTATGCAAAGCGCATGCACAAGGCTCTCCATGAGGTTCCATTTTATAGTCTCCCTTGTGGAAAAGATACCTAATTTTACTTCTTGGTGTGTTTCATGACGGGAAAAAATCGTAGCTCAATTTTACGAGTGGTTCATAATTCTCGTGTCGAAACACGTAAAACTTTAGTTCCATGCAGACACAGCATCGTTGTAGTAGATGGGGGTCGGTCGTCCGGGGTGCGTTGTAAAATATTCCCAAGAATCGCGAGGAAAACGAAGCAATAGTGCCGCGTAAAAGTAACAGACCACTCTCTTGTTTACGGCGGACGTTGCCATGTTACGAGACCTCATCTCTCATATGGAGGCTTCGACCTGTGGGAGGCGGGATCCGTTTTACGTATTCACTCTGTCAAATTGTTTCCTTACTTTACCCAACAAAAACGTATAAGTAAATAATAAAATGTCAAATAAAAAATTACAAAAGTCGTGTCTCCGCAAATCAGAATTTCGATTTAAGTTTGTTGTTTTGTGCAAGTAACACCAGAGATCAGTCTGCATTATGTCAGGTCGTTGTCGGTGTTCTCTCGACTGTAATACGAACCCCCGTGTTGACATCAGATCCGCGAAATTAACTAGAAAATATAATGCGACGGGAGTGTCCGCGGTTCTTCGCTACAAAATGTACATAATTAGAAAAGTTTTTACGAGCGGAGCTTCGCCAAGTCGTCGCTTGTCACCGGCTGACACCGCTCCCTATGTCCGGATGGGATTATCATTTTACACGACAAATTATTTACAAATTGTGATTTTCATTCGCATAACAATCGCGTTGGCAATTTTTTATTTCATTAATCAAGCAAATAAATGTAAAATGTTAAGGAATAAGGAAGAAATGTGCTGTTTTACTTGAAGTTTAAAGAAATTAGCAGACTCATGTTATAAAAATAAGTGTCGGTTTTTTGGCACGACACCGCGTCAACGCCGAGTTTCTTACCCTAAATGAGTGTAATTACAAAAGTTTTTATTACTAACTGCCGCCAAAAACTGCTTCTACGATCGTGTACTGAATATTTCGGCGAGCATGAAGGCTCTATCTTCAAAATCCACTGATTCATTTTCATGCAAATGTCTGCCGACACTTTTATGTTTGTATCTAATTAATAGTGATTTTAAATAAAGAATGTCACGTAACACTTGAAATTACTAGTATAGGCGAACCAGTTAAATTTACAAATTCGATTTCCATTGATCCGACGTAGGTCGAACGAGGTCAGAGTGCAGTTCCTGCACAATGAACCGATTAGTTCCTTAACGAACCTCGGGAGTGATTCGGAAGGAGAAAGGGGGAGGGAGGTGAAGCAGGAAATAAACGAATAAGGCACATGGAGTTGGAACATTTCTCCGTAAATTCTTAGAAAATTTCGTTGATACGACTTTGAAAGAAATTGTAAAGGAACTTTGGTTTGGAATAACATCTGTAAATAGTATTATAAGAAGTTCTCTCATATTTCTGTAATTAATTTCTAAATCTATCTAATAAACTGTATCGGTGAAATCAGTTCTGCTACGAATTTAGTTAATACGGACTCTATCACGCAAGAAAAATCCAAGCATAGCATATTTCTGAATGTAAAATAAATAGTTGACAAAAGCCGTCTTGCACCAGGTGCTTTTAAAACTTTGCGCTGGCTACCTTAATTGTCTTGGGTATTTATTGTAGAATAAAATATATTTTTAGTCAACTAAATGTGTAAAGCAGACTCAGACGAATACAATAAAGCGCAGAGGCTTTTCTTAATTAGAATTGAATTTCCATAATTTTCGACCATCACCCGGGTGATTTTCTCGTAAAATTACCTTCAGCATTCAAACTTCTAAAATTTACCACTTTGTAATATTAGTGTAGGTAGATATAATACATAGACTAGAAGTCAATATAATGCAATTAATAAAAAAAAATGTTAGTTTGAGATGTCCTAGTAATTAATATTCCCACGCAAAGCTGGGGTTACCTAGTTAGCTAGTAATATACTCATACGTATTTGAAAAACTGTTGGTAGGTACACAAATTTTATAATTTGGAGGAAACTATAATATTTGTGGTTGAATGTTCTATGTATGGGTATTTTATGGAGATACTTAAGTGTGGTTAGTGATTTAGTGCGTCATTATGCGCTACATGCATGTTTGTGTAGGTGTCGCGGCGGCCGCCTCCCGCCTCGTCCCGTGCGTGCAACAGCCACAGGGCGGAGTGGCATGCATATGCGGCGTCGTCGCGATATGCCACGTCTCACGTGATCTATGCGCTGCTAACTCAAATGTTCTCCTTCTTGCTTAACACTGCGAACACTCACACGGCATAAATTTCAACTTAAATCCGCAACTTTAGACTGGATATGTGTGGCATTTCTCGGTGCACTTTTTACAGGCCACAACTTGCTTTTAGTTTGTAACATTTTTAAATAAGTCTACGTTTTATACTAGTTTATTTCTGTTTTGTTAGGATTTAAGACCTTGGCATTTTTGAGACTCCTTAATGGCCTCGTGTATGTAGAGGGTTCGATAGTAGAAAAATGAACAAGATTTTCAATAAATTCTAGTTGCATTTAATCTTTCTTCGATTAATAACGAAGATATTCGAAGTGAAGAGAACAGTGCAATGGGTGAAGAAATACGGATGGTTCGGCATTGCGAAACTGAGGTGCAATATCAAGAGCGGTGGAGCGTGACCGACTTCGCGACATTTGCATCTTTCTAAATGAAACCATCTCTTAACGATATTAAAGCGTATTTATTCAACAACTTATTGTACAATATAATCAACTTATAAAATCACAATTGACATTTTATATACAACATTTTAATTTGAATTTCTGAACCACTAATAATTTCAGGTGCGTCCGGTATTGTATGCATCCCCGACTGCGGAGCCGTAACAAACGTAGCTTATTGTGCATTAAAAATGTAATATTTATAATGAATGAAGTATATTAAAAGGAATATTATGTTCAAAATTTAGTTAAATATGGGATTAATGTTATGTATTTTAGTTAGGGATTTCTATGGTTCTCTTTTTATTTTAATTAACATTTTCTGAAGATATTTTAACATTGCGTGTAGTGATAATGACGTAACTGTGACTATAAAAAAGCAACTTACCTACTTAAAGTTCTTAAGTTTCTTAAAGTTTTATTAATATTATACGGCATGATTAAGTATAAATGTCTAAGTATAAATGTCTAAGTTGAAGCAATAGGTCCTCACATTGATAAACTTGTTTCAAACGCTGTATGCGCTTTCAAACGGATCTGTAAGCTTATACTGTCGTAAATCCCGCAAGGATAGTTTATTTTAATTATTTTCATATACACACGTAGAATTTTATACTTTAGCGTAATGCTACGGATATAAACATTATACATTACGTATTAGTGCCATTTACAAATTCTATCGCAGTTTCACTACGTTGCAAATTTTAAAGAAATAAATATTTTACCTTAAATTAAATATACAAGTAACTTTGATTGTTTAAAATCTCCATTTAAATAAAAAACAATTTAAAAAAATTGGGTTTATTTTAAATTTAGTGGTGGCAGGGCACAGTCATAAATTGAGCAGGCCGTCTGGCGACAATAATCACCCCTTCTGTAAAGATTTCGTTTCAGTGAGTGAGAAAAGATCCCAGAACCCATTTTCCTATCCATTCCTATTAGTAAGGACAAAATGTCGCTGCAGGTCGAGTCATAAATATTTTTTTGCATAGTAATGTGCGCGTGCAGGCAAAAGTTATCGATGAACTGGTCGGGGTCCGCAACACCTACTGTTGGTTAATATCTGCTAACACTATTAAACTGAAGTAGTCACACATAGCGGAATCATTTATAATAAATGTTAATAATTCTGACGATGATGATTTCGATTCCGATGACAACTTTTAATTTTTAATTTGTAAATACATAAATAACATAAAATTTTAAACTTCTGTAAAGTTATCGATAACATTATCGACACGAACGCTCTGTAAATCATTACACGTTCCCATAAGGCCTATAAGAGTAAGGGAGCGCGCCTGTACTCTGCTCCACTCACACGTTTTATTGCCGCGCCTGCAACGAGATTTTGTCTCTACTATAATAGCTATTATCCTCAATCCTACAAAGGTTGCATTTACAGCATCTGTAGCGTAAAGTGCATTAAGTGGACCGTCAGCCTGTCTGATGACCTTTACATAAAAAAAAATTACTACACCACTTGATGGTAGTATATATTTTTTAAATACTGGTTTTTACACTCCACCACTATGCAGTTTGGCATTTTCGCTAGTAAATATTTAATAAGGCGAGGCGTAGTTTGATTACATTAATTTGTGTGCGTGTAACAGTGTATGTACACTACAAAGGAACAGTTTTGCCGCGTTCAGTCTGCCGTCGAAATGGTTCTATCTTTAATTCTTATCTTATCTGAGTTTACGAAACATAAATATCCAATTGAAAACTCATTTTGTTAATGTTGCCTGCTTCCTATTCAAATCTGATCCAATTCGAGTTTGTCCAAATACAATACATCATAAAGCATAACAGCAGATGCAGGTAAACATGATATTCCCTACACGTTTTCGATTCGTGATTTTCTTTGGGAAAGACGCGTTTTGCAACGCGGCTCGGTATCCGTTCCCAGCCGCAATATGTATGATAAATAAATTGCTATCCAATATCAAATGGAAGCTATACCGGCGAAATGTACAAAACGTTCACCTATATTATACGTATATCTATAACTACGGATCATTCTGAGAACCAATCACAAAAATACATTAAAATATATTCAAAGACGCTGCTTTGAAACACGACGTCAATTCTTGACAACCGGACACAATAATAATAATAATAATGTCAAATTTATTTATGATACTATGTGATTTAGATACGTGTTTAAATAAAATCATAATGCAAAAATATAAGAGGACTTATCTAATCTTTAGTTTCTTAAATCAAATAATTATTATATTTATGGAAATTATAGAACAATTCCATTATTCCCAATCTATAAGTACTATTATTATAAAGAGGCAAAGTTTGTATATTTGGATGTGGGCTTCTCAATAATGCAAAAACGGTTGAACGGTTTTGGATGAAATTAGGCACACAGATAATTTATTACCTGGATTAACATATGGATAACTATTTATCCTGAAAAACTGTTAGGTTTTCGAAGGTAAGTTTAAAAATATGAAAAAATCGGTACAACCGTCGTCACGGCTATAGAGATGTCAGGCGTCATATTACTCGTGCATTTACTCAGGTGTTATATTTATCATTTTTCAACGTGGACGAAGTAGCGAACACCAGCCCAGCTTGTAGTTTCTATAAATTAAAAGTAAAATTGACAACACTTATTTGTTATTTGATTATTTTTTTTATTGTGACATAGCTTCTAATGATTCGGTACAAGTTACTTAATAATTTCATACCTATAAATAAAAGACGGAATATTACTACTAAATGACAATGATCGAATGAACTAATTTATTGATGACAGAAATACGTATATAATAAGTACCTATACCTACTACAAATATATTGCGGAAACTCACACAGGTAATATGCAGTATCTCTGTTCAAAGCGTTTATAGAAACGTATGCCTTTATGTCTTTGACCATTCACTCGTTGATCAGTTCCATTAACTATTCGTATTGCACTGCCAAGCATTAACCTGAATGTGCAAATCAAAAGGATGTCAGCTCTTTATTGTAACATTATTGACTGTTTTCAACAGTAAATTTATAGTATGAAAGTATTAAATAAGTAAAATTAAAGTCTTACCCTTTGCCCTTTCAAGATTGGTAGGCCATTTCATGCCTTGTGTTTCTAATGGTTATAGTTGACAATTAGTGGTTATAGTAATCAAGCTAACAGTAAAAATAATTCCACGAAAAAAAAAATAGTTTGAATACATATAACATAGCTAGAAAAAAAATATTGAGTAATATTTCTAAGGGAATTACTTTAAGCCTACAATACGCACATTTCTGTAGACATAGCAAAAATATTCCATGAACACAAAGAAAGCGGCCTAATGATAACACGTTAAGAGATCTTCGGAGTAGCGGAGACAAAAAGCAGTGATATGGGCTTGAAGTCTTACTGACTCGTGAAATGAAACAAAGGCAATAAAAAATATTAAACGTGACTGGAATGTTAAGATGTTCATACAATGATCCGGGCGTGTACCATCAAATATATACCATGTAAACCGTAGTGCTTTTATGGAAATACGCGTTATTATAAACGTGGAACGAGACATCGTTACCCCGAGAGATTTGTTAGAAAACCGTTGGAATTGCTTTGTTATTCCATTATCATAGCATTTCCACTGTTTAATTAATGCTAAACAAAGTGGAATTTACTTTCTCACTTTATTAGGTAATATATAAAAAGATGTAACTGTATATACTGGTATATATTGCAGGTATATTTATTGAAATAACATCAATTGTTTTCTCATTTTCTTATGACATAGGGCTCATTACTTAATTTACTGTGGAAATTGAAAGTTAGAAAGGAAGTTCCGCTATTAGGTTAGAAATAAATAATAGAAGTTAATAGTGGCAGGGCACACTGCTTTTCGTAGTCATTTGGGCAGTCCATCTGGCGGCAGTTACCACCCCCTTACAGAAAAGCATCATGAAATAACAGCAAGTTTGCTGTTGTGTTTCGGTGAGTGAATAACGGATGCCAAACCCATTTCCCTATCCCTTCCCAATCCCTTATCCTTAACCTTACTGTAGTTGGCAGCGCACTTGCAGCACCTGTTGCGTTGCTTGTAAGATGACAGAAAAGGGTTGTTTGATATGTAGACACTAAAGTCTAAATTGAAAAAGTTGATTCTTTTCTCTCTGTGTAACAATCTTCTGCAATGTCAACGCTCCCATATTATTATAATAATGGAGACATTTTCATTGAATTTAATATGGGGAAATTCAACAAATAAAAACGTAGGAAAAGTGAAAGGTAATATTTTACGTTTTCCCGTAAAAAGAACAATCTGTAAATCTTTGCAACAGATAACGCGCGTAATGAAATAATGAGCTAAACTTAAACGAGCTGTAAAATTTATGTTTTGCACAGCTTAAAAACAAAGCTCTCCTGAGATTTCCAGTTACAAAACTGAGTTAACGTTTCGCTTTCGGTTTAGTCGCTTTTTTCGTAACAACTTGAATTTAGCTTGTGGCGTTTGTACATTTTACAGCTTAAAGTTTACGTACAGTTAAACTGGTCGTATCTCTCAAACCGACAAATAGTTTAATACCGCTATAAACTTCTACTTTATTATCTGGATAAACGTTCATAATAACATTTTTCATAGTGCCTAAGGTACGTAATTTTATCCATAGTTAAGTTAGCACATATAATTTTTACCACACTGATTTTTTCATTTAGACTTTTTATTGAGCCCTATTTACATCACACTAAAGTAGAACAGACTTTAAAGGCAATTCTTATACTTTGCCTAAGTTTTCTAAAATTAACTTGTTCTTAACTCTCATTGTTTTAAAAGAGGATTTTATGAGCGGTTTACAATCGCATTACTCTACTTTATTATCCTGTCAATTACTTTATTATTTACTTTATTACATGGAGTATATAAAAAAAATATTTCCTATTTATTATTTTAATCAAGTAATGTCAAATTCCTTAAATATTTTCATTACGGCGAAAGATTACTCCAGCAACAATTAGGCACATGAACAACACCATTTAATAAGTACTGCCGATAGATACTTAGACTGTTCTAGCTCTGTAAAATTATTTTATTAAAAATAACCACATCTCCTTGGAAGTGGTTTGATAAACTGTTTTCAAAGTAAATCTAATAGCAACCTCGGACACTTGAAGTAAGATTGCACTCACGTTGACCCGAGAGGAGCAGAAACAAAGGGAGGAACGTATTTATCTAGACAGAGTTATATAATCTAGATATCTTGCAGGAAGCTGATTAACGTCAGCCTGGGCGCGCAGGGGAGCAGTGCGAGCGGGGTGGAGAGCGAACTGGCAGAGTAGGTGGAGGGGTTGGTCTACAAACTGTAGGATTTATTGTTAATAGCCCGTAGCCGGACGTTAGATGAGGTGAATTTCTAACATAAACAACTTGTTCACCATATTGCTAACACAAACAGGATTACTGATGAAACATTGATTTGTTTGTTATTTCGTAGTATCAAAACACGGAAAGCCCTAGTTGCTATTACTTTTATTTTATTTTGTAATTTACTATTATTGTGTTTCATAAATGTAACTGGCCCACAGAATTAGCCAATAAATTTATTCATTAACAAGATTAAAAAACTCGTATTTTTACTGAGCAATAAATATATACTTCTAAGTACTTGTGATGGCTTTGGCTTTGTATTGGCTATGGTATGGAGTCCACAAAACTTAGAAATGACTGTTATTTGGCGAACCAGTGTGGATAAATCAGTGACACAATTAAACCCAAATAGTGATTTTTGATTAGCCCTGAAATTTTTAAAGTTTTTAAAAATTACATGGCTCATTTTGACCGTTTTCAACGGCACTCGAAAAAGAATTATGATCTATAAAAAATACTACTTGACATATCAAGCATAAAGTTCAAAATAAATTCGAAACATTGAAGTATCGAGGATTAAACCATGCAAAATTTATTGAAGCAGTAAAAAAGAAAGAAAAAAAATTAAAGCCGTGGCTGAAATAATAACAATAAAACAAGCGTTTTTTAAATAATAATCTCCATGTTTAATCATTCTCGATCTTCAAACATACCTTGACGTATTCAATACTATTGTTACACCATTTTAATGTTGTGATTAGATATATATCATAATTCAACGCTTAATCTACAAAATTCTTAATGTGCAAGCTTAATTCAGAAATTAAGCCTCAACAACAGGAGATTGTAAACGGTAACAAGAGTTTGCAAGAACATGCTTAAGTGTGTCTCTCTCGACTAACTTTGTAGACGAAAAGTCAACACCGAATAATAGGCTGCTATCCGTAAGTATAATTATAGCGTATTGTTCTGTGTTAATTTTGTGTACACTTTGGGTATAAACAATTCTTTTTTTTGCTTTTCTTGTTAGAAAGGTTATTATTTTTTGCATTTTGTACGTTAAATTTCGTTTTATTAGAAAAATCACTCATGAAATGAAGAGAAATAAGTAAGTTTGAAATTAAAATTATAAACTAAACACTGACTTTCTAATGAGCTCAAACACACTATATCTGCTGTAAATTGCTGAGGAGTTAGGTGTTACGCAGACTACTTGCTGCAGCGTCAAGTCAAGACTATAACCTTAACCATGTCATGGAAATACACAAATTTCACATCAATCTAATCTATGGAAGTTAGTTAAATCTCTTCGTTAACTAGGAAATAGGCTGATGGTATTCAAACACCTGAACAGATCTTCATAGATTATATTATAATAGCTAAGAACAATCTCGATCACGTTAGCTTTAAAAAATGGCGGATCACAGATACACAGATACACACGCACACACGTCAAACTTATAACACTAAGTTTTTGCGTCGGGCTTCGGCTTCCTGTTAAGTTCTCCGTAACAGAATCACCTGTTTAAGTTATTGGAATTTCATTTTCTTGGCCTAAAAGCTTTCAAATAGATTGCTATAGATAAATATTATCTTTGTATAAGTTATATTGTTTAAGATATATCTTTGTTTAAGTTTGTTAAGAATACTATAGCTATTTTAATTGTGGCTGGTTAAAGTGGTGAGAAAACACCTGAAAATTTCTACCTCGAAATACGCTTACCCTTTGGTAAATTTATAAATTTAATACCCAAGTAGTGTTTTTAAATTCTCAAAATATAAATTGTCGTTTATATCGTCCCCGAATAAGGATAAGACAATGAATATTTTCAAAGGTTTTAGTGCCAAGATTTCTTTTAACTTGAATTTTATTATCCGTAAAATAATAGTCCGTAGTAAAGGGTCGCTGGATTTTCAGAGACGAAATGTTCGCAGAACTCAATTTTATTCATTCGTTTTAATCGTTTAGCAACAATCGTATTTTATATAATTCACGGATATACTGTCGAGAGTACTTTGTTGTAAATGAACCTCTCACAGTTCTCTCCTCTTATATTCATTAAACTGAAATATTTTTTGAAGTTATACTTATCTTAGTATTTATCTTTTTAGTTTTTGTTCACTATTCGTGTACTTATTCATAGTTTGGAAAAAAAAGCATCTAACCAAAACAGAAAATACGATATAAAGAAGTAGCTGATTCAATGTTTCCTCTAAATGTGTCATCATATAAGTGCTACAACTCAATGAAACTGTAAAACAAAAGATTACATTATATTTTATAACTAGATGTTGCACGCGACTTCGTCCGCGTAACTTTATAAGATATGGCATATGTTACTTGATGTAGTTTTCTATAGGTGAGAAAAATTATAAAATCGGTAATTAAGTACTTTTTGAGTTTATTCGTTACAAACAAAAACATAACTCTTTTCTCTTTATAATATTAGTATAGATAGATATGCCTATAATTATTAAAATTATAAGAGCCAACAATATTTTCAAAGTAAACTACAAAATATTTAGATAGAGGCACTATCAGTTTACTGTAATAAAATTACAAATTTGCGGTGTCATCTAAGTTTCAAATATTTCACTTGTTTTGTTTTTGTTTTTAAAGAACTTTTTGAAGTGCTAAGTAGTAAGCAATTAAGCTAACGATTAAGTAAATATTAGATCGAATTATAATTAATTATGATAATTTCCAACCATTACTTTTAATATTAAAGATGGGTTTGCTCTTGGCCAGGATTTAGCCGTGCAGCAAAGACGAGGCCCACGATTTATCCAGCTCACCCAGAACTTTCTGCTGTCACAATAACAAAATTAAATAAAATTTAACATTTAATGTAATTTGAAATTTATTTAGTTATCGCAACCGCGCCAAACAAAGCTAAGCGGATCGCTAGTATTATAAGAGGAGTATTACCGTAAATACCACTGTGTACCCTAGAGAAGAAGCCAATGCACCGCAGAATTAAAAAAGGAAGTAATACGAAACGTCACTAAGGATGACTGTATATTCTAGAAATGGAAAACGGACCCATTTACCGCTGTAAATACTACTGGGATTTGTGAATCAGACGACAGCGAATGTTGTGTCGATCTTGGTCGATTCTGATTATTTCCATGTAAGTCGCAAACGGACGGACAGTCGATGCCACAATGATAATATTGCCATGTAAAAGCGTTAAATCTCAGTAACTGCACTACAAATAAATTTATTTCTACATCAGCCTCTGTATATATTAAATATATTACGGTTCCTCTACCAACAGGGATCCAGGCAAACTCTTTATTTTTTTTTAGGTATGATCTTAGTTCAACAAGATAACCCACTGCGGAATAGCAACCTTAATTTGTCTTCAAAGTTTGCTAGTCTTTTGAGAAAAGCAGTCCTTATGTGATTTTGATGTGAATATTTCTTTAAATTTGCTCCATATAGTGGAAGGCAATTCAGAAAAGCGATGATAACAAAAACAAATTATGTTTTTTTGATAAAAAAAATCGAGAAAAGCGATGATAACATGTATTCATGTATAACACACAGCCACACCCTTTTTTTTTTCCTTCATCTTTAGAACAAATTTTCTTTTATATATACACAAAACACCACCTCTTAGTTGACCTGAATGTTTCACCCAAAATAACTGCTTATAAAACGAATACAGGTATTATTTAAAAAAAAAAGCAATAATTCTTTAATCGGAGATTTAATTTAAGAATTCCTTGAATCTCTTTCCCAGTTCAACCCAGCTCTCCGAAGATTAGAAAACACGTTTGAGAGAGCTCTCGAACAATTTTCCGCTTACGTAGCGGTAATTGTCTTAGAACAGGTACGAATAGCTATCTCTCGGTCGGTTGGAGCGCACTGCGGTAGCCGACGCCGCAGCCCCGGCTTCCTCCACCGAAACCTGCGATACGCTACGTGCACTGAATCCTAATATCTGTACTGATTTTATTTTTACCTGCTCATTCTTAATTCAACTATCAAATACTGACCCGCACACGGCTAACCAACATCTGGCTTATATCGTAATATCCTACGAGTACTGCAAATAAATGCTTTTTATTCATGAAACATTTTTTAAATTAATAACTTAATATTAAAAATACTTAAATAATTTTAAAAATATTTTTTTATAAATAATACATACGAGTATAAGCTAAGTATTATATAACATACTCGTATAACATATATTGACGATGAACGAAATATGCACTGTTCGGTGATAGACTTGCCAGCTTCGTTTCTGGCAAATAAGACACCAATTATCTTTCTTTCTTAATAATTAGGAAACAAAAACCCTGTACAAAGCAAAGATTCTATTGATAAATCTGTTTGAAAATGTAAAAATTGCACTTTTTCAAATATTTATTTTACTATAATGTGACTTACGCAAGCATTCTTTTGTTTTAAATAACTCTTAAATTATTTATAATCTGTCAAAAATTACAATTTAAAAATATATTTTTTAATTAATTTACGGGTTTCACACACTAGTTTAAAACTAGTATGTAAAATAAGTCATCCCAATGCAATTACTCTAAACTCGTATGTTAAATGAAAAAGAATAACTGTCGATATTCTTCTGAAGGGAGCAAATAATTGGCAGCTCTACGAGTATTACTAATTTCATTAGCTATCAGCCGCTTTATTGTCCGTTTTTATATGTAGACCTTTCGCTGTATGTTGTTGGTGAATTATGCAGAAATCAATTCGAGCCAGCTAGCTGAGGCCCAAGTAAATAATTCACTTCTGATTGTAACGAGGGTCCGAGTCGGCACTAAATGTTCCCTGGGAACCTTGCGGCCGACAAACACGCTTTGTTTTCCTTATCTCAGTAGCAATCTTCGCACACGTCCCATTTTTAGCTAGTTCCTCTCTATTGATTGTCATTTGCAGAATCCTACGATTCTTTTAAAACAAAGGCAGGAACTAGGTTAATATTTTAAATAAGGAATTATATTTTTAAATTTTAACTGAAAGCATCTGAGATATTCCGAAATGTTATTTATTAATGAAAATTTACTTTCATTTGTTCCTAAAAATCATAGGATACTTTATAAAAAAAGTCCCGAAATATTGAGATGTGTAATATGGTTTTTAACAACTAGAATATAACTATATAGATGTCAATATATATTATGTTCGATGTAGCTTCTCTCTCACTGAAAAAAAAATCTACTTTGATTATTATAAAATAATTGTTTTACTACGGATTTAATCTTTGATACTTCTCGAATAAATTATTAATAGCTAAAATTACTTATTAGGTTAACATTCAATACTTGTAATGTCTAGTAATCTAATGCAAAACGTATAAAAATATGTAGGTATTTTATGTCATGTTCTACCAATGTTCTAATATTCAATGTAACAATAATAATCTGTAGAAAAACAAAAACAGACATAAATAATTACAAAACGTCCCTATTGCGTCCCTATTGAGTGTACACAATCAGAAAATATTATGGCGGCAGACATGAAACAGTACAAATAACCGTAAAATTTAATCACTTCCTCGAAGATTTTTCTATGAAAAGTTATGGGTAGTTCTTCAGAGACAAAATTTTCGATTTCTGTGGGTATATTTCTGTAACCAACTAACAAAACGGCACTTTATTTATTTTTTGTACAGTTTAGCTTTATTCCTAACTGGGACAAATGATATTTTTTAAATAATTGCTGTCTAAGTACAAAATAAAAATATTTGAAGTTTGTTCTTCTGATTCATATAGCGCGTCCGTTTGCCATTTTCCGGAACAAAATGGTTGATGTCGCATTTTCCCTTTGATACATCAATATTAATTATAATTTAATCGAAAGGAAATGAATTGTCCTGTTACAAAAAAAATGTGTATTAGTTATAATTACATTAGTTTATTTACAAATAAGTAAATAAGAAGTGTCCGGCGTATAATACTGATTAATGTGGCGTAAGCTGCACTTAGCCGTACTTGGTCGGGTTAATAATGTGAGAGTCTGGTTTCCCGCTCGGGGGGAAGCCAGTCGTGCAACAGACGAACTAGAAGACGAACGTACGGCTGATTGGCTTAGATCCCGCTGTTACGAAGGTAACTATCTGATTTATCTGTGCTTGGTTCAGGTGGCAGTCTGATTACAATGCCTACTGTATAAAATTTATTTTATTGTTTTAAAACTTTAATCTAATTTTCGTGTGATGCTTTTGGGTTATAGATTCGTGTAGAAAAATTACAATACTGAAATCTGTATGTATGATGAGTTATGCATGATTGTAGGCAAAATCCTGATTCAACTGTGCCTGATTCATATGGTCAAAACCCCATATGAATCATAAAATTAATTTGTTTTTCCCCTCTCCGGCACGAAAGGAGTGGCTGGTCCAATTTTTGACCGTGCCGAAGCCAGTCTTATTTATATTTACTTAGCTATAACCTTTTGAATAATTCAAAAATCACAGGAGTATAAACTTATTCTACATAATGACACTTTTGATATGTCTTAGTCTTAGTTAAGAATTAATTATTATTATAATAATAATAATGAAAGGGGGGAGTTAAATAATTCCATAAACTACAGATAAAAAGAAGGCGAAAAAGAGACTCGCAGAACGTAGAAGGATGGAAAATATAAGAAAGATCTAGACAAGCTCTGTGGAAATTGAAAATGAAAGAAATATATTTGAAAAGAAAGAGGAAAGGTAAAATCGTATCAGTTCAGAACTTGACACCCAAACAACAAAAATTAGCTAAGAAGAAAAGCAGGGAAAGTACTCGAAGATGGTATGCTAAAAAGAAATTAAAAGAACGTGATATTCATTCAGAAGAGGAAAAAATCGACTAATGGATCACATTCATCGATTATTTACTTTCACCGATTATCGATGATTCAGCAGAAAGGTGACATCGAAGAAAGAGCTATACGCAGCTCTTTGATCAAACGTAACGAAATATCTGCTACCAAAATTCAGACCGGAAAAGATTCGGATACAACAAGACCTCGACTTTCCCGATGACGACAGCTTTTGGGTGGAGACTTCGTCAATCGATGAAAAACTAATAACTCTAAAATTCACTAGAGATGTCCTAACGACGCTTTATCAGAAAAGCGTGGATGATCGCTCAGATTCTGACGATGAGGACATTTCTGTGTTTAAAAAGTCTCAATATGATAAACGGACAAAAGAGTCTCACGCCATTGGTGAAGATATGATTGTTCTATCTTCCTCCAAAAATTCAAGATCTCGTCAACTAGAAAAAGACTTTAAGGATGATACTGAAAGCAGCTCAGTCCCTTGCAAAAAGCCAAGGAAATATTTCTTTTAGTACCTTCTTAACTTTGACTTCATAACTTATTAGTTAACCATACTAATAAATGTTTCTTTGAAAGTTAATAAGACAGTAATGTCTAAAATGCCATTAATTTAAAGTTGACCTCATTTTTGTTACTTTATTACTAAGTAGTAATAAATACACTAACGTGATTTTTTATTCTAATTAATAATTAAGACTGCTAATTAAGACTAAGACTGATGTCAAAAGTGCTATTATTAGAATAAGTTTGTAATTTTGTTATTTTTTAATTATGAAAGGTTATAGCTAAGTCAATAAGTATAATAATTTAGATTATTGTTGTTGTTAAAATATGATTATTTTCTTAATACAGAGCCTATCTACATAAAGTTTTTCATTTTTATTTCTGTTTCTGATTCATCTGTAACAAATTCTGATTCATATGGGCACAAAATATTTGAACGTCGATATCTTGAAAACTGCTTTATAAAAACGAGTCCCCCTTTTAAATATATGTTTTTGGTATACCTATTTTCATAACGAACATATGTTACAGAGCTGAAAGTGAAATTAAATTTTGGCCATATGAATCAGTCGAAGAATTAAATTTCAAAGAACTACCCTTATCCAGTTGAAAGTTTGCTGCTTCGGAGAAGCCAAGGCACGATTAACAAAGCTTTTCCATACTTACATTTTTATATCAGGAATGGAACGTCACGCTCGGTTACATCGCCTCTCGTCCGCCCGACCGCGAAAAGAACGCACATAGACCGGTAATAGGTGGCGCACGATACGATATTCCAGTCACGTTTAGAATTCCTTATTTTCATCTTTTTCTACAGCCCCCAAAAATGTCATCGAATACACATTTTTTCGTAATCCTCATAAGTCTCATGGCCTCGACAACGCTCGGGACGTTGGAGCTCCCCATCACGTGACATCTACTCAGCTCCTTCCACCCTGCCTCCCTCCACCCCGCCACTGAAAACAAGTTTACGTCGCTTCGTGATCTGCATCCACAAAAGTCTACCTAAACAACAACAAGGGCTTCTAATTAATAATCTCTCACGTTACTTATCACAGAGACCTTGAAAGAACAACAACCCTTTGCGAAGGCGGCGTCGATTTACTTTTCTTGCTTACACACCAAAGAATCAAGAATCACTGATCCGAGTAATCAGTGATTCTTGATCTCGCTTCGCTAAAAGAACATTTTTCTAAGATAAAAATTTAAAGAGTAAACTTGCAGAAATGTTCTGCTAGTGAAACTTTTAATTGCCTCGGTAGTGCTCGGTGTGTTGCTAACCCGTATACAACCGAGCTCGTGTTAGGATTTAGGGCTCCTTATCGGAACAGGTTGGAGTATTCACCTTGCAACGAGCAGCGTCGAAAGTTTCTGACAACAACCCAACTAGTTTGGAAGCTTGGAAACTCCATCAGAGAGCGCGAAGTGATTATACGAAGCTACTCACGTTCTGAATAAACGGCTTCACATATATTTGTCACTTCATCTTGAAATTAAAGGGATATTACAAAAATAAGCTATTGAACTTTTAATAAAATAAGCCTTTATTCTCTGAAAAAGTTACAGAATCGAGTAGCAGCATAATAATGCTTCTATATAAATAAGTGTATATATAAATCTAAATTTGTTATAATATTATTTTAATTTATTTTACTATTTTCAGTATTGTTTTGTTGTTGTTGTTTTTTCCTTATACTGACATATGTTTTGTAAAATAGGATTTTAATTAGACATCGACCACCTTATCAGGTTGTCCGAAAACATAGGCCTCCTCCAGATCATGCCACCTACTGCGATCAAACGCCAGCTATCTCCATCCTTTGGGAAAATTATCATCCCATCTTCAAAGCTGCCTTCCTATTTTTCTCTTTCCTTCTCTTGGATACCATTCAACTTTTAATACGTAGGCATAAATATGAACCATTTGCCCATTCCGCTTCATTATAACCCTTAAAACATTTATTTTAAAACGTCATGTTTATTTTAATTGACAGCATACTTGATGATATTCAGATGCTGCAAATACGCTACCGGCTTTAGAAGGATTAAGGATGAGAGATTAGAGAGGAATGGGGATGGCTAAACAGAAACATGCTTCTATTTCATGATGGCCTTCTGTAACCATGAAATAGAAGCATATCCCTATAGCATGAAATAGAAGTACTATTCCTCATATTTCATATGAAAATACTAACGATCCAAACTTATGAAAATTAGTTCTATTGTTTTCTTTCATCCGTAAGGACGTAATCCGTTTTAAATATCAGCCGTGTAGGTTCATAATGTTAGAATTCAATTATTAATTATTGATTTGGTCATGATATTGAGAAATCAATTGGTAGATAAAATCCGATAGTGCACACAGGATAACACAGCAGTATCGCTTTTCGACGCTTGTCTTAGAAGAGCATGAAATGATACGACCTTTACTAAAACGTTAGCATGTCACAAGTTGTCAACTATTTCCTGCTTTAGAGGACTTCGTAGCTACATGGTTGTTTTATACAGCTGTTACTCGATACTTGTGAAATTTCATGGAATCTAAATTATCTGCTTATGCTAAATTTTAATATATTTATATGGATTTCAAGGTACAATAAATCATGCACTCATATCATAAAACAAGCCATGCTGCTATTATTACCAATTGTTTTATATACTAAATCACATTTTTTTTTTTCAAACAGCACAATTTCTAAACATTTCTCTAAACAATGATTTAAATTACTTTCTACCGCTTAAGCTATTAAAGCTTGAAAAAACTTCAGTTCAAGTAAAACAAAAAAAAACGTTTCAAAAATACAATTTGTATGAGGACAATCAATCCATGAACTTTTTGAATGAAATGTCCTTTTGGAAGTTTATATATTGTTTAATTAAATCTTAGAGTTATTTCATTTACCATATATTTACAATATTATAAAGAGGTAAGGTTTGTATGCATATATTGTAGGAGGTAACCTACGAAACTACTCATTCGATATTATCGAGGTTAAATAATCCACACGGACGAAGCCGCAGGCACCAGCTATCTAAAAATAAAGATCTTGGCTTGGCTGAAATAAAATATCATGCGTCAATATATATCAGGCGTTATATCGCGGGTACTAGCTAGTTACATATTATTGTATTTGTTAATTATTATTAAATGAATAATAATTAACAAATTAAATGAATAAGTTAAAGAAATAAAAAACCTAGCTCAATTTCCTATAAATATATTATTATATTATATTCTTCTTATGTTCTTGTTAGCGTATATTCTTGAATAGATTATTTAGTTTAATATTTATCAAGAAATGTTGACGTCCGTCGATATCTCCGGTTAAGGTAGTTTGGACTTCACGGCTTCGGTAATATTTCAAGAGAAGTGTTTAGTGCGGCACTAACTAGTGAACACAGCTGGAGTTGCGGTGCGGTGACAATGTTTGGTCGGCGCATCCTTAGGGGCAACCGTGCGCCGCATCCGCAATGAGCCACGCTATGGCCTCGCTCGACTAGCCGCTGCCTGGACGCTACTCTAATTTATAGCAACGGTTAATTGCCTACAAGAATCTGACTCAGCCCGCTTCGCACAACAAAGCAAACCCACAATGAACCTTGTTTCTTGCACCGGACAACTACTAAGTCGATTACAGCGCATTGTACCATTTTTAAACATATAGATACTATTCTTAACAGTATAACACAAAACTATTCTTACAACAATAGTAAATTATTCCACCAATTAGATACATTAATATTTTTTTATGTTAAGATCGGCAGACAGGCTGACGGTCCATTTGATGGTAAGTGTTATTAGAAGTTGAAAATATAACTTACTTTCATTAAAGTTTCAGCTTAAGAGCTGTAGCGAGAATAAGCACTTAGAGGTTAAAAAACAGTCGATTTTTGACATTATTGTTGTGTAGAACCTTAAAATGGTTACTGCATACCACAACTCGCTACTTGTCTTCGAACACTTCCAGTAAAATAAGTGTCAAGATTCGAGCGCATCATCCTTTGCATTCGCCAAGAATAATAAATACCTAATTTATTATCTCTTTGACTAACCGCGATTATTTATTCAAAGGAAGATTTCGTTAACATAATAATTAAAAGTGTTTTATGAATATAAACTTTTGCTGCAAAGTTTGATAAATAAGCAAAGTTCTTCTGGCCGTCGTCGTATTCACTCCGACACCCATTACGCATATTAATTAATTGGCAACGAGATAAACGTTCAAACTTCCTCATATTTAAAAATTTACTAAGAAACCTGCGAATCATGTTAATTATAAAAGAAGCTTAATGGAGGTGAACACTTCTGATCTATATAAACAAGTAATCTGATTGGTTGCAAAGCTATAACTTTCTATTGAGCTCAAACACGTTATATCTGCTGTAAATTGCTGAAGAGTTGGGTGTCCCGCAGATTACTTGATGCTGCAGTAACGGGTCACGGTTACCGTGTCATGGAAATACCACCGAAGTAATAGTATACCAATTTCACATAAATCGAACATGTGGGAGTTAATGAAATCCGTTTGTTAAGTAGGAAATAGGCTGATAGTCTTCAAACGCATGAAAAGATCTTCATAAACTATAATTAAGATTTATCCAGCTTTCAACCAAAAAAAAAAAAATCAAAATCTGTCCATCCGTTTGAGAGCTACGATTCCACAGACAGATACACAGTCAACCCGTTAATCTTATAACACCCTGTTTTTGCATCGGGCGTCGGAGTTTAAAAACAAAGAGACAAGGTTTAGGGACAAGGATAGCGGTATTCCTTATTTTCGCAGAGCATATGTTCTAATCTTGGTCTTGCATGTCGTGTTATAACGTATGTCGCGGTACGAGTCTGGCATAACCTGTCAGAGACCCTACGCTGACAGCTGTGTGAACCTGGAACCCGACATGAAGTAATCAATTTTTTTTTAAATGTATACGTTTGTACTCCGTATGTACTGGTTTGTACCAACTTTTTTTTCGTTTGTACCTCAATGGGTTCGGAGATACAAAATTTTCAAAATACCCAGAACCCGACTTGAAGGAATCGATTTTTTTTTAAATGCATACGTTTGTACTCGTTGTGTACTTGTTTGTACCAATTTTCTTTTCGTTTGTACCTCAAGGGGTTCGAAAGTACCGGCATTACAAAAAGTGCGAAAATGGTAAATCTGTCATTTTTCGAGATATTCAAAATCTGCAAGCGGGGATAGATTCCTAGTCGTTTGTACCCATCGAAACCACTGAAAGTTTCGTTTGTACCTCAAGGGGTTCGGAGAAACTAAATTTTCGTGATATACAGAAACCCAATTGGAGGAATCGATTTTTTTTAATTGCATACGTTTGTACTCGTTGTGTACTTGTTTGTACCAATTTTCTTTTCGTTTGTACCTCAAGGGGTTCGAAAGTACCGGCATTACAAAAAGTGCGAAAATGGTAAATCTGTCATTTTTCAAGATATTCAAAATCTGCAAGCGGGGATAGATTCCTAGTCGTTTGTACCCATCGAAACCACTGAAAGTTTCGTTTGTACCTCAAGGGGTTCGGAGAAACTAAATTTTCGTGATATACAGAAACCCAATGGAGGAATCGATTTTTTTTAATTGCATACGTTTGTACTCGTTGTGTACTTGTTTGTACCAATTTTCTTTTCGTTTGTACCTCAAGGGGTTCGAAAGTACCGGCATTACAAAAAGTGCGAAAATGGTAAATCTGTCATTTTTCGAGATATTCAAAATCTGCAAGCGGGGATAGATTCCTAGTCGTTTGTACCCATCGAAACCACTGAAAGTTTCGTTTGTACCTCAAGGGGTTCGGAGAAACTAAATTTTCGTGATATACAGAAACCCAATTGGAGGAATCGATTTTTTTTAATTGCATACGTTTGTACTCGTTGTGTACTTGTTTGTACCAATTTTCTTTTCGTTTGTACCTCAAGGAGTTCGATAGTACCGGCATTACAAAAAGTGCGAGAATGGTAAATCTGTCATTTTTCGAGATATTCAAAATCTGCAAGCGGGGATAGATTCCTAGTCGTTTGTACCCATCGAAACCACTGAAAGTTTCGTTTGTACCTCAAGGGGTTCGGAGAAACTAAATTTTCGTGATATACAGAAACCCAATTGGAGGAATCGATTTTTTTTAATTGCATACGTTTGTACTCGTTGTGTACTTGTTTGTACCAATTTTCTTTTTGTTTGTACCTCAAGGGGTTCGAAAGTACCGGCATTACAAGAAGTGCGAAAATGGTAAATCTGTCATTTTTCGAGATATTCAAAATCTGCAAGCGGGGATAGATTCCTAG
The DNA here is from genome assembly GCA_944738685.1 of Synanthedon myopaeformis. Taxonomy (NCBI): domain Eukaryota; kingdom Metazoa; phylum Arthropoda; class Insecta; order Lepidoptera; family Sesiidae; genus Synanthedon; species Synanthedon myopaeformis. The sequence continues at coordinate 8,374,672 of OX122915.1, forward strand.
TCGTTTGTACCCATCGAAACCACTGAAAGTTTCGTTTGTACCTCAAGGGGTTCGGAGAAACTAAATTTTTGTGATATACAGAAACCCAATTGGAGGAATCGATTTTTTTTAATTGCATACGTTTGTACTCGTTGTGTACTTGTTTGTACCAATTTTCTTTTCGTTTGTACCTCAAGGGGTTCGAAAGTACCGGCATTACAAAAAGTGCGAAAATGGTAAATCTGTCATTTTTCGAGATATTCAAAATCTGCAAGCGGGGATAGATTCCTAGTCGTTTGTACCCATCGAAACCACTGAAAGTTTCGTTTGTACCTCAAGGGGTTCGGAGAAACTAAATTTTCGTGATATACAGAAACCCAATTGGAGGAATCGATTTTTTTTTAATTGCATACGTTTGTACTCGTTGTGTACTTGTTTGTACCAATTTTCTTTTCGTTTGTACCTCAAGGGGTTATAAAAATAATTCCAAAGTTTTCCAAGTCCTTTGAGGTACAAACAAAACTTTCAGTGGTTTCGGTGAATACAAACGACTAGGAATCTATCCCCGCTTGCAGATTTTGAATATCTCGAAAAATGACAGATTTACCATTTTCGCACTTTTTGTAATGCCGGTACTTTCGAACCCCTTGAGGTACAAACGAAAAAAAAATTGGTACAAACAAGTACACAACGAGTACAAACGTATGCAATTAAAAAAAATCGATTCCTCCAATTGGGTTTCTGTATATCACGAAAATTTAGTTTCTCCGAACCCCTTGAGGTACAAACGAAACTTTCAGTGGTTTCGATGGGTACAAACGACTAGGAATCTATCCCCGCTTGCAGATTTTGAATATCTCGAAAAATGACAGATTTACCATTTTCGCACTTTTTGTAATGCCGGTACTATCGAACCCCTTGAGGTACAAACGAAAAGAAAATTGGTACAAACAAGTACACAACGAGTACAAACGTATGCAATTAAAAAAAATCGATTCCTCCAATTGGGTTTCTGTATATCACGAAAATTTAGTTTCTCCGAACCCCTTGAAGTACAAACGAAACTTTCAGTGGTTTCGATGGGTACAAACGACTAGGAATCTATCCCCGCTTGCAGATTTTGAATATCTCGAAAAATGACAGATTTACCATTTTCGCACTTTTTGTAATCCCGGTACTTTCGAACCCCTTGAGGTACAAACGAAAAGAAAATTGGTACAAACAAGTACACAACGAGTACAAACGTATGCATTTAAAAAAAAATCGATTCCTTCAAGTCGGGTTCTGGGTATTTTGAAAATTTTGTATCTCCGAACCCATTGAGGTACAAACGAAAAAAAAGTTGGTACAAACCAGTACATACGGAGTACAAACGTATACATTTAAAAAAAAATTGATTACTTCATGTCGGGTTCCAGGTTCACACAGCTTACGCTGACGGGTATCCTATGAGGATTTCCCAAAGTTAAAAAAAGTGTACTGTTTTTCAGAACAATCTTTAGAGAATTTTGTACCATGCTATTCCAAATTCATTTGAAGTAGTTTTTAGTTTTTAAATATCTACAAGTATCAAGTTGTCGCAAAAGAACTAAAGTGTAGCAGTCATTAGTATTTCAAAAGTTACTCCACCATATTACAACCGGTATACATTTCTATATCTATTCACCATACAACGGGACCCAATTCACCCCATGGCGCTATTCAGTTGTCATTCATTGTCAAATATCAATGTTCAATATCAATGGAGTTGACTCAAATAATTTGGATCTACATCAGCTGAATTTCACTATTCTCAAGAGAAAAACCTTTAAGATTTTCAATAAGAATATTATTAGTTAGGTTAAAAATACTTTTTTAGAGATCTGATGTGAATAACGAATATTATTTATTTTCTAAAGTTAAGGCGCTAAAATATTTAAAATTATACAATCCAATTTTAAATTTTTTGTTGTCCATTACATGTATAGAAAATGCGAATAAAAAGGCATATGGCATCGAAATAATATATCTTTGCAAGTCATGGTAACTTCAGTCACGGTACACTTATGCAAACAACCTACAATATAACAAACCATGTATAACAATGAAATATTTATTAATTCAAAAGAAAGTAGTAAAATACAAAGGAATGTTTTGCTTAGTAGTACACGGAGTCCCTGGAAGGTGTTTTCGTTGCTAAATTATGCAAAAATCAATTCCTTTTCCCGGACGAGGCCGCGCGTTGCCATCTGATAAATAATACATGTTTAATTGTGACCAACAGCGAACCAGTGAAGAGCACAACAAAACTACAAGATTTTTAATGAATAATATTTGCAACGAGTAATCATTTTAAATTGTTTAGAATAATTATTTTTAGACGCATACTAAAATATTTACGACGGCTAATGTTCTACATAGACATAGTAAAAATTTATTTTTTAGTTTATTTTTTTTTCTACGTTTTAAAAACCTTTAACAACAATATAATATTATTACAAGAATATCAGAAGAGTATATTACGAGCTAATGAGGACAAACCGACAGAGTGAGAAGTTGTGTATTGATTTCAGAAATCAAATTATCACAAATGATATTAATAATATTGAATATTATGTATTGTTTTATAGTATTTGTTTTTAGTATTATTATAATTTAGATTTAGAATATTGATCCGTCATTTATTTAATTATTACATTAGTTTAATTGGATTTTGCTCTTTAAATCTATGTTTCCGTTATTTACTTATATAGGGTTAATAATCATAAGCGGCGGAGTTGCGGAAGAGTGTTCGTCCGATCTCGCAACTTCGTCTATAGCGGACGCGGAGGACGCCAAGAGGTTTAGCCGGTAAGTCTACCCCATTACCATCTCGGGGTAGGAGTCCGACATAACCCACCGGTCTGTCCCCAGGTCGGTGGCTATGATGGTTTCCTCTTGTAAAAAAAAAGGTAATAAGTAATCATAAGGTATAAATATAACAATCTTCAAAGTTACATTTGTCTGCTCCTCAGGTTTTTTTATACAGTATCTACCTACATACAGACTTTGACGTAAATAATAAGTATCGGTTAAATAAACTTTAATTTTCTTTACGTTCTTTTTGATAAACAAGTAAGTCTACTTTGAAAACTGCATAAACTCTAACAATAAAATAGAAACACGGTAAACGTTTCAAACAGTAAAGTTAAAGAAATAAGACACACCTGGCGCATCTAAGGGAAAGAAGGTATGAAATGGGTTTTACTCTTTTTAATTTCAAGTCTATACAACTTGTAAAAGCAAGAAGTATTTTCTTCATTACGTTGACTATTTTCCTGACAACACTTTTTAGTTAGGGTTAGAACACACAATTCTTGTTTTTTAAGTTTTTTAATGAAAAAATAAATGACGTGAAACCGCATTACTCTTAGATGCTTTTCAGTTGTTTTCAATGTGTCATCATTTGCTAATTAAAAATTGTATTTATTTTTATTTTAAATAACGTAGCCTATAACGCAAGTACCGCAACAGGCCTTGCTTTTTTTTCTCTAACTATGTCATTATATCTGTAATTCTGTTAGTTCATTTAGGGCCTTTTTCACCAACTCCAAGTAAAGTGTTGATTAGTTACTTTTAGAAATAATTTTATGTTTTATTAAATTATGCACTCGGTTTACTGCATCATTCGATAGGCGATTTTTTTTTTTATTATTTTCTTTTTAATGTTTGTTACTTTTCCCGTACAAGCAAAAGTATATTATCTCCATCATTCCCGGTTACCGGTGACTTTAAATGGCGATTAGCCTATTTGACACCATGGTGAGAGAGGCCCATAGTCTAATTTGTCCTTCAATGTCAATTTTGCTCCTGATACCACTGTTAGTTGCAATTGTCTTAGTTTCATATTTATATATTTTAAAACATAGTTAATTTCATCTATCGTGCGACCCGGCCCTTAAGCTTTGAAATACTGGCACAAACTCACAGTGGAAGTTTCATTGAAATCCGTTGAACGATTCTCTGGTGATTATTGAGCTAGATGGCTAGATACAAAAAGTCTGGCTAAGTATTATTGATGCAACTTTCAAATAGCTTTATGAAACGTTCAAGGTTTACAAAGTTACCTAATACCTACTATTTTTATACTTATAATGTTAATATATAAACTTATTGAGCACAAACGTCTTAAAATTGTTTATTATAAAATTAATCGACGCCGTCCTTTGGAACTGCCTGGTACAGCTTTGGCCTATTTTACAAGGTTAATAACAACAGTCATTTTATTTTTACTTATTTTAGTCATAGTTCCTCTCTATATTATATATTGGTTATTTTATATAGTTACCTTCGTAGCACATCTACATTGATACTTTAAATCTGCTGATGGGACATCTATTAAATAAATTTAAATTTTCTTTATGTTATTTGTTGTAATGCTGGTAGGTGCCGGTGCTCAAGGCAAGTGCCTTGAGTTAATCCACGGTACAGAAATATTTGACTATATGACTCATAAATTTTTTATTATGTATAATTAATAAGACCATTATTTTATTTTATTTTCATAGAATAATCATATATAACCGGTAATTATAATGTATGAATATAATAAACGAAATGCCACTTACTCATTAACTGCAAAAGTTATGAAAGCTGGAGTCATGGAATTTACTAGAATGATATTTTGGGTAATGAAGAGGTTTGTTAAGTAAGGAATTTTGAAATTAACATTTGAAGAGGGGAGTAGAGGGAGTTTGAGCTTTGCACGAAAATTTTTTATAGAACAGAAATTGGGGTGGAAACGGAAAGGTGACAAAAAAGCAGTAATAATCTGGTTTAGTGTTTGGTTTTTTTGGTCTTCTGACCACCGTGATATTACAGCGTGTGTGCCGTTGTATTTCAGTGAGTGAGTCATGAGGCTCTTATCCTTTATATGCAGTGCATTTTCAACCCCTATGGCGTTGTTTGCAAATACCTAAATGCTGAAACAAGGCGGTTTATAAGGTAGCTACCTACCGTTAAGTAGGCTGTCAGCCTTTAAATTAAAAATAAATTAAATGCAAACTACTGGACAATAGGTACTTTAAAGTAGCTTTGTATGACAGAGCTTTGAAGTTATTTGGATTCAGCATTGACATAGCTAACAGAAGGAGCAAACTGATTAGGCACTTACTAAAAGACCTGATATAAGAAAAAGAAAAACACTAAATTCATTGAATTTTGCAAATAGTAGTCCAAATTGCGGCGAAGGCACGAAGGCAAATGCGACGGCCTGAGGTGACCCTGGGAAATCCAGAGTAAGAACACAGAAAGATGAGAGGAGACAAGTGGTGAGGGAAAGACCATTCACCCAACTAAATTACTTAAACTAGAAACATAAACAATACAACAATAAGGTCTCCGATTACGTCGGAGGATGACTAAAATCCCTCCATAAACTGATTTGGCAATAGACAGGCGACATAGCTCACAGTCGCAATGAGTATTGAGGAATAAATCGATGGTGACAGCTTATAGTTACTCTGGACAATTGGTGAAGCTTTTACTTACTTGTATACCAATTGTAGTCAAATATGATCCAGCAGCGATTTTTAGTAGTTTAGATATGTTTTATGGTTGTGTTTAGAAATGAGGATTTTACTTCAAAGATCCAATTATTTTGTTGAACTTTACCAACTTTGAAATAGAGAAGAGAGATTTGATTATTCAACTACAGAACAAAGAGACAGATCAAATGACACTCCAGTACAGATTGTTATTGTAGACACGAGCACTGAGGAGAAGGAATGCGCGGAATGTATTTTCAATCTGTTTTGTGCAGTCGACGTGAGGGACTCGCTTTGTGCATTAGTCGACAGAGTTCCACTGTTCACTATAAACCCTTGGGTTATCTACACGAATGTAATTCGATTACACATTGAATGTATTATTTGAATGTCTATTCACTTCTTTCTAATCTCATCTTTGTTTGTGAGTAGTTAGCAATGATTCTTATTAACAACATACGTACAGTTCCCATTTATTAAGCCATTGATTGTTATTGAACAAATAATATTGTATGTTATATTAATTATATTTGTTATTAATAATGTGGAAGGGATTAATTCAATTCAATTCCAAATTCATTGACACGTAGGTTCGACCTTTTAAAATTTACCCAATTGAGTAGGTGTATATTTCAACACAGGTTTTAGGTTGAGGTTGAGATGTTGCGACTATCTGTTTTTCTGTGTTTAATAGATTTTGTACTTTATCTGTAAAAATTTAAAATATACCTACTATAATACACAGTATCTATGAATTGATCTGTGAATAAAATATTTTTAAATTTAATTCTATATTTATCTCTAAGGTTGAATTAAAAAGAAACTGTAGTTACCACTACAATGCAATTTTATTCCAATTGTTGCAACGTTAAATTTGTACTACCTTTTATTAAATAAGTAAAATGTGTGGCAATATTACGCTTAGGCGCTTTATATGTTTCCAGTTTGATGGCATTCACAAATACAATATCTGTTTCAAGATATAAAACATTATTTGCATTGCTTTCAAGCGTCTAGCGCTTTTTATTCATTGAAAACGGGATAAAATTGAGTACATTTATAGACGAATAATGGCATATTTAGTTGGAAATATTTAGGAAAATTTCTAAAGTTTTATGTTGCTATATAGAAATAGAAAAAAAGAAGGCCTCATATTTTTGTCACTATGAGAGTGAGTGTAGAGAGAGACGCCGTAAGTAGTTTGTTATCTAAACATATAATTATAATAACGAAGTACGTTTTTAACTAAGTAAAAAAATTAAAAAAATATAAAAAGAAATTATTAAAACTTTTAATTGTCGATATTATTATTTATGTATATCACATTATTATTAATATACTCGTAATATGATTGTCAATATTAATGATTTTGAAATTAATTCCACAACATTTTCATTTTCATGTCTATCACGGACAATTGCCGAAAAAAAACCTTAATCAAAAGAGAAAATAAAGGTATTCTCACAAAATTACATAAAGAACCTCAAATAAGAATTGCTAATATTAAATTAAAATCTTTACATTGGCATTGCGAAACGAATTATAATACAACATAGAATGTAATAAATGTAATCCATGCGGCTTACTCGTCTCATAAATGATTTCAGCAATAAAAATTCACGTACATATGGCATCATTCCAAAATTTAGCTGCAAAAATATACTCGGTATATACACATCGGGAGTTAGATTTGGTGGAAAACCCCTTTTCCAATAAGAACGATACGTACGACGAGTTTCCCATCGGCACTGGAAATTCTTGGGCAGTCGTAAACAAGTTAGGGGCAGCCCGGCCGCAGCGGCAATATCGGCAAGTTAGCCGGCCGCAGCTGGCATGCCGAACGAGCGATGTCTCAATAATCCTCAAGGTGCCCTCCTAATCGACTCTTCCTTAGTTCGGCGCAAGTGTGACTAACTGATTAATTCTGCGACTTGGTGTACGTGCCCGAACACTCTTCGGCCATTATTGTTTGCCCCACACTTTCGACCGTTCGTGTTCTATTATTGAACGATATTTGCCCCATTATTAGAGGGGGGGCGACCAGAACCTTCACTTTATACGTACATTACCGACGGACGACCATTAGATCCTATAGCGTATAGTTTGGGATTGTAATTGCTGCTATTTTGCTATATTGGATACGATTTCGTTCACTTAGCTTTAATAGTTGTCCTTATCCCAGTTTTGTCGAATCACAACAATATTGTGTTTCTTCTTATATAAATTCCTATCATATTTTCTCTATATTAAAATTAAGATTAGCTATTAACTATATTCCTTTGAATCTTAAAATTAAAAGATCTTAACATGTCAATATCTCAACATATAATAACTAAACAGAAGGTAAATAATTAAAATTCTAGTTTTCAACACGTTATGTGTATGATACGTAGAAAGTTGAAGAAAAGTTTAACAAAACCTTTTGTATAAATTTCTATTATGTTCAGTTTTAGTACAATTTTGGGGTCTCCTGATGCACATATTTTAATACTTAATAGGAGGACCCCTACGCCTTTTTTGTACCTAGGTACAGAGATTAAGTATTTTCTAATGTAGATTACTTCTTATTGTTGATTAGCACAATAGAATTTTTTCTTTAAAGGTTTCCTATTGATTTTTTAAAATATGTCAATAGTACTTATAAATTATTTTATACAAGCCTTATTAGAAGAAAACTCTTATTAATTTTATTTTCATATTTAAAATAGTTACCTAATTGTCTTATGTTTTATTAAGTAATTGCTATTTTTTTATAAAATTTTAAAATCGCAACCAATCAATTTCTGCTCCATTTAATCAGAATTTTTGTTCGCCTAATTTGTAAGTATGAATAATAAAACTTTCAATAAAATGACTGACCTAAAATATTTAGTGTCCAAGAATGAGCTTCTATTTCTTCATCAACACATTAATTGATTTAAAAAATTCTTACAATCTATTTTTTTTTTTAATCCGGCATATTAATCTAAAATCAATATTAGGAATACAGAAAAAAAAGAACCAATTTCTCTATTCTTAAGTTTTTGTTTTAGATTTATTTAATGCACCAGATTAAATAAATAAGTTTAACACGTTGAATACTCGGTACTCATTAAATAAAAATCAATCAAGTTACTAAAGCAAAATCAAACGTCGATTAAACGACTCCATGTCACGGCTTATTAATAGCATATCTCTGCTAATTTAGCCGCCAAAATGAATAATTATAATGTAAGCTGGCAAAGAGCTCCAGTGAGTAGGAAGCAACACGTGCTCTAGTATAAATCAGAACAACACAATTTCATTGTCACATTTCACAGTCTTTATTTATAACTTTTGAACGAAAAACATTGAAAAAAAAAAAAACAATATCCAACAGATCTAACTCGTCTAAGTAAGTACTTCCTTATTGATCTTCTTTAGTAAACACACTGGCGACATACTTCGGTGCGGTTTTCACCAATGGATAGAGGGATAATCAGGGAAGGTTTTTTACGAAAAAAAATGCACCCCGAACGAAGCCGGGAGCAGGACAGCTAGTATTATATATATAAAAAAAAAATAGAGGAATTACCCTTTATTTTACCATTTAAAATCCAAGTAATTCCTTAACACCTTAAACTGAAGATTCTAATACAAACCAAGGGCCTCTTGATAGAATTTGCTACGGGCCTCGCGCATCTTAATCCGGCACTGGCTGGCAGCGCACTTTCAGCACCTGTGGCGTTGCTTGCGATAGATGCGACGACGGTAGCCACCTACCATCAAGTGTACCGTCAGCCTGTCTGACGACCTTAACATAAAGAAGGAGATGTGAAAGCATTAGTAACAAACTTAAGCCCTTTACATAATGAAAATACTCTGTTCTCAAAACTGTTATTTTCATTATTACAAATAAATTTATTTGAGTTGTGTACCTCCTTATGAAAATTCATTTTACAAATTCATAGCGTCTGTTAGAATTTTTAAGCCGATAGTTAAGTAATAAAAATGTACGGGTGCGATAGCAAAGCTGAGCTATTGTTCATGTTAAGAGGCAAAGAAGTTAAGCGTCATTATTAGACTATTTGCTCATCAACGTCGCTTGTTTTTAACCCCTTGCTTGAGTTAATTGGTGTATTCTTGTTTCTTTGTAAGCCTCTACCGATAACACAAAGATTGCTCTATTTGTCGACCCTGTAGGGAGACATTTTAGGGGGACGGGGTCCGGGGTTTCCCTAGGCCCTAGATAAAGCGAGGGTAGATCGCCAATAACTCGCTCCATTGTTTGTTGGCGGCTGACTTAATAAGTTCGCCGAATTTATTATGATTTGTAGGCTCCCTTGTCGTCTTATTACGCGACTTTTAGCCGTACTTGAGTCGGGCATAATAATATAACTATTATATGATTTATATAGATATTTTATTTTAAATCTAAACATTTTGAAAAAAAAAAAATTTTAAATATAATAAATATTTCAGAACTTTTTAAATAATTATTCTGAATTTTTAACAATCTATAAGTGTATATTTAATATAATTATGCAATGATGTTGCCCGTGACTTCATCCGCGATGAAAAAAGAAAAAATAACACCTGAGAAAACATCTGACATCTTTATCCCTGAGACGACGATGGCGCCGCCACGGCGACATCACTATATGGTATTCGGCCAAGATTATGAAATTATTACGCTTTAAAGTACTCAGAGATGATAAGATGATTCTGAAATACCGAAGTTGAAGCATATTCAAAGAATTCAAGAAGGACAGAGTCAAAAAGTTTTCTATATAAGACATGTTTTCCATTAAATCCACTCAGCTACACGACCGAAAACCAAAGTGTAATCCATCATTTGTTTGGGCACAATCTATCATTGTACCTCCACCCTTTATCCTATCAGGCTCGACACTGCACTTTCATTCCAAGTTATTTTGATTTTTCTCGCAACAAATACCACTTACCATAAAGGTTATCATCAGCCCTTTATTAAAATATGTAATATAATTAATGATTACAATTTCATTACAATACACTTTGAAGCAGTTATATAGTATTGTAAAGTCTAAACACGTACAAAATAGCTAATTCACAACCAATCGCATTACTTCTCTGCATTCAGCCAATTAGAGTAGCTTCACTAAATTCTATTACATACAATTACCAACATCGAATGTATTATTACATATTCTTGGCAACTGCACAATATGTGTGAGCATTAGTTAACTACTACTAATAACAATTAAATGATATTCTAAATAAACTTAATTCTTATATACTTTGTTACTTACTGCTTTGTTACTTATTCCAAGTGAGTAAATAAATAATACGAAAATATATAAATAAAAACAATACTAATAATATTATAAATGCGAAAGTTTATATGTTTGGATATTTGTCGTCAATAACGCAAAAACGGCTGAACGGATTTGAATGGAATTTGGCACACAGGTAGCTTATTATCTGGATTAACTTATAGGATATTTTTGTCCTAAAAAATGCTAATTTCTCTAAGGATAGTCAAAAATATAATAAATTTTGAGCCACCGTCATCACAGCGATAAATATGTCAGGTGTAATTCCGATGATTTTTCATTTTTCAACGCGAACATAGTTGCGAGCACTAGCTAATTATAAATATGTGCAAAACATTAATTAGAATAATTAACGGTCGTGAGTAATCATAGTGAATTATCTGAGATTTTTATTAATGTTTCAGTTTCAATGCCACTTACGAGCGAGATGATTTAAGAAACCAGGTGTGTTAATATAAATCAACACTTTCCAAGAAAATGCATAATATTTATACAGTAATCTGTAATGAGGTGACAGTGTTAAATCTTCCACTTGTACTAGCTAGGTGAAATATTAGGTGTATTATATTTCAAGGTCGAACTAAATATATTTGGAACAACTTAAATGAAAAACACTTTTATTGCGAATGAAATACAAAAATAGCATAAGTGTCTATTAAATAAACCATAATTTTGATTCTGTTTCATAGTTGATGTCAAGGCCAGCGATGCGAGCAATACTGGTTTTGGAAAAATTACAATATAATATGATAAGGAAAACTTTTGTGTTTTCTTTCAAATAATAATGGTGTAATGATTTTTGTTGTGTTCTGTCTTTAATTATGGATTTGAGATGTCTAAATTAATTAGTTAGTATACAAATCTAACCAGAAGGCCTCTCAAATTTAAATAAAAAAAAACTGAGTACCAACAAAATTGTGAACAACAAAACCAGTAAACAAAAATGGTTTACTGTTTCTAATAAAAATTTCAATAAGTACTTAGTCACTAAATATTGATTTATTATTATTATATAACAACAAAAAAAAATGGTACCAGACCAAATGGGCCCTACCCTACCCCTACTTCGCCCGGGTGCTATTGGGAAAGTTAATATATATAATAATATTATACATAGCCTAGTTCATCTGTAATTAACATCCGCTTCCCTTCCATTATAATATTGGTATTGGTCTTTACAATATTAAGATAGTTAATATATGTATGTAATTAATTTGTTCATTATAATTATAGAATGAAATATATATTTAAAGATTCCGAAAACTTCATATATGCGGGTGTTGTCACAAAAACAAAATTTTACTTTTATAAATGAGTATTTATCTGATTTTTAGTAAAAAAAAAAAGTTAAAATTAAGCTCTTTTATTATGCGCGTTTGTGGCCGCGTACAAGAATTGTCAATAAATAGGTCGTCTTTCAAATCCTACAGGTGTACACATAATGGTGGCGAGGTCGCGTCAGTTGCAATTAGCCCGGATTTACGACCGTGTCGCCGCTAACGTTTTGACAGACACCCGTTAATGACACGCCCGGCGATGTGCACCCATTTTATTCATTGGCCGTGTCGTCGCAGCCGCTTAGGGCGAAAGTGTTCCACTCCGTAGAAACTCTTACTGTGCATGCATTTCAGGAGCGACACATAAGTGTAAGATTACCTGTATGTAACCAACTTCATCTATACGTATCTATCTATACTACATACATTCATTATAAAATGAAGTCGCTGTACGCCTCTGTCTGTATCCCCGCTAACTTCTTAACCACCTAACGGGTTTTGATACGATTTTCACTAATGGAAAGAGCGCTAAACGAGGAAGTTTTGTTTATGTAATTTGCAGGAAAAAATTGCTACCGTCTGAAGCCAAGGGCAGATCGTTAGTTAATTTAAATGTCGCGCAACACCTGTCCTACGGAGATATTCGGTTCTCATCCCATATAGAAAACCTAAAGAAAAGTTAATTTATTTACGAATATCACATTAAAATTTATCTTTGCTCTCAATATTGTTTAACAATTTAAATAATCAATCTATGTGAGTTGATAAGCTTTAAAACTATAGGTCCTGTATAAATTTAACTTAATATTAAAACCTTTACTCAACGTTTTATTTTTAAAATATATACATATATTTGATAATGTGATTTATCAAGACAAGCTAGAAGCTGGACAAGTTGGACCATGAGTGGACTTTTTAAGAAATAAATAATATTTAATAATGAATTAATACACGTTTGATTACGAATCCTAAAAGTATATATAAAAAAAAAACATTTATTACATAGGTATAATAATTATAATAAATTATTATGGAAAATTGATAGCCTATTTGTCACAGTGAATTATGAATGACATCAATTTTTCAAATGTCTACCAAAATATATCTAGGAAGGACTCATTAATTTTGTTGATGGATGTCAATAATGTCTCAAGTCTGCTTGAAACAAAGAACATACCTGTATTTATAAAGTTTTCTGTAATATTTTCCTTTATATTTAATAACAAAATGTACTAGAATGGAGTTTCAAGTCCTTTGGAGTTAATTATCTCTTTTTTTTATTTATTTTTATTATCAGTACTTCTATCCTAAAATTTTATGTAAATATTAACATTCATAATAAATTGTATAGCAAAAATTAAGTAGGTAAATTTATCTAGGCAAATTGACACTGAGGACGAAATTCCTTCAAAAGGGTTGACCAACTAAATTTATCTTATATTTTTACGATTGCTTACAAAAAAAAAAAGTGTTTCAGGGTCTAACTTAACCCAATTAACAAGTTTTTTAAAACACTTTTTTTTTCTAAAAAGTCAAAACACCATTTACATCTATTAATAACATTTAATGATATTGAAATGCTAAGAAAAAGTTTATTTTTCTATTCTAATTTGCTATTCTTGCATTACTATTCTTTGTTATCACTTGATTTAACATTTGAAAGTTAAAAGATTAAAATTTAAAGCATAACTGAAAAAGTTTCTTGATTCTCAGTTTAATTAAAAGTTGTGACATATAACGTTAATAAAGAAAGTATTATTTAAATTACACTAATATACAAGTATGACTAATTAGAATATATTATTATTGCCAGACACCATTAAGTGTGTCTGCTACGTGGAGTAGAGACACCTTAATAAACTTAATTGTACTTCATTCAACAATTCATATTTCCAGCAAGTAATTGACGCCCAACTTGTATAAAAAAATAATTTACTATAATATGCTATTGCGGGATGGTAGAATTTCAGATGTCTTCGAAAGCTGTACTAGTCTTCTGGGAAAGTTTTCTATATCATCAGCATGCGTGTCTCCACTGTTAAATATAAGGCTCTCCCAAGGCTTGCCAGCGCCAAGTGTCCTCTGCGCCTCAAATGTAGCCACCTTTTGTGATGCCTTTCAGGTCGTCTATCCATTTGGCAGACCTCCATATTATTTCGTTCGAGAACTCGTCAACTCCATCGGTTATCCGCTCTGAGACAGATGTGTCCGCCCATTGTCACTTCAATTTGCTAATTCTCTCAGCTATGTCGCGATAACCTTGGTTTTTTACAGCTTGTAATCCTATTCGCCAAACTAGTCCACAGCCAGTCCGCTCTAAAGCTCGCTGAGCGACTTTGAAATTTGAACTTGAAGGTTTTCGTCACCATCATCAGAGGAAGTGAGTTATGCATGCTCAAACTGTAATTGAAGAAAAAGTGAAGGGAACCTTCGAATACATATGAATACTTATTAATTGTAGGGCGACATCCGCGCACAAAGGCCGAAAGATTACTTGCAGAGAATCATTAAGTGTGAATGGTAAAAATGTCTTTACGTTTAGACATATTTAAACGTCCAGAGTATTAGTGCAATAAAGCCAGCCGAAAAGCAATCGGTCGCCACCCCTCGGCACAATGCTCCGTGGCACTCCATTCGTACTGTTTTCTCAGTTTGTCGAGGAGCGAGTGCAATTTCCCGCGCTCCGTATCGCGGGCGACGTACAAAAATTGCTTTTCTAAACGTGAAAATATAGAGAAAAAAAGGCGATGCCATGCAAATTTTTGTAAAGTCATTCGGAGGCGTGCGTTTGTATTTCTCGGGTAAGGGTAAGGAAGGCGGACGATTGTCGTCGCGGAGAATTCCTTTATTTTGTAAAAGGGATATTGCGCGTCGGGTGCAGGCGTGCAGCTGCCGCCCGAATAACCGTTGTTTACCGGTCGGTCGGGCGGCGGAAGAACGCCAATACGCCCGCATCGAACTGATCGAACACTCCGGTGCACTGTCACGGCGCGCCGCAGCTCTCTTATTAAACAAAGCCTTACCAATAGGCATCCATTACAACCGTCCAATTGTAATCGATTTTCAATCGTTCTCCAAACGTTAGGGAAATACTGGTATAGCATTGTCTCACCGAAAGTATTGCTACACGAAATTGCTTCAATATAATATTGACATAAAAGATACAATCCGAGCGTATTTATCTGGGCGAAGTGTATTTTGGCATTACTTAGTTTCGGCTGTGGGTAGACAAGGTCAAGGCCCAATCTGCTCGTAAATACAAATAAATGGGATTCCGTCTGTATCTCATTCCTCCATTCTTATCATATTTTATTGGTTCCGTAATGTGGCATATAAATAATGAACAAATCAAACATTTAGTAAAAAAAAGTATTTTAATACTACATGGAATATTTGAAACTACGCAAACATTTTATTGCTCGTTGTGTTAATAAATTGTATTTTTATTATAAAATACAGTTTTTGAACCGATTTTTTTTTCTGTTAACAAAAAAAAATGAAATTAATTATATGCTAATATCAAATATAAAATCTAACTAATTATTTAATCAAGAAATAAATTTTCTCAAGAAAGAAGTATGGAAATAATAAAAATAAGGAAAAAATGTATAAGAAATTGTAGATTAAAATGTCTGTGTTTTCTATTTATAAAAACAACTACAACGTAGCAATTTTGTTTCAGGTTACGTTGCCGTCTTGAGCAAGGAGATAATTTGCAAAAAGGTAAGTTGCCTTAAGTATCTATTTATATTCACGACTATGAATGTGCTCCCTTTTACTAACCATCGATTCTCGGCTTTAACCTTTTTAAGAACGTAGATACTCAGTATTACATATTCGTCGACAATCTAGAAACGATTTTTCGAATTTTTCGATTTTATTCATGATATTTACTATGTACTGGTAGACAGCTCTTTTGATGGAAATGTTGTTTTATTTAGCCCTAGTGCTACTCTACCCTGCTAAAACAACTCTGCACCTGACTGCGATAATGTCAGAAAGAATAACGGGAACGCATTCCTATTCCGTTTCACTTGGGAGCTTACAACTGGGAAATGCGTGGGGTACATACATGCCCTTTTAACTGAGAAAGTCCCTTGATATTCGTTAAATTAAGGGTATATTTTATTTATTGTTTTCTTTTTTAATGCCAATAAAAATTAAAAAGTTCGAATTCGATAAAGATGATCAATCTTTGTAACAGTTTCAAATTGTTACGTTGACCAACTTTTATTCTACAGGAATGTTATTTATCATCTACCGCCGAGTACTTTAAAATCGTGAAATACGTGATATAAAATAGTATTTTTTGGCCGCGAAGCTTACGATTCTCATCGAGCTTGGCTTCGTCTTCCCATTTTGTGCTGGAATAGCCTTAATAACATGCCACAACTCATTCTGATTTATACGGTCTCGTTATAATTGTGCGCTTCGCTGGCGAGCCGCTATTGCCCGCTGTTGCAATTTTCATGCAACCGATTCGCGAAAATGAATTTGTTCTTTCTGGCAATTTACTCGTAAGCTCCTACTGTATTCACAGAGATAATTCAATTTTGAGATACTCGCGCCGCTAATGGAGCTATTATGCCTAATTTGCTCTAAGCTTCGGCTTCGTAAGTCGCTTCTTTGTTGTAAGCGAAGACGAAGTACAAGCGATTACTTCATTGCGAAACATTTAAAATGTCTTATGTAAATATAGTGGATTTGGGTTAATAACATCACGGGCGATTTCCAGCGTTCTTAACTGCCGAGTGGCCCGCTCAGGAATCGTGCGAAGGACGTCTTAATATAGTCTGCGGACCTATTTATTGCCGCGCGATTCAATGCGTGTTTTACAACTCGTATTGTCTCTATGTAATAACGTATTTATCGACCGTGTTAACAACGTATATAAAATAAAATATTACTCGTCCATCGGCTAACAGCTTTATTAGAACTCAGTTAATCTCTCGCCAATAAATGGCCCTCGGCGAATACGAATGAGACAAACTCGGTTTAATGCTTCCCAACTTCCTCAATTCGCTGTGATTACGTACTCTCCTGCAATACAATCAATCGTCAACTTTTATTTGACTTATCCATGAAATAAAAAACAAGGAAACAAACGTTAGGGGTCGGGTTGCCGGATTCGCTGAAAGTTTTGAAGGTGAGTCGGCGACCGTCTCCCTAATAGAGAAGAAAAATACGTTAATGTACCCTCAGATCCCGAAGACAAATAAACCGTGTCCGAGTTGGACGAAATAAAAACGGGGAGGCAACGAGATAAATAACAATGATCCGGAGAAACAAGTCACCGGCGAGCGACATGAGACGCCAATCGGCGTCCTCGGTCAGAGCGGGTAAAACAACACATACGACATACACTATTTCCTCATTATTAGATCCGACGTTGCAAACGTTTATCTATTTATGACCTCCTAACTTTATATTATCTTCCTAAAGTACAACAAATTTCTTCAACTCGAATAACTTTGTTTAGGAACAAGAAATTTTGACGCACCGTCGAATCCACAACGAAGCCGATTCAGTGAAACGTTTTCGCCCAAAAGTAGATTTCTTGTCATAATCTTCAGACAATGTCAGTTTTAATTAAAATACTTTAAAATAATAAAAAAGTTGTTTAAAGGGAGGGCGGCTCGAGGCATTGTTCTGTCGTTTATCGCCAGTCGGTACAGGCGCGAACATCCACTTGCCAAATCCTTTAATTTCTAACTGACATTTATGAATATTGAAATGTTAATTTGAGTTTAAAAAACTGACTATTTTTTTAATATGTATTGAACTTAATTATATCTCATATAAAAATGTCTACTTTTTTATAACAGACGGTTTAAATTTAAATACTCTCAATCACAAATATTATCAATAGAAAATTTACTACTAGATAACATTTCTAGGTTTACTGTGTTTCTGCTAATACATATTCGACAAAACGATGAATATCCCGCATTATAATATGTGTAGTCAGTCCTATTGAGGCTGTACATTCCTACTAGTCAAACTTTTCTAGGTTCAGTTCATGCAGTCAAATAAACATTTGTTTAAAAAGGGCAAATGTTTGTTCGGGGTCTAGAGAAGACTATCTCCATTTTATTTTCCTATTTCTCTAAACTATATTATGAACTTTTTTGCTGTTCTTGCGTAGAGTAAGAATACTTGAGCGTAATATTCATTGGTAAGTATATTTACTTACCATGTGAAACAAATTTATTAACAATTATTAATATATTGTATTAATATATCTTACGTTTTTGTAAACAAAATCATTTTAATACCCAGAGTTACAATTAATAAGGAAAAACAAAACTCATAAATTTAAATCATATTTACTGCAAATAGTATTAAACATAAAATTTTCCTTAAAATAATAAAAATAGAAATCCAATAAGTAATAAATTTAATGCAACGCCATGATATGTCCTGCAATGCATGTTTAGTAGAACAACCGACCCACTTGGCGTACTACATACTCGTACTTTAACACGAACAAAGAATTGTTTGCAGTAGCTGCAATGCAATATTTTACTTATTAATTCGTTGTAATTATTTATACCCATATAAGAGAATTGTACACATTATCTTAAAAATAATAATATAACAATGGCATTTTAGTAATTGTTGTGTATAGTATTATGTTAAATTTGGTCCCATGAAACTTTACTAAACTTCAGAGTATAATGAACGCGACTGTAAATACATAGTTCTAAAATTAAATTAGTTCTTAAATTTATTAAGTATATATTAAGTATTAAAATTGTCTAAGGTGCATTAAGAATTTTAAAGGAACCATTAAAGTATTAATTACTTATATTCATATTCTGCTGCGACTCCATAGACGATCATTCGAGTTGGAAACCGCAATATCACTACTCTACTGATATTACATTCCGCCCCCTTCCCCCGCGCCTGTCGCCACCAAGTCGCGCTCCTCACCCCCTCTGCCTACGTCACACCACCCTGAACCCCATAGGGTAATGAATTCGACCACAACCGGTCTCTCGATGTGACCTATAAAAATTTAGGACGTAATTATAGTCACAATCACCTCATAATTTGGGTGCTTATTAAATAATACGAATGATATATTATACTAGCTGTTGCATGCGACTTTGGCGGCGTAACTTTAGAAAATATAGCCCCCTGAATTAAAGCTTTAAAAAATAAATGACATGAAAATAAATGACAAGCTATAATTAAAAATTATAAATTAACACCCGACTTTTCTATTGTTGAGGAGTTGGGTATACTTGATGCTGCAGCATCAGGTCAAGGTCACCATGTCATGGAAATACTACCGAAATACCAAATTTCACATCAATCGAACATGTGGAGGTTAGTGAAATCCCTTCGTCAGCTAGGAAATGAGCTGATGACCTTCAAACGCCTGAACAGATCTTAATGAATTATAACTAATTACCTACAACCCCGACCACGTCAACTTTCAAAAATTATCATATCAAAATTGGTCCATCCGATTGGAAGCTACAATTCCACATACAGACACACACGTCAAACTTATAATATCGGGCGTTGGGGGTTATCCTCTTAATTACATAGGTATTATAATATTAAATAACTATATAAACA
The DNA here is from genome assembly GCA_944738685.1 of Synanthedon myopaeformis. Classification (NCBI taxonomy): domain Eukaryota; kingdom Metazoa; phylum Arthropoda; class Insecta; order Lepidoptera; family Sesiidae; genus Synanthedon; species Synanthedon myopaeformis. Next base: position 8,394,292 of record OX122915.1, read on the forward strand.
AAACAGAATACGAAACAGTCTGATTATATTACATTTTCCTTGTACGCTTTCCGTATATCTATTTATACTCCTGTAGCAAAATGCAAATATTGCTTTGTTAATATTATATCAGGACTTGTTATGTCACAATCGCATACAATACCTACGTAGAGGGCGAACACCCGCTCGCGCCTACTCGCTGTGCGAATTGTTTCACCAACTTAGAGTGACCTCCCTCGAACCCCTCTTTATTTCTTAAAAAGGTACACAAAGCTGAAATGTCATACTCGTAGATGGATCTAATGAAAGTGGACATGTTATAATAGCGAAAGCGTGTCCCATAAAGAACATTCTATGTTTTGTACATCTGGCTTGTTTCATTACACGACGCCATGCCTCGCCTCGGCATATTTCAATACATAAATACATATTATGTATAAATTATTAACGATTATGTATATTAAAGTGTAGTCTGTATAAAGGAAAAATTTGAACTGGGCCTTGCGCATTTTTTTACATGCTGTTATTTGTGCTTAAAGACAGAAAGAGAGCATAAGAGTCCTGATGTTATTTAACCTGTATTTATTTTAGCAATATGGGCTGCCCAATTTATTATTGCGGAACCAAGTCAACCAAAAAAATTATAATAGTGTTAGCTAAAAAATTTTTTAAGGTTGTTAAAGCTAACAACATCACCGGTGAATAATTTTATTTTTTTACCAATGTGAAATTGTACTTGTCACGCCTATACCATACATACATTCGAATAAAGTCGGATTAAAGTCATTCTAAACTAGTCCGGCGAAGAGCTGCAGCGATTGTGTTAAATTGCATGTATGCGTTGTAAAGTAAATGTTTGCAGTGGAGTTACAACTGAAACAATGTTGCGTCCACTGTATTCACGATGGCATTTTTCCAAACAACTTACACCGACACACTAAAATAGGGTTTATTAACCTGGAGTCCATGGACCCCCGAGGGGTCCGTGGCATGAGTGCTGGCATGTGAGATATGAAAACAATAAATACTGCGCGTGATCTAGTCAAAATGTAGGTCGATAGCTATAGTTCGTACAGTGGATTAAGATTTCTCGTAAAAAGTAGAGGGGGTATTCAATTCGTAGGTCCGTTTGCTACCAAGTACCTCTGTGAGTCAGGGTTCTCAGTATTAGTATCAATTAAAACAAAAAATCGTAACCGATTAGACGTGAAAGATGATATGCGACTTGCGTTGGCTACAACGGTTCCTCAATTTAACATGCGCATCGAACGGAAGCAGCAGCAACTATCTCACTAAACGCCGACATGCATTAATCTTTACTTTCTCTGTAGTAATAAACTAAAATAGTTATAAACTTTGTAGTAATCTTTACTTTTCCTATAGTAAAATTTGAAGGGGGTCCGTCAGATTTTTGAAATTTCGAAAGTGGTCCATGACTGTAAAAAGGTTAAGAAACCCTGTACTAAAACGTAATATGTGTTTTCAAAATATACCAAATTTATCAAATATTTTACTCGTAAAATACTGATTATTTCGATTGTTGGCCAAGCAGTTAAATTTAAGTAGTGGTAAATCACACTGCGTTCTTAGAGGAGACTACTACCCTACGCAACCCTACGTTGGGAAATCTATGAGCGCTTGCGAGTCCTGCCCACTGCCACTTCAACTTACTTATCCGCCGACGCCAGCTTATGTTGTTAACTTTCGTACGTCTACGGACCTCCTTATTTCTGATTCGATCTCGCAGTATAACACCGAGCATAGCACTCTCCATAGCTCGTTGAGCGACATTGAGCTTTCTTATCAGGCAACACTCATTGGTCCAAAACTTTTGTTTTGAGACACTAAGTTTGGATGAGAAGATGTCTCGGAGCTTCCCAATACTGCCCATCCAATCTGGATTCGACGATTGACCTCCTTCCTAAAAAAATATTTAATAGGTATGTTCTATTTCTTTCAAATTACCCTGTTTAAAATGCTTAATGCCCTCCAACCATTTTATCAAAAAAATATGTTTAGTGATTTTAGTGAACGATGATTTTAAACAAAAGTTCTGGTTCAAAATGTTTACATTCTTTGCAGTTCTCTTACTTTCTATATATTATCTCCGCCACTCCGAATTCGATGTTCAAATAGCGAACGACTAATCTTTTAACGCGTCAAGAATGCACGCACATAAATTGCTGTTGATTTACTGTCCCACCCGAACGTACTCCACGTTACAAACTTACCTCCTCCGCTCGGTAAATTTTAACTTCAACAAACGAACGCAAACAATTGATTTTTAACCTACTGAATATTCAATTTTATTACTTATAAAACAAACTGAATTATTTCGTCCATACTTGCTGACATTGCAATATGCATGACGCGAGTCAGTCGCAGTGAGAACTGCATTTTATTGTGATTTCGGCGAATGATTTAAATGCACGGGATGCTGTCATTCGCTCTCGTTATGATGTCATATATCATATTACTCTTAATTTCTTCTAGTTGAACGGAAGTGGGTGAAAACAAGCCAGACGTTCGAGTTAATTCATTATTTCGTTTCTGTTTCCGGTGGGATTTTGATTTATGGCTTTAATTTGGCAAGGTTGGCGACGACAGGCCGAGACATGGAGTGTTTTCAAGAAGCCATCGGGCAATTGTTTAATTAATCTTAAGCTAGTGAGGCGGGCGGCGCGGCGCTACGCTCTCGCTGCGGGTGCACTTATACTCGGCCCAACTTTAAACTCGTTAAAAGTTCCTTTGAAACATTTGGCGCCAGATAAGCCGCAGTCAGACTTTGGTTTCCAGATTGTTAACTAATCTACTGTTATAATTAAACAGCGTTTCATGTTTTCGTTGATGGCTTACTTCGACAATTACATAGCTTAAAGGTCAAAAATTAACTGCGAATTAAATTGTGAAACCAATTTAAGTTAATTGTTGTTAAACATGAAGAATATAATCTAAATTTTGTCAACTTGAAAACTTATTTAACTGAAAAGTGACCGGTACCAACGAATCCTTTACATTCAATCATATTATTTCATTGTACACTGTCTCCATTGATGAAACAAAGTTGATTGTATTATTTTCTGCCTTTGAAAATGATTAGTTACGCATATATTGATTACTATCAGGAGGTAACAATTTTCTTACAAAACCTTTTATAGCTTTTAAATTATATTTTTTTAAATATGAAAATCATATAAGGTCAATTAATTATTCGCATTTTTTATGAAATATATTTAATCAAAAAATAGAGAACAACATTTTTAAGGGCTCCAGTTTAAATAACAACTTGAAGACATAATTATAAGATGCCCTTGGTATGAGTTTCCTAGTAACAAAATAAAGTGATTAAATAATTTACTTATTCATTGAATCGCTAAATGTAAAATAAATATATATTTGGTCAAAGAAATAAATGATTTAGATCTTTTAAATTATTCACGCTATAGGTAAATGAACAATAAACATTCAATCAAATAAACTAAAACAAGTACTTACTAAAGTAAAAAATTTATTAGAAGACTACCTATCAGTTTCATAAAGGAAATAGTTATGTAGTGTTATTGTCGATCGCGATTCGATCGACGAGTCATATCAAAAAAAAAAAATGCCAAGTACATTAAATCCTCGCAAAGTAGTAAACGGTTTCGTGCAACAAAAATAAAATACGAAATACTAACGTAAACGTTCCTGGAAATTACCTAATTTGTCAGAGTAAAATGTTTGAACAATCATTGAATTCACTCAGGGGGCACCATGTTCGTGGTCACCTAAAGCATACACATAACAAGCAGGCATTGAGCGAACAAGCTCATTCGATGCGCACAAGATGGCCGACAATAGCCCTTAGCGGATAATTACTCAAATAGATTGCCCATTGGGGCATTGTCTTTGTGTGTCTCCACTATAATACGACAATGTTCAGAACACGTTGCAATTGAGGTGGAAATTCTTTTATGTTGTTTTTAATTCTGCGACAAAGTAAAAACGTGGATGCCACAGCGCTTTCATTGTTATTACTCAATAAAGCTTACGAACGATGTAAAAAATTTATAAGACTTTCATTTTTTCGTTTAATTGGTACCTACTTAACTTATGGGCCATTAAGGCTAATCATATTATATGGCCATTTCCTAACAATTTGGCAAAGCCGAAGAAAATAATGTACCTACAAAGTGTTGTTATTAGAAAAAAAACTTAGTAACGTTTAAAAGAATTAAACGTTTAACCGATATAACCGATTTAGGATTTCATATAACCCAAATATTTTCAAAGTTCGAGTGAATAGGCATCTTCTGGGTGAGCTCGCTCCATCATAGGCCTCATCCTTGCTACACAGCTGGTTGTTGGCCAAGAGCAAACCCATCTCTAATAAAAAAAACTTGTCTTTTTTTCATTTTATTGGTTGGCAGGCAGGCTGACGGCCCACTTGATAGTAAGTCTGTATAGTCGCCAGAGGACACAAATAACATCAGAACTATTATAAATGCGTTGTTTGTAAATTTGGATGTTTCTTACTCAATCACACAAAAATAGTTGAACGGATTTGCATGAAATTTTGCACACAGATAGTTTATTTCCAGGAAAAGTCTTACTAGAATCTTAGTTTATTTCTTGGATTAACACATAGGATACTTTTTCCCTGGAAAATCTTACTGGAAATCTTACTGGAATATTTCTGTGGGAAAATAAAAAAACGAATCACCTACAGCGCGTGCGAAGTCGAGGGCACCGCTAGTAGGTAAGGTAATATTATAATTGTTTCAATTTTTATTATTCCTTATTCTTTAGTTTTTATGCACAGTTTGCACAGTAAGAAGAATTTAAATCGAGTACATTTAAAATTCATCAAAATGCAAATAAATACAATTTATTTAATCAAACAAAAGCCTTTACGATTTAATAGTTTCATCTCGCGAAAAACCATATAGATGGACTGGAAGTTCGATAGTTGCACTGGGGAGAGACTTTGCAGTTCAACTAGTTAGCACTACTGTAACACGTCCCGTCTACTCATGAGCGACCGTCTAGCTAACTTTCTTAGTTAACATCAAGGGCATTTAATCAGGGTTTTCGATCAACACGTTCTCGCTTGGCAATATAATTACAGTTAACAGCAGTACGGCGACGTTATCGCACGTATAAATTAGAGCGATTTACATTTACAGTCGCGACATGGGCCACGCCATTAGCGTGAATGATGCCTGGAGAGGTGCCGCCTCTTCAGGCACGATGATCTTCATTATCATGACTTGTGAGCGTTTCCTTGTACTAATCACTTACCTTTGTCTTAGATTAAAAGTAAAGGAAAATATACTTTATGTTCTTACATAACATTTCCCTATACTTTCCCAATCCCGTATCCTTCTACTATGGTCGGCAATGCACTTGTAGAACCTGTGGCGTTGCTTGTGTAACTTGTGTTATAGGCGACGGTCGCCACCTACCATCAAGTGGACAGTCAGTCTGTCTGTCGACCTTAACATTAAAAAACTTGTTTTCTACACTTAATAAGAGTTCCCAACAAAATTAAATATAATTAAAATAATAAAAAAAGGGTTGTCTAAGCGTGCGTGTAATATTTTAAAATTTTACTCAATGCTCATTACCTGTAAGGAGTTGGTCATATTACGTTTCATAATACAAAGATAAAAAAGGGTAGGTAAATGCAATAACATTGTATACATACATGATTGACAAATTCGTACCAAATGGAGAGTGCAATTGACTGAGTTTTGGGCAAATTATAACGAATTTCACTTATAAAATATTAATATTCAAAAATTGTACCCCGCAGAACTGAACTTGACGCACTCGTGTTCACATGAAATGAAATGAAAGTCATTCATTAAGTGCGCGTTCAATAAAATTACATCATTCACACCGCTCATAAATTAAATTCCCATATTCAGAGGCAAAACCTCCGCAAATTGGTCTTAATTTACTCGAAACATATAGCAGTAATGTTGGGCATATAAGCAATATCACTTTATAACAGAGAGCGGGGATGGGGCCCGCCCGCTGAAGGGTTGCCGCCACCGCGCAATCATTTCTATCATATAATATTATTATTTATTAAATAATATTTGTGACAATCCCCGAGCGGCGAAGTGAGACGCTTCATCAATACTGAACTAAACTCGGTATAATAGAGATTTGAAATCGATCTCGATAGCTTAACAATAGTTTCATTGGAACTAATTAATCACTGAAACATAACAATATAACAAATTACAAAATAACAAAGGCATTGAACAATTTAAATTATGAATACATATTAGGATTATAATAAAATTTTTAGACTGTCCTGAACTTCTGGATCTGTGTTTACTTTGAAAACAAGATATTTTGGTAGTTTTAATTATACTAATAGAAAAATGGTATTGTAATGAAGAATACAATGTAGACTTATACAAGGTAAAGGAAACCGATTTTAGATCATACTAGTAGGTGCATTGTGCATTGTGCCATCAACTCAGCTGAAAGACATCCACTGCATAATAAATAATTTAAAATATTATATAACATAAGTTTTAATTGTCTTTTAAATTTAGTTTAAAAATATCTACCAAATTAAGCCAAAGTAAACAATACCCTCAACAAGAAAATGTATAAAGTAAGTTATTCTTTATGCTATCAATATTATCGTGGAGCTCGGTAAAGCTTCCATTTTTTCGCCTCAACAAAATCGTTGCCTCAAAGCTTACTATTAGATTCATTATTGGAGGATATCGATGAAAATCTCCAACATCCAATCTCGCGGGATCGCTGGCGGCGCGCGTATTCTTGTAATTTCTGAGGCATAATTTTATTTATTAGAGTGTACCCTCGTCGGAGCGGCGAGAACACCCCATTTGCCGCTTCATTGACTTACAACGGCACTCCATAACACTTGGCACATATTTCTGTAGCGCTTCTTACCGATATTAGATCCCTCGCACCTCATTATATTGCGGATGACGTTTAATAAAACATTATGGTCGTCACACGAACGATATCCCATAAACGCAACCACCACTACCATGAACCCAGATAGTGTTTAACGATCCTTTCAATTCCAATGCTTTGCATTTTCAAATACTTTGGGGGTACAAAATACTTTTATTACGGGTGTACAGGAATCATAAACGCCAAATATCTTCGTGTTTATGTAATATTGTAATATCACTAAGCATATTATTTTTTCGCAATAAAATCAACCCCAATATAAAAAACTAGCTGGTTCCCGCGACATCGTCCGCGTTCAAAATATTATATAGCCTAAAGCCTTTCTCGATAAATGGTCTATCCAATACAAAAAGAATTTTTCATTTCTAACAAGTAGTTCCTGAGATTAACGCGTTCAACCAAACAAACTCTTCAGCTTTATAATATTAGCATAAATAGGTCAGGGAAAAAGTTTTTTGTATTTTAGAAGTAAAAAATTGCAGTAAAATATATTTGGTTGTAATTTGTATTGGCTGATTTTGATATCATTTTTCTTTTATTTTTCTGTTCGCCAACAACGAAGAAATTCCATACATTTAAAAAATTTATAACACAATAATAATAATAAATTTATGAATTTATGATTTATATTCGGTAGGTCTGAGAATAGGTCGAAAACTATTTAATACCAATAAGTGATAAATAACCCCCCCCCCCCCCCCTCCAAAAAAAATCTTTTTTTTTTTGGCAAAACAACGTTTGCCGGGTCTGTTTAGGCGATCGAAGACCATCACTCCATTTCCTAGTTAATGAAGGGATTTCATTAACTTCCACATGTACGAATGATGTGAAATTTGGTATATTGTTACTTTAGTGGTATTTCCATGAAATGGTAACCTGGACCTGATGCTGCAGCATCAAGTAGCGTCAAGTCTGCAGGACACCCAGCTCTTCAGCAAAGTCGGGGGCTAGTTAAAAATTTTAAATATAGTTTCATTCTAAATTTACTACTTTACGTTTCTCGCTCGTAAACAATAGCCAATTATTTCTTCTGTTTTTATTATGTCAGTACAATTTATTGGCAACCACTAGTACCGAGATGTATTGACAAATTGAAACTCATCCAGATTTACCGCACAATTAGTTTTAGCAAGTCCCAACACCAGACTCGATTCGAATAAATATTTACAATCGCGTAACAAAACAGTTTTGACATTTAAGCTGACGACTGCAGCATTCGGCACGTAGTTATATGTGCTTCTAAATTAAATTCTAATTAATGTTTTAAGCTATAATTTTTTTGTAAAAAATGTCAATTAAGTATATAATTATTTTTGGTTTAATATACTACATTAAGAAAACTCTGTACGATTATCCCAATTAATTAATTTGCTACAAATCTATCAAAAGATCGATCAATCATTAAATAAAAAGTTACAGAAAAAATAATTTTACTTAAATTTTTGATGCTCACAAAAAAAAATTATTCCTGAACCAAATGTGTGGTGTCCTCAGACTCTCTGATAAGGAATCTGATTTAAATTGAAAGTCCTGATAATCGACTTACACCTACCCCAAGTTTACATCACCGAACTACGTGTTGCAAAAGTTCAGTTGGTCGTTATTTTTGGCAAAGGCAAAATGGAAAATTTTATCCTGTGGAATAATATTTTCCATTTGGAGCTGTGGAATAAACTGTTTGCAGAAGTGTTTCCATTTCTCATTTCCATGGGGCTCTTCAAGAGAGATGTAAATAATTCTTGCAGGGTCAGTTACTACGCCTGGAGAATACTTAGCTTCTAGGAAACGGTAACCACCAAATACCATCAAATAAACAGATAAGTAGCCTACCTGCTCAACGCTAAAAAAATACAGTTTATATGCTGCTAGAAATTATTAAAAATGTTTATTTAGAAAGCTAAAAACCACGGTAAGTAATACTTTAAAGAAAAAGATGACTTATTAGATGATATCTGTTATAATTTTTATTTCATGTTGAGAATAACTGTCTGTTAGTGCAAATGAGGTATTCATTTTTATCCGTGCAATTGTTCGGTATAATTTGGCGTTATCTTTTCCCCGCAGGTCGGTGAATAAAATGATTAAATTACACCATTTTTTCCGTCTGACACTGAAGTAGAAAATTTAGCATTACACAAAATGTAAGTCGAAATTAAATTGCACGAGTACTAGATAAAAAATAGTTGTAAGTCTTTGCTATGTAGTAACAGTTTGGAAATTTCGACGTAGATTTAGCAGAAGAATATGGTACTCAAACTTTAAAAGTTTAATCATACATATAACTAGCTTTTGACTGCGTCTTCTTCGCGATATATGATTTTATAGCCTAATTGGTATTCTGATCTATGAACTATATTGCTGTATAATTTCATCCAATTCCGTTCAAACTAGTACTGGCGAGGTCCAAAAATAATATTTAGTTCAGGGTTCCTGTGGAGGATTCGTATGCTGATCAATAGTTTGTCTCCACACGTGACACGCAACCACTACGTTCAGTAAACAGCGGATTAAATACAATGTTGTTTAAATTGCGGATTAACAATAATATGTAATTGATAAGTGACACACTACCTATCTTGACCAGGATCGCGAGCGCCAGCATTCTATGACGCGAGAAATGGCACTTATTTATTTATTTTGAATAAAATGACTGAACGTAGATTGGCACGTGATCTAATACGACGCGCGCGCAGAGCTGCTTGAACATTAATTTTTGCATAAAAGTGTAACAAATATCATCTTTCGCATTTATAATATTAGTAGAATAACATTAGTATATCTAACATTACTAATATAATATTAGTAGATCGATTAGAAAGAAAATATGTTGAAAAAAATATTGCTTCAATAAAATATACATATATAACAATTATATAATTATTACATATTTCTATAATATAATTAAGAATCTTTTATATGAATTTTACATATGAAATTATTTAAAGTTATTTTTCAGGAAAATCAAGTTGTTTTGTTGCGTCATTAGTTAAATTACATTATCGATTAAGAATAGTCTGGAGTATTGTTTCATACGCATTGCATTCTCTATAATTTGTAAGAGAATATAACACCGCAAGCGACGAGATACCTGTTAAGGGATTTAATCTAACATATTTTATTACCTAAATGTGTTAACAATGTTTATTAATTTTACCGAAAAAAATATACGTGTATATAATTATTTATCATTTATAACTTGTCAAAACCTCATACAAAAATAACAATCAAACGCTTAGTAAAATTAGCTTAATTGAATTTAAATTTCTTAATTTCTTTGAGCGTTTGCTTTTTTACTCTAAAAATACTCTGATTCTGACCTATTCACAGGTTAATAACGATTTTGTAATAAAATAAAATGTTCGCAGAGCCTTTCAACTAAATATTCTCCCGCCTCTGAATTGAGAAGACTAACTATAATAAGTGGATAAACTTAGTTGTTGTCACAACTGTGTTATGCCACCCATTAGCTTGCAGTTACTGTGATTGTATTAGCAGACCTATATTATAATAGACAATTTTGAGTATAACAGTTAAATTAACTGTTCCCATTAGTGTCTACCGTTAACGTCCCATATATTATAAAAGTATGATAGACACCTATATATTTTAAGTATGACACTAGACAGGCACGGAAGCGACCCGACACATTAAGCCGTTGTTTAAAAGCACTAGAAATAGTATTTAAACTCTGTCAGTAGCAAAGGGCAGGATGAGAACTTGAATAGCTTTCCCTAGACGTGTGAACAAAGAGGTTATGCGTCATTACGCAATCATTAATGCAACCTCATAAGTGCACCTTCCTTAAAGTGAAAAATAAAAAAGAAAGAAGTAAATTCGCAATTTAAAAATGTTGAAAACGGTGTTCTGTGCTATTTTTTTAATGTTAAGTTCGACAGACAGGCTGACAACCACTTGATGGTTGCTTGTGTTATAGACGTCGCCTATAACACAAGCAACGCCACAGGTGCTGCAAGCTCCTCTGTGCTGCCGGTGTGATGTCGACCATAGTAAGATTAAGGATAAGGGATTAGGAAGGTATAGGTAAATAGGATCTGACATCCCTTACTCACTCACCAAAACACAACATCACACATATTGTGTTACACAGCACACAGATGTTATTTCACAGTGGTCTTCTCTAAGGGGTTGGTTACTGTCGCCAGTCTGTCCAAATGACTGTGAAACGCAGTGTGCCTTGCCTGCCACTACTGTTGTGGCGTTTCTACTTTCAAATTCACTTCCAATTCTACCTTTCTCAACCATAACAGTTAAATTCCTTATTCTCAATTTTTCTGTTAACCTATCAGGGTCCTTAAACGCATTTTCAACCCTCTGGTTGTTTTTGTGTAGATATAGTATATAGACGACACTTAGACACCTACATCATCAAGAGGACAGTCAGCCTGCCTGAAGCCATAAGTACTTGAGATTTTATTTTACTTTACTATTGTGAACTTTACTATTCTGACACTGCAGTCTAATAATATAAAGTATTAGCTTTAGTCCCGGACTTCATCTGCGCCCCTTTTTCTTAAACGTTATAAAAATATATTTGGAAGCCTAGATCCAACGCTCGCTACAGAAAAAATCCTTTGTAGATGAAATGTATAAATAAAGTTAGACAATTAATTTTTATTTTTATTTAGAGACAACACATCGTTTTACATCTTACAAGGTATCTTTTTTCATCTTTTTCACTCAAACTTACATTCCGTTTTCCACATTATAAAATAATAATAATAAAATAAGTAAAAAAAACCCTTAAAGCTTTGTAGCTAACCGAAATTTATAATACCAAACAATCAGGAATTCTTCGGTTCCCATTATAATGTTTGTGTGAAAGCGGATGACGCATTTTGATTTATCATTTTAATTTGGCGTGCGGTGACGACGGGCCAAGGTATATGCCCCTGGGATCTCGCGAAATTCGCGAACCCTCGCTTTAATATTAAATCCCTTGTATTAAATAATTATAACAAGATTATATCAATCAACTAACGAATAAAACATTCAGAAATGTCCCATAGCCAATTTTTCTTAAGTGTAGAAAAATTAAAAATTCAACGCCTTACAAAAATATATGAATTTATTAATATTATTTTTAGATGATCCCTCGGGAACAGTACTTTCTTCTTAATGAAAGGTCATTTTCTATATCAATGACAACGTGTATGCAAAATTTCATGATGGTTGGTTGAGTAGTCAAGCTAAACTACTGAACCGATTTCGATCAAACTTTGTAACTATGTAATTTGGTCCAACTTAAAAGATAGGATAGTTTTTATTTTGAACCTGGGAGAAGCCGGGAGCGGGCCACTAGTACATTTTAAAATCTATTATTATTACATTATTAAAGCTCTAGCGGACATTAGTGTTTAGTTTTTATATATAAAAATCAATGTAAGTATGTTTCTCCTCTATGAACTCCAAAACGTTCAACCGATTTTAATTGTATTCATTTACGGAAAGAGAGATAAACGGGTTAGATTTATATATTATGTAAAAATTACACCCCAGACGAAGGTAATGAGCGGGTCACTAGCAAGTTTATAAAATACTTTTTTATAGAATGATTTTTTTAATATAAAAATGCACTGTTAATGGAATAAGCTCTCCAAATATAACGTAGTAATAGTCGACAAATGATGTATCTAATGCACAGTGCATATAGCTAGTCACACAGGAATGTTAGTATTATGCAGGTATTAAGATAATTGTACGCCGTCGGCGGCTTAGAACTACTGAGCCTCCCGAAGGGTGGCTTCGGCAGTTGCCGGCGGGCGAAGTGCGGGGCAATGTAGTGACGTCACCGCGCGGCCCGCGCCCCACCGACGAAGCAGCCGCCCGCCTTCATTTGTTTTCTGGTGTCACTTCTTATCTCGTCTCGCAATTATTACAATTTGTCCGCTCCTCCCCTTATCTTACAGTTTGCCACTTCAGCATAAAGACACCCGACTTCAGCAGATTTGCAAGATCATATTGAGGAGAAATCCTCTCTTTTTTTTTCTAATTTTAGCTGCCGAGAATTTTTCAAAACTTTGAATAATGACAGCGCCGTAAATTAGGAGGTGGCCACGAAACGACGTCGACAGGCGAGCGCGTTGTTGTTTTGTTTAACTTCACTTTTTCATCGCTCGGCCGACGTTGTTGTTTTGATAAGGCCATTTCACTCAACGGGCACAACGGTGAATATTTTCTTATTTTTATAATCCTTTTCCTCAATCCATTTCTTCAGTCGCAGCCCGGTTACTCTATCTGTGATTTTCGTTGAAATTTTTTCCTCGGCGTCTATAAATATTTGTCCTAAATTATTTGTTAACGTTAATGTTAATATTCAGGAGGTTTATTCTAGTACGTTTATTTATATTAAAAAATATATATTTTAAATTTATTTAAAAAATTTAGGAGAATCATTGGGATTTAACAAACTATGTAATAAACTAATATAAATGTAAAAAGAGTTTTCGGATTTTTATAAAATCGAAAGTATGTTTGGATATATGGATGTTTGTAACTCTTTCACGCAAAAACTACTGAACCGATCACCCTGAAATTTTGCATACACGTTGTCTGGGACACCAGAAAGGACATAGTGTACCTTTACCTTTCTGTCTGTATATCCGCTAACTCCCTAAACCACGCAAAATTTTGATACTGTTTTTACTAATGCAAAGAGCTATTAACAAGGAAGGTTTTGTATATAATTGCAGAAAAAAATTGCATCCGGGCGAAGCCGGGGGTGGGCTGCTAGTATTTGTTTAATACAATTAACTATTTGCGTATTCTTAAGACTGAGATATAATTAATTAAATTTCAAGAAGTTGAGGTATATCTTGATTAAGGACTTGGTACCGTGCTAATCAAAATAAATTTATTAACTTTTATTATTAGCGAGACATAGATTCATAAGAACACTTGCAGTGACGCATGACAGCTGCTTCATCGTCGAAAGTCTTCATCACTTTGTCACTTTCGTATTTTTATCGCTCCTAAAAACGGAGGGAACGCTGGTAGCGCTCGTTGTGACAAAAGTTCAATTTTAGATACAAATAAAAAAGGTAGGAGGCGTCGCACAGAATATTAACTGCGTACAATATGAACGCTCGCATCCGGTATTCGTGTCAAAAGTGGCAAAACAGTGTTATTCTTTTCCGCACGAAGGTATTAAGCGAGGTCCCGGCCGTGCCGCGGATATGAAATCCAAAAATGTTTATGGCGCGCGATAATGGGCCGACTCCGTATCCGATCGGGGTTTACGGATGAAAGGATCCGCTCGTAATTAGAATCCTTAAGGCCTTTTGTAATAGCGTAATTGTTTCCCGTTGTCGCCTCGGAGCACGCCGTTATCTCTATGAATGGAACGAGTCGAATACAAAGAGAAGACTGCGACCATAACGCGAAGCGTTCTACTTTCGAAACAGATGTATTGACTTGTGTCTTATGTTTAGGCTTTACGGTGCAGTTTTCATTTAGCAACAGATGACACTCGGTGCACGTGACGCACACTTGTTCGGACTGATTGAGAGCCGTCAGTTGCATATAGAGAAGCTATTCCGTAAGATAAAATCATTCTGGTATTTATAAACATTTTCAATCCCGCGGAATCTAAGTATTAGCGGGATCCCCCAGGGTTTCTTTATGATATCAATAATTTTGTAAATCATACACCAGTAACTTTTTTTTTTAGATTTTAAAGTCTCTTTTTTAGTTCCATTTTAAAGGGTCAGATACCGAAGACCTTAAAAACGACTCTGTACAATAAGTACAGAAGGTCAACCCTAACAAACAAAAATTTATACACGAACTTATTTACTAACTTAACCTAAGTAAACATCTTTCATTAAAAACCAGTCTCAGAGTGAGAAGGTTTACTGGGAAATGCGATTAGTAGATCACGTCGGGAGCGGACCAGAATCACATTTAAATAATTGTAAAAACATCATAAACGGCTGACGCTTGCCCTTATATGTACTTTGGGCTCTGTGTCATCTCATGTATAATGTAGTTTACAAAAGGTCCCTGGATATGAGTCGAAAACTCTCCATATCAAACTTTTCTTAAAATAGAACTTCCTTTCTTCTCAGATCTGCTAATCGCTATGGTATCCCATTAAATTTTCATACGGGATCCCGGTATTTCTATATCCCAGTATTGCATTCCCTAATTGCATTGCAGCAAGCCGCGTGCCGCGCCCGCGCCGACGAGCGATTCGACGACGCTCGCATGCCGATGCCGACCCGAGCACCGATTCGGTCGCCAAACATCGTCACTTCTAATTGCATGCATAATTTACAAACGCATCTTAGCACAATGCGAGTGCCAACTGCTGCACTAAAAGATATGTGACCCATCTCACTGGAATCCCATTAACCGCAGCGTCAAATTAGATTCAATATGTCAAAGCATTGAGGCCTTAATTACCTACTGCTTTCGAGTATCCCGGCATTGTTGCAGCCCACATTTCTAGGAATCCACTTACAACATCTACATGGAAATATAAATAAATGTCTAGATACATGCGTTTAAGTATTACGTAGACATTGTCACATGGGTCGGTTCACCGCAATAACCCGAGAGCCATGTTAACACGCTTAGAGCACATTTGGGTATGAATTGTTCATCTCTGCAATTTAGTTGAATTATTGCTTGATGGTCTATCAACCAGATAGTACTCGATTAATTTATTGTTATCAACATTATGACCTAACAGTTCCTAAATAAATAAATACAAAGGGTTTCAAGTTCTCATTTGGAAATTTATGGTATGGGATTCGACGCAAAATTTATTCTTCTTTATTTTTATCTTCTAAACTCAGAGAACTCTATTAATTTTTATTTTAGCAATAAAATTATAAGTACCTATTATCATTCTTATGTAATATGTACTAAATCTTCTACAATATTTGTCTGAAATTTTTTTGTAACTCTACCATTTTGTATAATTTGAAAAAAAATATATAGGTATTTTTTTCATGTCTTTTACAGGTTGTAATAGAAAATTTCTTTCATCCAACGATATTACCTATATATATTCTAGAAATTGTTATTAAAATGCCCCTGAGGGACTTCAATTTTTATTTTATTTTTTTTGTAAATTTTCCTGAACTAATGACTACACTACATAGAATAGATCGTTAAAGTATACCGTCCTATATGAACTTAAAACGATGTAGCTAATGGAGTAATAACGATCTACTCGTATACATCTAGATTGTATTATACATCTAATGGGAAAATGGAATTGCATAGAGGAATCCTTCTAATGAGTTCTCAGTTCATGCTCATCACAACAGGAATGTTTACGCATATTAACTGCCAAGATTACCACAACACACTAAGTCACCAATTTTGTGATAAATATTGTCACATTAAATATTGTGATATAAAAATTGTTATTTTAGTTTTATAAAAGTGATTTATAATTTTTTATGTTAGGCTCGACAGACAGGCTGAACGGTCCACTTACTTGATGGTTGCTTTTGTTATAGACGTCGCCTATAGGTGTTATAGATAGGTGTTATAGGTGTTATAGACAAGCTCCTCTGACCATAAGGACCATAGTAAGTTGGCTTTCCGCACATTTCTTACGAAATAAAATCGTGCGAGATGACAACTAAATCAAATAATTATGTATGTGGCTAAAAGGTATACAATAACAATTCACAATAGTTAATTTATTATTCATGTATTGAAATGTTGTGTACTTATTTAATAATAAATGAGCTGGTAAACTTCTAATAATAATGTAAATATGTCAACAGTGAAGTTATAAATACTAATTGGAATCTATGTGTGATTACTGTAAAAAACTGTTTTTTATTATAGTGAAAATTAAATTAAATAAAATATATTTTATAACCAAAAACAAGCGGTCCGCAAACGTCATCGCACGGATGAAATTTTTTCTGCAAATTATATATACAAATTTTCTTCGTTGATCGCTCTTTCCAAGAGTGAAAACCGTATCATATCCGTTGAGTCGATTAGAAGAAGTTAGCGGAGAAACAGACAGACGCGAACAGCGATTTCAATTAATTAGGTATATGTCCTTTGAGATAAACATGCTGACTATGACAAAAGACAAAACCTTGTTTTAAACAGTGGTTAAATACATGATAACAGACCACGGACAGTGGTGGTAGGATACAAATTAAAATCTAAACTAATATTGTAAAGAGATGAAGTTTGTTTGTCTGGATATTAGTGGTGATATTCAAAGCTTTAAACAATATGTAATTGAGCTTTCAGGCAGGATAAATATAATACTATAGAAGTAATCTAAATTTATTGCGTGCCAAGCCGCGGACAAAAACTAATTTCTTAATTAAAATCTTTCTTTACTCTAAAGAAGTTGTGTGAGATGAGCCCTATCAAAGAACAAATTCATTGTCCACTTGATGATAGATAGTTACCGCCGCTTAGAAACACAAGTAAAACCAGAGGTAGGTATAATACATATGAACCTAATTGCGCTACTGATCCTGATAGTATAAAAATTAAAACAGAGAAACAAGGGACCGGGTATCCTTTATGCTTACTGCCCTGTATGACTGTGAAAGCTGTATTTTTAACCTCCGACGCCCGATGCAACAAAAGGGGTTTTATAAATTTGACGTGTGTATCTGTGTATCTGTGTATGTGGCATCGTAGCTCTCTCCACTCGACAGCCAACTCCTCAGCAAATTACAGCAGATATAGCGTGTTTGGGCTCAATAGAAAGTCGGAGGTTAGTTAATATTATAATTATAGCTTGTATTTTAATTAGTTTAAACATTAATAGAATGATCCACACCGGTATAGCTGTACACTGTGCAAGTATCGCTCAAAGCGGAACGCGATGGATTAAATTGCAAGTGCGCTGATGTATTTATAGCTGGTCCGGAGACAAACGAGCGGGCGTGTGATGGACCTGCCTCGTTATGCGAATTAATCGAAGTTGCAGCGGGTAGCACACCTGCAACGCCTGCTAAAATATATGCCACAAAAAGAGAAGTCAATCATGTAAAGACACAAATAAATTTTATACAAATCAAGCCTCATATACCTACTTAAGAAAACCGATGGATGACTTGAAAATGTGTTCTTCGACACCTGTATGTTGTAGTTGAGTAAAGTCCATAAGTCTATACTTTTATTGACATATTAAGCAAATAAAAATTAAATAGTATTCTTTTTTTACATTTTTATTTTTATTTCATGAATTTTATTTTTATTCTAATTCTTTTATTGTGATTTTTTGGTATTTAACAATTTGTTTTAGTGTAATTATCTTTCGGATAATAAAAATAGGAAATAAAGTCTAAATATGTTTTTATAATTAAATGTGCTACCTTAACCAGAACCAGAATTAATCTATAGTCAACTAATGTCCTTCAAGTTTTATATAAAAAAATATAATATTCCCAATATTACAAATTAACTAATATATAATTTTTGCTGCGACATTCATCTATAAGCGTGTATATTTGTTACAAAACAGTAAAGTTGTTTGTTTCACTGTAAGAAGTTGCAGTAATGCCACGCAATATATTTCTATTCAAGTAAATAATCACGCTCCATTCAAACTAACAAGGACTTTCTTGTCTTTACTCGGAAGACATTAATTTCCATTTCCGACAAAAGTAAAACCAATTTAAAAAGTAGAATACATAAACTGAAATTTGCATTACAATTTGGACTTTCTACACTTTTTTTTCTTTTACGCATTGTTTCGCAGACAGTGGAACAGTTCGGATATTTTGGCTAATGCTAAAAGAATTGTAACTCATTAATTCATTTAAAGACGTGCGGTGAGTCTTATTTAGATATTTAAATGACATAATGTAAGGCGTTGACGCTGAGCAGAGAATGTTCAATTCGTGCTCGCACTGAGTTGTTCAGTCGGATCATTACAGAGTGGATCGAGCACCTGCTACCCACACAACCTACATGGGCTAAAATAACCGCGAAATCGAATTACTGGCTCGTCCGTGACCATTCAATACTGCTACGCATCTGAATTGGCATTCCAACCGATTGACCAAACATAGACATCTACATAATGTGCTGAATCCATTATAATCCTCTAAACTGCTTCAACGCTCGTCTTTGTTTCAGTATAGGAAGTGAAACGATTGTTCTATGAAGAGTCAATCAGATTTAAGCTGCCTAGATCATATAAAAAGAGTAAAACACGGAAATGCAAGTCGACTGTGAAACTATACAAAGGCCGCTTTGATACGTTCACAATGCGGCGCGCAGTCTACGGGCCGTATTGTACCGAGTTCGCTACATCGAATATTTATGGCGTCTGCAAACAAAACTTGAACAAGCTAAGTGGTCTAAGTTAGCGCTAATTTAAGAGTTCGGCGCCGAAGCGGGCGGGGCCGGCACGGCGAGGCCCGGCGCCCCCGAGACTGCCTCACTTTGTCATAACTTACTCGTACAGCCCTGCCACACGGCGCTTTAGTTAGCGTGGCTATTGTTGTTAATTAGAGAAGCTAATCAAAACACTGAAAGAAGTCAACGCCGTTAAAACCACGTTCAGTGGGTGGCATTACAACACCGATTCCCTGTCGTAAACTGAGTAGGAAGTGTGTTTATGACTCTATTACTAAATACTAACAGTTAATTAACAGCGCTTTTGCTCGTTTTTGAGTAAGGGTTGCCAATAACAAACATTCTTTTCCTCTACACATTGAAGAATTAGCAAAGAAACAAATCACTTCATTAGGACTTCAAAATTTTCACTTATAGAATAAACCATCATACTAATTAATAACCATAATTAATATCATACATAAGTAGGCTTAGAATAGTGAACTTATATTACTAAAATATGCTATTTTTAACATAATTTGTCTAGTCTAGGTACTACAGTGAACGTCAAAATGCCTGAAAAGACGTTGCATGTGAATAAAATTTGACTTTTACTTCCGCTGAAATTCCGGAGCAAAATTAACATAATTTAAAATTCAAAAGCGTATGAAATACTTCGTTTCTACGAGCACGCCACTAAAAAGAGGTAATTTTAATTCTTTCAGGCACACTTAGCAAATGATTAGTGGTTAAAAATCCTCTGAGAACATGAGGCACGTTTCGACTTCAGGAAAGAAAAATACGGACGAAAATAATAAATAGCGGTATAATGGCGATCTTCACGCAAAAGATTAGCCACAAAAGCCAGGGGCTTACCAGTATTTATAAGGAGTGTTAGCGGCACGCACAGGCCGTGTCTCGCAATCTTTCAGCAGCCTTTCATAGTTGAAAAGATAACTCTGGGATATGTTTAATAACTCTAGGATACATTTGTATACTTATTACAATATTAATTTGATTGTGATTCCATTCCGTTGTATACAATCGCCTAATATAGTGACCCAGACACACTACACAGTCATGAACCGGGCAGCCCGACTATCTGAATTAAGCACTCTCTTAGAAAAGACTATCGTGAAATAACAGCAATAATGCTATTTTGTGTAGCTAGTAGAGATGATAGTCAATCCCTCTAACTTCATCTTATTCCCTTCTCCTTTAACTTATATATTCAAATTCACTTGAATCCCTTGGATTTGTATCTTACCATCAAATAGACCGTCAGCTAACTTTTCAACTTTCACATGAAAATATTTGAAAACTTGAGTCATTTCAAACTGAAATTATAATATATTATCACTTTTTTTCCATTGTAAGAAGAGTCCATATACATATATGGTTCTTAAGGAAAAGACCATAATTATATGTATATGGACAAAATGACAATTGGCAAATCATATTTTTTTTGCCAATTGTCATTTTGAATCTACCTTGACCGCTGACGCTATTGCACGTCTCATTTGTCTTTTGAACACGGCTACTACCTTTTCCCAGAGACAAAGGAAAACCTTAACAACCTAACGTGAACGCTTTTAGAATGAACAATGCGTTAAGTGTCTAAATTCCATCTAATTTCCTGACAAACTACGTAGCGTTGATGAAGTACGTAATTTGTCTAGTTAAAGCTACTTTACACTAAAGACGGGCAGTGTATTTTAGTCAAGTCCGCGAACATTCGGTCCGTTTGTAGAGGGTTCCCATGCGGGCCTCCGCAACTTTGCCATAACTCGTTTACTCCCGACCACCTAATTTGCTTCCTGAAGTTCACACAACAGTCAACTTTGTTGGCATAATTTAAAAGTATATTGTATGAAATTTGTTTATGTTTGCAGTACAATTTTTAGCTATGTATAAAACAATTGAACATTGCGAATTGCGGATTTCAATTATTGCCGCAACGATCATTAAGGCCATTTTTAAATTCATAATAACATATATTTTGAATAAATCAACTCGTCAATCGGCTTAATTGACTGTAAGCTGGTGGACTGAAATTACATTGCACTATTTAATATTTTCATTAAATACTCTTTGAAAATTGGCTTTCAATTGCATCATTGGAGGAAATTACTAACACCGTACGTACAAGTGATAGTAGCGAAAATAAAATATATTACAAAAAGAACTTTCTAGGTAAAATTGCCTTTATACTCTTCTAGAATTAAAAAGTTTAGAAAAACTTTCATTAAAATGGATTGTGATTTTGAGTCAACATAAGAGACATTATACACATATAAGATCCACACAAATTCAAATTTAAATAATCCCTAATAGTTGCAATATTTCAAATATATCTATGTATATAAGAAAGTCGTGTTAGTTACACCATTTATTAGAGAAAAGCTGGACCGATTTTTATTATCCTTGTTTTGTTGAATTTGTCTCCGCCCCGAATAGCAGAAAAACTATTAAAACATCTAAAATATTCACGAAAAAAAAAATAAGGTAAAATCATTTTCACCTCTCCAGCACAAAAATAATACGACCGAAAAAAACCGTTACCTTTAATTTTACAATTGTAAATTTGTTTAATTTTAATTTTACTTTCAACTTTTAATATTTTTGTTAATTTAGTTATAATTTATGTGACTATGGCTATAATAAACATAATATTTAAAATTTGTTCTAATTGACCTACCCTTAATTACCCTTAACGCTTTTCTCACTGTTGAGGTGAAAAGTTGTATATTAACACGAGAGCAAATTTTTTTAGGTCTCGTTCCTTTAAATCACTCACTTCGCTCAGTAGTCTATATTAGAATCACTTGCTACGCTCGTGATTCAATTCTAGACTACTTCGCTAGTTCGCGATTTAAAGTCGGCACTCGCAGAAAAAAAAAACAATTTCGCTCTCTAGTTGAACAAATAACTATTTCTCAAACATTTTGTATAGTACGGGTTTTTATTCTGAGACGGTACGAAGTTCACCGGGTTATCTAGTATCGTAATAATTATTAGACGTGGCTTGAATTACGATTTCAATTATTGTTTAAAGACACTCTCATTTCAAACGAATAACATAACCATTGTTATTTTAAATTTCAAACGTGCATAAATCATATTTGAAACGTTGTGCAAGTCGGCCTTGAATATTTTATTAGTTTACTAAGATTGCAATTAAATTCTTTTTAATGCTTTACATCCGCTTTAAGTCTTTACGAATACCATTAATTAGTTGTTACGTAAATACATTGTTACGGCGCGAGATTACAATTTTAAAAGGAATGAAATATTCCGCGGTTTGACAAAAGATATATTCCTATGTGGTATAGGATCAGACCACCGGTGGTGTAAACTGTATCTTTCGCTGTAGAGCTGGTACCCTATTCAAAGGTATAGGGATGCACTTATCTCTTTGGCTAATAATGCAGGAGTATCCGCTACGGTACGGCTACTCTGTCACCAATTTTAGACTGAGACACAGCGAAGCGTGGCCGGGTTCAGCGACTACCTTATAAATGTAAATATTCGTCATGAACATAACTTTCTGCTTTCGAATACATTGAAATACATCAATTTAATCTTTGACTAGTTTTTTTCCTAAAATCGCTAATTCGAACTGCATGAACCAGTAGCAATAAGTAAACTCGAAATGAAATTAATATTTGAGTAGTCGTAAATGAGAACAGTGGCTGCACGAAGTATTAAATCTCTAGGCAACCGTAGGTAGTCCAGGTACGTAATGAATACAAACTGCGGGCTGCGTGGTAAGTACCGCTGTAAATTAAGAAACCGCGGCTAGTAAACCACTGCGCTGGCCTCTTGCAACTTTGCCCCATGAGAATCATTCGCGTTATAAGCATTGATTACCCTCGAGAAACTGGGATACATGTTTTTAATTAGATGAAGCAACAGTATTGGCTTTCAAGATTTCAATAGATATTTATAAAGAATTAAATTAATGTTAAATTAAATTATATTTGTTATGATTTGAATAAAATTTATTTTGTAAATAAATTAAATTTATTAAGTTTGAAAGAGTTAACTGCAAACACACCTAATATAAAATTAAATGTATACAACTAGGTTTCCAAATATACAATTATGCATCTTTTTTTTAAATACAATCAATTATTTATTAATTAATATTTATTAATAGCCATAAACATCAGATTAATCATTAAGTTAATCAGATGTTTAGGGCGTTTAACCCGCATTTTAGCGATGGCGAACAACAAAATATTATTAAACGGCTGTTTAAATTTTAAACGGCTATTTAAAACTAACCGTCTGTTGGTGAACTCGAGCCTTACTAGTTTATAATTGATTGACATTTCGTAGTTGTTTTCCCGATGACAAAACATTATTCACCTCCTTGTGAGTATATAGTGTTCTGTGTTATTCACTATCTACATAATAATATATTGACTTATCAGTCAACTAGCCTATTGCAAACGCCAATTCGATATTCAGTTTTGTTTTGATAATTGCCCTTGTGCAAGCAAATGTTGACTTTAAGGTGACGAACCCATTATTACCGTGACTCTCGTGCTGTTCGCTTTTAGTGTATCGTCTCCTTATTCATATTCAAAGTTCAGAATTCAATATTATGCCAATCTCATCGCCAGCATTGTGTTATCTTTTTATATAAATTTTATTAACTATTTACTGTCATACATTAATCGTGTATCTATTTTAATTATGGTTGAATCATTTTAATAATATTTATAGTTTTAATATTTTATTACAAATCAAAGCTTGAACTTTAAACCATTTCTGCAATTAATGGTGATCAAATAGAGCATTTTTGCCTCTTTTATTTTCAGTGAATAATCTACTCTATTCTTCAACCTTATTCGAATCTAAACTTAAAGTGTGACGGTTTGTAATTATTATAACATATGTCCAAAGAATATCGTTGAATACGTAAATCTTATATCCAATTAAACATCTATAAATCCAATCATCACATATGAATACATCCAGAAAATACAAAATAAAGCCACGATTCCAATACACACTGAGTGCTGTATGGAACGTGCTACGTACAGGTTTAATTTTAATTCCGTCACTGACTTACGAATAAGACCTCTTGCTAAAACTACAAAGACATTTACATTTAACAAATAAGTTTATTATTTGGACTAAAATATTAGTAAAATTTAAAAAATTTTGAATAGTATATATTTTATAGAATTCGTAGCCTCTGATTACTGACTGTGTGTTGAGAGTCAAGACTAAGGTTTATTAAAAAGTAATTTATAGTAAGTAATACTAAAGTAATCTGTACGTACATGGCTCACAATTTGCAATTACATCTGTACGTAGAAATGGACGAATCGATAAAGGTCATCGGCACCATAGGCATCATCTATGAGGTCGAACCCTCAGTAAGGGCGTCAGCCACACATTATACCCCCACCTCTAACCCCCCGACGGAATTCCAGGAAAACATTGCATTGCCCTCTATTCTTTATTTCACCTGGCGGTCGTAATTTATGGCTTTTATTTCAGTTGCTGCGAATCTGTTATTTTAAAATTAAAAGTACACAAAATTAAAAGATTTCGGGTCAAATTTTGCATTTAAAAAATTAATTTATACTACAATATCATAGTAGTCTTACATTTGTATCAGCGATTTTTTTTTCTCTTTTTTATACTTCTTAAAACGTTTCTAATGGAACTTTGTCCCAGAACTAGGAACATGAATGCGAAACTTCCTTTCCAATTTTCTCTCAATGGCCATTAGGATGAGAAATGTAAAGTAGATTCCCAGACGAAGTCGAGATATGTGTTCGAAAAGAATGAAATTTCAAAGTAAACTGGCTGGTACCTCGCCTTGGGACTAGAATTCTTTCAGCCTAGGAAATGACTTCTTAGAATATCTAGTACTTATCTACATTTTAAAAAATCGAAACAATTTCCATTTTAGATCACAACAAAATCAACTGTTGGGTAAGCAGAAAAAAGCTATTGTTAATAAAATTTAAAAAAAAACTATTCTATTTTAATTTTCTTGCAAAGTGAGAATTCGGAATATATGAAAAAATATTGAAGTTTGACATGTATGTAACATTTAAACTAAAACAAATTGTTTTATCCAAAATATTTGACGTAAGTACTGAGAAGTTAGTTATTTTAGATGAATAAAGATACAAATTATAGTCTTAGTTGCAACTTTTCCATGCTTCAGCTGAGTCAGGAAACGTTATAAAGTACTTCGTTACAAAAGCGACTAGACTAATGCAAATTAAATGGGCAATTTCTTTGTAGCAAGCCGTATTTTCATATTAAGAGTGCAACCGCAATTTCTTCTTAAGAAACCGACGGGGGACTGAGGGACATCCAGTAGGTACGCAACATTTTTAAATTGACCTCGAAGTCCGTTTATGTTATTATATCTTCATAGTGAATTTACCAAAATAACGAGAAAATTTTTATTTTATAAATTATCTTGTTTCTTTATCTACGATTGTACATGAAAATTGTTACATTAGGCAAATCTGAGTACCTAAGCCTATCAATTTTAACCATCGAGTCGTGTTTATAATTATCTGAGTTTTTTATTATTTCATAATTTATTTTTTATTAATTATAATATAATTCATAATAGATATTTCAAAGTAAAAATCGACAAATTCAAATCTTCTAGTCTATTTCATTTCTATTTCCTTAACTTTTTAAGAATTACATAGTTTAGTTGTTTTGTCAGAAGTCGTATTTTTTTAAGAAGTTTCCGAATTTTCATGAGATATAGATATAACTTATCTAGATATTTACAACAATTTTAACAATAGTTCAGTTGACATCAGCAAATGAGATTACATTTTATGACATTTGGTATTAAATGAAATCTCATGGCGTCACAGCATTACAGCTCTCTAAAAGATTAAATCTTGAAAAACGGGTAATTTATCAATGAAAAGTGAAATCGAAAAGTGGAAAAATATCCGATATCTTGCAATTTTCTTTCTCCCCTCGATGAAATTATAAAAAGGGAGGTTTCAAATTAATTAATCTTGTCATATCTACATAAAAGGAAATTAAGTGCTTTGTAAAATTGTCAAATAGGTGTTCCACACCGGTGTAATATCGAGAAAAACTTGCGGGGCGGGCGGATAGTTGTGGGGGTCAAGTTAATGATATCGCCGCCATTTGTGGAAGAGTCCCCGGTCCAAATTGCGCCCGGGCACGTTAATGGTCACAGCTACAGCTCTGAATATTTTAAAGAACATTCGGTGAAATTACTACAAAAATAATGTCGCTCTGCTTGTACCGAATTATCCGAGAAACGTTTAAGAGGCTGGCAATAAATATGCGCGGAATCCTTCTACTATTGCCTCGCGTACTCGTAGATAGCTTTTTCGGAATTAAATATTTTAGTGGTATGTAAATTTTGTTATGGAAGTTAGCACACAACTAGCTACCTAAATTTTTCTATTAGCACTATCCATTCGTCTATTTGATTTCTGAGCACAAGGCATTTTATACGCAATCTTAAACTGGAGTCATTTAAGGTGACACTCTAGCAGCACTAACTTTGATTAATAAAAGGAAAATACAGTGAGTGACACGACATATGCTTAGTCATGATGGATAAGGTAGAAGGGAAGAGACGCGCTGAGCGAAGAAGGAAGTCACGGTTAAGAGAAGCTCGAGAGTGGACTGGAATTGCCTTGGTCGTGCCTAACTTGTGCCTAACTTTGTGCCTAACTTTCAAGGCACAGAGTGAGAGAGAGTGAGAAAAGTCAATTGTGCCACAAAAAAATTAGGCCTAAATAATAAATTTTTATTTGTTTATTTATTATTTATTATAGCCTTTATTTAACCACCTTTAAATTTTACATTATAAAATGATATATTATACAGTCCTGACACCGTTTCCTAAAGATTGTCTTGCTTTTCAGCATAGGCCTCCTTTAGAGCTTTCCACAATTTGCGATCACGAGCCTTTACCATCCAGCTTTTGCTTGCTACCTTTTTAAAATCGTCCTCCCACCTTCGACGTTGTCCTCCTTTCCTCCTTTTATATTGTCTCGGACACCATTCCGTTATGTCTCCAGCCCATTTGTTTTTCTGACTTTTTATCATGTGTCTTGCCCAACTCCAATTTAGTTTTTTAATCACAGACATAGATAGTATGACGCAAGTTCATCAAACTGTATAAAAACCAAGCGTGCCACATTTTTAGTGCCTACCATGACACACAAACTAAATCGTTTCCTCTCACCCCGCAATGCAACGACGCGCCAATTTAGTATACCTCCTACGTTCAACGTGAGAGGACGCGCGCACGCAGCTGGCTACGGTTCGCTTTCTTTCCATTACTGCTTCTTTTTTTCAAGTAAGTTTGTATTTCAAACTCAAATTATATCATATTATGTTTATTTAGTTACAGGACATTGTATTTTGGAATTTAATACCAACAGATTATTCGTTGGCGTCACAGAAATCGTATGTGAATCATATCGTTTCTAAAATTTCAAATTGATTTCACTATTCGAATAAAATCGACAGAGGAATGATAAGACAAAGGAATGATAATGAATGATTTTTTTGTAATTTAGAATAGAATAAAATAAAAATAATTTATTTGTTACAGTTCATTGGTCATGGAAACATGCACATCTGTGGAAACGATAAAAATTAAAAGAGTAAAAAAGACGAGAGAAGAAATTTTACTCGTAGCCGCGAAAAGAAAAGCAAGTAAGGAGATGCAAGAATAAAATCTGATACGATGTTGACCAAAATTCAAAAAGAGAAGGAAAAATTATATTACCTAAAGAAAAAGGGAAAAAAGCAGGTTAGCAGCATAAAGGAAAAAAAACAGAACTGACCAGGAAATACAGCGAATCGACTATACTTGTGAATCGAATGAATGGAGTATACGATTTAAGCAAGTATAAAATTCGACGGAGAAATGAGAGTAGCGGGTGGATCACGAATTTGTCGCGGTTGGGAATGTTTCGTTTGTATTATTTTCATTGCGTGTTAACAACACAACAACTATTTGTCTCATTTTTCTTGTTTCTATGATGAGTCATATTGTCAATCCAATTAAGACCTTCTTTAAGTTTGTTCCATGTTTTCTTGATACCTCCCGAATGCTCTATATGGTAATTTATAGGTCATATGGTACACCTTCCGAGGTGCATCCGTACTTGTTGCCAGTGATCTCGAACTTCTTGGCATGAGCTTAAACCTCAACTTCGGCACTTTTATCGAGTCCAAAGCCCAAACAACAGCCAAAAAGCTGGGCGTCCTAAATAGGGTGAAGCGACACTTTACACCTGGACAGCTCCTGTCTTTGTATAAGGCGCAAGTCCGATCTTGCATGGAGTATTGCTCCCATCTTTGGGATAGCTCAGCCAAATACCAACTTGCCGCACTCGACTCGGTGGAACGCAGAGCTAGGAGACTTATTGGCGGAAGTACGTTTTTAAAAACTAAGATGCAGAGCCTGGCACATAGACGTAAAATTGCCAGTCTATGTGTCTTTTATAAAATGTACTTCGGAGAGTGTGCTCAGGAGCTGCATTAACTCATACCGCCTTCCCCTTTCTTCCATTGGACATACAGACTCATTTTGTCGATATCCCTCTATTTCGGACCAAGCGCTTTAAAACATCGCACTGCCAAGGTTTGGAACTCCCTGCCGGCGTCTGTATTTCCGAGCTCATATAACCCAAATCTTTTCAAAGTTCGAGTGAATAGGCATCTTCTGGGTGAGCGCGCTCCATCTTAGGCCTCATCCTTGTTACATAGTTTGTTGTTGGCCAAAAGCAAACCCATCTTTAATAAAATAAAGAAAAAATTAAAGAAATAAATGTGTTCGTATTTTCTGTCTATGATTTCTTAAACTTAAACTTATTTCTTTGCTTAGTTTTGTTATTTCATTTTTATTGCTTTTCCTGTTTCTGAATAAGTTTTGCCTCTGCTTAATTAAATTTTTTGCTTCTTGCCCTATTTTACCTCGTGTCATTTTATTTGTTCTAATTTTGCTTTCTACTTGTTTTAGTTCTTTTTCTAAGACATTACATTTTTCTTGAAGTTTCTAAAATATCTTTTGCATTCAACATTGATTGTTTTTGATTGGTTAAATTTGAATTTGAATTGGTTGAATTGAAATCTAGAAAAAATATAGCTGTAGTTCAGTTGATTAACATCTTCAACATTTGAGAATAGTCAAGGATTGTTTTTGTGATTATACAATCTATTTCATTTTTATCTTCCCATTGGGTGACATCCAAGTCCATTTTCTATTTATTTTTTTCTTGTAATAACTATTCATAATGTGTAAATTATTTTGTAATACAAAATCTACTAATCTTTGTCCATTGTCATTTCTTTTTCCTGTTGTATATAATCCAAGTATTTTGTCTTCGTTTCTTTGTCTTTTTCCTAATTGGCCATTAAAGTCTCCTAATATGATAACGGTGTCAAAAAGATTTTCCACAGTAAAATTTAGTTTTTCGTAGAAAAGAGTTTTAATTTCATCTTTGGCAACCTCGGTGGGAGCGTATATTGGAACAATTGACCCACTTCAATTGTTCAAATAAGGCTCAGTGATAGAGGAGTTAAGATGGCGTTGGACGCGGTTGCAGACGAGCAAGGCGAGCCCGCACGCCCTCCCGTGCCGCGTGCAGACAGCGTGCTACGTGCGCCGCATAATGCAACGTCCCGTGCAAAATTCACAACTACCTCCGCGACTAAATTTACTAGCGCACATCTCATTTACTTTTATTCGGTACGCGTTTTGAAAACTACTACAAATTTACTTATTTGTAATTCTGCATTGAAACGTAAAGAAACCGAATCATTTTTGAAAAGATTGATTATTGGTGATGAATAGTGGATTACCTACGACAAGAACGCGTGATTAAGATCATGGTCAAAGGGCAATCAAGTACCAAGACTATAGAGAAACCTGGACTAAGGCTTAGCACGCACTGCGGTTTCGCAAAAAAAATGTAACACAAAGCTTCCTATACAAGCGCACGCATTGGCAACTTTTTTCAGTGACTGATTTTAAAAACGCAAGATTGATTATATAAAACGTAACTTGCTACATTTTGATCGCGGTTTGTAAACGCGCGATTTTTTTCTATCCTATAGTAATAGTATGGGGGCGCACGCATGGGGCGCATTCGGTTTTTTATTCAGATCAGTATAGAGACAGAAATATTAAGGCTATAAAACCAAAACTATAACACACGCTGCTCGTCAGAAATCCATGATGGTACTGAAATAAATTTAAGGCAAATTGCGTTGCGTGGCGCGCGTTTGCGTTTTCAGCTATTTCTCAACCGCTTGCGTTTAATCGCAGTGCGTGCTAAGCCTAACTCGCAGTAAGGTGATGCTATATGTACGGCGAGATTGGAAGGGCATCAAAAGAGGAATGTCAAGACTACTTGTCCCAGTTTTTTGATTAGGAGCAAAGATTTAAATCGAAAGATGCGCCCTAATCTCCCTAATTGTTTTATAATGTGTAAGGAAGTATATAAATATTATTTTTTTTTACCAGAAAAAGGAACAGATGTAACCAGTGTTGGACCATTTAAAATTGACAAATTATTTCATCGCTGAGAGTACCTACTCTCAGCGACTTGTTTCATATAAAGGAGAGCAAATGTAAAATGTAACGTAGGCTCTAGCTTTGTCTCGGAGTTTGCCGTCTTATTAAGGTACATAAATATCTCAACCCCACGATTGCCTATACCGATATTTAACCCGTATGCACGCGGTACCACAGGCAGCTTGGCGACGCACTATAAATCATAAATCAAATATTTTATTCATTAAAAAAGTAGGAAATGTGTTTTGTAGATTATATACCTACTTACACAAATCTTCCGCGCTTATCCCTTTTTCAATTAGTGAAAACCTTATCAAAATCTGTTGCGTTGTTCAGAAGAAGTTAACGGAGAAAACAACAGAAGCAGACAGCTTCTTTATTCGTAACCTAATATTTATAACTAACTATTATAACTATAGTAGAAAAAGTATTGATGTAATATATGGAAAAAAAAACTTTTAAACTGAACAAAATAAGTACCCATATATTTTTACTGCTACATTTTATCATGTTTTATTATCTAAAATGGGAAAATTTGCTCTGTACAAACTCTGTTCGTTCGAAAGCCCAACACGCGCTAAATTTGAATTCATGTTACGAACAACGGGCTGCATAAACCAATTACTAAGCAGAACCAATGGCGGGCACTCAAAGGCGTACGGAGGGTAGCGGGTAGCGCGGTGGGGCTCGGAGGCACGCGGAGATCGATTCACAATATGTTCGCTAGAGGGCTACACTGTCGAACCGGTGCGCGCCCACACCCGCTCTAGTCCACGTTGCGCATCTTTGTATTAACTTTGTAACAACGTACAATTGAGTTAATAGACAATTCGCCCGAATTTATCTCGCCCGGGTCGGGCGAATTGTCATATTTTTTACCTATTATTTTTATAGACAACTCGCCCGCAACGGTGATTCTGTACAGGTACAGGAACATAAAAACTTAATAAAATATTTAAGTTAAAACTAGATATTGATTTTAAATAAAACAAGTTGTTAGTATAAATTACTGTATTAAAAATCAATAACATTTACAATAATTAACAAAAATGAAATATCGCAAAAATGTGATATAATATTTGATATATTTTAACGATAAGAAAAGAATCTATTTTCATTCTGTTAGTAGTTTAAACTGTCAAAATGGTAAGGTAAAATAATAAAATACGAGCTTGATTATTTGATTTTATATTTAAAAAATTAAAATAATTATTAGTTTTTACAAAAAAAAAATATTCGTAAAAGTTTGGTAATTCAATTATTTTAAAATAAATATAACCTATATATTAGGACAGCAATTTATTATTATCATTATTTTTCGATACTGATACATGAATAGGTATAGATATTTTTAGATGTCCCCATGAGATGGCGTTGCTCAACGGATATAATAACGACGTCACTGGTGCTTAAATGCTTTTTAATTTAAAAATTACCCGCAAACTATAGTACTTTTTCTTTAATTTGTCGTAACAAATTTCTTTAAACTTTCGAAACAAAATTAAATTACAAAACATGCAACTTCTCTATTGTAATTTTTACTAAGATTGCCAGTAAACATCAATCTGCTAAATTTCTAGTTCAGAAGACATTAAAATATCAATTTATATATATCTGCATAAATATCAAACGATCAAACCATGCATATATATTGTGATAATTATCACGATATTTATGATCATATTAAAAAATATTATGGGATTCAAAAATTTAAATAACTTGATCCAATAACAATTGCAACCGGCTGCACATAGGCGACGGCATGGTAGACTGATGTCAACGGAAGACAAAAAAACATTATGTAACACATCTATACATAACACAATTTAATGGTAAAGACAGAGAAATTTGTATTTTATTTTTAATTGTATACCTATTAAAATTAAATCCTATTAAGTACATGTGGTAAGAAATAAGAAAATTCTAGTTTCTTTTAATACCTCTGTGTAACGGACTGTACATTATGCTAGTGGGCGAGTTGTCTATAAAAATAATAGGTAAAATAAAACATGACAATTCGCTCGACCCGGGCGAGTTAAATACGGGCGATTTGTCCATTAACTCGTACAATTTTCTGCGATATAAACACGAACTAATAATAAAGATAATTTTTCATCATTTAACGATTAAGACATTTAATCAAATAAGACCAAAAATATTATTTAACGTTAATTTAATACCTTACATACACGAAAGTGAAAACATTTCTTCTCCTCAGTGATCCATTTATATCTTAAACTCTATTTTTTTAATCAAAGTTCTTAACAAAAATGTATTAAACAAATAAAATGTGGCATAGAATAACTTTTAAAAATCAAATAGTTACGTCATTACAAAGTCACCTCAGATAGCGCTCGCAGTCAGCTGCTGCTTTGGCTTGCCGTTTCGTGTCGCGCTTCTTGTCCGCTTTCAGTGTTTTTCCGTTTTATTTTGTTATTTCTGTGATGCAAGCAAATTTTTTAACTAAAATTTATGATTTTGCGTATATGTGACAAATATAGTGTGATTTTACAGTGATATCAGTCTTCAGTCTGCTAAAAAAACAAGGTAAAACGCCTTAATATTTTTGTTTGATGTGAACATAACCTCTCTGACATCCCCAATTTTCATATTATTTTTTTTAAATAAATTGCATATTTCCCAATTTATTTCATTATATCAGTCGTATTTATTGTTAAGGTGTTTTTTTGGCTGTTTATGTTATTCTTCATTTCGTTTCTAAAAGGAATACCTGCTAGATGTATTCAAATATCTGTGAATTTACTTACAATTACAATGTTATTATAAGCCTCACCATTATTAGGATAGCCTTTTTATAGAACTTCGTAATATTATGATTCAAAAAAAAAACATAAAAGACAGTCATGAATAAAATCACCATGACAATACTTTTTTTGCTCCTTTGCCACAATCAAAATTATTTTCAAAAATTCCCCTAGGGGGCGTTGGATGTCATTTGTTTGATGTATTAACAATTTATATTAGGCTACTTTTTAGTTTAGGTACTTACTTAAGTTAGTCATAAATAAGTTGATTTGCCTGGTCATATTGCATGATTAAATATTAACAAGTACCTAGTATAATAATTTTGTTTTCATTTATATTTAATAAGTAACTTTAAACTGTACTTAATTAGATGTTTCCATGGTGTTTCCAAATGATAGATCATATCAATCAGAAACTATTTTAATAGGTAACAATATTAAAATGTTTATATTTGAATATTTTCACAATTTGATAAACTGTAAAAGATTCATAATTTATGTTTTTCAAAATTTCATTTATTTATCTAGTATAATTATTTCTTATCAAAAACATGATTTAAATGGCCATAAAAAATATTTTGCATTAGTTTATTATTGAGCCCTTAAAATTTTAAATTTATTGTTGAGCGTAATATATTTTTTCTAATTCAATATTAATTAATTACTTACATTATTTTAATAAATAATTTACTTTACACTTATTAATGAAATAAATAAATAGGTGCCTACTTACTTACGTACCTATTTTGTTTATTTTAGTTCTACAAAGTAATCTATTTGTCGCCTAGGTACCACACAAATTAGAATAAAAATACTTTACCTAATAACTTTATAGGTACTTTTATTAAGACTTCTTATTAAATTTCAAATGAAGAGTTTATATTATCACGAGGACCTAGGACTATCAATTTCAACCATTTTTTTTTAAATGTTAAATTGTTTTCTTTTTTTTTTTACAATATACAAGACCCTTGCTTGATAACTTCCTTAGTCTTAAAATTGTAATTACATACAATATGCATTGGTTGAAGATTCACACATTGATTGTGTTTAGGTCACGATATAACATACTCATTGCTTTTATGATATTAAACTGGATATCATTAATTCTTTAGCCGCCAGAGTCCGATTTATCCGACAATTATTTTCAGGTCCATTTCGCCAGAGCCGTATATACGACAAATTCCTCTACTTGTATAATGTTTATTTTTAAATCATTGCATTGCTTTCTCTTTAAAAAAAAATTACGAGTCAAGCGTTTAAGGGCACGACAACTACAAAACCAAATGGTTAAAGGGTTAAGATATCAAAAAGTTAGTCTACTCTACACTAACTTTCATCAGTTTTCTAAGCTTCACCCATATTTACTCTACATGTAAAGTTTAAAAACGTCCAACTATTTAGTCAAAGGATAATTTCAACTATTGAGTGCATATTTTCATTAAAAAAATACAAGCTAAACTTATATATGACATGTCAAATATTGTTTAAATAAATTCTGAAAGTAAATTGTTCATGTTTAAATAAATGTTCAAGTAAATTCAAATAACAATAGCATTATTATTTTTTACTAGTGACCCGCTCCCGGCTTTATCCGGAATGCAAGTTTTTTTTTTACAACCTTCCCCGTCTATCCCTCTTCCCATTAGTGAAAACTGAATTAAAATCGGTCTAGCCATTCTTAAGATTTGCGAGACTAACACACAGCGATTGATTATTATACATAAAAGAAGATAAAGAAGATAAATATTATATTGGTTACTTATATTTTGTGAATACCTAGGAACTTAGTTACCAACTTCTCTATATATATTTTGCCTATGAGCTTTTAACGCGGAAAATAAATATGTTTAACAATATTGAAAAATCACCGTGCCCACTCAAACATGGTGGCTAATGGTTATTCGAAAATGCTGTTAAATGCAGATGAGTGGCTGCATAACGTTTGCAAATGTCGACTTTTGTCGAAAATGTTCGTCTCGCCGGCTATATTCCGTTTAATGTCGCAATATTGTGAGCGTTGGCGAGGCGGCGGGCGGCCGGCGCGGCGGTCGCGGCCAGTTGCATGTATTTACATACATAATGTGGACGCGGCGCATGCATGCATACACCTAGGCTCCGAATATGTGTGCGCTGCGAATTAACTGTAATTGAGCCATTCGGACACCATCGCTCTGCTGTCTCTACTTCTATTCTCTCATCACCTCCTATGTCCGCTTACATTAACAGAAGCTATATTTTCATTAAATTAATTCAACATTTCAGCACATTAGTGACTTCTGTTCTCCGTATCTTAGGCGTAGTGTCTTTACTTAAGGTAAAGGATAAAAATAAATAACAACTTTTTTTAAGGAAATCAACTGTAACCTACGCACTGGGAAATACTTGTTCACCCCTTCTGGAACAAACAGGGGCGTCGGAATTTTGTTATTAGCGTTACTGAGGGGGTAGGTGCCGTTTCCGTCGCGCACCTGACTGATTGATAGCGCTTCTTTCCACCTCGGGTCGAGCTTGTAATCGAGCCATTAATAAACTTTACTGCCTCCAAGTTTATCCTGCGGGCTCGTTATTTGCTTAATGGGCTGGCAAACGGCTCGGGCATGGGACACATATCTTAGTTCGACCATTGAGACCTAATTGACATATCGGTGAACATGTTACCAAATGTAATGTTAATCTAGTTAACATCTGTATTGGTTGGATCAATGGATAATCTGCTTTTATTATTTTTTTTGCGAAACTTATTAATGTCGACATATTATACAAACTATACTTAATTAAAAATTGTAAACTACACCCTCGACATTCTATCGAGCCCAAACACGCTATATCTGCGAATCCCGCGGACTACTTGTAGCTGTAGCATCAGGTCAATTATCCTTTAGTTATCGAGTGGTGTAGCAGCATCAAATTTTGTTATCATCAGTTTCTTGAATTGCCTCCCACTGGAAGCAAGAAAGACGTATTCACGTCAAAAACAATGTTTTACCTGGTGAGTTAGGTGAGCCCACGAGCTCGACCGAGTCGGCCGCTTCCTTCCGCCCACCCCGTGATTGAAAGTTGACATTGAGCGGAGTAGAGCAGGGCGGGTGCGCGGCGCCAGGTACGGCCCTCACTTCGCTATTTTTGACCCCGCAACTATCGCATCGGCGATCGGCCTCGCAACAAACTTGCCGTTTTAATCGCGTGAATGTGCCGCACCATTTGCAAATATGCACACAACGAAACAACTTTCGTGTTTCGCCGCAAATTAACGTCGCGTTCAAATTTCCCTGGTTCAATTAAGAAACGAAAGCTTCAATTTTCTGCTATAATTTTTTCCTTTAATAAATATTTCCCAACTAAAATTTAGGTCACGAAGACATGACTCACGTAGGTGTTTCGCACACGTAACTCTCTAAGGCTAAGCTATCGTTTGCAAACAAAATGTTGATATTAGTTCGAAAAGACATCGATGTGACTGAGGTCAAGTGCCACCCGAATTGGGTCAATATCGCCCAAGAAAAGGTGCGGCATTAGATAAGCGACACTTTCCGCCGCCGAGCCGACTGGCTTTCGCTCGGCCCTCCCAAAACAAAGAGCAATTAAATGTGCCTCATTTATTTAGTTCAACGCCACTTCTTTTTTACATATGCGCCAGATATATAGGCAATGATTATAGGCTTCGTTTACGCGGCACCCTTTAATGTGTTTGCAGTCTCGACGATTTGATACCACGCTTGTTTGCATTGTTGCCATTTTGCCTTCCCGATTAGGGTCGCGTTTGGGCTCCATATTTATTAGAGCATAGAACTCGCTACACGACTTTCGTTTTACGTAAACAACATATCTAAATATATTTAGAATTTGATGATACACTTTAGGGTTTGTTGTCACCGAGGAAGAATTACTGTCATAATTGCAAATGGTGCTGTTTATGTATTGTACATATTTTTCGACATTTCGTTACTTACTTTAAAGTAAAATAAAGTATGTTTGATTTAAATAAATAAGTAAAATTGGACAGAGAATAAATACATTTGCCACTACTATTTTATGTACTATACTAAAATATATACTTTGACTGTATATAGGTAATAAATAATAAAGTAATATTTATAGATGTGTTAAGAAAATGTGCATAATAGGGCTATATCAA
The DNA here is from genome assembly GCA_944738685.1 of Synanthedon myopaeformis. Taxonomy (NCBI): domain Eukaryota; kingdom Metazoa; phylum Arthropoda; class Insecta; order Lepidoptera; family Sesiidae; genus Synanthedon; species Synanthedon myopaeformis. The sequence continues at coordinate 8,431,991 of OX122915.1, forward strand.
ATGAGATTTATCATTTTATATAGTCTTTTATTAATATGAATATAATAAAATCTTACACAAAAAATTCAAGGAAGTTTTTAAGTAAATTAAAAGGTCGATTTTCACATTTAACAGAAGGAAATAAAGATTTGACGTTATTTTATTTATTTTTTTACGTAGTCATTATTTTGTAATAAGATAGGTCATATTAAAAAAAAAAAAAAAATTTAATTTGAGTGGGACTCCACACTAAGTATATTTAAATTGCAATTAAGAAGGTATACCTACTTAAATAATAGCAAAGTAAAACTCGTTGAAATAACTTTAATATTCACACTGCTCGCGAATATCACGATCATAACAACATACCTACTAAAATCATAAATAATAATAATTGTTCCAACATCTCACGTGATCGCCGACCATGTTTTCATTTTTAATTTGTAGTGAAAGTACTCGTAGATACAATACTTAGCGGAACGTCTAGTAAAGGTTATGGTCTGACATTTGAGCACGTCGAGATCTATAGATTTATTTGGGACACAGGAACTTTTTAACTACTTAGATATGTATATAAAAATCCTTTAAAAATTACTTTACAAAAGAAAGAGAGAAGGATTTACATTTAATAAATTATAAAATCTATGAATGGTCCTTTTTGTTTTAAATTTTGTTTTGCATGACCATTGAATACAGATTTACGGTTTTAGATAATTATTATAATGTTATAAGAATAGCAATCGTACTCACTTCGATTACATTACTTTTGTAATAATATGAATCTATTAAAAGCCTTTGTTCCTAATGTTTTCGAATGCTATCTTAACTAATCAAGTATCAATATCATTACCAGAGAGTTCATACCCGATGTTCAAAGGTAATCAAAAGGACTGACCTGGTCCCTGTAAATTGTGCTGCAGAGGGATGATTGTGGGTTTGAGCGACGCATAGACTTGACAATGAACACCGTTTCGAAACTTTGGCATAAGTACAATCAGTTTAGAAATTGGTCTATAATTTGCAACCTGACTAAGTGTGAATTTTCTTTTACTGTGCATTATTTTACTGTCATAAATTTGGTGTCTTTTGTGTATGTAAATAAATAAAAACTATTAGTTTTTTATATTATAGCAATTAAAAACATATAATATATTAATGAATAATATTCAGTATTCAGCTGATGCGTTTTTTATCATCCTGTTGGCAGAAGCGTTATATGCTGTCCAAATTATTTGATCGATAAAATCTATCAAATCTATGCTAATTTCGATGAAACCCTGTATTCGTTACAATATTACGTCCTGAAGCCCAATAATTATTATTTTATCCCCCAAAAAATATATTTGTTTATTTAAAAAAATAGTTATTTGTTCAACTAGAGAGCAAAATTGTTTTTTGCTGCGAGTGCCGACTTTAAATCACGAACTAGCATAGTAGTCAAATTCTAATATAGACTACTGAGTAAAGTGAGTGATTTAAAGGAACGAGACATAAAAAAATTTGCTCTCGTGTTAAACATACAACTTTTCACCTCAACAGCGAGAAAAGCGTTACTAGGTCATCTTTAGGTAAGAAAATCAATTAAGACAATTTTATATATTATTTTATTTATTATAACCATAGTCACATAAATTATAACTAAATTAAATACTCTACACCGTACTTGGTAACCTTGTTTTTGATAATTCCATGAAATATGACAAAAATAAGTTTTAATAAACACCTTTTGACAGTCGCCAATTATTGAATAGTTCGTTAGTTAGAGAATCTTCACCGCTGGACGTATTCATTTTTTTTTTATATTTACCAAAACAGTACAAAAACACCAAGACCTAATGCTGAAAAAAAGGTTGATTTCATTTTGTTTTACAATATTGTTTTTTAGATGTTGCGTTCGGATATTGCATTGACATTTTTATGAAAACCAAACCATTTTTATGATATTTTTAAGTAATTGATATAATGTTTACTATTATTTATTTTAAATATTACAATTAAAAAATAGAATTTACAAATTTAAATTTCAATAAATAAAAATAAAATTTTATTCCTGTGATTTCAATCACTAGGCCAAAATGAGTTTCTAAACGGACTATACCCAAACCATGAAAACCAAACATGATATATTTAAATATGTGATATTAATGTTTATTGTTATTTATTACAAATATTACGATTTAAAAATAGCAATAATACAATTTACAAACTTAAATTTCAATAAATAAAAACCATTTTTATTTTATTTTTTTGAATTTATTTATTTATAGAGTTTCTGAACGTACTTTTTCTTTTTTCTGCGTCGTATAATTGCAATATGTGGTGTCCGAATTTCGAATCACGCTCGCAAAAAAAAAAACTATTTTTCTCCGTGTTTTAGGCACCAAACTTTTCGTGCTGGAGAGGTGAAAATCAATTTATTAATACGTTTTGACTCTTTTTGTACTTCTTATATATTTTTTATATATTTACAATTTGTTTAGTTACTCGTGATTGTTTAATTTGTTATAATTATATACTAAATAACAAATTAAAGTGGTAACATAAGTTTTCCGAATCGTAATCGGCCATTCAAGTAATGGTAGTAAGCAAACACGTAGGTTGTGTGACATGGTATTGAGAGTACAACGTACGATGGCGGAAGGACATGTCACTCACGGGTTGCTGAAACCAGCCTGCTTTCAGTAAAGCTGAGTGAACTTCCGACTTGGCCTGCGACACTATTTCACACCACACGAACAACCACACAACACTTACACATGCATAAATACGTGTAAATATGAACGAATGAAAGTCATCTGCGATATGGCAACTTTTAATAGTCTTACCAGTATTTATTTCATAATATTTTAATACAACGTATTACGGTGAGTGAATAAGGGATGCCAAAACCCATTTTCTTTTACTTTCCTAATCCCTTATCCTTAATACTACTAATTTTGGCAGCGCACTTTCAACACCTAAGACTAGATTATCAAATTTTTTATTAATCTAGTCAAATTTTCAGATGAACTATATTAGACTTACGAGTCACAATAATCATTTGTTTTACCAGCCAAGAGTTTTACGAGGGTTTTTACTAGCCACTCTATAGCTTAGAGTCTTAAGCTATTTACAAATAAGAAGTTCTAATTTAATAGCAAAAAAGCAGCCCTTTCAAAATGTTTAATATAATAACAAAAAATCAAGACGACCATTAATTTCTACTAAATAAATTGAAAAGGTTTTACATGTGACTTACCCAATGAAGATGACCAATTTAATCATTTTTCAAGTTTCCTATATCCCTAAAAATTCTCTATTCATAAAAAATAATGATAACAAAATCATGGTAACAACAAAATAGGTACCTAAGTACTGTCTTTCAACCTCCCCTCAGAGTAAATAATATCCTCTTAAAAACCTCTCACCGCATTTTAAAACAATGTTTACTGACCTTTTGACAAGCTTTAAACCAATCAAAAACGTTAGGGCACTTCATAATCCATTGTTTTAGTATCACTTCGTTTTTATGAAACCTTTGTTTTCAGTATTTTAAAAGATTATATTGAAGTTAAAATAAAACTTCTATTCTATATCAAATGGAATAGAAGTTTTATCTGTGTAATTGGATTCATTTTATTTATTCATCTTATGAATGAAATTGAACCTATATCCCTTATTTTATGTTAATTTTATTAAAACGTATCCTTAAAATATTCCAATAATATATAGGCTGCACTAAAAGTATCGGGATTGGTATATTTCCATTGTTCCTGGCATAATAAAGTCTTTATAATCGAAAACTCCTTGTTTTTATTAATCGAATACCATTTATTTATTTTTTAAAAAGAACGCGGTCTTGACACAAGGTCTTGTCGAACTTGTGTCAAATACAAATAATCTTGCATGAACAATTAGGTGTAAAAAAGTTGGTTTTCCGATGGATCCCGCATTCGCTCTGTGAGGAGCAAAAAGCGGCTCGCGTTACTTGGTGCGTCAGAACTCTCGAGAGATTCCACGGAGGATCTTCAAATGCTGTATACAGCGTCGTATCAGGTGACGAACCCTGGATATACGCATACGAACCCGAAACAAAAAACTAGTCACGAGTTTGGGGTGTTCGAAAATGAGTTGAAGCCAACAAAAGTTGTTCGTTCACGGAGCGTTGCAAAAAAAATGGTGGCCACGTTTGTCTCTAAAACCGGCCATGTTGCGACTATTCCTCTTGAGGGACAAAGAACGGTCAATGCAAAATGTTATGCTAGCATTTGTTTGCCGCAGGTCGTCTCTGAACTCCGTAAAAAGAACTGCAACCGTGGCATCCTCCATCACGACAATGCGAGCTCTCATACCGCCCACAGAACAAAAGAGTTTTTGGAGCAAGAAAACATTGAATTATTAGACCATCCGCCGTACGGCCCTGACCTAAACCCGAATAATTTTTATACTTTCCCCAAAATTAAGAACAAATTGCGTGGTCAACGATTTTCGTCACCTGAAGAAGCTGTAGACGCCTACAAAACGGCCATTTTGAATACCCCAACTTCAGCCTAATAATTGCTTTAATAATTGGTTCTATGGAAAAATCTTTCAAGTTTCAAGGAGAATACTTCGAAAAACAATAAATATATTTTCCACTAATAATGTTGTATCACTTCCGTGATTCCCGAAATTTTCAGTGCCGCCCTCGTAATTATTAATGTTTTTGTACTCAAACCTCGACAATTACTTACTACTACATACATACATACATACATACATACATACATACATACATACATACATACATACATACATACATACATACATACATACATACATACATACATACATACATACATACATACATACATACATACATACATACATACATACATACATACATACATACATACATACATACATACATACATACATACATACATACATACATACATACATACATACATACATACATACATACATACATACATACATACATACATACATACATACATACATACATACATACATACATACATACATACATACATACATACATACATACATACATACCTTAATGTACTACAACAGGAAAAAATTCATGTTTTATTATTTTTAAATAGATCAATTTATAATATATTCATGCTTATAGCGTGGTTTGTAATGTTAGGATAACAAGAAGCTATATAGGTTGTCTGTAATTTTTACTATGAATAAAACAAATTAAAGCATGTGTGATACGTATCTATCTTATTGTTAGTTTAAAATTAGAGTAACGAGTTCATTGAAAATAATAATCAGCGATAGTGATAATCAAAACATCTTTAAAACTTCAAACAATCTTGTGGTTAATTCTCGTACATGGAAACCACAACAAGTTATTGGAAGGAATCCCTGACGGCGACAACTCTGCGGGTATTTCATCGGGATCATATCTGGTCTCTAATCTAAATTACATATCCATTGACACATTTACTATATACACTTAACCCTTGAGCCAACTGAGTCTTTAATAATTCAATTTATCGAGTATTTAATTTATAAAAATGTAGGTACTTAGATGTATGTAAGTATACTTAAATATTTTCTTGTAGGGTCAAAAGCGCATTGCTTACATCCTAGTTTCGTAGAGGACAGTAGCCATCTACAAGTAGAAGGGTAGGGTATCCGTATTTATGTATTGTTTATTTTACAAGAACAAGCAAATCCTGCCTGAGCACAACATCAGATATTTCATTGTATATTTTATATTCCTCGGTTGCTCCCTTTGAAAATTTGTAATAAATACAGCTCTAGCAAAACCAATTGAACTAAATCGTACTCGAGCCTTAAACCATTAAAGTTATTATTTTTGTCTTTGGCTCTGAAACTAGTAATAAAAAGCGACATCGCATGTTTGTCGTTACGGTTTACAAACAGGAGGTTATGCATGACATTGCATTATGCAAATGTTTTTTGTGCATTTCCATGAATCAACAAGTCCAACAAAAAACAAATAATCGTGTCGTATCGATAAAAAACCAAGCCTTATTCTATGTGTTATATTATGTAGACTTTTTTTAATTACAATTTGTTTTGATGTGAGGAATGATGTATTTTACAGTTAAAGTAAGTTAAATAGTTTAGTTTCATATTTAGGTAGTTCATAACACGGCGCGAAGTCGGTAGACGAACGGAGCCATCAGTGACGTGCGCCGCGCCTTAATGTACTGCATCACGCAACATCGACTTCACCACAATTTGAACTACCTTCTACGTAAATACTACTTTTAACGTAAATCTATGTTAAAATCGAAAACGCAAACCTGAATTGCAAATGTAATTTGAAATGGTGGATTTGATTTTAAATCTACACAAAGTTGGTGTGCCCGAGAATGGCAGCTCTTACAATAGCTTTTTAACTGGCGAAATTACTTTCTTAAGTATGTTGTAAATATTTTGTAAAATGAGTATCAAAAAGAAACACGAACATACTTTTGCTAGCATTTTTTTTTTAGTAACAGACATAATAATATAATATATATATATTTTAAATTTGTGGCTGTAATCTAAATAAATAAATAAATAATAAGTGTAGTCTTGAATAACCTTTAATATTCAAATTAAACTTAGTGCACACGTTGTTTCTGCTATCGCTATCATAATACCTTCGCGGGCGAGTTGAACCTACTAATTTGGGTGAGTAGGGAAAATTATTTAACAATTTAATATTCGGGTGAATGTTACATACTTTTTCGGGCCAGTTGGGAAAAAAATAATTCGGGCGAATCTTGCGGGCGAATGGGACTTAATTCAAAATTTATTCCCAAAATCATTAACATTCTTTTTTTATTAGAAATGTTCTGTTATATTTTTTTCTCTGTATGATTTACGAATTTACACTTACAAAGATTTCATTTGATAGAGTCGCTGCTCGCTTACAAGTCGGCCTCACCTCTGCACCACACGCCAACGGTTCAACTTTATCACTTATCAACGCTTGACTTAGGACAGCCTCAATAGTTAGTTCCTGTCAGTTTTCTGATCTGATCGGTGGATCAGTCGGTCGGTCGACTGATAGATCGCTTACTTATCTAATTTTCTACCGTCTTGTCCACTAGTCCACTTTCTTACTCCAACCAGTTATCAAAGATATCTGCTGAAAATAGTCTCAAAATCATTGTTTTACAAAAGTTCCTTTTCACCAATTTTACAGTTAGGTTCTGTGTACCATAAGTCGCATACAAGGCAATAACTTCATCTAGTTCTTTAACCCAAATATTTTTATTGCTAATTCTATACGATTTTTGAGAGCTCTCTGCTTGTGCTACTACAGTAAAAGACATATGATGTTGCAATTCAGTTTACTTGAAGCCGCAAATTGTTTAGTCTTTTGCGAGGCAACTATGCAACACGGACAAATCATCATTGCAGCTGCTTTAATGTCAGTAATCTCATAAAACTACATAATGGTTGACGGTACACTTAACAGGTTACTTAACTACGTTACCACTGTTTTCATTTGGAATTTTCGCTAAATTGACTCTCGCTATTTCGCCATAACTTCAACTGACATCATAATAGGGAAGTGAAATGTTTTTAAATTTAGTCCTTATTAAATAGTGCATTTAATTTTCTTTAATTAAATAGTATCTTTTACCTGCGATTTCGCTCGAGAATAAACTTAAAAAGTAACAAATCCAAATTGATTCATTACTTTTTCAATTTGTTCACTATAATGGAGAGTATAGGTAATAATAAGTATACAGCTAGTTGAGTGTTACTATGATACTTATTCAATAAAACTCTGTTACATAACTCATTATGACTATAGCTAATATATAACCTTTAACTTTAGAAAACCCTTCATTTTCACCAATAAATAACTACAAGTTTTTAAAAAGTTTAGGGAGAACCCTTAAACAGCCTTATGATGTTTCTTTTTAGATGTTGGTGTTAAAGTGTATATTATTTTAACTCTTGTATGTCGCCCTTAGTTGGCACTACTAACGTCCTAGTCCTAGTGAAGCATAGTGAAGCAGTAATGGAACTCGGAAATTTTAATGAAGTTTTGTAACGACACTATCCTATTTTTCGATATCATTGAACAAATTAACTTAAGCCCAAGCACTGGCCTTGCCATAGAAATTAATATAAGAGTGCATGGTTCTAGTATCAAATGCATGATCATTTTCCATTTCGTAGCTTACGTATAAAAAGTTTTTACGCGCAGAATATGTGAGCAAATAGTTTTACGTCGGCCATTTTGACTTTTATTTTATTTTTCGTTTATTTTCCCTTGCGCGGTCATAAAATGTACCTGGTTCGCTCGCACGGGGGATAACGGAGCCGGCTCACGAGAAATTTATTATTGAGACCTTTTCGCCGGCGCTCCATCGACAGACATTGCGAAGGCGAAAGTTATGAATGACACATGTTTTGAAATATTACCTGTAGTGAACTGCCTCCCGAAAAGAAAATTTCATAGGATGAGAAGTTTATTTGTCGTGAAATATGTGGGAGTTTTATGAGGGCGGTAGACTTTTACAATGCTACGGATCAAGTACCTAATACTGTTATTTTTGGTCTATGTCGCAATAAGACCCAAAACAGTATCATTGTCTATAAAAGTGGGATAAAGTGCTACAAATTGATTCACAAATTGATTTGTTTACACATACGATATATATTACTCTATAGTATATTTTTAAAAGAAAAAATATCTTTGTTGATATTTATCTTCTTAAAACCTCTATCTGTATATCGATATTAATACAAAGTCAGGCGCTCCTTTAAAATCAGAGAACCAGAAACCAACTATTAAATTGATTGATACTTAATGCTGTACAAATAGATTGTAATCTGTCAGCTATGTAATTATATTTCATTATGTTAAGCATAATATTATGAAACAAAATACTCGCCTATATTATGTTCACAAAAATTACACTTAGTTGAAAATTATTTTTCCTACAGTGGTTCTCTGTGCGCTGTACTGTTCGATTTCCGCACAATGCACTATTTTAACACATCCATCTCAATTCGAATTCACAATAGCTTAATTTTTTTGTTCCATGAATAAAGTTACGTTTTTACAGAAAATGTATTGAAAATTTAAAATGCTTCTAGTTTAGAAAACAAAGTTTAACATTTTACTAGTTATAACAACTATAGTCTTTAGTAGTTAGTCTTTAGATCTGTTTAATGTTTTAATAAATAGACACCATATAAATATTTCTAATTGACTATTTTAAAGATATAGGTATTCATAAAAATTTTTACACTTTACAGGTACCTCACTTTACAATTTGTTCAGCAACATCTATTCTCTTGTGCCAACAAAATGGCTGTAATATTTTGATTTGAAACACATGTCTTGGATAAGAAATGATATTGACAGTGTTAAAAAACCCATAAAATTGAAAATCTTGTTCAAAAAATATGGGAAACTCCCTATAAATATATAGAGCTCTTATTACTCGTAGTGCTTCTTTTTGTAGTTTGAATGAACGCATCTGTTACATCTTCAGCTTGAGGTGTGATGGGTCGGTGGGTATTTTTATAATATCTATCCATTATTTATTTTTATAAAGACCACATCGCTAAAGGCTTATAACACAATCGGACATTGACTGGCGACTCGATGTCGAGTGAAATTAGCGGCAACAGCCCCGCGCCTCTGTTTTATTCAGACCCTCGGGAGTTGGGAAACAATGAAAAAAATTGTTGTATGGAATGGTGACGAGTTTTTTTTTTTTTACTCCAATTATGAAAATTCGAGGCCACCGCGAACCACCTGCCGTTCTGTGGACTCTTCCCGCTATTCTCTCGAGGCTCACCGACGTCATATTGTTTCCTATTTTGCTACTAGAGAAAGTTTGTAATTTCACTTTTACTTTATTAGGGCCTCAATTCGTTTTTATATCTCTACTGTAACTGCAAATTACATCCCGCAATGTTCGCTTTTTTAATACCCATATTTCCACATATTCATTTCTTCTCATCAAGAAATATTAATTGAGTAGAATTTTCTTCTACTGCAACCAATTTGAAGAGGCATTATTAAATTAAACCAACCTCAAGGAACTACAAATGAAAGTTGTTTCAAGTTGACATAGTCGATGACACCAGAAGGTCGCGACATTTATGAAGACGCGGGTTCCCACTTCACTCGTTCTATTATTAAACAGTTTAAATGTAGTATACACCCACACTTATCACTTCTAATAAATATATGCACAAAACCAACAATATTCACGAAACACATTTATAACATGTAATAAAATAACTCACCGATCTTCGTACTTTTCAAAACGTTTACATGCATTGAATACTAACATTAAACGTGTTACTAAATTGACTAGATTCAATGAAATTCACAATTCTTCAATTCTTTTTTTTTTTTAATTACGAACAAAAATATGTACTCCATATTTAAATGGAAATCAACATAGCCACGGTTCACCCTGTCTGTCATGACAAACTCAAGTCCTTATACTCGTACATATACCTACACGGTTTTGTTACTGCGATCGATAGAGAGCACTTAATGTAGTAATCAAATGGAAAGCAGTTATTGAATAAGCGGTATTTTCCCGGCGCCAGCTCGGTCTGAGTCACCGCGGTTCGCGGAACTAACTCAACCCTCCACTGGGGTTCGTTCGCTAATGACTGCAGGACAACGACCGGCGTCCGAAATGCAACTAAAACAACGTGCAAATCTATACCCTCGAAGCCACATCAGTAGATTCCAATTTCACACACTATCCTGCTATTGCGTTTGAGTGCGTGTCGCTATACAGCCTTTCAATCGGTTGCGTTATTTTGATAAATATGCATGAAGTCGCAAAACCGGTGGCGGTCTGTACAGTAACATAAAACGCAATCGTGAAAATTTAATGATCTTTTCCAGTAGTCCTGCAATGACTCACGTCCGTTGAAGGGTTAATTTTATAGAAAGTGTATAAATTGCTTGAAACTTATTAGTAGTCTTTCTTTTCGTTTTATCTATTATACAATTAACAAATAACTTTTTTAACTCGGGTAAACCCCGGTCATTGCAACTCTATGGTTCCTGTAATTCCTAATTCCTATAATTTAAATTCATATTTGTGATTTTCCTCTCTGTGAGTGTTGTATACTGTGATTAAGTATGTCTTTAGTTGGTAAGCATTTTTAAATAAATAAATAAATAAATAAAGTTTGCAAATCATTTTCGATGTTATAATGTATGTTCTATTCATTAAAGTTTAAATGGAAACTATCATTTTTTTTAAATAGGTCTCATAACGTTAATCTCAACTTTGTTAATATGCATCAGTGCATTGTTAATATGTTTAGACTAACACGAATGCTCTAATTCCATGAATAGCTTTGTGTTCAAGTTTATAACACCCGTCTAATGTACCTACTCGTACGAGTAACTATAATAACGTACGTTTTCAATTAGATGGTGGCTTATCTGGTTCTCAATTTTATATTAGTATAATTGTCCGAGTTGAAACTAAGTTTTTTTATTCGATAAAATTATCGTCGAAATTTCTTGAGATTTAATCCAATTCTATGTAACAATCTGGCAACAACGATTTAATCATCCACGTGGTTATTTAATTCGCTTCAAAATATACCTACGATTTAAATTTTAATCAAAGGTTTGTATATGTAGACTAATTTCAATTTAACTCCATTAAGGCTAAACATTATTATTGTCATTACAATCTTTGTTTGAATATTAAGGTCAAACGTCATAGTTCCGTCCGGGATTTTACTCATCCCGGACGGAACGGGACAATTTTTAAATATCGTTGCATACAAAAGTACATGATTCCGCTGCGTATGCACCGTCGCCCCGTTCGCTTTGGAGAGTCGTGTTCAGCCGCGTATCCACTATAGGCAGCCTCGGGCCGAGCGACTGCCTGGCTCCGAGTCCGCGCAAGTGAAGACGCTGCCTCAACCTGAGGCGCGCCGCGACACTAGGCAAATTCGGCGCCGCAAGCCGAGCCATATTTTGTCGGTTTTTTTGCCATGCTCAAAGGGGCCTCAGTCTGATATGAGCCGTGCATTTGATGGAGACGGGCGTGTTGCCTCGGGTCGCAATGGACAACGAAATCAACAAAATTAATATAATTATGAGTGTCACCGTGTTCTCTGGGATCCGTTAAATAAAAAGTATTAAGTCGCGGATCAAGCTGTTGTGTCGCCTCAGCTTGATCCGCAACGTGCCTCGGGCCTATGCCTCAGGCCGAGCAGCCTCGACTTGAGGCTGTTTGCCTCAAGTTGAGGCTGCTCAAATGGATACGCGACTTTCCGTGTTCACGACACTAGCACGTTAGCTTCGCGGAACTTTCACGGTGCGTGTGCATTAACTCCCGTCCGGGGTTACAAAATGCCACGTTCCGTCTCCGCCCCGTTTACGTCAGAACCCCGTCACGTATGCAGCGACCTTTAGTCTCCTAAATTGTGCATTGTTTTGCAAACGCTTATCTGCAAGTATGGAATTATCGACTAATTATCGAAGACATAACCATAAATATTCCTTGTACACTTACAAGTGATGCTGTAATTTTTTGCCATTTAAAATCAAATTATCTGTAAAACTGTTGAAAGATATACCCAGTATATGGTATGGTTCAATCAGTTACAAAGAATCTTTATTTATATTATATGAAACATTTTAATAGCAGTGGTAGTTATAGATATATCAGTTTTACACATTAATATAAAATCATTAAAACAAAATAAGATCAATCAAAATGGTCTTTGGAGACCTTAATACAATATTTTAAACATTGTAGCTATAGATGACGAACTGAATTGAATCACGCACTTTTTTCGTGGCAAAATTCGCATCGGCAAAATTGTAGCACCGTGGCAAAACGGTTTAGGAAATGTTTTAGAGACTTTAGACTATCATGACGTTTAGAGAGTATTGTATGCTCTCTAAAAAGTATCTTCTGCTTTGAATCAAATGAAATCAGTTACAGCTTGATATGGTTGCGGATGTGTAAATAGATGCGAAAGTTCCGCATTTGCGGAAGCGAATGCAAATATGAGCAACAACACACTGTCTTCTTTTTAATATTAGGCGTTAATTCATAATTTTTATAAGACCAGAATTAAAATTGTCTACATATTTAGTTTCGTTATTTATGAAATACTGAATGCTGTTAATATAATTTATTTTTAGCTGTAATCGATAAATTGACTTAAATTGTTATTTCATTATGCACGTGTAATTCCAAAATTATCATATCAGTCACCAGCTCTTTGTTACGGTAAAATTGCACAATAGAGCCAACCCGACTCGACAAATTTGAAAGCAATCGGTGCCAGTCGTCCCCCCTCGCCCTTCCCCCCAATGCTACAGTGACACATTCGATAAGTTGAGATAACAATCGGACAATTTACATTCACCTCGTACTCACTCGCACACATTGCACGTTCACAATCAGTAGAGTATTTATAAGTCATAAATCTAATTGTATGAAAATGCGATCGCAATTAATATGATGGCTTTGAATTTATTGAGGACTCATATTTTACTTATAAAATCTTTTATTCTGACTATCAACGCACAGCCAAAACTACTATGTGTAGAATGCTAAAATTTAGAATTTAAGTTTATTTTACAATAATAACGTAAGCTTCCGCTAAAAAAGAATTTTTAAAAATTTCAACTCCGTGTTAAGTCGGGGCGGGTTGCTAGTTTACGGTATATATACATTTCTACGTATTAATCAGTAACCTAAATTAATTATTAACCTAATTAGTACCTGTCAAATACGTGTGCATCGCTTATAATGCGAAACCAATCTCTTTAAAAACATTCAGAATACTTATTAAACTTAAACATAAAGTAAAAAGTATATTTCAATAGGAACAATTTTATTCTGTCGCAATGTCGAGTCGATTTATAATAGAAACGTTGTAGTAAGAAAGGGAAAGGGTTAAATTCAATATTATAATTTACCTACGAAATGCTCCTTTTTGCATGTTCTGTATTCAAAATATTCAACACCGTTTTTAAATATATTGTGCTGTCGTGCATTCTCCGGTGCGAAGTACCTTGGCCCACGCAACGTGGTTCAATGACGAATTATGCTCCGTGAGCCAATGAAAAGTTTGAAAGTACCTAGACATTTAGATAGGTCCGGTTTGGCACTATTGTAACTTGAACGCATACTGTGTTGTACTACCTTGAATTGATTTCAACATTTTTTTTACTGGTTATAAATGAGTTTCGCTCTGTTTTTTTTTTTTTTCATCAGTAGTGCTATATTCAAAATTTTGCAACTAGAAGGGTTGGAGATATATTATGAAATGATAGTTCTGTAGTACTCTTATATTAATTACTTAATTTATTACTAAACCAACAATTTGTTCGCTTGGTTATTTTTTGAACAACATAACGTGGGTTTTGATGCTAATTTCTGCAAGAAGGTTTTTACATAAAAGACATAATTAAATTTTCAATAGTAACAAAAGCTCTTTTTATTAAGTCGACGAAAAAACATAACTTTACATAGCTTACGCGTCTTTATACGTATTATATTATAGACACTGATCATAACAAACAGCAATGAAGAGATGCATTACATTTACAGGAATAAAAAAAAAATGCACTTTTATTTGTATATAAAGGCTCCATTGTAATAATTAAAGGCATACCGGTCTTTTCTCGATCGGACCTGTGCAATGACTGCGCTGGTCGTTAGTAAAAATATTATTAAGGTTCATGAAATAATAAACAAAGGACTAGCTTGACGGAAAATCGGAATAATAATGCAAATATATAATATTCCGCTTTCATTAAGCCACAAATTTATTTTGCCTTTATTAACTTCGATATAGCGTGTTGAAAAGTGTAGTGTTTATTATATTATAGTCATAATATGGGAACATGTTTTGTCCAAACAGCGAGGACACCTGAGAAAATATATGTCGCGTGAGCCTCGTAACAAAAGACAAAGTAAACATAATAATGTGACTTCATCGATGCCGTGCGTGTTATTTAATTAGTTGCATATATATAAACTCGTGCAAATTGAATATGTAGGAGCGGATGACCCGCGTAATGGGCCCTACAGCTTGGCGACCGAGTTTGGCACAAGGGCTCCTTCGCCAACCGGTTTGTGAGTGCGCGCCGTCCGTACAAGCCCCCGCCTACCTCCCGAGCCCAACACACCCCGCCAACATCTACAGTCTACACTAATAAGGCCAAGTTCTACAGTTTTAGTAACAATGCGGTATATGTAGATTTGCACTTAAAAACATTTGCATGTAAATTTTTATTCATATTGACTCTGTGTAGCAGTTGCGGCTAATAAAGCGACCTGCAGTGTTCAGTGTTCCTATTCGACAGTAATTTAACATTAATCGCGCACCTTGAAAATATTTGGGCAGGTTTACGTTAATTAAATTTTCAGTGAAATGTTATTCAGTTTTACCTCTTAAATAAACTTATTCTTATTACATTATTATTCTGTCTCAATTCTTGCGCAAGAAAGCTTTAATCTGTATAGATTAGTATTAACTTTGCACGAATTTGATTAAACAAAGTAATTTTATCAGTCTAAGGGCCTCTTTCACCATGTGTCAAGTAGGCTAACCGCCATTTAAAGTCACCGGTAACCGGGATTGAAGGAGATGATATACCTTTATTTGTACGGTAAAAGTCCCAAACATTAAAAAGAAAATAATAAAAAAACTCGCCTATCGAAGGATGCAGTAGATCAAATAGACACTTTACTCAGAGTTGGTGAAAGAGGCCCTTATTATTTTATCGCAATTAATTTAATAAATACAATCAAGTCTTTGTAAACATTTTAGATTGCTTCAGTTTCAGTTTATATTGTACTAACTGGTGCCCGCGACTTCGTCCGCGTTGAACGATGAAAGGTACCCTATGTCCTTTCTGGTGTCCCAGACAACGTGTATGCAAAATTTCATGGTGATCGGTTCAGTAGTTTTTGCATGAAAGAATTACAAACACCCATACATCCATACAGCCAAATATACTTTCGCATTTATAATATTAGTACGGATCTAAAATCACTCACTTATTTTTCCTTTAGTAATGTTTATAATTTTTGTGATATATTAAATTATTCTAAAAAGAGATGCTTATAGCATCTTTTTTAGAATTAGATAAAAATAAATGTCAATTGAATGAGTTGGATTTAAGAAAACAATCTGTATAATATATTTTTTAAATAAATATAAAATAATTCTATTTAATTATCTCTTTGACAAACTACTCGCGGCTAAACCTTTGCGATTATATATTTTTTTTAGTATTCATTAGTTAGATAGTATATCTAAGATTGTAACGAAATTTGTAATGGGAGTTGAAGTTCGTATGAAAAAGATTTATCATAATTTTTTTTAGTTGAATTTATTTTAACCTAAAGAAGACGATTCCTCTGAAGATAACCAATTACATTAATTTTATCTTTATTCTATTGTATAAAAGAAACCAAGGGCTTATAAAGTTTTCCCATTGAACTCACTTATTTTATTAGATACATTTATATTTCCGTCTGTCAATGAACAACTATTATTGGATTCAGTTTATGATTGTGTTTTGCAACTGGTAGTATCATTTTACCTTTATAACTTGACTGAAATGTCATTCACCATTATACGTCCATTAGTTCCAACTCTAATCGAAATGTCAGCTAGTAATGCATGACTAATTTCGTTCGTCTGGAGCTTTGAAAGTTTAGACATGAGAGTTGAACTTTGAATGCAGCAAAAATTAAGTGTGAAATGTTGAGATAATTTTCATTAAAATATGATTGAGTATAGATTTACTCTTTGTAATTAACTAACGTTTGTTGCTGTAATTGCTTGGTTATTAACCTATAATTAAGATCTTCATCTTGTATATGTCATGAAATCGTATTATTTTCAATAGTTTTCTATTACTTTAATTAACATATTCTTAACTAGCTGTGCCCGCAACTTTATAGACGCGGTTTTCGTACGCTTTGTATTTCGATAATAACTTTTTTATTTGTAGACCGATTTGAATGAAACAAACACTAAATGTTACAGGAAGCTTGCTACAATACAAAAGTAAAAACTGTATTCAAATCGGTTGTCGTTACTGAGATTAACGTGCACAAACGCACAGACAAAAATTCTAAAAAGTACAATTTTTACACGTTTACAAATCGTCCTATTTTAAATAGTTTCTCATTACTTGCTAAGCACTTTCAAATCATTATTTTTAGAGTTCGCAATTAAATCAGTCAAGTATAGTATATTATATATTTTTAAATAAAGGCTTTATATTTTGTAAGATGATTAGTTCTTGCGTCTACGAGGGCTGCACTAAAAGTATCGGGATTGGAATATATCCATTGTTCCTGGCATAATAAAGTCTTTATAATCGTAAACTCCTTGGTTTTATTAATCGAATACCATTTATATATTTTTTAAAAAGAAAGCGGTCTTTGACACAAGGTCTTGTCGAACCAAGAGCAATAATTTATTATGACTTTCGTAGTGGTTTAACACAAAAACAGTGTGTTAATAATGTTGTATCACTTCCTTGATTCCCGAAATTTTCAGTGCCGCCCTCATAATAATTTAGTTGAAATGCTATTAATGGATAAAGAAACCGTCTACTCATAAGTAAGTATTGTGCACGGTTTATTCGCAGCCGTTGGCGTTCTGGCGAGAGAAAGTGCACTGCGCTCCACTTTCCACTTTAGACTAACATAATGCTCTAACATACTTTATATAATGCATCGCTTTAATTGATTTATATTAATAAAAATAAAACTAGTGTTTTGCCATTCGATACAGTCTACTGTGTGTTAATCTCACGTTTCAAGGTAATGTTGATCTCCTTCGTTACGGTCTAATAAATGAGTACGTACGTATATCTACTGGGCAGCCAAGCATCTACTTAAATTTACTGTCCAGTAGTTGAAATTGTATAAATTACGTTTAACGATACTTAAACGACCCAAATAACTATTATAGCGTGTGTGTGATTCTGATTGCTTACTTTGTTACTTTTATAAGCCGAGATTAACTACTAGAAAAAACATTTATATATCTGATCTAAGAATCCATTAACGTTTCTTTAACATTTTCTTCAATTAGGCATAACAAAAATACAAGCTAAAATTAGCGAAAGTTTATTTTAGGTTATTTTATGATTATTATTTTTTAAATATTGATTATTTAGGCCCTAGATAATCTGGTCCATAGGTCCATCTGGGTAACATATGTACCAACTGGATCCGCAGGTTCACATGTGCTTAAACAATATTGCGCCTTACTAAGGTACCTACATAAATTTTCATTATGTACAAAACAGATCTTTTTAGATCCTTCGTTTGTTGGAAACATTTACACATTTTATTTTATTCAATCAAAAATAAAATCATTTAGTTCTGGTAACTGTTAATTCTTTTTTATATTAATTTAGAAATAATAACATTATTGCAATGCAAGTACTGTGATAAATAATTATAAAAAAGTATATTACTGTCCAGATAATTTGTTTCGAAAATTTTTGACATTACAAAAAAATTTTGAAAAAATTTTTTTCGTAGATTCCTTTCATGCTTTAAGTTTTAATTTTCTCTGTAGTTTTAAGGAAAATTCGACACAAACTAATTTTATGACATCGAGCAAGTTCTAAGAGAATTCAATTTTATACAGTAAGTACTTTCGGTTCAAAATACCGCCAGGAAGGAAAGAGTAAAATCATTTGTTAAATAGGTTACAGGCTACAAAGTAGAGAAGCTTATCTATTTTAAAGGCCTAGTCTAGATATGTTAAGTGCGTGTGGCGCCTGAAGTCTGTCGCGTGGGCGAGACAAATGCTGAATTCGTTGCTTTTATTACTCCCGGCAATTCCTTATGCTAAGTCATAAATTTCTAGCCTCGTAATAATATCATATGTTTTTCGTCTTAGTCTATATTTGATCTAGGTACCTAATTCCGTTTTTATTCCACACTGAATAATATATGTGCGTCTTGTAATTTAGGCTTTTTAATCTTACTGTATGGTTCTCTAGAACTTGCCCATGAAAATTTTCTAAGTAATACGACGGAGTTGCTATGACTTTCTCTTTAACGGGTGTTGCCTTCAGACCTATGGAATATTTAAAGACTTGGAAGTTATTGCGCTGTAAGTATCCCTTTGAAGTTCCAAGTCGAGAGCCGCGAGGTGTTCGATACCAGCCGCGTCACTGAGCGCTCCACCAATGGAGTCATTTGCATGCCCCTCGTGGGCGATGTCCGCCTACCCGCGGCACTACGGCTCGTAAATTTTAGTCCTTTTTACTTGCAAGAAGGATTTTTTTCCGGAGTAGCAGATGTCCATTTTTCCGTAAAGGGCTAATTTATTGAATGTTGCGGCTGAGGCTATAAAATAAGTCTTTGAATTAAAAGGCAGCGTCCGGAATGTGAGCATTGACCTCTTTTTAAAAGTGGAAAAGTTTTTGTTATTTAGTAGGTATCTCTCCTCGACTTTTTGCGAGTTTCGCCGTGTTACTTTAATAAATTTTCTGTGAGGATTTTGTTGAAAACGTTTTTATTCGAAGCCATTTCACACTTTATTAACTTATTACAACACGGTTATTGCATTAAAGGAAATAATTAAAATAGCGATAGTTTCAAAACTAATGTCGATTTTATCAGAAAACCTATTCGCAGCATGGGTTAACCTCTCTCACTTTCTATAGATAGCGGGCCGCCCCCATTGTTAACGGCTTCTAATATATCTAATGTAAAAGTGATTTCTTATTTAAAATTCAAATTGAAATGTCGGGAAAAATTTAGTAGGAAGCGAAGCGAGCCGTTAATTTGTTTCAGTAGATTCCAAGGAGTTACTTCATTCTTTTTTTTATTATTTCCAAGAGACCTAATAAGAAACGGGGCTTTTATATCTAAACTTGCGTAAGTATACAAAATTGTTATTATTTTAAACACGTTCAATTCCAAGAAAATTCGTACCTATAGCTAAATTTAAATCTGCCTCTCGCGGTCGGTGAGTTGCAGTAACCGCACTGACTCATTAGGTTATTATAAATCTGAAGGCCAAGAAAGGTGTAATGCAATATTGACCCACTTGTACCATATCCTACTGTAATCACAGCAGACTGTTGGATCAGTTTGATTTTTACACATTGAAGTCACTTGATTTTTTACACTCATATAAAAATTGAAATAAAACGCACGAGTTTAAAAATAGCGATGCACCAACATGCCTTGTCGTGGACGCGTATAAATTAATCTGTTGAACAAAAAGTCGCATCCATAAAACGAAATCATGAAGCGAGACGAACGGTAGACTCACCCGATTACTCAGCGTGTAATTTCGTCCCTCAAGTAGATACGAGGCATTAAGCCTAAAAATAAATCCATCAATAAATATTCACAGACATCGTCAGACGATACACAACAATGAACACAATGAGAGGAGGGTTAGTCACCGACACAGTTCCACGTTTCTTCATTCTAACAGCCAATGTTAACTCAAAATCAACAGCCGTGAAATCAATGCACTAATATCCTTTGGCTTTTTCGCTTTAATAAAATTTATATTCATAAGGCAAGCAGGATCAATAAAATGATAAAATTATTGATACACTATGAGTTTCATTTAATGGATATCTGTGACAGTATAAGGGCAATATTGCAATACATTAATGAACCGTTCGCCTTGTAATAACTACCGCTTTAAATGTAAAATAAATATTTAACAACAAATGAGGCTACATAGACGCCGTGAGTCGCGCCTGAAACGGGTTTGTTCAGGATAAATCCTCAAGAAAACTTTTCTTTTAAAACGTCAATCATGTTTTCCGCCCTTCAAACTTGATGCCATGATGTTATTATGAGTGGTAAAGCTTCAACGTAAAAATATTTTCCCTAAAAAATCTTTAAACATGCATGCTCCTTACATAAAATTTGAAAAGTAAAGCTTGATGTCAGGATAATAAAACTGTATGGACATGTTTTAAATAAATTAATAATGTTTATTATTTGAATTGAACCAAATCAGGCTATCGTTTACACGATGTATAAACATAATACTACATTTATGCTGTCTAATATAAATGACGTTTATAAACAATATATTATTATGTACGACCCAACCAAACTGCCTATATAGTCATCAGAAAATGTCTAGCTCGTCTGACTCGCATGTGCATGTGCATTGTTTGGCTCCATATTAACTTATTATGTTTGCCAATTATTATTTGTTTATTTTAAATCCCTGGATTTAGTTCGGAATTTCTAAAACTTTCTCGACAGACAGGCTTTCGGTCCACTTGATGGTAAGTAGGTGGCTACCGTCGCCTATAACACAAGCAACTCCACTGGTGCTGCAAGTGCGCTGCCGACCATAGTAGGATTAAGGATAGGGATTAGGAAGGGAAATGGAAATAGGCTCCAACTCTATAAAATTCAAAAATGGTGTAAAACATAAGTGTAAACTTATCATTGGCTTTATTTTAAGATCACTGTATTTGATATTATATATTAGTTTAGAATATCTGTTAGTTTACCGAATATACTAATAAATTTAATATTATAGATGCGTGTGTTTTATAAATCGACTTCGTCATTTAAAGGATTTGCAAATGGAAAAAGTTTTCTTAGTTGAGAAATGTGGCTTAGGATGCAATTATAATAATAATTTACTTATTCACATGTACTGTACATTATGTCATTACAATTTGTCATATCCCTTGCAAGTGTTGCCGCGTCTGCAGCAAGCAAATATCAAACAGAAACAATTCAATGTTTTGAATTGATTTGATTTTTTAAACCGGGATTGTTAATGCGTAGCGTTCGTTTGCAAACAGTTTAGTTGGTGTGCAATTAGAGTGCAGAGATTGCGGCGCGTGCTAAGTGCCGCCTGACGGATTACGCCTCCGTATTTGCTCACCGGCGAAGTGGACGTTTAGCGATCGGTTCACTAATGCGCTTTGTTCATTTATTGATTAGTGAATCATCGATTTGGTGCCATGAATAACGTCACTTAGTACCTACATTGAGATTATACTGAGGGCCGCGAGCGCTTCTTCAAAAATAAAGGCCACCAAGAAATGAAACATTAAATGTGGCCTCTTTAATCGCCTATATTTTAAAAGGCGCTTGTGTATTCTGCCTTATGCCTTTTCGTTACGATTCTAAAGATTAACTCAAAGTAATAACTATTCCTATAGTTTGTGCTTAGAACATGTGAATATGGTTATCTCTCATCTTATATGGATCCATATAGAACAAAGACGTCATAGTTTTGTCATCCCATTAATAAAATTGTTAGATAGAAAGAAATTTATTTTAATTGATCTCTAATATACGCAACCAAAATTAATTACATGCATTACTGCTTAGTTGTTAAGAGTCAGTCACCTTGTTGCAGCGGTGGGGGCGTGCACGTGGGCTCTCTTGCCAATGAACTTGACCCCAACATCGACAGCCGCATGCTAATCCTCCTGGTTGCAAAGTACAATCGATAACTTAACAATTGTTTTACATAATAAACTTCAACAGACTAACTTACATTCGTTTCACTGGCGTAAAGTCGAAACTGCCGTCTTCCTTGTTTTGTTATGTATAGTATACAATACGTGATTTCGGTACAAATTTTATTATTGTGAAAAGTTTTAATGCAAAAATTTATTCCCTTGAGATTGTAATGATAAGAACCTTCTTTGATGAAGTGGATAAGAAGAGAGAAACTGAAATGATACCCGAAACCCTGCGAGAGCGACATACTTTTTTACATTACAATCAAAGTGATGTCAAAAAAAATATCTCCACTAGAAGACTTACCTAAGTCTATTCAAAAATAATCTGTGAATAGGGATCATAAAAAATATCCTATTTATAAAAGAATGACGTAGTGAAGTCTTAAAATTTTAACTAATACTAGCGCATCTACAGACGACGTCCTGTCCGAACCCGAAAAAAAGAAACTATCCCGAATTTAAACCGTTCAGGAACCCATCTGAAATCCAATGGTTTAGGAGGAAGTTCAGTGACATAAACACTGACATTCAGTGACAAAAGAATTTTATATATTATGTAGATATTAAACAAAACAACAATAGTGTCTAGATTAATGTTAATACGAGATGAATAAGAGTTTGCAAGTAACACAAATGAAGGGGAATATAATTTAAATTTGATTGAAGTTTGCAAAGGATGTCTGTCGTATATCACGAAAGTGTTGGGGTACACAAATAAGCTGAAAATTTATATCATATCCGTACGTAGGCATCCATTTCCAGCAACACACATATCTACGGCTGTTACGGACACGCAATTCATGACGCATAAAATGTCAAATTATTAAAATGAAGGTTTTTCATGAACGCCCGTAACTGAGTAAAAAATATGAAAATTGGAAAACTGAATTTATATTGTGTTTACTGAACATATCAGTGATCGAATCAACTGTTACTTGAACGTACGAGTAACACAAAGGTTTAAATTTTTTAATTTTAATAACCTTAGTTGTTTTTCGAAACCCCGAAGTCTGATTCAAGTTTCTAATGGAGCTATGACCAAACTGGACAAGTTAATGGTTTGGCGTGGGTGCGGCTGTTCATCAATTCAGTCTTGTTTATCGATTAGTTAAGAATCCGCGCCCATGGCCCAACTTATGTCATTTGGCTTGGAGTCAAGGACGTTGTCGCTCGGCTCGTCGGTGCCGCGTCGACCTTATTTGGCGATTGGTGGGCGCCAGTTTTACGACTTTGCCTTTTTTCCTTCGCCCTGTTTCCAAGTTCGCTAAATTTTGGATGTGTTATATACTTCTACCTACATGTGTGTGCTTGCAAGCACACGGACATTGAACTTTTATAGGTTCCATTCGATAACATTGCCACAAGGACATTATGAATGGCAACATTTTCACTCAATATAAATAAAATTAATAAGACTTGACGTGTTTTGTTAATAAATACTGTATGAGCCCAATGAAATGATTAACTGTTCGGTGCCACGATGGGCTCTGTTGGTTGGAAAAATGGAACGTGACATTTTAAATTTGGCGCAAAGCTCGCGACATTAATCTGGCACGTCACCGCCCTCGCCCATACCGTGCCTGGCCTAATCCACCCGTTTCCCACACGACCCGGGAAGATGGAAAAATCTCGAAAGACTCGCATCAAATTACCGGCTTTAAAGCGTGGTAAATTCTCTTGGGCTTACGCGACACACCTTACCTTTCAGAGGCGCTTCTAAATAACATCACGGTGTCCTTCGGGAAGTTCGAACCATTCGGGCGCGCACGTGCTTTTGTCATACTTTCGTCGAGTTTTACGTACGACGACATGCCCCGCACTTCGATTGAGTTTTAAAGGCGCGCGCTCATAACTTTCCTAATTCATTTTTATTTTATTTTTCTTGGAAACACTGACATGTCTATAAAATTAACGTATAAAATACTGTCGACCAGTCTCGACTTTTTTGACTGAAAGACAAATTAAATCTACCTTAAAACTCTTCAGGGTGATAAGATCTTCAGCTTCCGATATCTTCTTCTTCCGATATAGGCGACAGTAGACATCACCCTCGTCAGCATAACACATACATTAACACTAAAAATCGATGTATGCTTATTAGCCACACGATAGAAATGAAAACTGGTAATTTTTTTATTTTAAATTTCAGTGAGTCACTAATCCGAACGCGCTTGATGACGCGTTGAGTCGAGAACCTGATTCAGCGTCACCAATCCTAGAATGACGGTTCACTTACGTTCACAAAAGAATTATCTATAAATAAAAATAAATTAAGAAAGTTGCACCTACACTTTGTATACGCCAAATATTTAGAAATGTGTATTACAACACACTATCATCCGTTAGAAGTCATGATATAACTTGCATTGTTTTAGGCGAGGGCGACGCCAACTCCGAGTTTTGCTATCTAAGCCCATCGGTCATTATTAGAGCTTGTTAAAATAGCCTGAGGGAGTAACTTGAGTTCTAATATTTCAATGTATTGTTAGGAAAATGTTTGGGATTTCAAATTAAATTTTATACTGTTTTAAACTTTAAAATTCTTAACCAAATCCCAGCGAAATAAATAAAGCATAGACTTTTTAAATTTTTTGAACAAATTCCTACTTGTTTGAAATGACAAATAACGATAAAACTAAAATAATACGTAGGTACTTCTCTATATCCACATTTGTAGTACTTGTAGTTCTAGTACGCTTTATTGAATTTAAATTAAACTTCTTATTAGCGTTTTTTTTTAATGAACTAAGAAAGTGTCTTTGTAGTATAAATATTTTGAAGTGTTCAAAAAGTGGAATTTCACTTTTCAATTGGTCTATTAACCGAAGTCAAAGTACAAAGATATGACTTGAACAAAACGCTTGCACGAATAAAGCTTTTGTCTTTATCCATCAAACGCTCGTGAAACTGGCTTCTAGTTTTGAATTTCTACAGTTCACTATTATTTCAGAGGTTCATTTGTGAAAAGACGCAAGTGGGAATGTGCCACAACGAACAAAATTGAAGGGCTTATTGTTGAAACAAATATGTCATTACTTTTCGTATTGAAAAATTAAATATCAAAATAATTGTGGAAATTTTAATAGGATATTTTTTATACATTTTTGTAGCTTTCGATATTTATAGATCAACTAGCAGGTGCCCGCGACTTCGTCCGCGTTGACATCTTTTTCGCTGTGACGACAGTGGCGCACATTTTTTTATATGTTTAGACGATTCCTCGAGAACCCAACATTTTATTAATTCAGGTAATAAACTTTATTTAAACCAAATTTTATACAAATCCGTTTAGCGGTTTTTGCATTATTGAGGAACAAACCTCCAAACATACATACCTTCGCATTTATAATATTATTAGGATTCATATTCGAATTAGAATTCATATTCGAATGCTTGCAATAGTGTTGTTGCGAATATTATTCCAAGACAGTTCTATGCATTGTAACAAGATTATAAAGGTAACTAAAAATGTCAAGAAAGTCTTATTAAGACTCCAAAATGACAATCCAAACAAATCAATTAATGACAATACGGATGTTAGGTATTCATCAACACAGACAATCTGCGCCATCACCAGACTTGTTCTGTACCCTTAGGTACCATGAGTTTCCAATGACCACATGTTCAATGACCACTTGTTTAGCTGCGAAAAGGGGAGTACATCTAAATTTGTTTGAGTACGTAATGGTAAAAAAATTTCTCGTAAATACGCCGATTCGTATATTGAATTCTCCTCATTTGTAATATGAAAAGTTAGCAATTGATAAAACTCTTCCGAACCATTAAAAAACAAGCTGAAATCCATCTGTAATAATTTTACTTTCAAAACACTCAATAAAAACATATTAAAGTATAGACATATTTAAAAAAATTCTTGCAATAGTTATGAGTCTACAAAAACGTGCCTTATTTTCAGTCGAAATGAAAATGGTTGATTCTGTGTCTTCAAATGCTGTTAAAAATCCAGATCTTTTCACAAAATACTTAACAATTACTTACTCTGCTAGTGTTTCCGATTATTCTTGTATTTATACTATTTCGGGTAAACTATGTCGCGAGTGTAGGTAACTGATTAAGGTAAATTATAACTGAATATATACAGGGTGGAATTTTGTAATGCCACCTGAAGGAAAAGTTACTCAGATAGAAAATTTTACTCAAAGAAAATATTCCTTTATTTTTAATAAAAAGAAAACTGCATTCAAAGATTTTCGAAAATTCGCTTGCCACACCCGGAAATCGAACCGACTAAAATCTGTAAAAATTACATCCTGTACTTTTATTGCATTGATCGTTAGGGTCAATTAATTATAAGGATGAAATCTCTTTAACAAACTTGATAAATTAAATGAAAGAAAACCATGAAATCTGGACTTATAAATTCAATGAGTCAAGTCTCTTTAACTCATATATCCATCTGTTTACTTATGTTAGTAATTAATAGTAATCATTGACGTCATTTATGCATCAAAATGACGAATTACTATTTAGATAAGATGATTACAATTTGCAGGTATTTGTAATGCAGACTCCTTTCTTAGATGCGACATAACTGCGTGTATGAGGTAATGTATTCTTTGAGTAAATCTACAGTATTAAGAGTACTTTCCCTTCAGGTGCCATTACAAAATTCCACCCTGTATATAGAATTGATATCAAAGTAACACAAATAGCCAGAAGTTTTGACAAATATTGGTACTTAACAACTATGAGTTTCAGTCATTCATGTCTCTATGTGTTCATTCAAGTCATGAACTTTATGAAACTTACTACGTATACAAAATATACGGCAAATACGAAACTGCACTGTGTAATATGGACTTTTTAAAAAAAATGTAAAATGTGCGTAATCTTAGGAATAACTCAATATACTTAGGCTTGAGTTCACCAACAGAGTAACTTAATGATTAATCTGATGTTTAGGGCGTTTAACCCGCATTTTAGCGATGGTGAACAACAAAATATTATTAAATGGCTGTTTAAATTTTAAACAGCTGTTTAAAAATAACCGTCTGTTGGTGAACTCGAGCCTTAGTAAATTAAAAAAAACTTTAATGAAAATGAAGATTGCGGAAATTCGTGGCTTGCCGGGGTGGCGGATATTCACAGATCCTACCCAAGTATCGGGCCATGTAAAAGCAAATAACAGTGTTTACCTGGTCCCATCCGCGCCCCATCACACTGCTCCGCGCGCACCACCGCGATTCATAATAACGACTTTTATTTCCGTAACTAGCTGCGACGTTCTCATTTTGTCGGTTAACGCGTATTGTGTCACGGTAAAACGAATGCCGTCCCGTAATGGAGTTTTTCAGAGCACTTTTTCGCGGCTAAGAGGGTTACGTAATATACAATAAGAACGTGAATGCACAATGAACACTAAGTAGCCTTGATCTACTTCATACTTGCAGATTTGAAAATAATTACTTAAGCTTAAATATTATTTGATTTGATAAATTAATGGAAGACTAAATAGTTCCCTAATTTTATTTTCAAGTTTACATTTAATAGATTATTAAGGAGGCTAGAGCTATGTTCCATCTATTGAACGAGACCAATTTGATTATTAGTGAACAAGACTATAGTCTTGTCAAAAGGTTAGGTTGCAAAAGATATTCTTATAAATAAGTCTTATAATCTTGCATATTTTAAGTCCAGTGAAACTCTCTATATAAATTATGAACCTAGTTAAAAGTTTAAATCGAGGTTAAAGTTTTTCTTTTAATATTTGAGATAAGTCGCCACGGAACTAATTTTTGTACTAAGATATGATGCAAAGTTGTTTAAACAACCTAAAATATTAATGGTATGATAGCAATTAAACACTTGTATTATTTTTTATTATTTAATTTAAAAAAAAGTGAACATAGCTCCTTCTTCCCTTAACAAAAGTAAACTTTTCTGCACTTTTTGCTTTTTGAAATTAACTGTACATAGCTATTTCAACTCTATTTTCCAAAATATGTCTTAAATCGACGACCTTAAGGTCTGTAATCATTTATATTGACATATTATCTTCATCAACGCAAAAAAAAAAACGAAAAAAACCCAATAATGCGACATATATCACCTTCATCCACTCACGTCTTCAATTGTTGTACTGTAAAACACATATAAATCAAGTCGGGTGCGTCATGTACCCACGCGTTTAAAACTTCAATTTGATACGAACTGCAAGAAGCCGCGACGAGGGCTATTGCGAGTTTAACATTGGTATAATTTGCCGGGCATATTGGAAAACTTGTAATTGGTTTAGTTTTATATTCTCGCGGCAATGTGTGCTCAGAAAACTTAAATGATATCGCATAGAAATTGTTCCTACGTCGCATTACATCTCTCGTTTCATCGTGATAAAATTATACCCAATGACAATTACGTGGTTTTAAGTGTATTTATAATGAGATAAATATTTCATTTGTTCCAGATTTCGCCCGGAGTCATATATCATTGTAGAGGAGCTCTCTTCAAAGTAAGTGTTCTCCTTCGAAGTGTATCACACAACTAGAAAATAATGTATCTGAAACGCAAAGTGCAGCAGTGCTGTCTTTTCAGATTTAATTTTAGCAGATATCTATAGGTTTACTTATGATGTTTGTTGTACCTTTTTGTCGTTTGCTGAAAATGTATTTCGTATTTTAATATCGTTCCGTGTCTCCGTGTCATATTTTTCATGATTACTCTCTTGGCAAAATACCAAGATCTTTCCCGCTTATCTTTTGCAACTTTTGCTCAGCAGAATGGCTCAAGTTTTCATATATTTTTCCTGGAAATTTCTCTTGATTATTTACACCTTCGTCTCTATTTGTTGCTCATTTTCATAATGAAGTGTAATTTTATATTATTCTGAGTCAGTTACATTTTCATTCTCATTGACTTGGGACAACGCATTTAAAACTAGATATTGTCTACGGTTCGTAGCGATCACACCAATACTGCTCGAACGGTTTAGCGCCAATAGTAGTACCAGCTTAGCTGAGTGAATGTACAGTGCTCCTAAACAAGCTCACTAAGTCGTTTAACATGACCTTGATTTTAGAACACAAAATCGTAATTCACTTAAATGCGGAAATGTACTGTTGACCTTGCACGATTATAGAAATAAAAATGATCTTAGTATTTTAAACAAATTGTTTTCGGGAAGAATAATCAATTAAACAAAGAAAATAATAACAAAAATAATATATAATATAGTCCAAATAAACACTAATTATTTCTCCTCTTGATATTTATTAAAATGAACAAACCATGATAAAACCAAGGAGATCGCGTCATTAAAAATAATCGGATTATTATAAAAAATAAAATAAAATAATATTAATAATAACGGCGGCTTCTTAGATTACATCAATCCTGGTCTTCTTCTATCCTGACGAAACATAAGTAATGTCATCCTTTTTTAAAGATTCTTTACAGAACACTTTCTTAGCCTATTCCAAAGTACCGAAAGAAACTTTAGAAAACTTTAGAAACTTAAAATCCATTATATAAGTTCGGTTGAATCTTTCGAAATATTAGAAATATCGTATCCATAAGGCTTTCGAAGCCATAAGGTCCTTCAAAAAGCAGAACAAAAACACGCGACGGAATTATTCCTGATGGAAGCTCATAATGTAACAAGGACGTTCTCTGTGGGGGGTGGGTACGTTTGCAAATATTCTGACGAACTATTTCATCTTACTAATATCACTTGCTTTTACTACCATTCAGTCTGTTGCCGAATATCCACCTACCTAACTAAATTATTTGAACACTGTCGTTGCTTGGCTGCAGCTCCGCTTGGAGGGCATTTAAATTTTTAACGAGATCCCATCACAAGGGCTTCTATATCCAACACACCGAAAGCAATGTGAATTTCAAAGCTATCGAATTTGAAAGTTAAATATTGAAAATACAAAATGTGAAAAACTAGAATTATTGATTTAAGAAAGAATACTCGTAGCTTCGATAGAATGTGAGTATAGGCCACATGATCCATCAATTTTGTAAAGGAAAGACCGATCACCTGTAATTGCGACTGTGATTACAGGACTGTAATAACTTTACAAAATACTTATATATAAATTATACAGCTGTCGTTAGTGCTACATATTTACGACCAAACGTGTTAATTATTTTTTTCGACTTAGAATACGTTGCTTCTATTCACGGCCAACATTTATGATACAACTTTTTGAAGGTTCTATGACAATTCCTAAGTATTGTTACCAGAATGACAATGAGAAGGCAATAGAACAGTAAAGAGTTTGTAGGTATATCAATAAATTAATTAAGTACAATACATTATAGATGCTTTACATGAAAATATGATTATTACAAGTTGGGAACACCACCCTTGTTCGTTTCGGTAGTCTTTTCGAGTGAAAACAGTATCCTGTATTTATTAGCTACGGTTCGTTGAAGGTTTACGAGCTATGGTGCAGCAGTTTTCTGTAACAGAGATCAGAATTCTCTTCCGTATCCCTTTATAGAAAAAAACAATATTATGTAACTTTTTATATAATACAAAGCGGTCCAGATTTTGCAGTTTACAGGAAATTTATTAATGGAATTTATTAAATTGTGGAACAATTTACTTAATATTTCATAAAATACGTTCTATGGTATACAAAATAATTATATTCTAGAATAATAATTCCTTGAATTTTTTACAGAGAATACGAATCAATTAATTTGCGTTTAGTGAAAATTGTAAATGTTAAAATATCTTCGTAAATTGTAAATGTTTTAGAGATCAACTTTTAAATTTTATCATGATTAGTAAGTCAAATCATGTATGAGTTATGATCGAAGCTTAAACAATTTTAGGTTCTAGTTCTTAGTTAAACTTAAAATTGTATAATATATTCTAAGTTAAACTTAAGTTTTTTAGGTTTACCTAACTTAATCTGATGGTAGAGGTATTTTGACATTCAAGGAAAGGCATTTGTTTAAACCAGTGATAGACTAGGATTCTATTGATCACGGAAACCAAACAGTCGTTGACTGTGGCATATCCGAATTAATTTTTATAAAGAAGTGTTCGTACTATACATGAAAACATTTTATATAGTAAAATAAGGTTTAAAATCAATTTTTATGATATCAGAGAAACTTTATCAATGAATGTCGAAGCCGTAAAGCCCCTTACTAGTTCAAGTTAGTACAAAAGAGGAGGTCACGTGAAGAGAACTTTCTACTTGGGACACAGTCGTACTTAAGTTACCTTGTCTAGAAAGGGATCAAACTGCGGTGCACTCCCGGCAATGTATTATGCAGTGCTGGAGCGAACGGTGCTGTAAGCGGCTCCGATTCTCTCCCATAGAACACGCTGATATAACTTGAAAAATTTTCTATTCCTAAAGTTTAAAAGAGCCGTTTCACTTCACATATCTTTTGTAAATTATCTAAGTTGGGTCGTTTTTATCTTCTTTCATTCGCTTTCATTTTGTTGTGCAAGTCATTTGCTGAATGTTTTGTATTCAGACCTTAGATAGTATTAAAACATATATTTTATATTGAGTGAATAAATTATTATCAATGATATTAAATAAGTAAGAATCGTATCGACTTTTTTAAAGTCCTTTTTGAGTCTTCTTTATAAAATAAAAATTATAGCTACAATTGCCTCAGCGGCGCTATTGACAGTTGTACGTCAGCGAGAAATGTTTCATTGATATGTAACTAGCGATGGCTTGATTGTATGTTGACGTCTTTAAAATAACAATTGATTAGTTCCAATAAAATAACAACACCCCTTTAAATCTGCGTCACAACTTTTTGGCATCACTAACTATAAGAAAACAAATCGTGGACATATTCCCAAATAAGCTATAGTGTTGCTTATAGTGAACTTGAATAGGTTACAGTTATAGCCATTGCTCATGGGCTGGGTTAGCTAATCGCATCTCATTTCCTACGTGTCGGTCGTTGTACTAGGAAGCACAAATGAGATTGTGGGCTGACATGTCTTTCCTGAGAACCAGTCGCAGTCCACATTACGCCACAGCAACACCACAGACAACACAAAACCATTTATATCAAACTAACCACATTTATCTGAATCTTTATCCACAGTTCGCAGGAAATACTTTAAAATGGGCAATTAAGTTTCTACGTGGCAAACAATGCACTAAAGTAAATTATTTATTTCGACGCTGAACACAGATACTTCACATGAGGAAATATTTTTGCATTGCTTTTCGATTTCATTTATGAATGACAAATGATGATTTCTTCTGAAATCGGCAATGGAAAAGGTAGAGTGGAATCCTTCGTGTGTGACATGACTAGCAAACTTTGACAACTGGGCTGATACTGATACTGACGCGTTTGTGCGTGTGCAGCGGTGGGACGTATAATACGTATGTGTGCTTTCAGCTCCATGGTAACTAAGTTTAGCAACCAGTTACAATAGCGAAATTTTTGTTTTTCCATGTCAACTACTTGAAAAAAAAAGTATGAATTTTCTTCGCAACCAGTTGTCATCAAAATATTATTCATTAATTTTGTTATTGCAACTAAATTCCGGAACCTAATTCAACTCTTTTTAATAAATAACAAGGTCGTAATCTTCAATACTTTGAAGTTGTCATTTTGTGGGGGCATATGCCTATTAAATGTCAGGCGATAGCTAACATTTTCCATGTGCTGATTTACAATAAGAAATCTAAGGAGTTTTATTTGTATAAAAGTCCTAAATATTTCCAGGTTGCAGTAGCTTACAAAGTCAGATATATTTTCTTGCTACTAGATTTTTTAAGGAATCCTGTTGTTAGCAACTGGCAATTGAATAAGTATTTTTCTATCTGATTGCGAATCTCAGTTGCCATAACGACCGACATCATTACAATAACGTAATGTACGTACACATTAGGTTGACACAGTTCCAGGTTATTGCGAAATTGTGTCACTACAAAAGTCAGTTTAGTTAAATATAAATGAACTATAACGAACGAATAGAGGTCCTTTATCGCTTTTCACGCAAGTTTCTTCGAGCGGCTCTCTACTTACACGATTAATTTGAGTCGATAAATCCGCATTAAAAGCGAAGTCAGGGCCAACCAACCGCGCCACTCTGTGTAAGTAGCCGCCATTACAATCTTTTTGTTCTCGCTTCACCAACTGTTTCAAGAAAATGTGCCGAACTGGAATGACTGCTTGACGACTTTATTATTGTTACAACATATTGGTAAGGTGACGTGTCGAAAATATAGTTAACGTTTTCGCTGTCGCTGATCGATCGGAAATTAGTAAGGTCAAAGTATATTTTCATACATGGTCGGTGGTAGGGCGGGCGCGAGCGGTCTGTTCGAAATTGTACGTCACTGGCTGCCTGGGGCCGAGACAGCAGACAGGCAGCGTGCGCGGCGCCTACGAGCCCATTAGACGTCTGCCCGATGTGGAACGCTCGATAAACTTATAAAAACGCCTTCTACCCATTTAATTTTATACCCTCGCTTAAACGTTGCTATTGGCAGATTTCCTACATCGCTTTTTTTTTATATCCGTCATTAACAGTAGCGAGCGTTTATTATTTTACACTTTTCCTATACAGCTCGCGAGACAACAATGTTTTTCTTTAGCCAAAAAATGTCATGTTAAGTAATAAATGTGTACGGAGCGAGAACTTTTTTAATTATGCTTAAACGTATTTCCATCTAAAATGTAAAGTTACTGAATATACTTAGGTAGTATCAATTAGCGTGTAAATTAAGACTCGGGGGACCTAGCAAAGCTCATGAATTCTTTAGTGAAAATCATGTGTGTAGTTATTAACGTTGGTTGAGGTGAGCGTCGCCGCTTCCTAGCTGGCGTTTGAATTTTAATTCATCTGTCTGTACCAGGTATACATAGTTTGCAGAATTTGAACCGACATGGGACATCAGGGAGAAATTAAGAACTATTTAAATAAAATTATGTCTCCTATTAAGATAGGGAAAATTCATATTGAATCTTTATTTTGATACTCATCCATGAAAAAGGATAGTGATATTGTTTTTGACAAAAAGTTTAGTTTTACTGTAGAACATTAATCCATCTACAGACCGCAATAAACATCGCGTGTTAAAAGTTAAACTTAAATTTTTGTCATATGGTAAATACTTTTAATTAGACCCTGAAATTTTTTCAATCTAAGCAGTTAAAAACGCATTAAAACTACATTTTTCATTTATCTGTACTAGCGAAAAGATCCTAAGTCGCGCTGTCGTAGCTGCGGAGCTTACATCGTAGCATAAGAGTTAAAAAATAACGTACGTACTTTGAGTGTTGCATTGCACTCTACTCTACTTACAGGCTTCTCGACACATGCACGTACTTTTTTATTGGTCGTTACGTTACTCCGACACCCGTTTCAATACATTATGTGTTTTAATGCGTACGATATCTGAGTATATTGCTACGATATTATGATTGATTTAATTATTATTCTCAATTAATACCTATTCACACTGTCCACAAGTTTTTCTGTAAGTATATACCTAATTTCATGCTAAAACTAACATAAACGTAGTTAATTATATAAAATTCACTCTAGATATTAGCGTTTAAGTTGAATCTCATCATATTTGATTAGTTTCAGACTTTTATTTTAGTTGGTGCCGCCCCATATACATCTAGTGTTTAAACTTTTTACATTTTTCACGATGAATTCTAATTACTTTATTTATGCTGTTCACTATGCTTACTGTGTTACTGTTGCAAGTGTATTATTGTCAAAAGCGTAGACAATATTTAAATAACCCCTTAAATCCAATTGACACAGGCCAATAGGTGTCCCTAATTGCTAAGTGTAACATAATTATATATTATACATGTTTGCGCACACTTTGATATTGTTTGTGCATTACATGTAGGACTTACATTCTGTAAACTTCGTGTAATCCTTTAGAAATATTCAAGTTTCCCTTCGGCAAGACGTTATCGCAGGATACCCTCTCAACACCGTTAGGTATAGCGCGCGAGCGAGACCATTCCCTGCGGGAACTTAATTTGTTGCTCCCCAGACGACTCTCATCTCACTTTCTAACAGCGTGACGCAACCTTACCACACTCCCTTCTCTAATAGACTAAATGCGATATGTTCTTCATTCTAGCTTTGACGAATAATATCTAAAAATGTGGTACGTTACCTCTTAGACAAGTATACATTATTAAAAGTTTAATGCGACGCAGATCTATGTGACGCGCCAAGAGCGCTACAATCTAATCACAATGCCATAAAGGAGTGCATCGTAAAATATTTATGGGATTGGGAACAGGCACGCCTCGGTACGTCCCGTCACCACGAGTCACGCGTCGCGACGACGCGCCGCCGTTCATGCTCGATTGATAAGTAGCTAAGTACTTGTAACGTACTAACTTTAACACTGAACATGTATATATATCAGCCTAGTGAATATAAAACATTTAAGTTCCATTGCTGGCCACAAACTTTATCATCACTGACAGTAGGTATGGGCCATAGTACACCCTGCTAGCACGTGGATTGGCAGTGCAGTGCGGTGGTACTTAAAAATTTAATTAATTCCGTCGAATTTCGACCCCGGGACGACCACTAGTAATATTTATTAGGCATATTATATTACATACATTCCAAACATCTCAAGTGATTCTGTAAGTGTTAACACTCGACCCGTTTATACTGAATAGCATACGGTTGAAAATGATTAAATTTCACATAAAGACTTGATGAGCTTGGGGCAAAATTAACAAAGTCCGGGGACCACCGGCCGCGCAGCTCTTAATACTTGCTAAAATTGGCGTCGACCGTTGAACTGTAATGATAATGACACCACAGCAGAGGTATTCGGGAGCTAACCTTACCCCAATATCTCTCTCGGGGGAAGACCTAAAAATGAAAACAGAGTATGCATCGGAAAAATTGTTGTTGGTTTTTGTTACGTGCCTACCATACTTTTCTAACACTGATTATCCTTTTTATTGAATGGACGCAGTATATTTGGCAATCACGCAAAGTTTAGCGCTATTTGCGGTGCATAAACTATAGGAACGCACGTGTGCGTCCGACCGCGCATCAATTGATCCGACTTAAAATGCACAGTTTTCGGCCGCGGTGTCGATCAGTACCCGCCAAATTTTCCGCTGCGGCCGCTTGCCAACCACGGCGTGCGGTACGCCCGCAACCAACGTACATGATAATTTATTTACTTTCAAGTTACAGATTATTCTGTACAAAGTAATTATGCTCTAAACGATGTATGATGTATCTACTAGGTAGAGAATTAGTGATAGATTATCATTAACCACTTTCTCGCTACTGCCTCGAAAAGAACTGAAAAGTTATGGTAAATAATATGTGAAAATACATTTCAAGTTCCTTATTATTGAAAATACATTTTTGAAATGCATATTTTGATATTCTGAAATTAAACACAGTTTTAAATTTTGAATTTTGCTTTCTGCCTTCATTAATATTTACACGGTTTTTATTATGTCTTTCATGTTTTAATTAAAATTGTAGATATGCATATCAGCGTAAAATTCATATCAAAAATAATTTAAATGGAAAAAATATTCAAAAATCGTTAATAGTTAACGATGTTTCTTCAAAGTACAATTTCAACCCCTTTGGCTACTTGCAAACCTACCAAATTATATTTTTTTATCTGAGTATGAGTAGTAAATTTGAAGCTAACAGTAATAAATATGAAAGCTATTCGCCGATCAGTCCTATTTTCCCTCATCACTGTTATACTTATTAATTTTAAGACACAACAAACGGTGGACAGTAATCTGTCATCATTTCGAAGTCTTCTTTGAACTAAAACTATAAATTATATTCAAATGTCTGGCTGTTGCAGTGCCAGCCATTGTTTGCGGCCAATAACGTTGCGCCCTATAAGGATGTGTGTTGCTATGTGGCGTGTGGCAATATACAATAATATGTGACAATAAAAATAACATATTCATTTTCTTGTAATTGACCTACCTACTTTATTTACAACAAAACATTATTTTTATGAAGATACTGTTTCACACAAATAACGTTTTTTTTAATACCTTAAAATTGCAAGAACGAATTGTTTCAATATACCTTAACATAATGAACCTTAACACCGTAAATAAAATGTTACTACAGCGCCACACCCCAATGCTTACTACAGCGCCTCTTATTTAATGGTGACCGACGGACACTTCACATGTATAGAGTTGGTCTACCTTACTTCTATTCTCTATGGAATCAACATTTTTGTTTATTGTTTGTTATTTAAGTTTTGCGTTCGTTTATTAAATAAAATAATGGAGACCCCTTTTTTGGGCAATAGCTATACAAGCCAAATATATCTACAAAAAAAACTCTTTTTTTTAAAACGTGGCTATTAACAATGGCCAAATGCAAAAAATGCATGAATATTTTTTTTCTATACTTCAATTTCTTATACGTAGTACGTAGTAGACTGTCTTCGTGAAATCACTTTGCTATACTCTGTGTCATGGAGTTTGATCCACAGAACAGTATATACTCTTGCATAAATCGACAAGTGGCATAATGTAATTATATTACACAAGCTGGTGCTCGCGACTTCGTCCGCGTTGAGCGATGAAAGGTACCCTATGTCCTTTCTGGTGGTACATCCAAACATACTTTCGCATTTATAATATTAGTACGGATTTGCGTTGTTAGAAATGCGATGTTAGAAATATATATATATATATATATATATTATATTCTGTAATGAACCTGAGGAAAGCGGGCGCCCTTTTTTTTTTCATACAAACATAGTCCCTTATTTCCTCCAAGAGTTTTGGCACTAATACAAGTTTTTTAAAATATAATATGTCTTGTTTTTAATATATTACTTCTTACAGAAGATAGCCTAAATGTTTAAGCACTTTCAAAGACATTCAGTATACAAATAAAATAACATAGGTACTATTTCAAAAAGAAACACATACCAGAATTCTTTCTTTTCATACAATTTAAATATTTGAAATCGGTTCAAATTTATAACAACAATTTAACCATTTCAAATGAGCGTAGATTAATAAAACGATCAAGATAGGATTATTAAAAGGTCAAAAAATGTTTAGAAATTCTGATATGTTTTCAAACCAATAGACCATCCGAAAAGTCGGGAAAATTTGATATGAAAATTGATAGTCGAATATGTGATAGATCGCTTAATAATGTGCCCTCTGCCGTACTACAGCCCGAACCTAATGTCTTCTTAATGCTGCATGGAGTTGTCACATTGCACAACATTTCATTTCGTTCTGTTCGTCCTCAAGTATTTTTGCTTTTATTAAAACATTTTATTAAGGAACCAATGCTCACGAAAATTTGCAACTAAGTAGGTATAGTTCCTGCATACATATCTACTATTCTGTTTAATCTATTTACTCCCGCCCAATAACTTATAAAATTATTTTGGGTTCAATTTTGTTTTTTATTTATTTTATTTCTTTATTCACTTTGCCGTATTGTTGTATTGCTGTTTAGTTTAGAAATGTAATATTATAATTCTAATGATTTTATAACATGAAATTAAAAAAATATATATAATCCTTATATATTCATTAATGTCATTTATATTTCCAACAAAGACTTATTCATGTGACCATATTTCAATCACTTCACAGTCGTTGTATGTTAGTTAATATGGTATTATATCAATTACCCAAATATTAAAAAAGACTGGAACAATTATGATACATTAATGATTTTTTATGGCTTTATTTCATTATTTCATAACTATTTATGTAAGACATACCGGAAGAAATTCTCGAAATTATAGTGAAAACTGCATCAAAATCTGTTGCGTATTTAGATTTTTTTAAATATATATTTAGAATAATAATAAGTCGACCAACATATCAGACGCATATAGAGCGATTTTCTTTTTTAAATAGATTTTTCTGAACATTGACTACCAATAATATTTAACACCGTGAAAGTACAGTAAAACAAGAGCACTTCACAAAATCTTCACACTGTCTCTTATTTTCGTCACAGCCAGTAACGTATATCCCCAACCATCAATGTTTCGCATTTGTTCATAGGCGATGACCATCTAGTCTTCGTTCAAGTGGCTGGCACATGCCACTTAAACTAAATATAAGAGATTCTTGTATAAATCATCATCATCGTCACCATCAGCCTGTGTCTCTCTACTGCTGGATGTAGGCCTCTCCCAAGGCTCGCCACCACACAATCACCACTGTGCCAAGGCTTGTATAATAATAATTTAATAAATTTTATGTTAATGCTTATTAAAGTGGCACCGCAATACAGCGCGTTGTATCAGCGCTGTATAAGTGCAGAGTTTGTTAAGAATGAAAAGCTCCATTTTAACGCAAGTTTTTTTAGTTCGTTTTGCCTCTGTCGGCGCGCAATGCTCTCCTTTTGTTCCACGAACGTGATCTGCCCGAGATGAAGTCCACCGACGTTATTCCTCCGTTCCT
This sequence comes from Synanthedon myopaeformis, assembly GCA_944738685.1. Classification (NCBI taxonomy): domain Eukaryota; kingdom Metazoa; phylum Arthropoda; class Insecta; order Lepidoptera; family Sesiidae; genus Synanthedon; species Synanthedon myopaeformis. The sequence goes on from OX122915.1 coordinate 8,471,820, forward strand.
CGGTTCAATTGAGTTTGTTTCTACCCATCATACTTTTGTTCTACATTGCGTATTATCATCCTTGAAATGATTTCCACCACTGATACTCGTACTGGTATAGTTGATATGTTTTCCCGCCACTGAGAAATTCCCATCCGTTTGTTCCCCCGGCGTATGACGTAAGAGCATTACATTTTGTGATGCTACGCTTTTCGCCCATATCTCATGATTCTGTAAAGCTCGATTCCGATATAACGTGTAAAGATGACAAACTGATTTTAGTCAAATGTGACGTAATATCTCTAGAAAAGGTTTTTTCTCTGTACAAGGTACTTGTAAATACGCCGATTTTTTTTATGTATTGATCATTAAATTATAGCTATATATTATGTCGGTGCTTATAATTCCTTTGAGGAATAGGTGCAACGAAAATGCTTTAAAGGAAAATTTTCAGCATCAAATCATTGCCTACATTACAAATTTAACAGTATTGATAATATTCCATTGAAATATATTCAAATTAGTGCTGAAATATATTTAAATTCTTGAATTGAAAATTGAATTGACTATGAAAACCAATTAACTACCAAAAGACCAAAATCCCTTTGTCAGTCATAAGCTCGTTTCTGGGATGGGACCTTGCCCACATAAAAAGTGAACAAGTAAATAAAGCCTACAAGCAGCTCGTAATCTAATTTCATCAAAATCGCTTCAGTTGTGGGTATGGTGTAGCAGTAAAAGCGTATCGGAGAGACATTCTTTCGCTTTTTGAAATTTTAATGTTGATTGCATTTAGTTGAGAATATTTAAATCAGAATCTTTTATCTATGAAAGAACAATCAAAGCAAATATTCACGCAGCCATACAAAAAGTTAGATTTAGAATGATTCTTCAATTTTTTGTTGCAATAATTCACTTTTCAGTATTCAAAATAATGTTAACCGTAATTTTTACAGATGTAAAATCCTTAATAGGCTGGCTATTAAGAGCTGTTTGAATTGAATAAATATATAAACAAATAAATAAATTATTTAAGGTGAAAAAGTTCATTCACACGCATTAATGTTACATAACGTAACAATTTGTTATTTATGAAAACAACTCCTCGACGCCCACTCGAAGACAAGTAGCTGGTTATATTTAACCCTGGTAATTAAGCACTGTACGCGTGCAGCTGATGCGTAGGCATTCATGTGTCACACACAGCGAGTGGCGCCGCAGTATCCGTGGCAAGCGATGTACATTGAAACGGTTATCTCTCTATCGCTTGGTTACGCCCGTTGTGCTTGCCATGTTTATTTTTAGACTCGCGTCTACATTCTCTATTGCGATGAAATTTACAGCAATCGCCGCGGCTCGCCGCCCGTCGGACTCCGACACCGACGCTACGAATGACAAGCCACCGCTATTTCAAAAATGTCTGCTATTACGCCAGAATCCCCTCGGTCGATAAGCAAGCAATAATTCTTTTGATCAGCGGGCGAAAATCCCCTAGATCAAGTTTATTACTGGCCATTAGTAAAAAAATTGAATTTTTTTGGAGATACTCCTAAAGATTCGGATGTCTTTAATTTTAATTAAAATCGATGGCACCAAAAAAAACTCGTAAGTCTAACTCCTGCATGTAAAACATTTTTGTTTCATGATTTCTAGGCAAAATAATTGCTTTAACAGGGTATACCGTATTCAAATATTAGTATGTGCTTGATTTTGCCTAGGCTAAAACTTTTTTTTTATAAATTTAATTACTATTAAGTTAAGCTTAAGGCGCGATTTCACCATACTCTGTTAGTATTTGACGTCGCTGTTAAATCATTAAGCGCTGTCCCTCGCATACTGTAAACGTCTGTTAAATCGTTTTAAAAACTCAAAAACATGGTAGATTTGTCTGACACGCCCATTACAAAAAACCATAAAGAATAAAATACCACTTTTTATCCACTAAATATTTTAGTACTTTGGGAAAAATTTCAAAACTACGAATCAAGTCGAGAGCGACCTCGGGTTCCCGAAAATTAGGATATAAGCGTAAAATTCTGAGTAACATTTCGCATGAATGACTTACATGATCACAAAAAGCGGGCTATCGGTATTTGAGGATAATGCGCGTGTCGCGGAAGCTAATACCCTTGTTCGTCAAAATAGCATTACCCACACGAGAAGCGCGCGGGTCCCCCTGTCAAGCTGAGATTTGCCGTAACTTAGTGACTGATTAGCAATTTCTGTTAGGTTGCGGGCGCGACAGGTGGTCGGGTGAACGCGGGAGGGGTGTCTGACCCGCGGTCTCTCACTGATTGATGGCCATGCTTCCCTCGTACTGACGCTCTAACTCCACGTCTCCATGTCTCAACCTCACTACCGACGTTCAATTCCAAGTTCAACATTGAATTTATTTGTAACCACATACTTTTTCACATAAATCGTAGCAGTGTAATTTATCGAAAGTGGCATTGTGCCCCGCACTAACAACATATGAATTGTGTCTCAGAAATGGTCCCACGCTGCTTCTCGTCCGCAGTCTAATAACTCGAGGTCAAGTCAAGATCTCATGAATATTCACGACTTGTTCGAACGCGATTCATCTGTAACGGTCTCCCGACCGGTTGTCTGGTCTCATTGTTGCATACGGACCCGACCATATGGTGCGAGTCCTGCGCTGGCGCCATAGCTTGTCGTCACCTCACACAATTTTATGCAATGTGTTTACACTACGGAAACGAGTCGGTACATGTGTGCCAATTAATGCATAACAACCGGTCTATTTAACTTAGATATATTGAGAATAGTACTATCACCATATGGTTTAATTAAACTGTTGAAGTTTAAAGAAGCTAGTGTAAATCGAGTGTTTTAAAATAAGTTAGATTGTATGACTTTCCACAGTTAGGTACTTAAAAAAACTTCAATAGATAGTAAATTTAAATTATTATTCGTTTATAGCACAATAAGCAGGTTTATATAATAATAATTTACACAATGAGAGTGGTGTACATCGAGACGTAGCAATCAACAAAAAACTCACGCCTCTATCTCTGGCTAACGAGAACTGGCGTAAGCCTGTGGTTCTAAGCACCGAAGACCGAAAGAACGTATGGAAAGGCAAGGAGCTGCATGGGCGGTTCTACAAAGCCCTGACGGGTCCTGATGTGGACTCGCTCATGTCAGTGAACTGACTGCGTTTCTGTGACCTCTTTGGGGAAACCTAACGCTTTGTCTGTGCAATTGCGGACGAAGTTATTAAGACCAACAATTACCGGAAATATATCCTGAAAGACGGTACGGTCGACATCTGCCGGGCATGTCACCGTCCTGGAAAGACACTCAGGCATATTTATTCCGGTTGTGCTCATCTTTCTAACGGCGAGTATTTGCACAGACAACCAAGTAGCCAGAATCATACATCAGCAACTTGCCCTTCGATTTGATCTTGGGAGTAATAATAATAATAATAATAATAATAATAAAGTAGTCGTTCTACGCTCTACTGGGACCGCTCTATAATCACGGACAAGACTATTGTAGCCAATAAGCCTGACATCGTGGTTATCAATCGATCTCAGCGCCGGACGATGCTTGTTGACATCACTGTCCCACATGATGAAATCCTCGTGAAAATTGAAAAAGATAAGCTAGTAATGTCTATATAGACTTGGCTCACGAGGTGACTGCCATGTGGGATGTCGATTCGACCATCATCGTCCCGATAGTCGTATCGGCGAACGGTCTTATAGCGAAGAACCTCAGCCAACACCTCAAGAGGCTCTCACTAGGTGGCAGGGTCAAGGGACAGATACAGAAGGCGGTACTTCTTGACGCGGCACGAATTGTCAGGAGGTTCATCACCCTGCAGCCCTAACCACCGGTAGCTTGGGCCTTGCCCTCGCTACTTGCGGCACTCTAGGTTTAAGTTTTTTATAATTTTTATTGTTTTTTATTTATGTTGTAAAAAATTTAGATCTAAGAAATAAAATATATACTTGAATAATAATAATAACATTTATTTTTTCAGATATAACATCCATATTACCTATTAACAAAATACATACTTCAATAATAATATTTTACATCCATGAAGGTTGAATTATAATTATATTTACATGCGAAACAAAGATATTATAATCCACAGATGCTGCAGAAATATTTTATTCACTTATTAATTTTGCTGTAGGTGTGTCATATTTAGTCCCATCCAAAATGATTGTATGGGACATCTACCTTATCTATAAAGCTAGTTGATTACGATCCATTACCTAATATTACATTATTTTGTTTTGCTTGGCATCGCATTAATTTTATTATGAAGCTGGTTATTAAGGTTACAAGAACCAAGCTCAGTTGTTAAACGCCGCCGGTAGATATTTATATTCTAATTAGGTGCCAGCTACAGGGACCCATGAGGGTGCATGCGTAATTCAAAAGAACGTTTTTTTCTTTTGCATGGAATATTATGACATTATTTTAATGGAATAGTGTAGGCGACAAGACGGTCGCAACCTGTCGCTATCGCACGAAATTTTTACACCCTGCTTGTATTGTAATTGCAGTTAGGTTTCCTGATGGATTGTGTCCGGTGATTTTGTGCATTTTAATAAATTTAAATTAGTTGGGGTGGTTTATTTTCGTTTTGAGCGCTTTCGTTTCGATACAAAGTTACAGGTTAGTAATTGTAGTAATTTAAATTAAGATATACCTACTTATGCGCAAGAAACTAACATAAATAATTTACTTTATGCATCGGGGAAGCTAATCTTGAGAAAGCTTGAAATTCTCTATGAAACTAATTGATATTTTTACATTCTTATATAATACATTTTTATTAAATTTTACTAAATTAGGTACGTATAGATAAAAAAATTTTTTTTAACATTGTTGTATTACCGTATTTTTGATACTAATACCACTGAGGCGTCCTATAAACTCATTGTGGAAAGACGTCGTGAGTCATGTTATTTTTTATTTTAGGTATCTATTTAACTATAGCTTTAAGTGATAAAACAAATATTTTTAGAACTTCTTTTTCATCATTCTTTCATTCGCGCACTTATATTAATAAATAAGAAATGTCGTCAATAGTCTCCGAAATGGGTGAGGAAATGAGACGAAACAGGAACTCGTAAAACCTAAATTATATAATGAGAGTTGTAGAGTGCATCACCTATTTAGTGTAGCGCGATTTCATCTTGGCAAGCAGTAAAATAAAGATGGTGCAGTAATGCATTTTACATTTTGAAGGATCATTAAACTGCGCATTTACACGGCCCGGTCCCGTGGAGTGGCAATTAAAAAAGAACTGTTAAGACGAACGGGCGCTCGTAAAAATGAGGCGGTGTTCTCCACTGATTAAAAAGTCTGCTCTAATCTTTGAGCACGCTCAATTCTTAATCAATTTAATAATGGCAAACATCCATTCAAGGTATGACGGCTTAATGATATATTTTTATAAATTACTAGCTACACGCTCCCGGCTTCGCACGGGTGCAAATAAAAACTATCCTATTACTTACGAAATTTTATCAAAATCGGTTCAGTAGTTTAGGAGTTCATCGCGCACAAACACGTAATTTATATATTATATTAGATATTAGGTCTTTACATATGAAAGTGGCGTTTTGTAATGGAGGAACATTTTTTTTGCTCTCGTGTTAAACACAACTTTTCACCTCAACAGCGAGAAAAGCGTTATACTCGTAGATCATCTTTAGGTAAGAAAATCAATTAAGAAGCTAACATTCACATAGCCAAAGTCACATAAATTATAACTAAATTAACAAAAATATTAAAACTTAAAAGTAAAATTACTGCAATTTGTAAGATTAAATTTGTAAGAGTTTTGTTCGGAACTGTGATGGTCGTATTATTTACTTGTGTGTTTAGATAAGGGTTCTGTCTCTATGTTTGTACGAATGAAGATAGTTTTCACGGGACTTTTCTGGAAGAAAGCTAAATTCGGCATTTGAAACTTGTTTTTTTAATTCTTCTGGAGTTAGGCTTAGCACGCACTGCAGACACGCGTTTTTCGCGAGTCTGAAACCGCAAAAAAAAAATGTAACACAAAGCTTCCTATACAAGCGCACGCATTGGCAACTTTTTTCAGTGACTGATTTTAAAAACGTAAGACTGATTATATAAAACGTAACTTGCTACATTTTGATCGCGGTTTGTAAACGCGCGGTTTTTTTCTATCTCATAGTAATAGTATGGGGGCGCACGCATTATTGTGAATGTTGAAAACGTACAAAAATACGCGTACAACGTTCGCAAATCTATAAAACTTAGCGTAAGTAATTATTAAAGACAAAATATCTTGAAATTGAACGATAATTAAGTTAATGAAACTTGCTATAATTGTAGTACCAGACTACCCAGCTTAACAAGATTTTCAATGATGATGCACCTAAAATAGTTTAGACTTACCTATTCATTATTATAGCATAGTATCAACCCAAGCTTTGTTTACTGAAGTAGAGTAGTCGGAAGCTATTTTCGGACTTCGGACGCCCTGTCAAGATCTATCAATTAACACGCAAACTCCATCGGCTTTCAGGTGAGTGTCAATTGGTGTCAAATTCTAACCCGTAGAGGAATTCTATAATTACTCTAGAATAACAATGATTGCAACATTAAATATTCTATCGTACAAAATTTTTACATTCTATACGTGCACTATATAATTGCGATAAAACATAATTGCGGTAAGAACATTATCTATTTTACTTAATTAAAACTCTAGAAATACGAGGGCTGCACTAAAAGTATCGAGTTTGGAATATTTCCATTGTTCCTGGCATAATAAAGTGTTAAGACTATAAAGTCTTCACCCAAATAATTAAATTATAAAATAAAACGTGTAATACTAGTGAGAGAAAATATTCATATATTAGACATATATTACACAGTCACGTCTATTTCTTCTTAATAAGTAATAGACAAAAACAACAAAAAAGGTTACGCATAACACTGCCCCTTAATCGAGCAATCATATGTTTTACAAATTTTAACAGAAATAAAGTATAAACTATGTGCGAGATTACAAAATAATAAAGATATAAAATTTAAACCAAATCTAAGCATTTCACAAAGAAATTATGTTTTACCTTAGATAAGGCTTTTGTAAAAAGATCTGCCTCTAATTCACCTGAAGGCTTGTAAGCTAAACAGATTACTTTGCGTTCGACACATTCCTGTATAAAATGATGTAAAACATCTATATGCTTTGTTCTACGAAAACATTCATTCTCTACCATTTTGAGTGTACTATGATTATCATTATAAATAGTAATCAAATCATGTTGTGACTCATTTCTGCAATTTAACTCTAATAAGAAATTTTTTAAGAATTTTGCCTCTTTAGTAGCATTACCAAGAGCGTAGTATTCAGCTTCTGTACTAGAGCATGCAACATTTTGTTGCTTGTGACTATGCCAATTTATCACACAATTACCAAACCTACTCACGAAACCTGAATAAGATTTTCTATCCGTTATATCCCCCGCCCAATCTGCGTCGGATGATATTTTAACGTTATTACTACCCCTCTTAAAATTGAGTCCGTAGCTAGTTGTCCCTGATAAATATCGCAGTACACGTTTAGCAGCGAGCCAATGCGATTCATTATAACAAGTGTTATATTGGCTAAGCTTACTGCACGCAAAAGCTATATCCGGACGTGTGCATACAGCGAGATACATTAAACTTCCAATAAGTTTCTGGTATGGAAACCTTTGGTCGATTGTTTCTGCTTTCGGCAGATTGAAATTGACCTCCATAGGAGTCGCTATCTTGTGGCAATCTTCCATGCCAAACTTGATTAAAAGGTTTTTCACATATTCTGTCTGTGTCAATTTTAAAGTTCCTTGCTCTCTGTCTCTTTCAACTTTCATGCCCAGCGCATGTTTCACTGGTCCAAGCAGTTTTATTATAAAGTTGGAACTAAGCAATTTATATAGCATTTTCTTTTGACATTCATTGGAACTAAATACGAAAAAATCATCAACATATAACGCTATTATTACCTTGTCTTTGAAGTAGACACATTTTTCAGTTTTTAATTGCGTATATCCATCGTTAATGAGAACTTTGTGAACTTTTTCATTCCAAGCTCTACTGGCTTGTTTGAGACCATATAAACTCTTTTTCAGTAAACATACTTTCTTCTGATTCTCAATTGCAAATCCAGTAGGTTGTTCCATATAAATACGTTCAGTTAGGTTTCCGTTCAGGAATGCCGTACTTACGTCAACATGTTCGATATCCATGTCATTTTCAATTCCAATTGCAAAAAGTAAACGTAAAGTGTTATGTCTTACAACAGGTGCGAAAGTATCTTCATAGTCAATTCCATATTGCTGAGTGAAACCTTTAGCAACTAAACGGGCTTTAAATTTTTCAAAGTTACCACTTGGATCTACCTTTCTCTTGAAAACCCATTTACATTTAATAACGTTTCTATCTTTTGGTCTATCTACAAGTTCCCAGACATGATGTGACATGAGTGAATTATATTCCTCTTGCATAGCTTTCAACCAATCGCTAGCATTTGCACATTTTATAGCGTGGCTATATGTTATAGGTTCATCTTGTCCGTTAGCCAGTTCAGTGAAATAATTCATTTCGTAATCTTTGAACCTTATAGGAGGTTTCCGATCACGAACTGGTCTGGAATTATCAATAATTTCTTTATCTTCAACGTCTTCAACAATATCAGAATTGTTAGATAAAGTATCAGGTGTAGCATACTCATCGCTGTCAAGTTCATTGACATTTTCATCAGAAGTATTCGAATTATATACCGAAACTTCAATATTGCTGAGTAAATCTTTGAAACTATCATAAGATTTTCCATTTTCAAAATTAATTCCATTTATATTTTCAAGGAATTCAACAGAACGTGCTTTAATCATTTTTGTGCCATCATCTGGATCACCAAGTCTGTATCCTTTGGTATGATCACAGTATCCTAACATAATATAGGGTTTAGATTTAGGATCAAGCTTATTACGCTGAGATTGAGGAGTGAGAGCATATGCTGTACTACCAAAAACACGAAGATGACTGAGGTTCACTTTGGATCCAGTCCATAACTCTTCAGGAGTAGCTTTAGTCAAAGCAGCAGTTGGACTACGGTTTTTCAAATAACAAGCAGTATTAACCGCTTCTGCCCAATATTTTCTCTCCAAATCAGCATCTTGTAACATGGCTCTAGCTTTTTCCATTAAAGTTCTGTTAAGACGTTCAGCAACGCCATTTTGCTGTGGTGTGTATGGAACAGTAGTTTCATGAATTATACCGCATTGCTTAAAATAATTCTGAAAACTTTTATTACAATACTCCGTACCGTTATCACTCCTAACACGCTTAATCTTCAAATCGGTTTGATTTTCAACTAATGTTTTAAATTCAATAAACGTATTCAAAACTGTTGTTTGATCTTTGCGATGAAGAAAATAAATGAAAGATTTTCGCGTAAAATCATCAGTGAAAGTAATGAAGTATCGACAACCACCCCAACTATCAATCGACATAGGTCCACATATATCCGTATGGATTAAATCTAATTTAGTCACGCTTCTATGTGCCTGACCACGGGGAAACGATTTACTCTTTTGTTTTCCTTCAATGCAAGGAGGACAAGGAGTCAAATCCCCATTTGAAAAAACAATACCACGTGCCAATGAATCACGAAGGGTTAACATACCTTTTAAACTTAAATGTCCTAGTCGGCGATGCCATAGCTCTAACGAATCAGTTTTGGACACGAAAGCTTTACTTTTAGTGCTAATACTAGGCTCTTGGTTAAATGCAGAATGACATTTCTGATCAATTTTGTAAATACCGTCCACATTTGTAGCTGTCAGATCACAGGAACCAGTCACACATACACTGTCCTTCCTGTAAACATTACATTTGTTAACATCAAATATTAAAACATAACCTTTGGCTGCGACTTTGCTAACAGACAAAAGATTAGCTGCTACTTTTGGTACGTACAAAGCATCAGTAATAACTTTTTCAACATTATTATTCAATGTCATATTTACATTACCTACACCTTCACTATATATTACATCATTATTGGCAGTAGTTATTTCGGATTTAATACTAGGAGTATAATTAACCATCCAGTCTTTCCTATTAGTCATATGACTAGAGCATCCTGAATCTAGAATCCAGTTATCTTTATTACAAGCACTACTAATTAAGACAGTTTCTGTAGAAAATAAATTTGTATTTCCCTTCTTTGAAAATGATGCATCAAGAGTCGAACCATTATTGGAAATCTTCTTCGGATTCTTCTTCAACTTAGGACATTTTGTTCTAATGTGTCCTTTTACATGACAGTTGTGACATATTGGAACAAATTTGTTTTTCGCAATAAGAATCTTATCAGATGGTTCCAAATTTGATTTGCCTATTTCCCTTTTAAATTCATTTTGAATCAGCTGGCATTTGACAAATTCAGATGTCAGTTTGGTTTTCGTGGCTTCCATTGCCATAATCAATGGATCAAATTCAGCTGGCAAACCAATCAGCATCAATTCCGCTAATTCCTCGTCATCAATGATGCAGCCTATATCAGCTAGTTCTTGCGTAACGGAAATAATATTTCCCAAATAGTGGTCCATGCAATTGAATTCTATATATTTAATTTGAGCTAATTTTCTTTTCAAAGAAAGTCTACGACTTATGCCCGCATTTTCATAAGCAGCCTTTAATTGTTTCCAGGCATCTTCAGCAGTTTTTGCATTTTTGACATGTGGATAGCAAATTGGCTTTATATTTAAACAAATTTTTGCATATGCTTTTTGATCTTTTATGGGATCATTAGATGGTGTTACTAACCCGGTTGCATAATCCCACAGTCCATTGTCAATTAGCAATAACTTCATCTGAAATTTCCATGTGCCATAATTAGAGACTCCTTCCAGTTTCTCAATAATCATACTTGATCCAGTACTTATAACAATGTTCGAAGTACTAGCAGTATTATCCATCATTTTTATAAAATAATAATTTATTCAAAAATAATGTCACTATTATTTTACAAATACACAATAGTAATTATATTACTTTTAATCACTGGGTGTAAATGCCCATAACCAATGTTATGACTATAAAGTCTTCACCCAAATAATTAAATTATAAAATAAAACGTGTAATACTAGTGAGAGAAAATATTCATATATTAGACATATATTACACAGTCACGTCTATTTCTTCTTAATAAGTAATAGACAAAAACAACAAAAAAGGTTACGCATAACATAAAGTCTTTATAATCGAAAACTCCTTGGTTTTATTAATCGAATACCATTTATTTATTTTTTAAAAAGAACGCGGTCCTGTCAAACTTGTAAAGTCAGTGTGAAAATGAAATTGACTCGAGAAAATTCAAGAGCAATGATTTATTATGACTTTCGAAGTGGTTTAAAACAAAAACAGTGTGTTGATAGGTGGCTTTCTCCATTTGATGATGAAGCCCCATCTAAAACCACAATTTGTCGCTGGTTTGCGGAATTTCAACGTGGACGTGTTAAGTTCTGAATGGTCCCCGTCAAGGTCGCCCAAAAACTTCAGTCACCCAAGATTATTGGAAATAGTTCTAATTGAAAATAAGTACTGGCCAGTTAATCCAATATTACATACATGCGTTACCATAGTAACAATATGTTAGAAAATAATAAAAGAAAACGTTTGTTTGAGATATTGTAATTTGTAAATAAATAAAATAACACTCTGCTAAAGAACTGTGTTTAAGTATATCACGTTTATATCAACAATAAAGATAACGTTGATGCCGTGCGTAAGCTGATTGAGGAAGATCAACATGTGACATATCGCGAAATTCAGGCAACTTTAGACATTGGCATGAGTCAAATACAAATGATCTTGCATGAACAATTAGGTGTAAAAAAGTTGTTTTCCCGATGGATCCCACATTCGCTCGGTGAGGAGCAAAAAGCGGCTCGCGTTACTTTACTTGGTGCGTCAGAGAGATTCCACGGAGGATCTTCAAATGCTGTATACAGCGTCGTATCAGGTGACGAATCCTGGATATACGCTTACGAACCCGAAACAAAAAATCAGTCACGAGTTAGGGTGTTCGAAAATGAGTTGAAGCCAACAAAAGTTGTTCGTTCACGGAGCACAAAAAAAAATAATGGCCACGTTTGTCTCTAAAACCGGCCATGTTGCGACTATTCCTCTCGAGGGACAAAAAGCGGTCAATGCAGAATGGTATCTTAGCATTTGTTTGCCGCAAGTCGTCTCTGAACTCCGTAAAGAGAACTGCAACCGCCGCGTCATCCTCCATCACGACAATGCGAGCTCTCATACCGCCTACAGAACAAAAGAGTTTTTGGAGCAAGAAAACATTGAATTATTAGACCATCCGCCGTATAGTCCTGACCTAAGCCCGAATGATTTTTATACTTTCCCCAAAATTAAGAACAAATTACGTGGTCAACGATTTTCGTCACCTGAAGAACCTGAAGAATTTCGCCTACAAAACGGCCATTGTGAATACCCCAACTTCAGAATGGAATTAATGCTTTAATAATTGGTTCCATCGAATGGAAAATTGTGTCAAGTTTCAAAGAGAATACGTCGAAAAACAATAAATATCTTTTCCGCTAATAATGTATCACTTCCTTGATTCCCGAAATTTTCAGTGCCGCCCTCGTATGCGTTCTTATGCAATATTTGTTTTGTGTTAGCAATATTTTGTCTTCTTATCGGTAATAATATATCTTTTAATTTAATGAAAATAGATGATTAAAAACGTTAATTTAATAAACACGCTACATTACAAATTAAAAAAAAAAGATTTGTTTTGGACAAACAATAGTTTTCTATTACAAAGTTTGTTGTCTTGTACGTAATTAGCCTTAAAAACAGAAAATTATATTTTGCTTTAAATTCGGTTTTGATATTACTTATAGACAAGTATGAAAATATCTCCCATAGATTTCTGCGTAGTTCAAGCTACATTCGCACATATATGAGTTGATATATTAGTTGCGAAATATCAGTTGTGGTTACAATAATATCGCTTTGTACATATTTAGAAACCTGCACAGGTTGGCGCAGTGTTATTCAATCCGTGACCTATTTGTGGTAAAGCGTTCTCCTATCCATCTACTCAAGTCTCGACAACTTCACTAACATAAACGTATTCACATGTTCACATGTAAATTTTTCAATTACTGTATCGCGTATAAACCTCCACTATTTCTGTATCTCATTCTATATTAATACACTATAATTTCTTATAAACCTCCACTAAATTAATTCGCATTTAATAAGCTGACTTTATTTGTCTTACTCCCATCTCGTCATTTCATTTCATTCGCACACGTGGAATGATTTTATATATTGTATTCCTTGTTATTGTAACAAATACCTACCTCTGCTAGGAGCTGTAGGGGATCTTTTGGATCTTAATCCACTGTAAAGCCCATTACTGATTTGTAGTATTTCAAAAGATACTACTCTTCTCGCCCTGGTTCCCTTACGATGTATTACTTCATAGTTAGAGCAAGTTATCATCATTTCTATTCCCCGCATGAAAACTAAAAGACTGATGAAGATAATAATAGGTCTGACAAGGAAAGAATTTATGACTGCCATAGCAGCCGCGGGTCACAAACGAGTAATTTACAATTTGTATGTTAAGTCTTCCATAAATCCTTAATGATACTGAAACCGACGCTGACAACGATTCTAATACTGGTTTTATATTATTCACTCTTAAATCTTTATATATTTAACGCGTTAGCCTCGACAAAAGATAAATTAGTTAAAACTATTGTCTCAATTAAGAGTTTATCAAAATGGAAGTAAATATTGGATCACTTAATTCCGTCGCTTCTAGCTAACGAGTAGTCGAGGCTAATAAGTGGGTCAAGTAAACCCTTCGGCATGTAGAGGAGCGAGCAATCACACGCGCCGCCCGCCTAATTGAAGTCCAATGTCGCGCAGCCCGCCCACGGTGATTGATACCGCCCGCCCGAAGGACACAGCTACTAATTCCATTGTATTATTGTTTGGTCACGCTTCGAACCGACAACGCACGATTGAAATCATCCCTAGATACCTGATTTACAAGTCGATTAATTTAGAGTGTTCGTCACGAGATACGAACGCGCGGGAGATTGATGAGCTCTCGTCAATGCGCAGTCGTGTCATATTGGTTGGTGCCCGCAAAAAACGCTGAACGTTCGCAAGTATTACGGTGTCGGCTAATTAGTTGCGCCATACCCATCAATATCCATTAACGGCGCCGCACGCGACGCCCGGCGCGGCGCTGCCGGTGGTACCTACAATGCCATAGCCGCTTCGGGGGTCGCATGCGACCAACCAACCCCGTCATTTTATTAAGGCGAGCGATAAGAGTGCACTTCCGTCAACCCGTGAACCACCACAAAGCTTATCAAACTGTATTAACCCACTCACTTCACAACCCTTTAGTTGGATACAAATACTATTTTATTTTTTTCTGAATTCTGATTAAACCTCTGATGTACATAGGTATTCATAATATCAATACTTCATATATTTGTGCTTGCTGCTTTTTGGTAGGGTCCAATGATGATAACTCGCGGGCTCGCGTGAGTTTATTACACGCGAGTTAACTAATAACTTATCTGTTTTACAGTTTCCAATCCTGTTTATCCTCACCACTCTGGCGGTCTGGGTATGATTGGAGTATGAGCACATAATATTTTTTTTAATTTATGAAGTCAAATCTAGATATCAAAAAATCATAAAGTATATAATTAAATTTGTTTATTTTATGCGATATAATTAAAATTATATGGGACTCGAGGTTTCTCTAATCTAAATATTTTTAAAAACAATGTCAATCCTGGTACATAATAAAATTAAAAAGATATAAAAGTATTAGTAGTACGAGGCGCAACTATTATTATTATTATTAAAATATTAAAATTATTTGAGTGTGCATTGAGCCCGCCACGGGGTGAACCGATTTAATTTGAAACTTCTTAACCTTAGTGGCGAACGGGGCCGCGGCGCACGGCACTGTAGCTCCTAGTAAAGGGTTGTCCGCTGCCCTAATCTTTGAACTATGACTTGACCGTTATTACGCATTTATAATTTGCTCTTCGATTATTTAGTACGGTGGAATGGCATGGCAAGATAGAATAAATTAGTTTCGTGTTTGGGAACAAAGCCGGTCGAAGTTTGAGTAACGGTCACAGAGCGTTGTAAGAGTTAAACTTATTACAACTACGAGTTGGAGTGTTTTAAGTGGATCTCAGTTGCATTGTTATCTTATTGCCTATTTATTTTCACATTTATTGTACACGAACAAACAGAAAACCAACGGAATGTCTATTAAAACTGAACAAAATTATTAACTCTTTAAAATTAATATTAAACAAAACCTTGATTTTTTCTATAGGTATAACAAATGTGTACTTATAATTAAAACAGCTAAGAGTCAAAGGTATGCCCTCCTATTGAACTTTGACACCCAAAGAAGCCAAGCTATCCGGTCACAGAGGTGTGACAACAGAAATGTCGCCCTTACACCTGGACAAGTCCCCTGTTTGATGGATAACTTAGTAATTTCTTATGCATTTAAATGCACTCATAGCCTACTTTATAATTCAAATGATTAACATAAATGCAGTGAATTTTTAATAACGTGGGAAATTGTAACGTATTTACTGCAATAAGAGACTTGTTTTGTTATTTTTGTGGATATTCTCTAACCGTAATGGGATTAGGAGTATATGTGAACATTATTTAAACAATTTGAATCTTGGCTGCTTTTATCGCAACTTCTTTCTCTAAAGTAGATTTATTTCTATTAACTTTTTCAAATATAGTTACCGAAGTTCTCGGACGTAAATTAAATTAGCGAGATGTGAGTCCACTAGCAAGGTTTTTATAAAATTTATTAGAATAGGAAAATTCTAATTTAAGGTATTCTAAGTGACAATCGTCAGTGATATTTGAATCTACAAATGTAATACTATTAAAACAATAAAAAGAAAGGGACGTTGAGTAAGATAGAGGGACTGAGATAAGAAAGAATTTTATGGCATCTGGATTCCCTAAGTGTTACTGTTGTTCTCTTATTTTTTTTTGGTTTAGTAGAGGTTTCGCACAATTTTGTTTCGTACGAATTGTGCGAAGTTTGTGACAGCCAATCATTGCTTCAGCACAAGAAAGAAACGGCGATCTCTTACACCTTACAGCTAGAAAGTGTAGTAAAAGGGAGTTATAAATATACATAGTTTTTAATACTATGTGTTTTTTTCTTTAACTACAAAAGCTTTATTCTTGTTTCATATGTTTCTCTCCTTACTAAAATTAGTCTTCTATGAACTGACCTTCATAATCAGAGCTCCGCAACTACTAGTAATTATTGATAAACATTTTATGTTCGATCATTGTTCATTGTTCGATGAAAATCTTTGGGTCATTGGTTTTGTGAAACGCGTTCAATAAAAAATATATCAATAAAAAAAGGTTTGGCAGCACCTCCACGGGTTGCCAATTTGCAGCCGGCCTTGTAAGAGACCCCTTTCACAATCTTAAATGGCACATGAACATATTGTCGAATGAAACATAATTTCATTTTTAAATGTTGTATTTAAAAATAAAATTATGTTTCACCAGTAATTTGTTTGTGTTATGATAGTCAAGAAGTCTTTGAAGTCCCTTTGGTATTTTGGCCTTTCTTGGTTGTTGTGTTAGTTTTCTGACCCACGACTCTGGGATTTATTGAGTTTACTGTTAATAAATTGAATAAATTGTGTCTCAGAATTAGCTTCATAGCAGAGGAATTTCATTAAATCATTTTATTTTATGTAATATTGTATAGATATTTAACACCCTTGGATTGGCCAAGGGCGCTTAGCAAACTAAGCGCGTCACACACAACTCACAACGAAATAAAATATCTCTGTGGGACGTTCCACAATCAAGGTAATGGGGATTCAATGAGCGGACGTGAGATAATAGTTCTAATTGTACTAAATAACTCAAAGAATGCTAGAATATAAGAATATAAAAGCCGCACACATAATTTTATTTGTTTATTTTTTAATTTAATTTGTTAAACAATAATTATTTTAAACAAATCAAATTAACATTACTTTCATGCGTGTATGTCGTCATATTGTGCAAATTATAAACTACATATACATGTAAATGAACTTGTGGCGCGCATTGCGCATTCAGGTTATTTGTTCGGGGCGCACAACTGCGATCACTAGCCATCTTGCTTGGTGCTAACCACGATGGCCTTGGTTGCTTCAGCGGAGTAAAATCAAATTAGAGGACTGACGTCATCATTACGGCTGCCTTAATTATCACAACGCTGTTCGTATTCAAATAAAATAGGTACGTACGTAATACATATTTTTGAAGTGTTTGTCTATAGCTCGGTTCTGTTCTGTTTTGTCATCTATAAAATCGATTCGATAATAGACCCTAGACACTTCGTAATTTTTGTTGTCGTCAATCGTTATAATTGAATATAAAATAAATTTAGTTATTATAGTTTTATAAAAAATGGTCGTTATTCAATGTTTTTGAAAATTGCACAATATTTCTATTTCAATGTCTTCAGGCTTCTATAAAAAAAAATATAATAATTATACTTGTAAGTGAAGTAAGTTTTGTTTAGGTTAAGTAATACAATTAACTGTTCTTTGTTATATTGTAGATTCTAAAACGTTGGATATTAATACCAGTTTTAGCCATAATGGTGCCGGATCAAAGCAATATTTTTATATGACCGTATGGTCGTCCTGGCAGAAGCGTAGGCCGCGAACAGACAAGTGGCGACTTCCTTCGATATTACGTCACTCGACTGATTCACACATATTCTGCCATACTTTAATATTCTTAGTCAACTATGACCTCGCGTCAATCGAATATCTCATGTCCTTGCCGTTCTAAATTTGACAAACGAATAACACAAAGTTATTGTTTATAAAGTAGTTTCGCCAGACATCTTTGATAAATGGATTCGATGTTTTGTTTAAGCTCCACTGACCTTATCGTTAGACCATCCGTCACGCTAATCTTTTAAGCCAGTTTTTGTCTATGTCTCGGATCTGAGAGCTGCGTTCCGGAGTTTAATAGTACCATTCTAGTTCCGTACCCATTGCGTACCTACACAGACAATCGCAGTGGAGCACGAAGCACAAATTCATACTCGGAACAATGTTAGGATTACATCACTCGTAAAGTAAATGCATCACTATAGGGGCGCCATCTTTGCATCCCCGCTGCGGATCGCTGCTCCTGATGTGAAAAGCAGTTTTCGGAGGACTAAATAATAGAGCGCCAGTTGGAAAACCTCGGGCATCTCTTCAGTGCCTCTGGCCCGTAAAACGAACTGATATGTCATTGTAAGACGATGGCCTCTCGGCAACGTTTTATATTATTATTACAAGCTACACTTTTCAGAATTTATTTCATTGTGAACATTCCGTCAGCCAAATTAATTCTCTTAATTTTATCCCATTCATAGTAATATTTCAGTCATTTGCTATGTCTCGCTCGATGAACAATAAAAATATGAAATAAATTACTTAAAAACTACTGTAGTTTAATTAAACTGAAGAACTAACACAATGCCGCTCTTACTTAAAGGTGGCGGTTTCGAACAGATGACGCCAAAACAAATCTCAATATTTGGCATATGGTATGAATATTTAGAACGAGAGATCGCAAGACTCTGCACGGTTATAAGGCATCGAAAATAGATTGTGCGAACGGGGTTAGTCGCACCTGTTATTTGGCTTTCGGGAGAGCGGGGCGGGATGGGAGAGGTACGGGGAGCAGATTCATTAATAATGGCCCGCAATAAGACGCCCTTATTTACGAGCTGTGGCATCCGAATCGAACCGCAACGCATACGCAATTCTGTTGCCTCTTTCACTGTCATAGACAAGTAGCAACTTAACGTTAGGAAAATTTGTCGGAACATGTGAGATTGCGCAAAGTTAAAGCTAAACAGTTTTTGTGGATAAAAACCATTCGGCCGATTTGAATGAGCTTAATATTCAACAATTGAATGCTTATCGCCTTTACCGTATATGGTGCAAATACAGGCATGTGTACGCTTATAAGGTGCATAAACATGCCTCTATTTGACTGGACGGGTTTACATTAAACATATTCAATTAGTAAATCGTCTTTGTCATCGCTCACCCACCAGTCACCATAATGTCTTCTCGTGACATGAGTCAGGAATAAAAAACATTTTTTTTTTTGGCATCGCCTGCGTTCTAGTCATTAACTGAGCGGTTCTCTGGCGGTAATAATTACCCATCTGGCGACAGTAACCACCCCTCACAGAACACTACCGAGAAATAACGCCATGCGTACGGTTTTGTTTATGCCAATATTTATCTTATTCCTATCTCTATCTTATCCCTTACCCATATAGATATTGATCTTCCCAACGACCAGATATTGACATTCTGACTGACTCTAAAGTTATCGACATTAAGTACATATAGTGAACTTGTCGGCCTGCCCGACTCATGCTCCTAAATAACATCTTCTAATTTTCAATATGGTATCACTCATTTTATTATGAGTCATCAGCAGAACGCTTGTGTAAATCCTATATTATAGGCAGTAGAAGTTTCTTCTGAGATACTATGATGAACTTTTTTTTGATGGAAAGAACACAAAAGAGTCTTTGTATCCATGATTGTCGTTTAATATGAGTCACTGTTTTTTTACTCGTAAAACTAATGTTACTATCAATGTATTTTTTGCACCCGTTTAACAATAGAATATTATTATAAATACTATCTAAAAACTTGTTTTAAGACTAATAATAAAAGACTCATTCCGGAAACAGAGATATTTATTATCGTAAACAATTCACGAGTTTTTAAAACCGAAAATGGATCAAATAAATAAAGCGGCCATCGAACAAATGCGCTCGCAGACAATCTGACAGGCTAGATGCGGTGAGATGAGGTAAGCGACCTTAAAAACCACTTAGCACACAGCTCGCTCACGACGCGCCAGTCACTGCGTTTCTTATTACTTAGTGAATTATTTGGGTAATAACATGGCATATAATGCATTCGAATTCATTTCCGTTATGTTACTAAATAAGACCTCCAAAAGTAACTTTTTGATGGCAATTATAATATAATTTAGTTTCACATTTTGTGAACGAAGGTTTAACTGGTAACGTATTTCATATGTATCTTTCGTATCTAGTTATTGAAATAAAACCCAGCAACGCAAAAACCCGCACGAATACTTTTTTTGCGTGTTATTGAAAAGTCCGAAAGCTCAAACAACTTTTAATTCAAATACAAGGCCGGCCTCAATCGTAATAGGATTATAAATTGATCATCGTTACATATTTAGCTCATATAAAAAGATTTCGTGATCCCAATTTTCCCGATTTCAATTCAAGCAATAGTCAAATAAGTAAGTAAAATTCTGCAAAGTAAAGATATTGTACGTTAAAAGGCTTTATTTATTTTATTTTATTTTTGCAAATAATTGATTTACCTAATAAATAAAATATAAATAAGGTATGATCACGTTCATATGGTTAGGAGTTAGTTAATGTTTCATATTGCCTTTCTAATTTTATGTAATAAACGCTCTTATCATTTTGTGCACTGTTGCTATAATATTTCAACCGCAGCCAATAACCGTTTATTTTAAATGGCGAGGGCAATAAATCCATTATCTCGGGGTGATATGTATTAATTTCTCTGCTCTGTTTCTTAGTTTCATCGTGTAGTGACCAGTCTCAAGTCGGATAACTGATGAAATTGCTTTTGACTCTCACACCTATTGTAGGTCTGCTGTGCATTGATTTGTCACGAACAATACTATCTCAAAAACGAGTGTTAATTAGTACATAGTGGTAGATCATATCTACTGCGTTCTTTTGTCTTAAACTGGGCGAATCGTGCCAGGTTCTCTTAGTATTCCTTACAGAAACTACCATGAAATAAAATCAAGTATGGTGTAGTGTCTCGAGATTGTAGAGCCAATTACTTCATCCTTTCCTCGTGTATTCTCCTTGTTTTTGTTGCGTTCTTACACAATGGATGGTAATATGTTTTAGATTATTTAAACACGAACTGTATCGATTTGCGAGCATCTTCTGCATTATTTACAATAGAGCCTGTAACAGGAAGAAGTCGAACATTCTAAAAGCATTAGATGGAATTGAACAAAATCAATATGAACTCAAATTGAGGGAGTTAATTAACTTTATGCGAAATCATCAAACTGACGCGCAACGCTTCAACTCGAGTTTGGCCCAAGAGGGCGAGTTCATTTTAACTGTTTAATTGAAAACTAAAACACCAGTGTAAAGGAACTGCATAACTATCTTTATATTAAATCTATCTACAATGATAACGATTCTATTATATTACTATCGTTGCACAAATAGAAACCACTTTCTAATCCTATTTGTTATTACATTCGTTCCTTTGTTAGAGTTCGGCATTTTCTTGGTTTTAGATTGAGTCTCTAGATTTATTTTCTTGACATCAAATTGTCGAATTTATTTCTTAATATACTTATAATAATACGAAAGTTAACTCAGTTTATTACGTTTTTGCATCTAAATCTCTGAACCGAATTTGTAGCAATTTTGTATGTTAGCTTGAATGAGGCGGAAGGGTACTTTTATATTTTTTTGAAACCTCTGATAATATCTTATATTATGTTGTTAGTTATGATTATATTTTAAGTTAAGATATACTTATCTTCATTCTCTCGTATATCTTCATATACTCATTTAAGAAAATTCCGAATACCCGCTATGGTTTTATTTCCTCAATGTTTGAAAAAGGTAAGACAAAACGAAAACTTAATTGTACTTATAATACTCTAAAAGGTTAAACTCTACTAAAGATTACAATCTGTGGACACTTTTACCTTTTACGACTTTGGGTGGGCTCGGGGACTAAGCTGACTTCACTGGTCCTACAAAAGGAGTTCCTTCACGGATCATTAACTACACATTGTACAATATGTTTAATGTTACAATATTTTACATATATGGTACTATTGCCAATACGATTAAGATTGTTCTCATTAAACTTTTATTGCATATGCTATTTGTGTTGACTCAATAAAATTTCTTTTCTTTCTTCTTTCTTTCTTTCTTACATATTTAAGTACCTAGTTCCGATTTCTGTTTAAATGCATTTTGAAACTTTACGATTATAACAAAAAAGTCATACTAACGTGTTTTATTAGTGCAATAAACAATAATCCAGTGCAAGAAATAGCTGATGATCGCGCATTCCTAATGAAGTGTAACTGCCAAACTGCAAGTGCAATAAATAACGAGTGATGCCTTCGTGCTTCTAGCGTGGTTTGCCAATTACAGCGTTGCGCTCCAAGGAAGCTAACCAGTTTCTAAATTCTTCGTATATTTAATTTAACTTAATTGGTGTGTGGATACACGGCGTCGGAAGGCAGTCGACCGCGAATTTGAGTCGACCGAGAAGTTGGCGAAATCGCGTTTGAAACGGTACCCCAGCGAATTATACTTACATGAATAAAGTGTTATAATTCTTCCTTCGCGTCTCACATGCACACATTGTAGTCGTCAGAAAATTTTCGGAACTGAAGGAAAAGGAAACCAAGTTCTGTTATGTTTAACATTAAAAGCTCTAATATCTTCCAACGAAATTTATTGTATCCTATATTATTTATTCTATAATGTATGTATAATGAATATAATAAATTTAATATGTCTCATTTTCCCTTATTTCGGATTTTTGTATTTTCTGTAGACAAACCTATAGTCAGTTAGCTATAGTTTATTCACTAGATTTTTAGGATCAGGTCTAATACTTAATTACATTATAACTTATTACATTACTTATTAAATACTTATTACATTATTTAGTATTGTAATTTTAGAATATTAGAAACAATTTTTTTTAAATTTAGTTTTCCATCCTTGCAATATGATGATAAATAAATATAAATAATTTTGGTGTTGTAATAGCATAATTTATGTGATATAGGAAGTTTAGCGCGTGCGCAGTAAACTAATACGGAGATGAGTCGTGTGGGCGCACCCCCGCTACCTTATTATGACTGAACAATTGGCTACTCAACTCGTCTCTCGAGATTGGGAACAGTCACGAATTTAACCATTACAATAATAACGGTTCATTTACACACCGAACAAAGAAGATCTAAAAAGAAGGTCTTGTAGATTCAGATGAATTGGTTTAAAATATCGCTTGTGCTGCATGCATCGCACGTTTGCTCAGTGAAATTGGAATCGCATGTTCGCAAGATACAAAATTATTACACGTGCGCCTTTATGTGCCTATAACGAGATATCCGAACGTATTCGGACATAATATTATAATGGTGTAGTCGTATATCGGAGTGCGCTCGGCGTGGGACGGGGCAGTGCATTTTTTGCGGGCACGAGATGAACGGCAGGTCATTGAACCCCATCGCTTGTCTCGGCACCGAATTCGCCAACGGAGCGCATTCTTACTCTGTATAATATCACTATATTGTATTGCAACACTACACGACGTCTACAAGTAAGTTAAAGTACTTATGGAAATGTTATTAAAAATTATCGTTATGCAGTAACAATTCGCGTGTCTATATGTGGCGTCGCGCCCGGCACGCATCGTGAATAAGCCGGGCGGGCAGCGCGACCAAACAGCTGTCCTGGTATCATTGCTCACTCATTAAAAGTGGAAAAAATCCTTTAAAAACACGTCGACTAGTTAACGCCCGGTTGCTGTGCGCCTTTAAATCTTTCGCCCGAGAAGAATTTAAGCTGTTCAATCATTGTGACGGCCGCTTCTTATTTTATGACTTCATGATGTTTCGGATAGCTCTAGTATGAATAGACTCTTCACCGGCCACCAAGCAACATAATATGTAATTTAAATTCTAAACGTTTCTCTTTCCGAACGCAATAAACACAGCGGGGGATAGCTGTAGTTATTACTAACCGCTAATTACTTTTAAGGTGTAACCCACTAAGTAATTCGTAATGTCTCTATTTATGAAATAAAATTCCTATGCGATTTCGTTTTTTCAAACCTACTTAGCGTTGTTGTTTTTTTTCTTTATTATTATTTTTTTTTCAATGCTTTTCAACACGCTCCTATAAACTAGATCGAATCGTAATAACAAAATTTTACACATGTCATTTTTTATACAATCTAGAAAATGTTAGATATCCAAAAATAAATACATTTTTCAGACTACGTTTGCCCTCCCTCGTTATACGCTATAACTTACTTGTTACTTTTGCATGTTATTAATAATTTGATATGAATAACATACGACGGATATTAAAAGTTCATGACTCCTTTTATTTTTTACTATCGAAACAATGTGATGTTAATTTTCGACCCTTAAATTTTATGCCTGATGACAACTCATACTTTATAGATTACTATTGAATATTATAGAATAAAACATAATATTATTATGTTTTATTGAACATATTAAACTTATTCTAGTTTAATATTAACCGAGTTCCATCGAGTTCAAAATGTAGTGTACCCGTTGTCGATTTCGCATAGCGTGTCCTCAGACAGGTCACGCGCCGCCTGCAAACCCGTTCTGCGGCGCACTTTCGCCGCTCTCTGTCTGCGTCGGCGTTCTTGTTGCTTGCTCGCTTGCACCCTACTCTACAACCTACAACACAACGAATGGTATCGAAAGAAAGACCGGTCTGGATTTGAAATTATATATGTATATATTGTTTTATTTTTTTGATTAAGTAGCTTATTTTTTAAATGTGTATAATAAAACTATAAAGCCACCTGTCCAAGAAGCGTAAATAATCGGAGCAACACATTGACCGGCTAAAGCTCAAACACAATCGACGGGGCGGGCGGAAGTGTGGCAGGCAGTGGCGAAAAGCTCGCAACTGCACGAGGAGAAAGGAAGCGGCGCGGTGTGATAAGGCAGCCGACTGGCGTCGGGGTGCGGGGCGAGGGCAGGGTTTGGGGGGGTGCGGCGAGGGTGCGGGGTGCGCGCGCATCGGTGGCCCCCTCGCCGCGCCGCGCCATTCGCCACCCGTCAGTCGCCCGCCGACTCCGCTTGCGCTTGTGTGACTCGCGCCGCTCCGTGCACCGCACTCGTGCCCTGATCGCGACGCGTGCCGCCCCATTGTGGCCGCGAACACGACCTCTACGCTACTGGCGATACGTTTCTTTCTCCTAACTTTCGTGCAACTTACACTGTGTTAACTTAGAACGGTTAAGCTACCCTACCCGGCTTGTTTATCCCTCATCATGTAAGTGAACGCTCATTCTATTAAAACGCAACATGATCACGTCGATTTCGGAACTCGCGTCAGTGTGCACGTGAAAGTTTGTGATTGAAAAAGTGCATTTTTGCGAACGTGTACTTGGCACTTGGTGTTTATTGTGAATATTGTCCCTTTGGAGTTGGACCAACGGCGATTTCCGAATTCGACGGAAAGTTTACTATCGGAGCGAGTCGCATTACGGTGTCCATGTCCTCGCCGATTTGGGCTTGTTTCCTACCACTCGCTCCATAGTGATTGTTGCTCGCTGCATGAAAGCTTTCGTCATGGTTGAACCCACCTGGTGTAAGCGGCCTGTCCGATCTTAAAAGCACGACGCCCAAAATATCGTAAAAGTTCAAAACTACGTGCAACTTGAAAGTTTTTTGTAAATTTCACTATTCAAACAAATAACTCGAACTTTAATCAGTATGAAACCTTTGTCTCAATATTTAGTTATTGCCCTAAGTTTCTTAAATAATTGACAACCAAATATTAAATGTTACGGTCGTAAAAAAAATGGAATCAGTTATGCCATATTTCTACAGTGCAATGTAAAAAATATGTTATCACCTGATAATATGTGTGAATTTTGTCCAGGAGTAATCTTATCAATATGTCTTTAATAAATTTACCTACTCATTTACACAAATGTTGCTCATCGTTATTGATTTAAACTGGTTTAATTATAGTGAAATAAAGTTCCCTTAAATTTTAGGTAGTTTTAAACTAGAAGCCCCTGAAGTTAGATCAAAAGAAAAAGCACTCCGACCAAAGTCCAAAAAGTTAAGTGTACTTTATAAAATGATCTAAAATGAATCATTTTTTCTCCAAGTGAGCCATCATCAACCTACGTATTATTTTTTCATCTAATTGCTACGTTTTAGTATTACGTTCTGTTTCCTAGGTTCGTATTCTCAAAAATAAAATAAATTCGGTTTATTTTCTGTGTTTCTTTATTCTTATTCTAACGATTAGGAAAAGAAATCATAAAATATAAGCTTTCTAAAAATTTTACTATTATATTATTTTCATATAAAAAAAATTACATAGCACAGTAATCTATTTATTTTTTAATGGTTATTTGGCAGTTTATTTTAAATTAGGGCCCGTAATGCTGCTCATACCTGCTCCGAACAATGGTGTGACAGTGCTCTTTCCTCTCAAAATTTTGTTGTTATAAGCCAATAATATTTAAAATATCATTGTTATGAGCGTTATTTTTATTTGGTCATTGGTGCAAGTACAAATACAATCAATAAATAAAATAAAAATAGTTTGCAAATAAAATCATTAAAAAGACAACAAATAGAAAAAAAATCATAATTCCACAGGATCAAAATTTCTAGTAAACAAAAGCTAATCAAATAATAAAATTACATATTTTGTAGGAAATGTAACAGTTTCACAAGGCCACCTCTGTTCACTATGCATTTGAGATAAAATGAATATTGTGCTTGGGTTCCTAGTTCCTATGATACGGCCGTTATGAATAATTATCTTATCTTCGAGAAAATTAAACGGACGCGAGTCACCATAGTTGATTACGTGGCCGAATTAATCTCTGATAATAGCGCTCTATGCGATTTTAAAAAGTGCCTTTTTTCACGAGTATTTCATTTAAGTTACATGCTAACCCTACTGAGTTAACCCTGCTGCTAAGTTTAACCCTGCTTTATTAAAAAAAATCCCCAGTAATAAGGTCCTTGTAAAATTTTTATTCTAATTCTGAACTATATAAATATTCAAAGGAACTTAAAAGAAGTTTGGAAAAATAAAATAGAAAAACACTAATTTATAGAACATGCAAGCAAGATAATTGTCATTGTGTATCATTTTGCCGATCGATACCGATACCAATAATATCGTAAAAGCTAATAACTATCTCAATACCGATACGTCAATTTCTCCTTTCGAAAATTGAAATATTGAATACTTGAAAAAAGTAAAAATACAAATAATTATTATTTATATTATTTTTATATATCATCATAATAAGTAATTATATGATGTTATGTATGTAATTAATTGATTAAATGTTTAAAATGTCCACCACTTTATCCCAACGTAATTTCAACTGACAGGGTCCTTATTGACTCATCGCCAAAATCTTAGCATAGCATAGCATAGTATATGAATGTTCTAACTTTTACTTATTTTACCTGAAAATTTACGGTTAACGGTTAAACGCCCATGTAGGAAACAGCAACAGAGTAAAGTTACGAATTTTAGAGAAAATCTCGACAAATTTAGAGAAAAGAGAGAATTTAGAGAAAAAAATGTGTTTTTTCTCTAAATTCTCATAATTTTTTTTTTGAATATTAACTTTATTAAAACTTAAAAATTACTGGACTTTTTTATAGACGTCTTATTATTTTTCTTGAATATATCGTCTCATTTTTTTTTTTAAATATCCATTTGACTGTTTTCAGGGACATGTATACCTGGTTAGGTAAGTTGAATCATACCTAATCAGCTCACTCTTAAAACAAAAACAGATCACACTCTTAGTAATTTTTCTCTTACAGTGAATCCTGTATTACTCGTTTTACTAGATAGCATAGTTAAAATAAAAATAAACCTTTTAAAGAACTTTTAAAACTAATTTTGTTAGAGACAGCACATCCAATCCAACTTTAATGTATAAAATCAGTGAGCGGAAAGGAAAATGGACACACAGTAAAGGCATTTATATTTTCACAAAATATTTTGCAGCAGTGTCGGAATTGTCGACTTCACGCCATCGTCTGACCGCCACGGCCGCGCCCCAGCCGCCACATTTAGTGTTTTATATTTTTGTATGACGTTTTTGTTGTACGATCAGTTAAATGTCTGCGTGTTGCCGCGCTAGGCCCCGAGCTCCGGGCGTACAATGTTCGATAAGGCGTGCACATTAACGGGCGCGCTGCAGCGATAGCGCCCGAATTGTGTAATTTGCGCCTCGTAAATTTAAGCCGTCGCAAATTTTTCGCCTCTCTTGCTAATTACCAGTCCGCTGTCGTCCTCTGGGGCTGCTAAATGTGCCTCGCTTACGTTCCGAATGCGGGAGCAATGTTAGTTGCGATCTGCTTTACCCCGCACACGTTAACAATGGCCTTTGTTTTGTACCACTGCTGGTCCTACCGACTAATCATTTGGCTTGTGTACAGAGTACGACACACTCCTACTAATTTACACTTGATTAAGGCACTTTTTATATTCTATTCTTATAAAATAATGCAAAAAATACAACATAATGAAAGGCTCAATACTCTAGGCTTCTTAAAAATGTAGGTTCATCAACGAACAATTTTGAACATCCTCAGTTGTAGATCCGCTGAAGATAGGCTGAACATAATTTTAATAGTTTTGAATCAGTTATATTAAACAAGAACCAGAGATATATTCTTGGTTAATATATCTGATTTGAATTATTTGTTGTTATATCAATATCTTCCAACAATTTCCCAAGTGTTCTTACAACATATAATATGCATTTTTGGATTCTTGGACCCAAAATACAAAACATCTTTCGTTAAATTTTATTTACGTTCAGTATCCCACTAATAATATGTATTAATAATGCTTTTTTCCCCCTACGCTCTGAGTCAACTATCGCGTATGAGTTCGCGAGCGGAATAACAAACGGTGACATCACTACTCGGCCGAATAGCATGCGAAACGAAACTCCTATACTTAATGTTCAATTTTCAACCATCCTCCCAAGATTTATGTCTCATATTGCTATAACGGCTGCCATCTGCCATATATCTATAAAATATATCCCTAAACGTTATTACAAACATCGCTCGAATCGACAGAAATATCACTTGAAAATTTGATTTAACGCGGAGACATGGTAACACTTTTATTCATACGCAATGTACTCACCTTACTGATAAACCAGATAACCTTAATAAGAAAATAACATGTTGTTTAAAATTGCGATAGCCTTACTACAGCCAAATCGTTAAAATGAAAACAAATGTTTGCACAGTTTTAATTTCATTAATTTTATATTAAACTTACAAGTCTTACATTAATCTTACATTACTTCCTAAATAATATGTCAAATAAACGTGCACAAAATTTGGTAAAATAAAATACACAATTTACGTCGACTTCATTTGTATCTGAGTTTTAAGTAGTCGAGACTTTCTTAAATGAAGTTTTAATTCATAGATAAAATAATAGAGAGATGCATTATGATGTTGATAAGACATTAAAACACGTAATTTATTCACATACAATTCGAATCTAAGAAAAGTTTCCAGTTTCATCCGTGTCTG
The DNA here is from genome assembly GCA_944738685.1 of Synanthedon myopaeformis. NCBI lineage: Eukaryota > Metazoa > Arthropoda > Insecta > Lepidoptera > Sesiidae > Synanthedon > Synanthedon myopaeformis. The sequence continues at coordinate 8,501,358 of OX122915.1, forward strand.
CTTCGAGTTGAATCGAACAATTGAACTGAAAAATAAGTGTATGGGATTGCACATCGAACGCAGACGGCGGCACTTCTAGAGGCGATGAAGCGTTTCGAAAGCAAATGCTAGGCTAGATGTTTTTTGCATTATCTGTCTCTGCCCTGCGTCTGTCTGGTGAAGCGAAACACCGCCTTTCAAGGTCGCTCGTCCAGGCACGCTTTTCCGCCTGTCTGTGTTGTTATAAGTCTTGCCTGTGCAGTTTTTTGTTGTCCTTTATTCCATCTGCTGCTCTATTTGATTATACTGGTTTTCCGGACAATTGTCGGCCTACTGGCGATAACAATAGCGGACGTGACTTGAACAACAAAACTCATTAAACACGATCAATGCGCGCACATTAGTTGTAGAAGTATTTAATGTTTTATAAAAAATGTACGATTTATCTTGTTAGGTAGCATAAGGTGCTTAAAATGTTCATGACTAACGAATACTATAATATATAATGTTATAATGCCATTTAAACGGACAATGTTTCAACACAATAAGTCCAGTTATCAGGTATTTTTGATACTACAATATATTGCACAACAAAGGCGAATGTCAATTATTAATGACAGGTTCTTTTCTTGGTACCCGCTCTACGCATGTGACCTTACCCTGAATTTTATCTATTGTCTGTCAAGCTTAATTTATTTCAAGGAAATCCATTAATTGAAAACATAAGCTTTTTAAACCATGGTCGCCAAAGCTAACAGTAAGGCTTGTTAAAATATATGCATTATGCGTTTAATAGTTCTGGTATTAAGTCAAGGCATGCTGCCTTGACTTGTTTACACTGACACTATATTATTATAAACAAACCAACGAATGGGAAATAAGAAATGGTCGAAAATGTCTTGAATCTGGTAGTTTTTGTCAATACTTAAACACAATTTTTTAAATTGTATTTTAAAAATCATTTATCTCACCACATTTTCTTTTGTCTTGATAGCTCAGTGGCAAGAGCGCCCTCTGAGTCGATGGGAGTCCCGGGTTCGAATCCCGGTCAAGACTGCCAATGCTGGTGAGATAGGTGATTAATTATCGTTTTATTTTAATTTCGCCTTGACACTTTCAATGTTAAGCTCAATACAAGGTATCGTACGTGATGAATTTCTCGATAACAACCCGATAGAATCGCCGATCTTAGCAGACCTCGCGTCGACTGTTTTCTTCCCTCCTCGGCCCCTCCCCTCTCACCCGGCCGCTCTCACGAGATTCTTATTTAGATTCGCTTCCGCCTGATTGCTCTTGGTAATCTTTTCACTCTGTTATTGAATGTCTTCCCCGTGCGCGTCGAGCACTGAAGGAACCTCACAACCGTCGACGAACGCCATGAAAAGAATCGGACGTCGATATCCTTTGAAGCTATTATTCTCAATTTATCGTTTGAAGCACAAAATTAAATCTGCTTTGTACCGACACGACAATTGCACGTCCATATGTTAAACAGTTGTTTAATCTTTTAACTATCAAGTAACTAGTCATATTATTTAAAATTAATTTTGTTGAATTTTCAATTTCTGGAAGTTAACATACTTAACCATATCGATGTTTGAACTTCATGCTTTTAACCCTGTCAATTTTTTACAAAGTAGTCAATTTACATCTGTCCTTATCTATTATAACATATATATATTTAAAACAAATGTTCGCCCACTGGTCTTAATAGACCATAATCATTTCCAAGGTAAGTAAAAAATTACTTCCAAATTTTTTATTAATTAATAACCTTGTCAACACTTACTAAACAAAAAAAGACGGTTTTGAAAAAAATTGAGAAAAAAACATTAAATTAGCTTCTGACTAACTTGAGTAGGATAATAGAATAGCGAGGACCTGTATACATTATTTCGGAAATCAGCTATTATATAATATATAACATGCATATTATTGGAAGTTTAATATACATAACAGTAAATTGTAACGTGAGACACAGCTCTCTAAAAAATTTTGAATGGTCACAATACTTTTTATAGATTTCATGAAATATTTTATTTTTTCATTATTTATGGATTACACCTGTTGACACTTTCCCGTTGGACAATGCCTCCTTTTGCAACTTTTCTTTTTTCTAATTTGGTGAACAACGTCATGCATACTTTTTTTATCTTTTTTTTTTATAATGACGTCGGTATATAGATCTGATTATTACCTTTGATCTTGTTTAAAGATATTTGCATTAATTTAAAAAAAATTACCATGACACTATATCATTTTTAAATAATGATGGTAGAATATAATTTTACTTTAATGTATGTTTTATTAAAATGTTGACTCTCACCGGCCGGTCCCTCATTACTGAGGATCAAGCGCACCTACATACGCTTCCATGCCTCTATCCATGATTGCCCTCACCGTATGGCAGAGTGTATCAGAAGAGGTTGCTTCCTTCACTTGTTCAGTCCATCTCGTTCGCGATCGGCCTCGTAATCTTTTGCCCTCGATGTTGCCAAATAAAATCAGCTTTTCCAGTTTGTCACTACTTCTTCTTACTATGTATCAGAAATATCTCAGAATACGTTGTAGATGTATAGTAGAGAAATTGATTAAGAAAAAATAGACGCATTTGTGTGTTAGGCCGCCCAAGAGATCCTTAACATCCGCCTCCAGCGTCACATTTCGAATATAGTTATTGGTAACGGCCAGTTTATTTATTTATTTTGTATGTTCTGCTAGTTAGTTATAATGTGTAGCGAGATATTGTATGTTTCCCTAATATAAATAAAATAAAATAATTTTAAAACCTTACTACGAAGTGTTGACGGCTTATTGTAAAGTGGGAAATAAAGTTTAGGTGCCTGATCGCTAGCTTATTCGAGCGGAACATTTGCGTAATAGCTTGTGTCACTCTTGCCTCTTGTAACACTATTCGATTTAATTTCACGCCAGTAACAAATTCAACTAGCAATTGTGCTGCAACAACAAAAGCAACGGCGGGGGTGACTAACGTCGAAAAAGAGAATGTTATATCATATGATATTACTAACTGGAAACGAATTTATGTGTTGTTTTCTGGTTCGAGCAATGACGTATGAAAGAGTGGGGCGCACACCGCGATAAAAACGCTGCTGCATCCACGTCGAAAATAAAATTTGAAGATTTATGCACGGTAGAGAACGCGACGTTGCGTTGCCGCACACCGAGTTATTTTCAACCAGGTTATGCTTAAAATAGCATATTACGATAGGATTTGGTTTCACAAGTTTTCCCTGTTCTCCGAGCTCAGTCCGTCGTGTTTTTACCAGCGATGTCGCCCACGCAACTATATTTTCTTCAGCACGATTCCCCCACCGACATACCTTTTGGCATTCGGTGACGTACTCGTTGAAATGTTTCGTAATTTTTCTCTTTAGTTTGAAATGTGTGAGTAATCGAATTTATTTTATGAGTGGATGTTTTTATAATTAGTATTTTTGTAGGTTACAGTTCGATGTTGGTTTTGCTCGAAGCGCCGACTAGTCGACGTTATTATTGGTGCGCTTCGTGACACCTGTCCCGAGTGCTTGCCCCACCCGCCATCCAACTGTCGCACCTGTCACTGACAAATTCACTAAAAATACTACTCTAAAAAGTATTTAAAACAAAACAATAAGCCTAACGACTAAACAGGGAGCTAAATTAAAATGTATATTAATTTGTCTCGGACTGCTAACATTTTGCGGTTACATTCGCATGAAGTATTAGTCCTTGTGTGTGTAAGTCGTGACATTATGAATTACCATATTGTACGCCTAATTAAGAATTATTTTTTTTTTGGAGTTTACTCCATAAGAATCGATTTGCATATATGCCCGTGGTATGAAAATTTATGGGAGTAAATTCAAAATTGTTACACGAATGCGTTAAGTTTATGCGTTAGTTCTATTTTTGAATATTTTAGAATGTATTTTATAAGCGTTCGTATGGAGTATTTATTAATGGCCTGTTATTATGAAGTTAATATTAAATAATTATGTTCTATTTAATTGTCATTGTGTGTCAGTGTCATATATTTTCTCTTGTATTTCTTGCGTTCAATAATAATCGTATTTATTTGTTCGTTCGTATTTATTAAATTATTAGTTTATCGTTCGTAAGGAGTCGTGCGTTGGAGCTGACACACACACTTTTTTTAATATATTCTATTAGGTTCTTAACTACATTTCTAGGAATGGCAATCGAATTGAATAGTTTTTTAAACAACAATAATATTATTAACCTATATAAACTAAGTTAAAACTATAATACATTTATTATTGAGATAACATCTATATAATAATATGCAACGGTTTAAAGAGCTGAGCTATATGTATAGGGAAAAGGAAAAGGAAAAGGAATGAAATGTTAGTTTCATTTAATTTTTTTGTAATTTAATTTAACGTCTGAAAATTTGCATTCACGTTGTCAGGGGTACCGAAAAGACAATATATAATAGGTTAGGGTAATTATAGTACTGAATAAAAATACTGGTCCCGAGGGATCATCTAAATTGTGAAATCGATAAGCGAAGTCGCGAGCAAAAGCTAGTATCCTAGTATAATTAGTATGATTGTCTGCAATTAGCGAATAACATTAAATGTTGGATCGGAAGTTTCATTTGCCTTGGCGACGCTTTCGTGGTTCCGCGTAGATAGTGCGGAGGCACGAGGACGTCTCCGACGCAACGCGAGCTTGTGAACGGTCCTCGCGCAGCGCCCGCTTGCTAACCCGGTAGCCGCTTGTGTGCTTGGCTCCGGGGCGAACCGCCCGGAGAATAACAAGTGTGTTTTGTTGTTCGCAGAGTTGAGCCCCGCACCGCACCGGCTTGCTCGCTGACCGCCGAGCCGCTAATATAGCTTTTTTCGCGCCTCACCCAGAAGCCAGCCCGCCCGGAACCGCCGCGACTGCTGCTGCCATGTTAGCACACCAAGCACCGCTCGCCCTCTACTAAACACAACAGACAACATCGATAACGAACGCGTGTGATAATAATTTAATACTTGCCTAAATAAGCTTGCAACGTCGGTGTCTTCACTTCTAACTTAATTGTAAGATTAATCTTTTAGTTAGTAATATAATCAGCGTTTGTATAAGAAGCGCGTGCATTTCCGCGGAGTTGCGTGTGTGTATAAGTGTAGTAGCGAGCGTGCGCTTGTCGGTACACCAACAGTGAACGTGACGGATACAGCGACGTCCAGTGAGAACGGTGTGTAAAGGAGTGCATGCTCAGAGCGCGTGGTCGCGCTCGCCCCTCAGCAGCATATGCGTCGCACCCGCTCGACATAATAACGTGCGCGAATACCGCCCCTCACGTCAGTGGCAACGATGGCCACCATGGTGAACATGAATAGCCTCCTAAACGGCAAGGACTCGCGCTGGCTGCAGCTGGAAGTGTGCCGCGAATTCCAGCGGAATAAGTGCTCGCGACCTGACACCGAGTGCAAGTTCGCTCACCCTCCGGCCACTGTCGAAGTACAAAATGGACGGGTTACTGCTTGCTACGATAGTATCAAGGTAAGTCTTTTTCTCCAATCTATCCAGCTTATTCTTCAATATCTATTATGGTTTTCAGTGAGAGTTAGTTGAAAGAGTTCATCATACAAATATGTTCAGTTAGTTTTATGTACTTTGCGGCCGTCGTCGTACCGGTTGGACAAGGAATAGCCCCCCTCCCCTCAACTTTAGGCGACATTTCGCCGCCACCGCCACCATCGCGTTGCGCGCACCGACCTCGATCCCAAGGCTACAGAGGGAGTGACGTCACCATTACTGTCCGCCGCTGCCAGCCGCCGCGCCGGCAACAGCCAGCCTTTGTATAAGAATTGGCGTCATACCTACATAAGTAAATTACTTGAAACCAGGCACTACTTTTCAATCCGTGTTTGAATATAAAATATTGTTTATTAATTAATTCCTTAAGCCTAATTCTAGTGTCAGTGCCATTTAAAAGTTTAATTTTAAATTTAAAGTAGCTTAAAGCGTTAACAGTGATAATGTTCTTTAAAGTTTTTATTTTTTACAAATAATGTTTTACTCGGCCTGATATCAGCGATTTTGCAAACAATTTACTTGATATGTTATCAGTGTTGTTCCATGACGTGACCACATGCATATCTGGCAAATGAACGTTATAAAAATGATATCACTTGCAACGTTCGTTGAAAATAAGTCATCATCATAAATGTAGGCATACATAATACAATATTACAACATTGCTGATATTAATTTTATTTACTTTACTTCGTTGGTCAGTAGGTATACCTACTCATACTAATACTAACAACAAAAGAGGATCACCTAAAATCCACTTATTTAAATTCCTCTTAAGAATAATACACAATTCGACAAATCGTACCTAAACAAAGAAATTGGAATAAATAAAAGGCACTTTCTCATTTCTCAATATTTCCCTTCGCATTTTCTTTTGATGCTCGGCTGAATAACGCGATCAAGAGATAAAACGAAGTGGGATCGACGCGGGACCCGTTCATTCGGTAAAGATTTTTAACGTTCTCCCGCCCCTGGTAGTTGTCTCTTATTCAAGTGAATGTCATATGATAATTATGACAACACATCGCCGTTCCTATTGCCGATTGATCGCAACAGAGAACAGACAGACCTCGAAGCAATACTAGGTTTTCTAAAACTAAAAGGACCTTTACACTCCAATATTTTAGATCTCTTGAAATGAACTTCTTCCAATGTACATCAGAGCTAGTCAGTTTAATTCCCTTAAAGGCAAGCACGATGTTTAGTCCGAGACGCTAAACAATAGGTGACGAGCATTGTGCGGGCTTTGTGTATCGTGATATCGTGCCATCATCGGCGTGTACCATACAAACAAAGCTTCTCCTGCGGAGTCCGTTCAGCGTCAATGACGGCTTATCTAATAGTTCGTCTTTAATACAACAAACGAACCGACAAACTAGCTTTTAACACTAAAATGATTTTAACAAAAAAACAATAGCCCCAACAGCCAGATAATGTACTTGTTAACCTACTGGTCATTTGCCACTCTAATCCATCGCTTTACGCGTCTACCTGTCTGCATATCCGCTAACTCCTCCTAATAAAATGAGATAAATCTAAGGCCGATAATATTCTTTTTGTCCAACCTCAGAAACACTTCCATTGCATTGCTCCAATTCAATCTTCGTCGAAGTATCAGCAATGTATAGCGAGGTTATATCAAAATAGTAATACATAATACATAATACTGAACTAAAACTAGTTTGATCGCTAAAAAAATATACCTAACTGTAATGTAGTTTATTTTTAAATTAATTTTTTACCTTTAAGAAAATCCATCTAAACAGCAATCTGAATCAGTTGATACATCTAAACTGTGCGAATAACTTGAATGTCTTGCAAGCTACAAATATTTCCACCCGAAAAATTCTAGTACGAGAAATATCTAAAAAAAAATAACATGATAATTTCACAAACTGTAATACCAGTACTCAAGTAGAGATTTTAAAGGTTCAACATCAAAAGCATGCACGAGTCGTGAAACTTTAAATAATCCCCTGGAGAATGTGAAATGGTGCAGCGTCGTACGTCGCTGCAGGTCTAATCTATTCGATAAAAAGCATCGCAGAGTAAAGAGGACGCCCACGCCGCTTATATTGTTGACCGGCGGCGATGGAGCGTCCAGATATTTAACTGGGAGGACGAAAAAGTAAACAGCGTCTTTGTTGAGCTTTAGTCCACTGGGCTCTTTGAGAGGCAGTGCGCTCGGCCCACCGTCGCCGCCCGCCCACCCGCCCGCCTAATCGTGTAATGCGAAGACTACGTCCCTTCACTTAATGGAACTAGTTGTTTTTTTTTTTTGCATATCGTGTTCTCTCGATAGCAATATTGCAATTTACAGTATTTATTCGATTAGTTTTCCCTTGAAGCAATTTCTTATTTCGTAATTATAATTATAAAAAGAAGATTATCCATTAGCTCGTTTTTGAATTTCCAATTACTTATCTTTGAAGATTTAGATAGTGGATGTTTTGAATAAAGGCAAAGTCTTAAAATAAACAATTATCAAGGAAATATAATAATCAAATAACTTTTCTAATAATAAATCAGAGCAGGACTTTAAAACCATAAAGCGACGCGGTCGGCGTGTGGCAACGTGTCGCCACATTTAAAACCGACTCAATTTTTAAATTATTTTTGAACAATTCTCTAACTCTACTAAGGGGCTAATATTAACTATTCCTATATTTGAGGTTTTTTTTTGTAAGTTACGTACATTTTTACTCTAAAGATATACATATTATGCTCTAAATATGTCATATGTTAGAGGCAGTGTTAAAATCTGTAGTTAACAGATTGATAAGAGGTGTAAGTTTGTTTGTAAGCCGGCATGAAGTCGTACACAAACACGAGATCCCGGTTTAATCGCGCAGCATTCGCGAAAGTTGTCACCAGTCCTAGTAATCGAGGAGTGATCAAACAGACGCAACGCGGTCCTCCCATCCCCCGCGCGCCATGCGAAACGTCTCCCGTGATTAAGCCTTCAATTACGCTATATGACGAGGGGGTCATATTTGATTAGGCTATACGTGTTGTGTTGATTAAACCGAGCTTATTGCCTTATTCACTTAACCTCACCCACACGCGTAATATCTGCTCAGAGCTATCCGCTATTGACTGACAAACCGGATTTTAGAAAAGCCTCTAAGTCGTGTATCCATTTCAGTGCACATTAAAGTGGCTGAGTCGCTAACTGACCGCTTTTGTCTATCAACTTTGTAATTTCAACTTTGCAATATTAAAATGATCATGATAAAAGTACATTAAATAAAAATATATAGAAATACATTAAATAGGAATCAATTTGCAAATATTTTCAGTTTGTGTCATCCTATTGATAATGTTAATTTTTGTAAAAATATTAAACCAAACAGGGTGATGGCGTCATGCCCATTCGCCCGTTTTGTTTTCAATTAAATTATACGTTTTCCTGCGGAAACATTTTATTAAATGCACCTAACACGTTGCTATTGTAAAATAAATTAAATTACTATAATTTAAATATCATAGAATATTTTTTTAAGAAGAAATCTACCAATGACTTCAAGATTTAACTTTTTTTATAAATATATTTTTTAGTTACCTATGTACTTATTTTTATTTAGTAATATATTTTATTTAGATATACAGCTAATTTCGCAGTCATAAATTGAGCTAGATCGCCGTAAAATAAGAGCTTAAGTGTGCTGTTGTGTTTCAATGGGTAAGGTATTTCAGAGACTATTTCCCTATCCTTATCCGGAATCTTACTAAGTTTGGCAACGCACTTGCAGCACATTAAAAAATAATATTTTTTTAAAAATCATAAGAATCACTATTTAGCGCAACACAGTTTACATAATTAAAAATGATGTAACCCACTGCATTAGCGTTGACGTCACTATATAAAATTATTACTAACTTGCAAATTGGTGGTGTTTTACCTGTGTTTAAATTGTTACATGATATATAATATGAATACAATAATTAAAGTATCTTTAAAACAAAAAATGTTGTTACCTTACTTATTGAGGAACATAAGCACCCAAAAAAATTAATACTGGCTTACTGTAACTTGCGGACATTGCGTGCATGTCAAAGTTTTTGTGCGTGTATTCATATCGGATTACCTCCATATTCAATTTAATTAATATAATGTTAGCACAACTTAATGAATGAAACTAATAATTTCACGGACTTAGGATTAATTAATAAGTGTAACAATACTTGTTTAATCAAATTATACGTTTATGAATAAAAAAATTCATATCATAACAATAATGACTTGGGTATATTTTGCATATTGCTTACAAGTAAGCAAATACAGATTAATGTTATTAAATTATATTTAATAATAAAATAAAAATAATACCTAATTTTAATATTATTCCTTAACAGTTACTTTCACTTATTCTAAACGTTTCCTTAACAATGCCGTTATAATCCACTGACAAAGTAGTAAGGTTCAACAAAGGGCACAGGTGAAAGTGTGTGTAGGAGTAAATAAGGTACTTTTAAACACACTTCCGTAAAATCAATGCATCGTCCAAAATAAACGTCACCCGTCCGCCCACTGGTTCACTTTCATCGAAGTGCAAAGCTTCGCCAGCTTACTCCTCACTCCCCCCCACATTTGACGCTGCACTGAGATCTCTATTTATACAACAGCGAAACAAAGTACAATTTCTTGTAAATTCGATAATTTCTATCATTAATTTCCACTATCCTCTAATTAGTAACGCCAAGCAGTAAATTGTAACTGTCCCACTTAGTTCTCATAAATTACGCTGTAGATTTTGTTGGGGATTTAATTAAAATTTAAAGTTTCTTCTTGATTGTTAGATGATTATGCTTTAAATAATATTTTTTTATTCGGTTAGAAATTATAATATTTTCGAGGTTTTTCTTACGTGGCTTACAATTGCTCTTCATTAATTAAATAATATATAATTACGTACTTATCATATTATTGCCCTTTACCCAGCCCTTTACCAAATTGCACTCGTGCGAAGCCGAAACGTACATAGTATCGATAGAGTTAGCCCATTTTCTAAGTCTTATTTAACAATCTAACAAATTCGTTTATAATATCATGGGTTGTTCTATTATTGTCTACACGTGTCAACATAATTCAAATATGAATTATTTATTTGGATAAACTTTCGGGACGTTGTATCGTTTTCTTGTTAAAGCATCTCCACTTAAACGCTCGTTTCACTGAACATGAACATGAATATTATAAAACAAAAAGTCAAATTAAGCATATGTGCTAGTTTAACCATCGATTAAAATTCGATGAGTTTAACTGAATTAAAACATGGTGTCCTTGCAAGTTTCTCCAGGCTATTTTCATAAATTATTTCCTTTACAAGTTTTTCATTCTGAATCATGTAAAACCGTTAGTTATTCTACTAAATGATTAATTGATCTTAAACACTGCCATAAAGTCGATGGTCCTATAAACTCCAATAACAACATCTCCAAGTCAATCGTTAGAAAAGCATAAGCTTCCTACCGATTTCGCTTTCGACCCCTTGAGGAGTTTGCAAAATCCGTCCACCAAGTGCTCCACTGCAGAACATTCGGAACGTTTAAAAGCTGCCAGTAATCTCAACTCGTGCGCTTTGTTCGCCACGTCAGAGTTGTTTCGCAGGTTGTGAACTTTGTAGGCGACCGCTCGCTTCAAAGCCACTCCAGTCGATTTGACGACTCGTTCTCACAATGTTTACTCATCAGAATGAAGTTTGATGCGGCCAGGAAGCCGTCCCGGTGTAAATCCTTCGAAACCATTAAACAACTTTGCCTTGTTCTAACATATTTCAATTACACAATTGTCTTCTAAAAAGGTGGCCAAATATTTCTATTGCATTGTGGGCTTGTTCTAAAAATAAAGTCTGCTCAAATAAATGTGTACCTCCATTTCTCTGGTCGCTTTAGGTAGTTTAGATTAGTAGACGAGGTCGAGACATCGGCGTACCTACTAACTACACTTGAATAGCAGTCAGTCATCAGTCAGTTATGTGATTTAATATGTCTATAAATTTGCAGAAGCTACTTCAACCGCATCGCCGAGAAATTATGTTCGCTATGTAATGACTATTCTCGTTACACAGAATCCTGAAACTGTTGGTTCAGTATTTGTGCTTGTGATGTTTTGCTACGAGTAAGCATGAAAATATGGGTATTTTATACGCTCAGTGTAATCCTGTAAATGTTGGATCCATTGTAAACAAGCAGTGTTTTTTTAGCGAAGGTTCATTAACTTTTTTGACGCGCGCTGTGGGCGTACTCGTCGCTTGATATCGTTTGCATTAGTTTTAAAAGTCACTTGTTCTGACCCAATTGAACGGTAGCGCGCCACGAGTAATTGCTGCACAATTCGAGGAGTTTAATTGTGTATTATACTTTCGTTTATTCATGGGAATTGTCATAAGTTCAAATAATTGACAGTGAAAATATTTTCTTTTTTAAAATTAATCAGTCAATAAAACGTATCATAATGCCGTAGTCAGAGTATTCGGAAATAGCTTTAATAAGATGTCCAACTTTCAAAACGCGCGATAAGTGGGGTGTCACGATTCGTTCTCTCTCTGATTTCGCCATTCGCCGCTCAAATTACACACCGGCTGGCGTCATCATACAGATTCCCTGCGCACGTTTGCTGCACTCATATCTCAGGAAATAATATATTTATTACGAATTAATTTAAAAAAAAATTAATATGTAGGACACACATTAATTACTTAATGCCCCCGGCGATAAAAACGTAATTTTGTTATAATTTGGTATTTTTTTTAAGAAAAGCTACAACCACTAAACCTAAGAATCAGGCCATCTCTGAATCATTCGTGTTCAAAATTGATCAGGAATCAACCCCGGAATAGCTCTTCGGCTAAATTTCTCTAATTATTTTTACGTACTCTAGGTATGTAGAATGAGTCCCTGTTTTTTGAAAAACGTCCATCTCTAAATTTAATCTCTCCATTGATGCGCAAAGCGCAGATGAAAAATACTGTCGTGCAGTATCCATTAGGCAAAGTATATTTTTAGATAGTGTGCTTCTATCCACTTCGTGAATCACCGAGCGAGTAAATCGCCACTTTCAGCATAGTTTTTTTATCAGTTTGGGACACTGACAGGGGCCAAATGTGTATGTAGTTGTACATAAACAAAGTTTGCAAAGTTGCTTAGTTCATTAGTACAGTGAGTAAATCGAATTGATTACTACCACTGCAGCCGACAGACTCTAGAGTCGTCAATAAAAAATACCACGAATCGTTCGCGAATGAGGAGGGGCGGCGTGCGGCACATTCCTACATGCCGCGCATTTCCATCCGATATTGCGCCGCTATTATACCCTGCTCTACCCCCCTCGCCTCGCGGACCTCACTCCGCCGCCCTTTAATTAAACGGTGAGACCCGGGAGACGCTTCTCTTACTTCAGTAATGTGGAAAATCACGTAAATAGCTCCAAAGTTACTCCACACACTTCGCCCCACTCCGCTGATAAGAAATCGGCTCGACTTTCGTATTCCCACTTCATTCTCACTACCTACTTTAGTTAATTCCTTTGCTATGTGTATTGAATCATAACGGATATAAGTTACCCTGCATATTACTGATCCAGTAACCGATTTCAATTAATGCGCGGCCGGCACTGAAAATTTCGGGAATCAAGGAAGTGATACAACATTATTAGTGGAAAAGATATTTATTGTTTTTCGAAGTATTCTCCTTGAAACTTGACAAATTTTTCCATTCGATGGAACCAATTATTGAAGCATTCATTCCATTCTGAAGTTGGGGTATTCAAAATGACCGTTTTGAGGGCGTCTACAGCTTCTTCAGGTGTCGAAAATCGTTGACCACGCAATTTGTTCTTAATTTTGGGGAAAGTATAAAAATCATTCGGGCTTAGGTCAGGGCTCTACGGCGGATGGTCTAATAATTCAATGTTTTCTTGCTCCAAAAACTCTTTTGTTCTGTGGGCAGTATGAGAGCTCGCATTGTCGTGATGGAGGATGATACGGCGGTTGCAGTTCTCTTTACGGAGTTCAGAGACGACCTGCGGCAAACAAATGCTAACATACCATTCTGCATTGACCGCTTTTTGTCCCTCCAGAGGAATAGTCGCAACATGGCCGGTTTTAGAGACAAACGTGGCCATTATTTTTTTTTTTTTTGCGACGCTCCGTGAACGAACAAGTTTTGTTGGGTTCAACTCATTTTCGAACACCCAAACTCATAACTGGTTTTTTGTTTCGGGTTCGTATGCGTATATCCAGGATTCGTCACCTGATACGACGCTGTATACAGCATTTGAAGATCCTCCGTGGAATCTCTCGAGAGTTCTGACGCACCCAGTAACGCGAGCCGCTTTTGCTCCTCACAGAGCGAATGCGGGATCCATCGGGAAAACAACTTTTTTACACCTAATTGTTCATGCAAGATTATTTGTATTTGACTCATACCAATGTCTAAAGTTGCCTGAATTTCGCGATATGTCACATGTCGATCTTCCTCAATCATCTTACGCACGGCATCAACGTTATCTTGGGTGACTGCAGTTTTTGGGCGACCTTGACGGGGATCGTCACAGAGCTTGACACGTCCACGTTGAAATTCCGCAAACCAGCGATAAATTGTGGTTTTAGATGGGGCTTCATCACCAAATGCAGAAAGCATCCGATCAACATACTGTTTTTGTGTTAAACCACTTCGAAAGTCATAATAAATCATTGCTCTTGAATTTTCTCGAGTCAATTCAATTTTCACACTGACTTTACAAGTTCGACAAGACCGCGTTCTTTTTTTTTAAAAAATAAATGATATTCGATTAAAAAAACCAAGGAGTTTTCGATTATAATGACTTTATTATGCCAGGAACAATGGAAATATTCCAATCCCGATACTTTTAGTGCAGCCCTCGTACAACAGAATTATTTCAGCAACGACTTTCTTCATTGAGCGCTTCCTGTAACATAGGCGACGGCGAAAAGAGTTCGTAATGGCTTATGGCGAGTCGTCGGCGTCGGGTATCGAGCTTAATGAGTGCGACTTATCTGCGCTCATTTGCATGCGGAGCGTATCAGCAAATCAGCATCGACCTTGGCACTTCACTTGATGCTTATAGCGCCCAATTCGTCCCGCCGCGCCACTACCTCGCGTTCGACTACTTTGGCCACGCACTTACGTCATCTGTCAGACACGCAACGCTACTCTTAGGCGATAGCGAAAGTCAATCCTATATTAGGCATTGAGGGAAACTAGACGGCATCATGTTTGCAATTAAATGTAACACATGAATTTCCTTTTCTTGCGCTTAAGTAACATTAAATTCTTAATTGTTAATTTCATAATTAACCATTTAAAATTTAATTTTGTCCTCGGAAATTACTTTAATTATAAAATTGTTAATGTAAACAAAATTTATTCAAGTATTTGAGCCATTTGAACTCTTAATGTTACCCTTTCAACTAACTAATTGCGTTCACGAGATGTCAAGTCAATGACCTCTTGTATCGGGTGTCAGAACAATGGGAATAATATAGAGCGCCACGCCGCGACGAACGGCCGGTTACTTTTACCGCGATGATATCGCAACCGACCACCCGTTACACTCTTACAACAGATCGTTATCCAAACTTAAGTCGCCGCTTTATAACTTATATCGACAGGCAATCGCTTCACGAAAGTGCATTTTCAGCCGGAGGCTAACTCTACGGGCTCGACGTGCCACGTCGCCTCAGCCTCGCAAATGCTTTACATGACAATTGCAGTGTCCCCCGGGCGGGCGTCGTCGTATACGACGACGACTATAGTTGTCGCGTCGCTATCGTTCAATTCCTCTAGTAGCTATAGATACAGAACCCATGCATACCTACGGACTATGTTCATAAACATTACTAAAGCAATAAAACAGTGACGCGTTTCATTAGTTTATCATTTGTGATCACAAAAGTGAAAGTTCTATAGGTGCATGCACTTTTACTTGTATAATTTCATACACATAGAAAACGTGAAAGTTTTGAAAGTATATGTGTGTGGAGAGTGAATGTTTGTAATATTTTGTAAAAAAAAAAAGTTGCACTAGTGTAATATAACTCTAGTCAATAACTGAGAGGAAGCTTGGTGCTCTATTCTTACGCTAGGTACTCCGTTTGCATAATTGAATGCGGGCTTAGGGCACGCTTTTCCGTCGGCGTTCACTAGTCCCGTCACGCGCGCTCCATCCGACTTAGCATCCTTAATTGGCCTACGTATTATTTGCCAATTAAAGTGAATTCTCATCGTGAACGTGACGCGAAACCTATATGTTTTCACTGCGAACGGAATCTCTCTGGGCAGTATCCTAAATTATTGTATGCAAATACGATAAGCTGGTATGTATACCACTTAGACTACCACTTCTCACTTGTGTTTATGGGCATTGTTGACTCGGTTCCAAATAATGGATTTACACGACATCGTTCTATGTGTTATGGATGTTCCGAGTAAATTACTCGAGATAGTCTTAAATACCTAACAGGTAAAAGAGCGTTAGAGATTCAAGGCTAACGGTGTATGTATAAATCGAGTTCCTGGTCGTGTAGAGGGAATGGGTTTTGCTCGCTCCTGGCATCGGCTCGGGCCGCGGCCGACTGGAATTCATGCAAAATAAACAAGCCCAACCGGTTTGGTTGCGCGTCGTGCGCTTTGTCCACCCAAGCCAGATGCAGACGTTTCACCGTCTCTTTCACCCTTTTCTTGCAGAAATTCATATACCAAAGCCTTTTTTAAAATTTGCTAGATACTAATTTGCTATTGATCACTGGAAGCGTTATTTTAGGTATGCAATGGTAAAAAGGATGCGCCAGTTTGCTGGACAATATGTTACAACAGCAACCAATAGATTTGACAGTGCCCATATATCTTCTGACGGCGAGCGTGATGTATCACCAGCGTTCAAGCCTCGCTACAAACTATCTGCAACTATTATTGCACCCCTGAACACAAGAATCGATGGCTATATTGTTGCAAAGAATATATTACTATTTGACAAAACTTTGTTCAAAAGTTCCAACATTGGAACATTCAAAGCTGTATTCTCTGAATGTCTGTGAATAAAATAAGCTACATAAATTTAAAATATCTATAATCCTACATTCTATAATGTATGGGAGGTACTTATTACGTATGTATATAATCGCCGCCCCAGACGAACACATCCGCGGACCTAAGCCTCTTAAAGCCGTCTCGAACGATTTATTTAAATTGTTTTCATTTAACTGACAATACAGTTAGTTTTATTTGAATTGTGTGTTGTTAATATTCAATTATTGGTATTTGATATTATGTGTCATGAGACACAAGGTAAATTGGAGTGGAATTTCTGATCTCTTATTATTATTATTATTATCCAAATTGTTAATTAGAATATAACAATTTAAAGTTAAATTTAATTACGGAAAGACTATCACATAAGGTATGTTAAATAACGGCACATGTAGTGATGTATTTCGGTGAGAGAGTAAGGCATGCCAGGGCCCATTCCCCTAACTATCCCGTCCTTGTTCTTTATCCTTCACCCCAACTTGATGCTACTTTTGTTTGTAGGCGATTGTAGCCACCTACCATCTGTCGACCTGCCTTCCTGCCTGCCTGCCTGCCTGCCTGACAATATTCATATAAAAGGAAAAATATTTAATGATGATTCAAAGTTTCCAACACGGCCCCATTCCGCAATGATAGGATTCTCTGTAATACATTTTTGCCGAGTTTGTGTTCATATTTGTAGACAAGATAAGCCTCTCTCAATTAGTAAGAAACGAAAAGATAAAGTGGCGAGTGACAGAGAAGGGCTGGCCTTCGTGTCTTTTGTGAACAGTCGAGCCTCCATTATTTATTAGCAGAAAGCTACTAGCATCACTTGCCTTTGTACACCGAGTCACTGGAGCAGTGCTGCTACGATGAAATGCATTTAACTATGCGGAATCTTTCAAAATTTTTGCATTACTTACTCTCCACTGAGAGCGTGTTAAATTGAACGAGCATCAATGCACGGCTCGGTAGCAGATGTTGAACAAAATAATGTAGATCAACAAAATCGAGAAACAGACCGTCACAGGCTTAATATTATACAAACCTGTTAAATTTTTAATATTTTTATTCGGTAAACTAACAATGATTCTTAACTTTTATGACAAATACAGTGATCTCAAATATAATGAGTTTACATTTAATATGTTTTATGCAGTTTGGGAATTTGTACAATGTTGTGTTGTTATCACTTGAATTTTTATTATTTATAAGTAATGTGATATCTATACTTTACTAATATTATAAAACTGAAGAGTTTGTTTGGTTGAACGCGTTAATCTCAGGAACTACTGGTTCGAATTGAAAAATTCATTTTGTGTTAGATAGTCCATTTATCGAGAAAGGCGTTAGGCCATTAACATTTTGAACGCGGACGAAGTCGCGGGCACCAGCTAGTTGTTAATAAAATTAGTTAAATCCTAAAACTATTTTAACAATATTAAAACTAAAATCTCCAGGTAGCGTATACAGTCTATCATATTTCTTTTTTATGGTTGCATTACTTTTTTTAGTGCACTTAGTATTTTAAAACTTTCCTTAAAAGTGTAGTTCTGAACTTTTATTGTCCAATAACCTCACTACAATCCTTCTAGTGCACTGAATTAACATTGCTCGGGTTAAATAAAACGGCCCTACACTGCGCTTAAATAACATTAAAAAATAACGACTAATCTCGTCGTCCTAAAGTTTCAATGTATACTTCAAGACTGTTTTTGCACAAAGAGTGCTTTACAGCGCATAGTTTTGTTGATGTTATATTTCCTCGTTCTACAAAGATTTCAATTATTTAAAAAATATGTATTACATTTATCACTCGTAACGTTAGCAACTTGTTTTGATTTTCTTTTTGGCGGTACCTTGACAAATGATACATGGATTTTATATAGGTAGCTGTTTTATGTTGGAACATAGAAAAATCCTAAACCACAAAGAAATCATTAGTTCATTAGTTTAAAAAAAATTATAGCGACTGCGTTTTTATATAAAAAAAAAAGACGTAGCATTAATAGTAAATGAAATAGCAATTTCTACACAAGTTACCTAGTGCAGCGCTTTTCTTTTACTGCATGACGCTTTTCTTTTACTCGTATATCTTAGCCACATATTCTTTGAAATTTTTAGAACACTTTAGATACTTAGATTATATTGGAAAATTTAAGTTATATTACCTTTTAAATTTCGTAGCAATGACAGTTAGTTCTTCCAAAAAAATCAGAATTTTAGTAATTTTGCATTACATATTTCAAGACTGTATGTGTAGTATCCACTAAGCGACAAACGTTATTCGCCAAAGAGAACTTAAATTGTAAACTGCAGTATTTCATGTTAGCAAAGACCTTAATTTACATAGTTCTAGTATTACATCATAAAAACTAAAACATTCACAACATCCCATTCATAAAAGATCACTAGATAGAACATCCTATAATAATATGAATATTGATGCATGAGTAAACTAGATGCCACCGTCCATTCACTAATACTTTTACTCTTTCATCCTTAATGTTCGAGACAGCCTAAAATTGTGTAGTATAGAATAGTGTTCGAAACAATGTGCAATATCTGTTTTAAAAACGACTTATAGAACTAATAAACAACAGTGAATTGTGTAAATGAAACCAATAGTGTTAGATAGAAATAGATATAGTGCACTCGTTTATTATTATTTCGGGCGGCCGTGCCACACTTGCGCGCTATTGGTACAAGCTTTGTTCTACTCATGGCACGACCGCTCCTACTTCTGTAAGTTAAAATTGTATATAAGTAGGGCATTTTTATTGTAAATTTAGTCTACTCTTTGCTCCGGCATAATAAAGACCATTGTACTAGTACAAACTTGTTTTGGAACCTACAAACCCTCTCCTCCTCGACTAACCATCGAACGGCTGGTCAGTAAGCCCTCCTTGACCGGAGGTCCTGCCCACTTAGGTATAGCCAACACAGCCAGGCCAACAAATGCGCGGGTGCTACAGGCCCGTACACTTAGGGTCACCAGCGCATTTTCTTTACCTCTGGTGATATTTGTGCTTCTAGACGATGGACCTTCATCCTGCTCGCAAAAACAACATTGCCCATTATCTCTAACTCTAAAAGAGACTCGAAAGACTCAATACTTATTCGAGAGAAGCGTTCTTGCTAAATGCTTTCCATGACAATAATGAATAATAATTATAATCGTGAATAAAATACGTTAGCATGCTGTGCGTTTTGTGTCACAGTGGCACACATTCCTCATCTGCAATACGGCGCAGTTTTTGTCGGCGAGCTCGTTAGTCGCGAGGTGCCGCTGCTACAGTACTCGGTACTCGTGCTCAAGTGGCGCTCCTCCTACTCTTTAACTGCCTTCATGAAGGACACTCAAAGGTGCACTCTCCTATTATAAACTGCGCTTTTAATGGTTTGTCGCCGATTTTAATTATTCCCCAGAACTCGTATGCAACTTTTTTCCGACTAGCGAATGTCCGATTTAATCTTCGGCACGAAAGTGAACGGACACGGTTGTCTAATACATTTTTATCCTTTATCCTCAATCAGAAACCTCAATCTATTTTAGGAAAGCAAAGTAATAAAATGACATTAGGGTTAACCGTTAATAAATACCATAATATAATAAGGTATTAACCTACACTTAAACATAATCCGAATTTTTTTAAAGGAAGTAGCGATACGCTTTGTTCAGCGTTATTCTTAGACAATTGACAAATAATTATTGCAAGCCCAGTGTTTCTAGCATCTAAGTTTAACCAGTAATATTAACCGAAGTTTTTTTCAATAAGGTATTTAATTAATGAAAACGCGTAAATCAATAGATAATTCTTCATATTTACTCCAAAATATTTAACAGGAACTGGTTTAGTACAGAAATTGCATTATCATTCAAACAGTTACACTTTTTTCCCAATTTCAATGTACCTATTATATGGAGATAACTCACTCATCGAAAGTTTGGTTCCCTTACGAATTTCCACTTTACTGATTTTGTCTTGCATAGCATCTTACACAGATTACGCATGCCAGATATATCTTACAAGATTTAATCTGATGACGGAAAAACGACTTGCACTTACATAAATAGCCTTATCTTTAATCTATATTTTTAACATAGCCATATTAGAAAAAAATAATCCAACAAGAGTATCGATAGATGATCTGTTATTATATGATCTATTTAGGAGAGTATTCTGGGTAAGCCTTTAATAAATAAATGGAGAACTATCAACAAAAACGAATTTACTATATGGAGTGTTATTAGTTTAGGTAGGTGTAATAACATTGGTTGTGAGTGCACATGCACATGTTTGCTCATTCCGGTAGCGTAGTCGACTGAAATTCAAGCGATAATCCCGTTAGTACGCTATAGGTTGACCGCGCTGTATGGCGCAGGAACAGCAACAAAATCTATTAAGTGCGCCAGCTCACTCTATCGCCTCGTGCTATAATGCCTGCATTGTATAGATCTACGATCGCAGCAGCTCGCTACTAAACGTTCGGATGTGCTCGACGACCGCGGATTACCACACGCACAATATCCACCAAATTGGATAATACACTTAAAATACAATCGCGCTATGAACGCGCCGTAATCTAGTGACGCGGCTGCCGATGAGCATATTAATTTGTCGCGGGAATAGGATTAGTGAGCGAACGCGGAGCCGAGTGCGTGATCCGACCGAGCGCAAGCTTAACATTATGAAACAATACATACGATTACGTTACACTGTGATTACGTTTATAAACCTCTTTTATCTAGCAAACATATTATTTTAATAGAAACGTTAAGTCCTATCACACTCGATACCACTAAACGACGACGTCACCATTCAACCACTGGGTTTTTCTGAACACAATTTTAGCTTTCTATTTGTAAAAGAATTTTTATAATCGGTTAAGTAAATAGTTTTTAAGTTTATCCGTTACAATAAAATATAGGTACAATAAAACATACAAAAAAATCGAATATTTCATCTATAATATTAATGTAGACTTCCTTTTATCACTTTCACGAACGTATTTTGATAAAAGGAACACATAAGCACTTTTTACAATCTCATGGTTGAGGTAAACAAAACTGTAAGCGGGCAATATTTCTAAGTTTGACAGCGAGATCGCGTCTCAGGGAGCGATCCGTGCTGTGCGCCTCTCGGCGTGCACCCGCCACCACCAGCTTCGTCTTGCAACTTTTCAAGCGTCGCGTCAGTGTTTCGCTCCGAGAAAACTTTTAAACTGTACGCTTTGGGTTCTTTATTGTTTTCACGGCCCCGTCTCTCTGTGCAAAATTTAAACCATCCTCTTCTCAATAAATCTACGCTATAATTCTTTGTTTATAGATGTAATCTTACATCCAACGGCTAAACCTGAATAGTTTTTTCAAGTATGAATAGAGTTCCAATTGTCTGTTTATGAAAAGATACGTCTTTTCAACCTACCAAAGAATGACCGTTAATTTCTTTTATGTGCTGAGATCACGCTACTGGTTTTTCACAACGCTCCGCCCTTTGCTGGGCCTCGCGCCAGACTCCTCCCTCCATTTCTTACTTGTTGAATAGCCACGTGGTGTTTGTTAGTTGCGACTTGAGTGATTCGCTGTACATTATATTGTCTCTGTCAGATGATGTTTTAAAAGAGTTAGATGGCATAAAATGAAACCACTTTTTTTACTATTTCGTTATTAAAATTATTTGGTATTATAAGCGGGCTAGTTAAGTGATAAGGCTATTTTTATTATACGGTCTGGGGAAGTGTCGCAGAAAAGTCAACAAGAAAAGCTCTCGGACCGAGAACAGGCTCTATCCGTGTTAGCTTAAATCGAAATTTCGTCGTGGGCCGCACCCGATAGCGTCATCTAAGGCTGATACTCGTTTCTTAACATTCGCACTTTGTATAATATGTAGGTATTCCCAACCGGTAACATTTCGATTTTATATTACTTTTTTTTCTATAGTGAAAGATCAATCGTTCTTCAAAAATTCGTTCAAAATTTAAGCCAAAAGAAACATCTTAAATTATGTCTTAATATTGATTTCAAGTTTACTTTCTTGAAAATGGAATTAAAGGTTTTTCTCTAGGTTTTTGATTCTAACTGACTTTTTATATATCTTTATTGAAGAATTTTATACGATGTTAACATCGTACGATTAAGAATTCCCTTTTCGAGCTCAGTGCTCAGTTATCCAGTCACGTATTAATAATGATTCAACGTTAGGTTATACAAGTTGGAGAGGCGGCGAAAAATGAACACGCATTTAGTTATATCTTTTTAATCTCTAGTAACGTGTACAACGCACGTTTACAGTTGTTATTCATTGCAAACTAATGAATTGGGACAGATTGTAAAATGGCCACTATTGTGCAGGATTATAGAAGCGCGGGTCGATAAATAAAACAATGCTCGAAGCCGACGGTTTTATGAGCCGATCTCGAGCGGAGATAGCGTTGCTGGGTGGGAATAAACAGCGCGTTAAGTTACGGCCCACTGTGCCGCAGTTAGCGCTCGCAAACCTTTTTCAGTTACAAATCCCCATTCTTAATTACTTACACTTATAGTATTTGTGTCACTAATCTTTTAAAGATTATTATACCAGAAACGACCAGAAAGGAAATATCGAAGGATATACATACAAAATCTGTAAGCTATATTTTTAGTATACCTTCTCAATTTTTCTTATAATACTTCTAATTATATTTTATCCATTTTATGTTAGATGGGCAACGACTTTTTATTATTTATTTAACAACTGCTCTCTGAACACAATTCGCGTCGTTACAGCCGAAAATAGTTTTTTTTTTTTGCTTGATTTGGTTATTTATAGTATATAATATTTATTTGCGAGCTGGTGGATCAGAAAAACCTACAAATTGAATAAGGCTATTCGCAGTCTAAAACGAATATTATTAAGAATAAATGGATGTATTTATTAAACTGCGAATGTAGTAAAATAATGGGTTTAAAAGAGCAATAGTCATTTTTTGCCATTAAGTAATGACTATTTACACAGTTGTTAATAGTAACAACTGACATAATAGTATGTCATTGAGCGTTATTGTAATTGTATTAAAAAATTTGTGGGTGACCCATTATATTTTCTGGTGCAGATTGAACTTCTTTTCGGGTAATATTATTTACAAACTAGCAACCCGTCCCCGGCTTTGCACGGAGTTGTAATTTTCAAGTTATGTATTATTTGTCGCTATATAGTGTTAATTTGAATTTAATCTTCATTGGATTTTTGTAGTTATTGTTACAATAAACCGGAAAATTATGTTTGCAATAATGTTAAGGAATTTATAGCATGTTTATTAATTTCATGTTTACCTATTACACCAAGTGCTAATATTAATCGGTAACCTAAATTTAAGTACATCGGTTTAACCGTAATAGTAAATGTAAGGAAGACTAAAAAAAAGCATAAAAATTTGACTATTGCTTGTCTTCCTTTTTTTGAACATCAGAACTTGTTACTGTGTATTTATTACAAAAAATGCCATTTTCCCACATGTGTAATCATAGCAATATAAGTGTGTTTCCCGGTCGAGTTGTGGGGCTTTATGTAAATGTCCTGTCTATAAAACCGACCTCCGTCCGCACCGCAACCTGCTTGCCTGCTGCGCCCACTCGCGACTACGACGCTCATTTGCATTCATAGGCTCGTAAGCGTAACCCTTGCCGACGCTTCCTCGCGTGAAACCTCATCCGCGTCGAGACCGCGTAAAACTTACTGGTTCGCCTTTTGCACTATAATTTACGACTCCCAAAGTAGTCCGTCCGTTATCGCGATATGAGTTCGGCATGTATCTCGGTACGAAGCATGAGGTCATAGTGTTGCCGTTCGATTTACATATTATATTAAACTCGCCGGAGCTCCCTATTCCACGAACGCTACCGTCCGTTACGGTCCAACTTTCCTCAATTTTTCCGCCCATAAAGCGTCCCAAACGAAAGTTCTTCACCCGCCGCGTGAGGTCGAGTGTAAATACACTTTTTATAATGTACTTAATCACTCCGTCGCGTCGCCCCCTCGGTGAAGACCACTTTTAGCAAAGACCTTGAGTTTCTTTTACGCAAAATACTCCCAAAAGATTCTTCTACATTTTGTTCTTGTACGAAATTAACTTATTATAAAACATTAGCTAAGAATTATTACCAATATATACTTGCGGTAACATAACATTTCCATTAGAAATACTTTGCCGGGTTTAATATTAGCGTTGCCATATAATTTTGTCTAAAAGACATAGCACGAGAATTGGTATCTCGTAGACCTCGGGCTGGCCGGTCTGACAACAATCTCTTACCCGATAAATGTTAAATCGTTATCAATGCTTTGCAAAAAAAAAAAACCTTCACAATTAAATGGAGACAACAAAAACGCCAGCATTCAAAAGCGTTAAGCCACACAGTATTTTATTTATTATCACTCATTAAAATTAAGAATATGATGATGAGTAACTTCAGAAGTCAAAAATGAGTGTCTCGCGGCAAAATGAGTTTGACCTTACCAAAATGGATGAAGTCATTAACATTTATATTAATGTCTCGTGCATATCGATCCGTTACTACACAATCGGTTGCGTTGTAATTACTATAAACAGAGTACTATAACACAACGAGTTGAACAAGTCATATAATAGCCGGTATCAAAGTTATTATTATGTGACAGTTGAAAGCATGTTGATGGAGGCTCGCATCGCATGACACACACACCTCTCTCCCTCCGCAACGTTTGCCCTTCTCGTTAAAACTTTTCGAAATGTGACACAAGCTTGCAACCCTTTGTACAATTTTATGATCGCGTTTCTACATTTCCCAATATTGTCCAATGTTAACAAAGAATTTAATTAAATTTCGATGTTTATCTACTTCGATATTCCCCATCACGATCATCATATAATCATAGTTATGTCTGACCTAACGGACGACCCTAGACAGACTTTCAGCCTGTGCAAGTTAGTCAATAAGGTACAGTATGAGGACAGGAAAATGTTCTCACACACTATACTTTCTGAACAATTTCTGAATCAATCTAATAAGTTTTGTTTTGCGTAGTTATCTTGTGAGTACGAGTAAGTAGATTAAAGTGGTAATGCGGTGTGCGGGTGGCACTCGTCGACAGACAGACCGGTCTGATAGCGTCAATCTAACGCTCAATTAGCCGAACGCTATTATCCGATTCGGATTCAGAATCGCGGACGTCTCTGCCGCCCCACGCCGACGGCCAAAGACAAGCACACAAACTTTATTAATTAAGGCGTGTCTTATCTCTTGTTAGCACTCATTCTATTATTTGTCTTTTCACCGCTCATTTCCATAATTTTATCGACGAGCAATTACTTACCACTAAACCGGTAGCAGTTCTCATTGTTTGCATATTTTCGCAGTCATTGTGTTTATCTTGTAAAGTTTACCTCCTCAAGATTCAGTTTGTTAACTATTTTGATCTCTATGGATATTTTTTTGCTAAATTATAATATTGTTATCGCATTTTGTTGTAACAAATCACTTTGTTTGTCGCTAAATTTTATGGTGTAGATAGATGCGTCAGTTAAAGGGGGCGGAAGAGGTTGCAGAGGGGGAATGTCGGCCACTCTCCCCCACTGTGTGTTTAATTAGCTTAATTGACATCGCGAGGCGCGGTGTCCAAGCGTTTGTTTGCGCTATCGCGTTACCTCTCTTGCTGTCGCGTCTCGCCGTCGCCAACAACCATTGCATATTCTATATAGAAACCTTTAATTGTAACACAAATACTATAAAATTTTGAATGTATTTCAAATACGATATCGCAACGTGGCTTTATCCAGTTGAAAAGCGTGTAGTCAGCGTCGGCACAGGCCCGGTTCGCTCGAACGCAACGCAGAGTCAGCTAGGGCGTCATACTGTGCACAACCAAGAAACACATCTCTTGAGTTCGCTCTTCCGTTTCCCTTTTATAAAGGTAAAAGCTGCCGCGAATTTATATATCTTAACCAATAGTTATATATAAATAATACAATCATTTTTTTTTTTTAAATATAATCTGGTGTGTCCAATAAGAATTTAACGCTTATAGGTATATTCTCGGATTCGATTAGGTATTCTCGATATGTAGGTATAGAGAAACATATTTAAAATTAAATTGGGAGATCGGAAAGTTATTAATAGTTTTCCATTTTTGTTGACTTATCAATTTTGCGCAAGAGTATATTGGGGTAAGTTTCCCTATATCAGTTGCCGCTAATGAATATCTCCACTCAGCTACGTCATACGTAGACGGGTATGATTAATCTTGTCTCGAACAAAGGCGTTCGTTTCTGCGAGCCCTCCATATAATCGATCATTCGTCGCCTCGAATAAAAATATAATAATAGGCTAGTCCGAAACAATTGTTTTCCGTTCTTGCTTTTATATGCAAGAGGTTTGATCTGTATATCTGTAGATTTATGAGGTTTAATTTGCCGTGTTGGGTGGCGGTATTGTGTGAACTTAAAGTACATCGTTTCTGAACACATGTTAGGCAATTCAACGGTTAGCTAACTCATGTGTATACCTAGTACCCCATATAGGTTACACGTGATTGATGATCGGCCACGCGGTCGAGCCGCGCCTCCCGGTCCGGGACCGGCCGAGTCTCTCGCCCCGCCAAACATCATGCGTCAACAGCTATGAAAATATACCAAGAATTATTTTTTACAGTGTTTGCCACCTTTCTAGAATCCAAGTATAATGTGGTGGCGTCACAAAAGTATATTTGAATTGGCGCTCCCACGGCGAATTTTTGAGTGGACTTCAAGATGAAGCCAGGAAGAATGGCTGAAGAGACGCTGGCGCGTTCTAGCGGCGCGAGCATATAAAATAAAAATAAATAAAATAATAATAATCCATAATAAATCTAATATTATCGCCGTCGTCTTGTGTATGGTAATAAAAAGAACAATGGAGCCATTGCTGTAGGTATGTACTTTTGAGACAGTAGAGGTGCGCTTTGCGGTACATACGGGAGTAGCGCAGGAGCCACGCTCTGTACCATAAATAACTTTATATGAACGCTCTAAATCTCATTATGGCTACAGTAATAGCTTTCAAGGCTCCTCTGTCGGCTGTGACGGGAATATAAAGCGAGCTTGATTTATTCCTTCAAATTAACCGCTTCGTTGTGCTGTGTAACCTGAAGAATGCCCACAGAGCATTTTAGCCCAACAGTCAGCCTGTAGTGCAACTTTGTAATAACCATGTACTTTATTAATTACGTAGATATTCTGTTTTTACGAAGTGGAATTTACCCACATTACAACTTAGTAACTTATTACTTTTACATTTTACATGTTACTTCGGGAAAATAGCCTGCTGCGCTTATTCAGAAACCATTACAATTAGTACAATGCTACGGCCCCTGTAGCTTGAATCCCACTAAATGAACCTATGTACTTCAAGAGTCCAATGACTTATTATGCAACAACAAAGGACCCCAGGACCTTCATTATGCCGCAACCGAAATCCTTTTTGAAGATATTCTTATAAGATTACAGGTTGTTTTAAAAAATTATCAATACCTAAGAACAATACCTATTTTTCTTAATTACAACCGACTCGAGAAAAGTAAGGTGTTCTGATAAATGGAACGGCTAATAAAACTACAGCGGCTCGGCAGTACTTCGGCCTGTTTGTCGCCTTAGGTTTTGCCAGTGACTTCGTCCGCTTATGTTTATAAATTATAGTCTGTATGCTATTCTGATGTATAAACTACACTAAATATTCATGAAAATTCTTCAATTTTTTTTACGTGAATATTATAAATGGGAAAAGTTGTATATTTGTGGAGTACAAATATACAACTTTTCCCATTTACAATATTAGTAGGAAACAATGATTTCTGTTCGAAAATGTTCGTGGATATAGGTAGGCCTTGTTTAGTTCACACTGATCCCAGACATTATTTCTAAATATGATACAAAGTATACTGTAAATAAATATTACGAAATAGTCTATATATCCCGATTGGCTCTCTGCTCAATGATTTCTAACAAACTCGGTTTTTCGATTAATTTTTGTCGGACACCGACCAAGTCCTCGGTAAACAGACCTCTCAACTCTCGACGCCCCGCAAGAACAGATTTCTTTTCGTCTCAGTAAACTGGGGACTCAAGTTACAATATAATAAATCATCTACAAATATTTTTAGAGGACTTTCTTTGTAAAGCTACCATGAATTTAATTCATATTGTCGTTACAGGATTTAACATTTCAATACTAATATTATATGTCAAACTTAATTAAACATGCTTAATTAATTTCACGTGTCGATAAGACAAATTAGTTTTAACAATCGTTTTAACAAAAGAATTTCACAAAGAACCGAACCGGCTTAAAATGTTTTAATAATGATTAAATATTAATGTTAATGTTTTGTACGAGGGCGGCACAGAAAATTTCGGGAATCAAGGAAGTGATACAACATTATTAGTGGAAAAGATATTTATTGTTGTTCGAAGTATTCTCCTTGAAACTTGACACATTTTTCCATTCGATGGAACCAATTATTAAAGCATTCATTCCATTCTGAAGTTGGGGTATTCAAAATGGCCGTTTTGTAGGCGTCTACAGCTTCTTCAGGTGACGAAAATCGTTGACCACGCAATTTGTTCTTAATTTTGGGGAAAGTATAAAAATCATTCGGGCTTAGGTCAGGGCTATACGGCGGATGGTCTAATAATTCAATGTTTTCTTGCTCCAAAAACTCTTTTGTTCTGTGGGCAGTATGAGAGCTCGCATTGTCGTGATGGAGGATGATGCAGCGGTTGCAGTTCTCTTTACGGAGTTCAGAGACGACCTGCGGCAAACAAATGCTAGCATACCATTCTGCATTGACCGTTCTTTGTCCTTCAAGAGGAATAGTCGCAACATGGCCGGTTTTAGAGACAAACGTTGCCACCACTTTTTTTTTTTTTTGCAACGCTCCGTGAACGAACAACTTTTGTTGGCTTCAACTCATTTTCGAACAAACAAACTCGTGACTGGTTTTTTGTTTCGGGTTCGTATGTGTATATCCAGGATTCGTCACCTGATACGACGCCTGTATACAGCATTTGAAGATCCTCCGTGGAATCTCTCTGACGCACCAAGTAAAGTAACGCGAGCCGCTTTTTGCTCCTCACAGAGCGAATGCGGGATCCATCGGGAAAACAACTTTTTTACACCTAATTGTTCATGCAAGATTATTTGTATTTGACTCATGCCAATGTCTAAAGTTGCCTGAATTTCGCGATATGTCACATGTCGATCTTCCTCAATCAACTTACGCACGGCATCAACGTAATCTTGGGTGACTGCAGTTTTTGGGCGACCTTGACGGGGATCGTCACAGAGCTTGACACGTCCACGTTGAAATTCCGCGCAGCGATAAATTGTGGTTTTAGATGGGGCTTCATCACCAAATGCACAAAGTATCCGATCAACACACTGTTTTTGTGTTAAACCACTTCGAAAGTCATAATAAATCATTGCTCTTGAATTTTCTCGAGTCAATTCCATTTTCATACTTACTTTACAAGTTCGACAAGACCGCGTTCTTTTTAAAAAATAAATAAATGGTATTCGATTAATAAAACCAAGGAGTTTTCGATTATAAATATTTTATTATGGAAATATTCCAATCCCGATACTTTTAGTGCAGCCCTTGTAATGTTAGAAAGATACTATTAGGCTCGAGTTCACCAACAGACGGTTATTTTTAAACAGCTGCTTAAAATTTAAACAGCCGTTTAATAATATTTTTTTGTTCAAAATCGCTAAAATGCGGGTTAAATGCCCTAAACATCTGATTAACTTAATGATTAATCTGATGTTCAGAGCGTTTAACCCGCAGTTTAGCGATGCTGATCAACCAAATATTATTAAACGGCTGTTTAAATTTTAATCGGCTGTTTAAAAATAACCGTCTGTTGGTGAACTCGAGCCTAAATTTAAAATACAGAAACATAAAACCACGTAGACACAGCGTAGACAATATTACGTTCAAGAATAGAATTTCCGCCATTAAGAGAATTTCCCATTTTCTATTAGATCAGTTTTCCCTGACACTTCCAAGTAGTTGATGCATGTCTGCTGTGATAATATGTTTTTAAAAACATATTATCACATGTTTTATACATACAAATACTATTGAAAAATTGAATCCGGTTTCCGTGTGAGAAAATCACTTTTGGATGCAGGCATGTTGAATTCTTTAAAAAAATAGCAGTTTGCACAGCGGCGAGTGAATCGATGAATTCAATTATATCGTCGGCCGTAGTGGGGCATTAGCGGCGTACATCGATCCGTTATCTCTGTTCCCGAACAAAGGGAGATGAAATTTTAATCGGTAGAGTTGTCTGCCGTCGCAGAAGTTGGCCGCCAATCCGGCGCCGGCGCTCGTTCGTATTGTAATGAGCAGACCGCGGCTCGGACACACTGAAATTATTATAAAAATAATTCAAACATTACAATACAGTACGGTACAGTAAAGTAGATTTTTTTTCCCTTTTTTTTTAACCATTGTGTCCCAACCCCCAGCCTCTACTTTTGCAAAATCGTTGTACCAAACTGACCTAACAATTATTATATAGTAAACTTATTCATATAACTTTGCTATTAAGCCAAAAGAGAAAGACTGTTGATTTCTGAATCTGATTGTTGATTTTGAATTTCTGTTGATAACTTTAGAATTGATTTAATATTTTAATTTTTAAAAACGTTCAAAACATTATATTTTTAGATTTTTTCCTCTTATTCTAAACATTTTGCCCCGAGGGTTATCTACTGACCTTTCATCAATATCATGGAAACACAACAATATCATTCGCATATATCTAGATTCCATAGATCTTATTATTATCTATATCTAGATCTATCGTTCACTTGCCGGCCCATAAACTGCCTCTGGAAAAAATCTCCGCATGCTACCATTCTTAACAGACATAGAGACGTCTGTCTGGTTTTTTATAACATACTATCCAACACGAGAAGAATTTTTCAATTCGAACCAGTAGTTCCTGAGATTAATCAACGCGTTCAACCAAACAAACTTCAGCTTTATAATATTAGTAAGTAAATATAGACTAGCGGTCTTCCCCTTGCTTCGCACGGGTGCATAATTAAAATATTTACAAAACCTTTCTCGTTTATCGCTTAGTTTAGTGAAAACCGTGAAAAATTCGTGAAGAAAAGTATTTTAGAAAAAATTATGGAGAAAGGCAGAAGCGGCAGCGAATTTATTTCCATATTTCTGTAGTTTATATCATGCCAAAAAAAATGGATAATGTCTAATCTAATCGCGTGTAACAGAACATTTTGTAGTCGTTTGAAATTTAGTTTACTTTCCGAGTCATTGTGACAATTTCTTTTCAGAATAGTGATACATTTCAAATAATATACTTACTTGTTATCATGTATTTTACATGAATCTTTTTCCACAAAAAATATTGTTTACTTATCTATTGTTGCAATCTTGCCTACACATTTTATAAATTTACGTGTTTTTAGTTATTTCTTTTTTCTTATTATTATTAAGAGTTCTAAAATAACTGTAAATCTATAAAAATAGGTTTATACATTTATTTTGACATAGAAGAACGTTAAAATACAAGAGTAATAAAAGGTATCGAAAAAATGAAGGATTCTAAGTTTAAATATGAAATCGCAGAAATCTTTAATAAGTTAGTTGCGAACTCTCTCTCGGAGGTTCTACATCCAGTTCGATACTACAGTACCGGCGACTGCTGGCAATCTCGTTAAAATGTACATCTAAACTTCTCTATGCGGCATTTCACAAGCATTTATGAAATCATATGCCGTTACTAGAGGAGGAACCTTGTAAAACTTATAATATACAACTTTGCACATTTCGAACATTTTATGTTTTTGTATTACCATAGGGATTATTTCAAGAAGTGAAGATGTATCGCTGTCCACTTTCATAGCTGTAGACGTCGTTAGGGATATGTCGCGGCGGCTCCTTATCGCGCTGTATTGTACAAATAATGACGCCTTCGATCGGCGACTAATGGCCTCCGCGGGCCCACTTAGATACGCAAATGAGCATCGACGGGCCCCACCCGCCAACCGATACAAGTGCACATTACAGACTAACGATTGTGTGCTGCACGTGCTGTTCGAATCGTAACGCTTCCGATATGTTGACGAATCGCCCGCCGGCGGAGCACGGGACTTTTTTATTGCGCCCCGCGCTAATGTCGTTTCGATTTATTTTCCGATAAACGTGAACATTTCTGGCAATGATACGCCACACGGAAAAGAAATATAGGTCGCTTTAAAAATCTAACTTTGACATGCATTTTTAATTTCAACTCATATCAATTTGCGCATGTGGAAATTGAAAACGAGTAGGTACGGGACGAATTTCGCAAATGAAATTTGGAGATTATGGTTATTTCATTTCTCTCAAGGATTCCTAGAGAGTGATCACTTCTACCGATCAGTCACATCGTGCTATAACGTATGTATATAACGTATGCTGTTGCACTTATCTAAACGAATGCACGCTAACGTCTTAATAGAACATTTTTTCAAATTGGTCTGATATGTAATTTTTCTTCTTCATAGAGCTACAGCCTTATGAAATAATGGTAATTGTAAATATATAATATGACCTTGTGCAATAAGAATTGATGTTACTAAGAATATTTATTAATTTTCAAGACTCATGTACGAAACTTTAGCTGTGGCGGTTTCGAAGTGTAAAAAAATTAAAATATGTCCGTTGCCAGGATTCAAGCTAATTTCTATAGATATATAGATTTCAGTTGGTTTATCCGTGAAAGGCTACTTACTTCGAATTTATAATATTAGGTAGTTAAAATATCCCTAGAAAAAATACGACTCTATTTTCCCAAAAGCAGTTTTAGAGTAAAAAGCAACAACAACCCTTCCTTTGACACATGTCCGTAGTGACATCAACCCTTATGTCTAAAAAACATTTACATTGTGTTCTTATCTATTTTGCAAACGGATTTATTTATAGTTTCTGTTTGCGATTGTTTTTAATTAAAGTTTTATTGGTGTAGAAACTGAAAAATTAACACAATCATTTAACTCTGACCGATACTAATTTTTCAATTCTTAACCCGCTATTTTAATTTAAAATATTAATTACTGTTGAAATAAATTAATTCATTTTGTTCAGATAATTAACGATTGGGGTAAAATGTTTTCTCTAATTAAATATAAACTCATTGCCTTCCAATGATTTTAAATCCGAACAATTAGCAAATGTGTTTCTTTTTCTTATCATCTCGTATGCATCTGTATCAGCCTAAATAAAGCCGTAATAAATTCATACTAATAAAATTGTTGGTCCTGACTACTATATGTCGCACAGCCAATACTACTAAATCTGGAAAGCTGAAATTTGGAACATAGGTTTGTTTTATAACTTAACCATCCACTCAGATGATGCATTAATTTTAAACTTAAGACTTAAGCATTAAAATTTAAGCTGCGTGGTAAGCCATTGGCGGCTTGCTAGTGTCTGTTATTTTTCATTACCTACCTTGAATTGAACGCATCGCCTATAAGTAAATTAATGTGTAAAGAAAACCATTTTTAATTCCTATTAAAATATGCGGTCAATATAACAATTTTTCATTAAGGCTAATGTTTCGCTAAAATAAATAAACAATGAAAATAGTGCAATAAAAAAGCGCTTTGATATATTTACGAATTCAATGCTACACAATTCGTAGTGTAGACGTTTGAAATTCGAGTACAAAAGCCCGGCGTGTCGTTATAGCCAGTAGATTAGGATCATACGTTTCATGGGCAATGTAAGAGTAACAAGACTGGTCGGCTTTGAGTTATACACCTCTAAAGATGTTTGCGGCGCTTTCAACAATATAGGGGCGCCGCCGCCGCGACGACGCCCGCCCAGCTGTAAATGGAGTGCGCATTAATACTCAACTATGTAATAAATGTTATTGTTTGTCATAAACTTTGTTTTATTAAGGTCGGCCCTCGACTCTGCCGGACCTTTAATAATGTTTAGCGTTCGCTCGATGCCCTCACTTAAGGATTTAAGGACAATTATTTCATTGTTATTGCAGAGTTCATTTTCGTTTGTACTTGTTTAAAACAAATTACGTTAAAACGACCGACAAGCTTGGCAACCGTTTCTGATAAAACGACTGACATCCTCGTTTCAGTCTGGAAGTGAGCGAACGCGTAACAAAATAAACTTATTTTGAGATACACCAAAGCCCTGGCAATGCAACGTCGCAAAATCTTTTTCATCGCACAACTTTTATTTCGCTTACATTTGCAGTGAGCAAAATTTTTATCACAACCCTTGTGTGTTTCTCCCGAATTACTTTGTACTTAAGGTGCGACTGTAAGGTAATCAGAAATTGTTTTAATTTTCAAATGAAATTTCATATATAGAAAATTTGATACATAATATTCCTAACTTTTATGAATGGAAACTTCAATAGTCGGTAAGGTGTTAAGGATGCGAAACAACGCGGCGTCGAACGTTAGAGACTGATTTGTATGTAGCTCCATGCCTCGCTGCGATGCAGAGGGGCGGCTTGAAGACGTTCGTTGCAATTTTTCAACGATTCGTGTTTGGCAAGCTGATGGAGCGCCGCACTGCAGCCGGTCATTCCCTCGCTCCCTCTTCTCCCCTTCCCATACCCCGATCCCCACCTGCTCCCGCGCCGAACTGCTGCAACTTTAATCCCCCAATCCGCTACCGCACGACCGCGCACCGGCGCGACGCTATATTTCAATTAATTCGGCCATCCATTCCCGACGTGAAACTTCACATCGCTTAGCTCGTAACCCCGTCCGCCGTCGCTGGACCACCACACGGTTGATATATGTCAACCCAGTTCCAGTCGATGGCTCTACTACATTACATACCTACGACCACACCGTTCGTCCCGATGTACGTGTAATGCCCGACGATGAATATTCGTAGTCGGTTCACTTTTAACGAGGGGCCTCGTCATATTTTCCGCTATAAATTTTGATTCGCAAGAGCCTTGCCTCGCCTGTAGTGGTGATTTAACTTTTAAAACCCAATTAATTGTGAGTTTTGTTTTGCATATTAATGGCTCGTTTCGCTGAAGCAGCACAGCATCGTCGGGCGGCAGTAAGTTTTGCGAAGCGCACATGGAGCGGAATAATCGCACAAGCTCGGGTTCATTTGTCGGAGCGAGTCTAGTGAGAGGGGACGCTAGTATTTAGGAGATTGTCGCCTCGCACCGATTAATGAACACTGTCTCTCTTCGTTCTACCTATTACATTATGATCTTTGCATATTCTACACCAAGGCTTTTTACTTCTTTTCATTTGAACGTTTAAAGCGTCCTCTTATAAGAATTTTGTTGTCCATATGAAGAAGCGGTGAGGGTTTCCAATACCCTTTGAACCCGATGTAAAGAGCGCTGCTTTTATAGCTTCATTTCTTATTCTTATTGCACAGACTTGTGTCTGCACCGACGGGTAGCGCACGTGTCCGCCATACTGCTGAATCAACTTATCCCGCCCGCTCTACCGCAACTGAATGTGAACTTAATTTGATTCCAATTGTACTAAACCCGGCCATTCTCCGACAATTAATTATCCAAGTACGCTCTCTATATTTTCATCTACACGAACGATTGCGAGTTAATTCTAAAGGAATCCTATCAAATTTTTCAAAGTTTGAATCCTCCCCAGAGGTGTGGAAAAGTAATTATTTAGTTAATTTAACTTGCAACATTCGATTTACAGCCAGACAGAGCGACCGGTTTGACAAAAACCACAAGCAAGTTGGAATCCACGTATAGGTGTTGGGTGTAACACATTGTATAGATAACAGGCGACACGACATGAAGGCACAAAGTAATTAGTTAGCCGTAGTGTTCACTTGTTCAGCGCTTTTCCCAATGAACGGTTGCGGCCTGTTCTCTTGTTTAATTGCAACCAAAACCGTAACGGACAGCGGACTGTTTTTGTTCGGCCCGAATAAGACGAATCTCGCACCCTTTAATGAGTCACCCCTCAACCCTCGCCTTTACCCGCTTACGGACTGGGCACTCTTTAACTGATTTCTTCTGTGGTAACAATTTGGAATATACAAACTCTTAAATTAATAAAAAATATAATGTGGGTACTATTACCCCAATTGCAAAATTAGGTATTTACGAAATGGATAACATAACAATTGCCTCATTTTAAAAAGGTATTCATAAACCGTAAGTAGATCGCTTTCTATTACTTTCAGCTGATTAAAAGCTTACAAGGTCTTGATATACGAGTTACTTTTACTTACTTATAATATTTTCGTTAATTACTTAGATTATGGACAACATAACTGTTTTTTTGGACACGAAGCCTTATTAAGAAAAATGTCTTTTTATAAATATAAAACTTTTTTCTATTCAACTAAAATATTTTTGTGTGCTCTCATGTGAACATTATAAACACAATTACATGCCTAAAATTGAGGTTTTACAACTTTCTCCTTCATTCTTGTGAACGCTTTCAATTTCGAGCACGATATTTCTTCATATATGTTTATAAAGTTAATTCTAATCATATTACTATTATTAATATAAAAGATGACTAGGACGGCACAACTACAACTTAGATTCTATCGCATCTTGTTAACATGTGTTACGCTGGAATATCTGAACAGATAATTAATTACAGTGTGTTGTTAATAATGACAAGAGGCGGGCTGCGGTGTAGGGTTTGGATTGCGTAGTGTCGTGTAAGGAAATACCGCGGCACCTGATCTGCGGCCGGGACATGCTTCCCGTTTGCTCACCCTCGTCGCCCGATCACCCGACCCGACGACGACGTAATGTCGCGGCCACATACACCGCGCTACGCAGCGTCACGCACTCATCATTTGTCACAAACGTCTGCCACATCACCACACGAGTACCACAACATCAATGTCTTATACTGAGCTCATTTAATGTGTATCCAACTGTTGGGGTTTGATACAAAAAGACACAATAACACCTACTCCCCTGTACAGTATTACATATCAGTATCCAGAGTATGTAGATATATGAAATAAATAGTCACTGTTTTTAAAACGTCGTCGCCTTTTTAGCGTCCGTCGCCCCGATGCACTTAGAGGCTTTCCGTTAAAACGTCAAACATTATACTTTAGCCAGTCGGTTCTCGCCTGTCATGGTTGGCGTCCGTTTGCACCATAAAAAAGTACAAGGCTTAATGGGAATATAAATTGTGACACCGTAAGAACTTTTCCCGCACGACTCGTGAAAGTATAGGTAAAATATTTTTAAAGGTAACTCGTTCGCAGGCCCGTAACAAAGAGGCCAAGTTCCGAAACAATCAAATTAATTTTCTCCGTTGTTGTTTAATTAGCACCAAGTTGGATGGCGCGACGCGACGGGCGGCGGCCGGTGTTTATCATCGGAAACAATCACATCCCGCCACACCCCTCCGCATCCCCCGCCTGCTACGAATACCCATTATTATCAAAGTCAAGAATTTCCACCAGAGCAACTTGATTCGTCACTCTGTAGCTATTATTATTATTATAGGCATTGTTATGTTTAATTGAGTTTGACATGTACAAATTGTAAAACCTAACCCTATTTTGTTTTGTTTCAGGTAATACTCCATTTTTGATGATATATAGTGACTTATATTTACAATATATAAGCTCAATCCATGTCAACCGGTTCGAATATGACAGGTATTATTTACCTTATAATTCATAGAACGTAACAGATATGAAACTGTACACCCTGTTTGTGTGAAGCCCTAGTAGACAGTTAATCCGAAGCCGTATTTAATTAAATTGAAGCAATAGGTGAACCTCGCTGCAGGACATTCTCGTGTCAGTTGTCTTTATGTGCGGACGTAAATTTCAAGTATTCTGTGCATATATGTTTCACAACCCACATTTTGGATTCTTTTTGTGAAGAGGTGAGATTTTTGGCCATCCTGGTTGTTTCAAACACCTGTTACTAAAATCTGGGCCAGATGTAGTTTTACATAGAGTAGCACAATTGGGGTTACAACTAAATTGTGTTCGATTTTCTTAACTTTAATCTCTTATTTAAAATATTAATACCCTTGCAATTATGTAATAAAAATTACATGTAGGTAGGCTATTAGTGTCTGATGAGATGAGGTACAAACAACCTCTAATCTAATTCCTTTTCATACTTGCAAACTTGCAACTATCCGAGAAGTGCCTGAAGTTTGTTTAGTTTTTTTCCACATAGCTTCGCTTTATCCTCCCTGCGTCTTCTTCTTCTTCTTCTTCCTCTAGTAAGTAAGTTCAGATTAAACTACATTCTTCATGCCATTGTTCTTTGGCGGTTATAGGTTCACAAAAAAGTGGAAACCACGATTGTATGAAAATGATTTAATAAAATTTTGATATAGAATAAAAGCAAATTACCCCCAATAGTTTAAATCGATCAACGAAATTACTTTGAGAAAGAGAATAAAAAGAAATTTATTCTTAACGCGTCCAAACTGTAAGGGATTATTTTGAGCGGCTGACCTGCTTCGACCACCTGACCTCGAGTGTGACCTCGTCACGATGATCTTTCCCCCTTCATTACAATTACCTGTTTTACCAGATTACGGTTGCGATACTTACGATAAACACTGGTAAACTTTATTGAAAATTTATATTGAGGTCGCTGTTTTTTAACCTGTTCATAATCTATTTGCTATATAAATAAACCAAATGAAATATCTACTTTGCATTGTTGTTGTTGTTTAGGGTTTATAAATTCCGATGTGGGTGTATTTTTTTTAAATATGTAATAGAAAAAAATACGTTTTCTTCAGATTAAGTGCAACGAAGTTCGATGAAAATAATATATTTATCTTACTTTGTCTTTACTTTTTCATTGATACGACGATGTGTTCGTTTCACAAAGCTGAGAAATTACATTTTAATTGTTTACATAGTAGATATTTCGTTTAATTTATCTGTCGTAATTTTACGAGTTAATATAATGTGTGTGTAGTATGTCTGTTACAGTATGTGTATGGGTGACAGTACCATCACCAGATCAATGTTCACATAGCTCATTGGAATGTATAAGTTATTATTACTTAATAGTTTATTATTTATACAATCTAGTGGGAGATGAAAAATAAAGCTGTGAAGAAAGTTTACCAACGATCGATTCAGAGAAACGTTTTATTAAGTTTTGATGTGTGAATTCAATTTATTTGTATTATGACGATGACTGGCTCGCAGTTTTAAGAGAACCATGTCTACATCTACTAAATTTATAGTTGTTGCTTTTGTGTCAGCTCGCGACATCTGTTGATAAATATTAGAACTATTATCCCACGGTAACATATTACCAAGATAATTACTAGATTATATTATTCCTTAAGCCATTACATTTAGCCTGTGTGACATTTTTTTTCCAACATTATGCAACGGTTTATGCGTGTTAAAATTTTAAGTAGATCTCTAATTTACAGATATTTAAAATTACATATTTTTAAATAAATTTATGTAAGTACTCGTAACAACTTAATTTTCTTAATACAAACAATTATCTAAACTAGCGCTAAACAACCTGAAAATTCAGTTCGAAATTTCGCCTTTCATTTTCACAATAGACCTCCAGTTCAGATGGTCGGCCGTATTTGTAACACGGCGTTATTAATAGCCGCGATAGCGACGTGCCCCGCGGCATTGCACGATATTTGGGACATCCGGATTTGCATAGGATAATGGCCCGCCTATGCAGCCCAATGCGAACCATGATCTACTAACCAATGTCTCGCGCTAACTCAACTTCTGCTCTCATTACTTTGGTTACCCCCTCCCTTTGGAATTTCTGTTTGAATTTGTGCGAATTATGCGATTACTCTTTCAAAGATTTTTTTTTAACTTATCCTCCATCTAAGCCGAATGTGCTATTGATGACATACGCCAACAACAACAAAATTAAACAAATCCTGTGTCTCTC
This sequence comes from Synanthedon myopaeformis, assembly GCA_944738685.1. Lineage (NCBI taxonomy): Eukaryota > Metazoa > Arthropoda > Insecta > Lepidoptera > Sesiidae > Synanthedon > Synanthedon myopaeformis. The sequence goes on from OX122915.1 coordinate 8,541,864, forward strand.
CACTACTGGATGAAGTTCGCCACCACATGCAATTGAAAATCAGAACTAAAAAAAACATGTGCGTGGTTTATAACAACTTTTATGTTTTTAAGTTATATTTGGTGAACCGAGTGAACAGTTCAAATAACTGTATAAGTTAACCTTATTATGATAGTCATCGATTGCACAAAATACAGTACCTACAGTCACGCAAACTTTTCAAATCGCTTTGCTAATTAACAAGAGTGTGCAATTTGTGTAGTTAGTTTCCTCGAATGCGTTCATAAAAGTTGTCACCATTGACCCCGTTTCTTTACAGCCGCATTGGCATAGACTAGAATTACATATAGTTTTTCCGCTTTTCAGCCGGCACCCTGTTTTCAGGTCGTCTGTCTACCTGACACAAACTTAATTAACTTTACGCGATTACACAAAAAGCTGCTCGTATCTCTTCGTTAGCATTGCCGCCACACTATTGCTATGTCATGACCTTTTGATGCGATCAACAGTTGTATCGGTTTATTACTTTAGTAGTTGCTTCTACGGATTTACTCGCGTCTATACTATTATAAACTTATTATACGACACACAAACTTATACCAACGGAATAATAAAGAATCACTACTAATTTATACTTAGAACTATTCGTGTATGCCTTGACCAGAGTACATAACTTTTTAATTTACGCATTTTCAAGTACCAAAAAGGTGATGTTAAATGTCATATTCATTACTATTAGGTAATGAATCAGCACATTATCGCGTGAAACATATATTTTATACTGTGCCTAATATTACCCGGACGAATAGATTCCACTGTTAATTTCAATTGAACAATATCACGCTCCAATTTTATTCTATCGGCCCTGTTAAGAAACTTCTGGTAGAGTTTGATACATACCTAGACAACATATTATTATGTCAAAAACCGTTTGTCCTCCAACTTTTGTAAGACAAAAGTACCTACATACTGGATTATAGGAACATTATGTCAACTATTATGAAAATGATTATAAATTAGGTACTTCTTTTTTACATCCTCTCGTCACCTAGACAGTTTCACCGAGGACCTGTCCTCCATTCATCAAATAGTCAATTAGAAGAAAGTCGACACCGTTGCGATTATTGCTAGTGTTGTTTTTAATTTCAACTTGTTCATTCTTTGTTGTCTGTTATAGGTAGCGGTGTTTAAAAATAGAACAAATGTTGATAATTGGATAGTAAGGTTAAAGGAGTGGGGCAAGTGGGGTTGGGGGGTGAGGAGCGGTCGCGTGCCTGATGTATGCGCCGCCGCCGCCGCGACGCCAGACCAGTCGGCGCCGCGACGCCGCCGCCCGCCCCACAATGCAGATATCGTGCATTCGATCCTATTGCCTTCGCGCCTCCGTCATTTAACAACACGCGAAACAATCCATTTAGGTTCACCCCGTTAAGTATTGTGAATTCAGATATTTTGCGATATGCCGCCCCGCCACTAAAGTACCACTAGCTACCTATATAATGGATAGTTGGTACTGAAACTAGGCCCATTTTGATTGATAACACGCATAATGACGCGAGAAACTATTTCCTTCGTATTTCCTCCACTCAATAAAACATCGAACATGCTTATTTATGTGTCCGCGTCAGTTTATTTGGGGCTTTGTCAATGCGGCCCCGTTCCCCGTACTCTAGTGCCGACTACACACGAAGGACCGTCATTTGTCAAGATTATGGCTGTTTGGGGATTGAGATATGAAAAGAGGTTATTGTTTTGAATATTTTCCGTTCCGTTTCTTATTAAACCCAATTTCTCTTACACGTATCCTTAATTCTAGACAAGTTATTCCATGTTTCTAAATTAAACTTTGGACATAGTAGTTTCATACTGCCTCATGGCTACACCAAATAAAATTCAAATAACTTATTAGTTAAGGAAGTGAGGGTCATGGCCATTGGAAATTAATTTTCATGTATCTGCTTTAATTTCGACATGTTTAACCGTTGGTCACTTCCCCCATCACATAAGAAGATAGCACAATTAGCACGTACAAACCTCGTCATTCACGGCCTGACGCCGAGTGGCAATTACGGTATTTCATCCTCAATAAAAGTCTGAAAGTGCACTCGGGCGCCGCTAACGTCGTCGGAGAAAGGCTCCCCGCTGCCTATAAAGCTAATGTGTTCGTATAAAGATTTAAATGACGGTCAAAAACGTACCTTCCGAGCCGGGTTGTCGGGTTTATATTCTGAACACGACACTCCGTGTATATCGTGTTTGAGTTACAAAGGAATAGTTGAGAAAGTAATCATATTAACTGAATAAACTGAATTTTAAACTGAAAGGATTTGAGTCGTTTCAGGACCCTTTTTAAGTATAATTGTTGGTTATGGGTAAAAGTAAAAGTAATTTTTATGAAAATTTATATCACTTGAAAAACAGAGATGCTATTATAACACATAACAAAAGACGAACAATATAATTTTTAAATGATAATTGTACAAACATATATATTTTAAATAAGGATCAACAGAAGAATAAACATATATATAAAGTACTCTGTTGTATAAAAGTGTTCTGAGTGAATTATTCCAACAATAATATGCAAGATTTTCGATTGATAAATTACATATTTTTCCTGTATGTGAATATAATAATAAGATATTTATTCTTAATTATTGATTGATATCAGTAACACGGAAAGTAGCAAGATTGTTTTGTTGTCATTATCAACTAATCGACAACATAAAAATAAAATAATGATGCAAATTCTGAAATCCAATATTTATAATTAACAGCATATTATTTGAATAATAACCATTATTTGTCTTTACATACATATAAAAATTTCTCTCTTTTTACTTACTGCATAACGCTGGTGTGTCGATTTCAACACAGCAGAACGACTCCGTAGGTACTGCAAGTGCACTGCTAACTTTAGTAGAATAAGAGATTAAGGGAATAAGAGATTAACTTTAGTAGAATAAGATTAGTAGAATAAGATAATAAGGGCGTTGGGAGATGGGCTCACCGAAACACAACAGCACGCGTCCTTTCATTCACGTGCTTTCATGGTCTTCTGAAGAGAGAGTGATTGCTGCCTTCAAACGGACTAATAAATGACTGCGAAACGTTGATATAATAAATATACATTGCGAAACTCAATACCCGACTCAATGTCTTATCATAAAAAAAAATCTGTCAAGCTGGTCGAAGTTGCTAAATTCTGTATTAATCCAGCAACTATTGAAGAACAACCCTACTGAAGAACTATTGAAGAAACAGGACGAAACCCTTCCATACTTTTCATCCAACGGCCCCCCGAATAAAGCGGTCAGGAATACATAGTCGCGTCCACGTACGCCCACGTCCACCCACCACTTACCTAATTACCTAGATTCGACATGTTAAATTATGTCCATTCGTTAATGTATTTCGCAAGATTAATTTTGCACTTTGAATCGGACATTGGTTTGCAACACTTCTCAACGTGGCAATAAATTAGCAACAGAATTTGTTACAATACGTCGTCAATTGAAATTGCCGTCGAATTTCTGCACATTTTCAAAACTTTAAATATACTTTATTTCTATAGATTAATTTAATACCCAGAAGGATGTGTTTTCTTTTTTTATACTTTACAATTGATACAATTTGACAAAGTGATTTTATCCCTTTTTTTTCTATAAAAATAAGTAATGGTAACCATTAACAAAAACAGCACATAAAAATATTTAAGAGAAATCGATATTTGAATGCATTGAATTTCAAGCCATTAAATGCGCCGTGTCGAGCAGAAATTTGGAAACTTTTTTTTTTGTTCTTGTAAGATGAGTTCTAGGCGATATTATGATTACATTTTCTTTTACTCAAAATTTAACTGCCTATTTTTGAAATGCGCTTGCGCTAAACAATTTTAGATTGTCTGTGGAAATTTTAAAATATTTGAGTTTTAAAATTTCCACAGATAATCTAAAATTGTTTTAAAGCACGCTAAAGACTTTTTCGTCAATTCGATGGAAAGGATAATTTTTATATAAGAACTTATAAAATTTTATTAATATCTTATTAATATAATACCTTAACATTTATATAATTCAGATATGAATCTAAATCTTTATAGAAAAATATTGTAGAAAAGATAAACATTTTGATGATTAGTCTAGGACCACTGTTTTATATTGGGACGCTGGAGGCAGCACATTTATTTTATGTGCTGGCAATGTAACATACGCCATAAAAGTCGTTAGGGCGGCGTAAGGTCTCGCCAAACGTCTTGCCAGTTTTAATTATACTAAGTTAATGCCCTGTCGTCGGCTGCGCAATCGTCCCTCACTGTTTTCTTGGGGATACCACCTTTTGTCCTATGCAAAAATATTTACTTATTTTCAGGTCCTCATCTAAATCACTCTTTTCTAATGCAGTCTTAACCACATTAAGTAAGCACAGGATGACCGCCAAGAAACATGACGAAATATGACAAAATAACAAATCTAGTTTGTAGGTCAAAGGTAGAATCAGGGGGGTCGGTAAGAGATTTATCACGCCCGCCAGAGCTGGGACTACAAGTTCGCGCATTAAACGACTCTGGAACATTAGCCGCCTGCAAGATGCCGCCCGAGATCATAATTAAGTGCCGCCCAATTTATCGGTCCGACCCGCGCCCGAGAACTCCTCTCAAACTTCTCTTATCGTACATTGTTGAGGAATAAACTGTATGAAACGAATGGAAGGGTGTGGTTATAGTATTAATAAAATATTATAGTATTAATTCAAATCAAAATATGTACTAAGCACTGACACGACAACTCTTCAACAACATTGTAATTTTTTTGTATCCTTTACAATACTCGTATATATGTTTTATAATATTTATTGTCACTAACCAGCGTTATTTTAGTTGTCAACATACATATACATGCTTGGGCTCTTTATTTGGTCCCTCTCACAGTTGTTGCATTTTATATTCAGAATTCTATTGTTATTAAAATCAATAAAATTTCAGAGCGCCTGGTAAAAAGTTTGATCTACTTTATGTTCAATCTGTTTCGCACGAATTAAAAAAATTGACAAATGAAAAATTCTAATTCACAATGTCCAATGGCCAATTTTCACGAAATATAATATTCACAAATTACCCAAGCGTAAGCCACGCGAGCGTAACATTATTTTTAACGACCATTTGATTTCTAAAACATTGGACTGTTTAAAAATTGATTGTGACGATCTCATGGAAATTTTATGATTGTTTTAAACAATTAAGCAAGCGATGAGAGAGACAAGGAGATAGCAATTAACTATTTTACTATAAAGTACTATTTAGTCATTATGAATTTACCGCGGACTGCGACTGCGACTTTTATGTCGAACGTACTAGGCAGAGGGGGCGATTCGTCTACTAGGAGGCAGGAGCTAGCTGCTTAGTCTAATTAGTAGTGGAGCACAGCTAAACTGGTTAGTGGGGCCGAGCGGCTCGAGCGCCGCTCCAGATCCTTTCACTGTACACATCCCGGTTCACTTAGGTGCACGACGCTCATTTCGCTAGATTGCATGCGAGATACGTGCAAGCACGTGAGCTCATAATTGCATTTTACGTGTAATTCATTTAACCCTGACATTTAAGTGATGTATAAAAAGGTCATTTCTTTCGGAACGATTTATTTCATTTGTAATATAATAAACGTTATACCTACTAAAATTTAACTGAAAATATATGTAGGTATAGAGTTATGATGGTTGTTTATTTTAACGCATGGATTCAACGTAAATCTGTTTGACAGAAATAATAAACAAAATTTGTAATTTAACACTGTAAATGTGTAAAATCTCATTTTTAATGTGAATTACAGCTTTGTACAAACTTACAGTTTTATACGTTTGCTTCAGAGATTATAATTTGCTAATATTATGCACAGATCAGGTGAAAATTCCTATGTGCAGCGGAGGCTGTAACACTTCTAGTTCTACTGTAATGTTTTTTCTCAGAGTCACACGAGTAAAATAGGTAATTTACGGAAGCCTATAAGTAACAAGATTCATTAAGGTTGTTACAAAGTGGCGCGGGCGTTCTTAAAGCGAATGGCCCTCAAGCTTGCTTTCATAAAGCCCGTACGATCCGGCCGAGGTGCCTGCCGAGGTACCGAGGTGCCGCGTGCAATTTAATGAAACACCTGGAGAGGTTGTTCCTGTTTCCGTTGCATTAATCTTTTCTGCTGACGACACGACGCTTAAGCCAAAAAGCTTATAGACGATATATTATCTACCATTGCTTGTTCAAGTCATATAATAACAAATTAAATTACTTTATTAAATTACATTTAATACAATGAGGAATTGACATAGATATAATTGTGGATCTATTCACAGAAACAACAGGCCAAAACTATATCTTTGAATAAACATCAAATGACCGTGTTCATCTCTCAACTGAGAGACAAATAGCCAAGATAACTCCCACGCGGCTGCATATTTTAACGTAAAACTACGATACGACAGTGCGAACTTGCCTGAAAGTGGAAGTTTCTCTGGTGAATAATAGTTACGTTAACTCTTCATGAGGGTGGATATATTTCTTTTTAAGATTTATCAGCAGTAGACAAACAAATGGAATTCCAATTTCATATTCATAGGGAGAAATTCTTTCAAATTTCATAGCAAGTTTATATGGAGAGTGTATTTAAGAGAATATTTGTTTTTTTGGGTTTATTTATCATGTATGTAGGCGTGTTCGACATAACGTCACAGTCACAAGCACTCAAACTGCCGTAGCCACCGCGCCGCCCAGTGACCAAAATAAAAAAAAACAGTACTCGGCGGGTGCGAGGCGTAAACACGCGCCCCTCCCGCGTGACGCCTCATTAGCCACTCCCTGCGCATCTATAAATCATTTTAAATTTAAATTTTACTTACTCTCAGAATTGACTTTGCTAACCTAATTCTCTTTCCCACCCACAAAATTTTGTAAATTAGATTTCACCTTTCCTTGGAGTCAGTTGTCAGAAAAAATATTTGCGGCATCCGGGACCGGATCTCGGCCTGTGATCGTGTTACATTCTATCCGATAGTATGAGCGAACCTGAGACACTTTCCAATAAAAATCTCCATTGGGAGAACCGTCATTGTTTGCGTTCCTTTATGTTTTCTTCCTAGAGCTACAACAGTAGGCACAGAGATGTTCCACGTTAAACTTGGTAACTTGCAAATTTTACAAACAAGTAATTTACTTAAATTTTTAGTTTCAAATAGGGATATTGCGGTCTGTAATCACCAAATATAAAATTAATGTCATCTTTATAGAGCATAATATCGCATGTGTGAAATATAATTTCAAAAATCTATCAGGACGCGTGGCGCGGCTACCTGTTCTGGTGGCGGGACTTGGCACGTCTCACTGGCCTGATCTATTCCCGTCCGTCCCTGCATCATAAACATTTTTGGCAACGACTTTGGACCGTATTTTGGTGTGTGGTTGTTCGTGACGGGAACGTGTCATTCATCGGCCCGTTAGCCCATTGTTTTCCTCGAGTGTCTATTTGTCACGACACGCGCCGGGTCAGCCAATAGTAAAATAGGCGAGTAGCAATTCCTACGTACAACTGACCGAGTCGCGCGGCGCGGCGTGTCGCCAATCCATTTATTGCGATTGAGCTCTGATCGATCGCCGATGGTGCGTCTCATCCGACACACATTCTTGACATCCTATTTGCCTCATTGACTATTAGCTAACAAAGCAAAAACAACTACTGCTTCGATTCATTCAAATTGACACAATAAATTCAATTCGACACAATAAATATATACGCTATGTTTGGCTATTAATACTCGCTTAATCGTTTCAGCGGGACTTTGAAAATATAATGTAGTTCGACACGAAGTCAAACTCTTGTAGACTGCGAGTAGTGCCAGAGGCGCAGTAACTAGCGCCGATGTGGCGCGTGCCGACAGCTCGCTGCCGACGCTACTCTAGAGGGTTGTTAGTTATGCACGTCATAGTTTTGGAGTGCCCTCGGCCGCTTTACAGTACTTGTAGTAACGAGACAAAAGCTCCCATGTTCATTGATGTCATTTTTGCCGTAATCGGGCGTCGCTGCCAAGTAGAAATGAGGAACACTTCACCTTTTAGCTATATTTTAATTGCGGTCAATGATTTTAATTAAGTTATATATTTATTTATTTACATAATAAAATAATATCAAGTTCGAAATATCACGTTATATTTTCACAGCTATAATAATCGTTTTTTCTAAACAGTTGTTAGGATTAAGGAAGCAGAAACATTTGTTTAAAATATAGAATCTATTCAGAATAAGTGACATGTGGTCTCTATGATGAGGTAACACATTAAGGCATTAAAGACCTTCGAAGTTTTATAAGATTCTTCCTAGGAGTACCTACATCGATTAGCCAAATGTTTGTTGTTTGTCATCATAGCAGTTATCCAAGGGTGAAAGCAACTATAGCTAAAGAAACAAGAAAGTACGAGTAACCCTTTATTGTATTGCAAGTGCGCATTGTTGTGTCATAAAAGCGAAGGCGAGGGAAGCGCGCTCGGTTTGCTTCCACTATCACAAAAATGTTATTAGTTTTGGGCGGTTATTGCCCACCCAGTGCCGGCCGACCCTCCCGTTGCCTCCTCTCGAACAAATAGCCCATATTGAAAGGTTACTCCCTAGATTTGTTTTAATCCTTACCGATTTACATGAATAACCTTTCATAATATCCTGTAGCGGTAAAATGAAATTTTATTTATGACCATAACCCAACTGTTGAACTAGAATTTGCATGTCCGTGAACTTAACCATTTTCTTTGCTTCGTCTAAAGAAACTACACGAAATGTTAGTGAATAGTTTGACCGAAGTTAAATTATTATACTATAAAGTATGCAGCGGGTTCAGCTTTGCCGTTGCTTGAAACCGGCAGCTCACTGCGGCGTTGGTCGTCGTTGACTTTTGCATTACAATAGATTCTTATAGACTTTTAGCAAGGCTGTCAAGAAATCACGCATACATTTTTTACATTTTATTAAACAAAATAAAGCGCAACTGTCGCCACTGAAACGAGTCACAGGAGCCATAAAAAGATTTACAATATCAACCAATCATAGCGATCAAAAGACAAATTTAGAGGTGTGTAAATTTTGTCATGTTTTGACACAGATTTCTTGGCCAGCTATAGTACCTACGCCTTTCTTTCCTAAACATAATTATTTATGCTTGTCCAAAAAAATTAAATCATTAAAGATGATCGTTTAAAAAAAGAGTTATTGGTGTATTCCTGACATACTGTATAAATCAAGCATGGCAAGCTGACCGTTGTTAAGATCAGTTCCACCTAATAAATACTAATTTCGTTGAATAGACCAAGTTAGGGTAGTTATGATCAAAACGTGATCACCCATTCAAGTTTCACAAACGGGTTGCTAGGAATCGAAACTCGGTTAAAGTAGACGGCGCGGAGTAACAGGAAGTAATAACTTTATCCCGAGCTTACTGAGACAGGACCGTCCAACTAACATTATGCCTGTCAGTAACAAGTTAATCTAAATGCAACCAACTGCCTCCACAAGCCTGTTGTACGCATCGGCGAAGTTTAATAACTGAGAAAATTCGGAACATGCCTGCATCTGTTTTAGCTTAGCTGCTTTAGTGATTTCTTGTGATCGTGTAAAGATCCCGAAGTGACCAAACAATGATAACAAGATTGCTATAATGAATACAGTACCTGGAGTTTAAATGAGAAAATAACAATAAATTCAGTTACCAAAAAAACTTTTCCAGTAAATCAGTCAAGCAAGCGTGTAGACGTTATCAGCAAACGAAGTCCCTAAGCAGAGTTCTGAATATTTAGATGGCGTTTGTTTGTATTTTCTTTAAAACGGCGATAAGCACTTTGCCGGGTTTTTTTGACTGAATAAAATATGGCGCAGGAGGCTCGGTGTGCGACGATAAAACGTCCGCGAAGCTCTTCCCGTCACGTAGTGCGACAGTTAATTACGCGGATGTAAATAAATCATCGTAGACGGGTGCGGCGGAGGGCTTCGATTCCGAAAGGCAATTATCTCGCGCCTCATTGACGTCGAAAGTGAGCAGAGCAAAGCCCTCGCCGCCCCCGTGCCCACCCGCCGCCGAAATATTTTTGACACCACCTAAGATAGGTTATAAGGAAAAATCGAGCTACGTGTCTGGCTCAAAGCAATTGTGATGCATGGAAGGATTTCCGCACATCCGATATTGAACCAAAATCGCGACCGCTGCCCTTTCGTTCGTTATTGCTTATTGCATTGATATAACATGAACTCTGTCGTTATCATTTATTTTTAGTATGGTACAAGAGTCCGCTTTACCTGAAGCGTGTTTTCCTTATTTACTTTATCTCCCTTTTTTTAAATTTTCAAACGTATGAACTTTAAATTCCAGGGTCGGTGTAACCGCGAGAAACCCCCCTGCAAGTACTTCCATCCGCCGCAGCATCTCAAGGATCAGTTGCTGATCAACGGTCGAAACCATCTAGCTTTGAAAAACGCACTTATGCAACAAATGGGCCTCACGCCGGGCCAGGTGCTACCTGGCCAAGTTCCTGCTGTGGTAAGTTTTTCACCATATTATAATCTGTGTTTACTAAATATAATACGCTTGAGCGATCGGTCCTAAACACGTAATCAATGCACGCAACACGCAGCTTTTGATGTACTCGCTACCATGTACTTTTAAAGCGTTTTCAAAGTCTTAGTTTAATGAAATTGTAACGTTCGAGTTGTGCCCATATCGTGAATCGATACTAGTGCAGATAACCTTTGCAAGATAAGCGACTCTGTAAATCTTTGAACGTTTGAGAACTTAATCATATATGTAAGCTAAAAGTTAATAGTGATTTACTTTGTTCAAAGCGGCGCAAAGCTTCTCTATCAAGTTGTCCGCTTTAATTTAAACTTTTGGTACACGTGTCGTAAAAGTGAATAAGATTACAGCGCCAGGCTTACAACGTTCGTCGCATATTTGTTTTAGAAACGTAGTTTGTACTTGAGGCACAACTTAAACGTCGACGCCTTCAGTGGCCGATCGCTCTACACGGCTTGAGCATGTTTGTATTAATTCGTTCCCTAAGTGGCATGATTTTCGAACTTATACACGTATGAGACGGGTGTCAGCGGTAATGTAAATTAATTCACGGGTACAAAGTTCTCCTCACTATTCACACTCTGTCGCAAACGTCTCGCGATCGACACTCCTTCGCGTCTCCTCGCACCGATGTCCTCGTGTAGCTTTCGTTTCGGCGACGTATGTACTACAACTAACATGCGTAGTATAGTGTCTATGCTTTTGTATCATTAGTAGAGTCGTAGCGGTGAGCCGTGTCGTGTGCGAAGCGAGGTAACGTGACGTGGAAGGCGTGAGGGTCGCAGGCGGGTGGCGTGTTCTGGCTCGATTAGTAGCGAATTTGTGTGGTTTTGTGTCGAGGTGGGCGGCGTGAGTGGCGCGGGCGCGGCCGCGAGCCACCTCGCCGCGCTGGACCCGATCAGTCTCGCCCTGCTCGCACCACAGGTATCGTCGCCGCCACTGCCACCGGTACCACCACTGTTGCACCTTCGCACCAACACACCTCGACACCTCGTCCTTAATTCGCATTTCATTACAATCCCTCCTCTTCCCCATTTCGACGAAAGGTGGTCGGTGGGTAATAGCTTAAATTAAAAACAGTATGCTTGTTTAATAATTTTATCGTTTTCTATTAATGCATGCGAAAGCTTGTTTGGCTGACGGTATCTCTTAATACCATTTTCTTAAATATCTTATATTGTATAATTCCTAACCCAAGTGATACTGATACTTGCTTGTATTGTGTGCTTTGTATAGATAATGTCGAGAACAACTTAAAAATTAAATTATTGGCAATATATATTATACATTTTTTTTTGTAGAAAGGATTACTAAATGTCATATTTGCTGTATATTTTCAGGCGACATCGCCGTACCTGTCGGGCGTCCCAGGCGTGGGATCAACGTATGCGCAATACGCGTATGCTCCTCAACTGGTGCCTACAATGTTGGGCCATGATCCGGGTGCTGCAGCGTCGCCTCTAGGTGTAATGCAGCAACCGGTACTGCAACAAAAACTGCCGCGTACCGATCGCCTTGAGGTAAGTCGCCGGAGATCCTACAAATCCTTTCCATCGTCTGTATCCAAATAGTGCTTCCCAATGTTACCATTTATTGCGAGGACCGACTGAATAATCCATTTTAAGATCGTATCACGAATTAATTACTCACCATTCTTTTTATATTATATGAGTGTTGCTCAAGATATTACCAAATGCGTCGGTTCTCGGTTAAATGGGCCGAGGCCCTTGCCCGTGTCCCTGGTTTCTTCTCTAGCTGTGGGTGCACTGTCCACACCCAATGTGGCTTCTTGTTAAGAAGCACGTTCGCTTCTTAAGCAACACTTGCTTGCCCATGGTGATGGATATCTACGCTGTTGGCGCAATCACCAGCGATTCAATTCGATGAAAACAGTAAACATAATTATTAATTCGACGCTGCCGCCTCGCCGCCAGCGCATTACAAAAACATTTGCGCCTACAATGTAGTGGTGTCAAATGCTTGAAGTATTTTTCAGAGATAAAATTTTAGACGAGAGATATTTATTAAATTAATGTTTAAATTTGTAAATATACGTGCGACGGTTGCGTGCTGCACTCCAAATTTAAATTGAAATACAATAATGGAAGCGGCGTCACTGAAGTAAATTCGAGAATTGGTACATTATTCGTATTCCAGCGTTAATTTCTGACCCTGAGCGGTCTTTAGTAATTTGATAGGGTATGATTTCTGTAAGATGGCGCTAGAGCAGTGAGTATGATAGTTAGGAGTCGAAGTAGTAGTAGAGGCAGGGGCGGCTCGGCTCGGGACATGGCTGGTGTGTGGTGGTGCAGGTGTGCCGGGAGTTCCAGCGCGGCGCGTGCAAGCGAGCCGAGTCCGAGTGTCGCTTCGCGCACCCGCCGCCTTCCGTCTCGGCGCACGACGACGGCTGTGTCACGGTGTGCATGGACGCCGTCAAGGGCCGCTGCGTTCGCGACCCCTGCCGCTATTTCCACCCTCCCCTGCACCTGCAGGCGCACCTTAAGGCGCAGGCGCGCGGCGCGGTACGCCACCAGGCTGCACGCTCTTGCCTCGCTTCTCTTCTTCCGCTTATCTGGCTCGCCGCGACGCCGCTTCTGTTCGCAACGCTTGTTATGTTCAGTTCGCCGCAAGCCGGTCGCGCCACGCTTCCGTCGCACTCACGCTTCATTTTATTTTATTTTTCTATCGCATAATATCACCTTTTGCCGAGCTTTAGGTGTATTCTGTGCATCTACTACATCGTTATTGTTTCTGTCCCGTCCCGCGACGCTTCGCTTCACGTAGACGGCCGCCGCAGCGCAGCAGCCGGCAGCGAGCGCGACTTCGGAGTCGGGCAAGAAACGGCCGGCGCCCGCCGAGCTCGAGCCGCCACCGGTACTATCGCCAGCTTTGCACGCTTCACCTCCACTCCCGAACCTCCGCACGATCCCCCCGCGCGCCTCCTTCCGCCCCCTCCCGCGGCGGACGAGGCGCGAGGCGCGGCCGCCCCCGTCTCGCCCCGCGCCCCGCGCCGCCGCACCCGCACCTCGACCCCACCACACTTCTCCGCTCAACCGTTCGTTTCTCGTTTCAGATGGACATGAAGAGCGTCGGATCCTTCTATTACGATAACTTCGTAAGTATCCGGCTCACAATGCTTCCGGTCCACAGTCTTCGTATACTATAGCAGACAAAACGTCGCACGCCACGTCGACGCGATCGGGATCACCTTCGGTCACCGTTCGTGTTGGGTCTGCTATTGTTTAAGAAGTCTGGACCGAAGTCACAAATAATTTCATACATTTTCATCTATATGAACGTCGTATGCTTGATATTTCAGGCGTTCCCCGGCGTGATGCCGTACAAGCGACCCGCCGCAGACAAAGCCGGCATGCCCGTGTACCAGCCGGCCACCACGTACCAGCAACTAATGCAGCTGCAACAGCCGTTCGTGCCCGTGTCATGTGAGTACCCCGCGCCCGTATCGTCCGCGCCGCCGACCGCGGCCGCGCCCGCGTTGCCCGCGCTGCCCGCCGCTCCCGCGCCCGCTCCGCAGCCGCCGCCGCAGCCGCCCACCCCGCAGCCCGCGCAACCCGCCACGCCCCCCGCCTCCGCCCCCGCGCTCGACGCCGTCGCACCCGACGCGGCCGCGCTCGCCAAGGAGGTGGCGCAGAAGAACTACGCGGCTGCGCTGGCGCTGGCGGCGCAGCAGTCCGCCATGGCGCAGGCTGCTCAGGCCGCGGCCGCCTACTCGCAGCAGCTAAAGGCGCGCGCGGGGGCCATGCCGGGGCTCATGCGCGCGCCGCTCATGATGAGGCCGGGTTGGCCCGCGCAGCCCATGCACATGCCCTACTACCAGCAGCCCTACATGTACGCCATGCCGCCGCCCTCGCAGCCGGCGGCGGCCGCGGCCGCGGCGGCCGCTGCGGCGGCTGTGAACCCCTACAAAAAGATGAAAACCACATAAGCGGCGCGCGGGCGGTCCGCGGTCGGTGGAGCGCGGGACGCGGGGTCTCCGCGTAGAGACTTATACGTGTGCGGCTAAATGTGCGCCCCGGTCTGTCGGGGCTTTAGCGCTAGGCGTGTATGTCACACTTTTATTGTAAGGACGAAGCGAGCGGAAACCCCTCGCTGATGTCTCGGTAGTTTTACGCTATATCTTATAGTATATTCATATATTTAATCACTTACCGTCACTGTCCTATGCGTGTATATTTCTCGTATTCTAAGATCCCGGTAATAATAACGCTTGAGTGCATGACTGTACGTTTTTTTTATTACCTCTTGTCGATCGTCGTTTATCGTGATTTCGTCGTACTGAGAGTTGAGCGCTTAGTCCGTCGGTCCCGCTACGTACACGCTTGTTCCCGGAGGAGCTCCGCACGGGTGCGCTTTGGCCGATGTGTCGATCCCGTACCTAGTGGTTACCGGCTTACACCAGGCCCGCACCTAACACAGCCGCCTTCTAATTTTCGCATGGAATAGAACCCACCACCCTATACGTTTGGCTCATCAGGTATTTTTATCATTATTCTAGTGCCTCCTCGTGTGTGCTACGTGTGCCGGCGTGTCAGCGAGTAGCTTTTACTTTATTTCTTTGAGTTGCACGTTCTTTTATTTATTTTAACGCTTTCTGTTTCATGCATTCCAAATGACCGCTTCGGCTGTCGTCTGCAATTCAAATCTTTTGTCGCTTTTTGTGTTGGACGGGCCAGGCTGTACGCCACCCAATGCGCCCTATGTCGTGTACACAGACGAGCGCGGACAGGTAACCGGTGTGCCGCCACACGCTTGCCGCTCTCTTCCTTTAGCCCCTTAGACCCCTTAGCCCCTTAGACCCCTTAGCAACTTCTCCTAACACTCCTGACAGCCACGCTGCAGCAGATCTTTGCTATTCGCCGCTTATCACCTCTGTACCGCGCCTGCGCCACTTCTAACCTTTTATTTGAAAACGACTGGTCTGGGAGTGAGTCTGGCTAGTATAATATGACTCACGGGCGTCACGCTAATTAAAACAGGTGTTCTAAGCTTTTGCGTATCTTTTGCTTGAAATTTAGACTTAAGTACTTATCGTAAGAGACTAATGTAAATTGGCCTAACAGGAACGTCTGAATGTGACGCTGATTCTATACAACGACGTAGACTTGACATAAAATTTATTTATTAGTTCGGCAAGCTTGATAGATGCATTTAGCTATCTCTCTACGCTTAGGTGCTTCGGTAGACTAAGCGCTTTTCACACGAAACTACATGAAGGCATCATGAATGAATCACTCGAGCGGCTAAACATTACACTAGAGTTTAGAGAACGGGTCGAGGTATGCTTTTTATCAGCTTCACAAACTTCAACACGCAGGACTCACTCGTCCGAACGATTATTTTATTGTACTCGTATGGTGTGCTGACATTCTTTTAACGCTTTAACAGATGCAAAGGAACTATCGTTGTCTAATGAATTCATCGAACCTGAGTTGTGACGTCACAGAAACTATGAGATTCAGAGCCACCACTGATGACATTGCTTATCAGGCTGTCACGTTTAAATGTCATCATCCATCAGTCATCTTACTTAGTCATTGTGATGTAACTGTATCGATTTTATATCTGTATGAACAGTTGATGCTACAACTTAATTGTTGATAAATTTTTAGTTTTGTATAGTGAGACTTACTTGCTTTCAATTGTGGAAGAAGTCACTCTACAGTAATGCCTTGCTTACACCCGGTAAGATACAATCTGCTTACTATAAATATCCTCAATATAAGTTATATTCCTGTATCAATACCTGTGCTGAAACACACCACCCGCCAACAGCATGTTCTCTTTACTAATTACACGATTTTCAAAGTTCGCTTGCAATAATACGGTTGTTTCAGTACGGGTCACATTGATTTATTTTTAAATAACGAAGAGAGTGTATTCAATGCTGACAAGTTGACGTTGTACCTACAAATATCTTCCAATATCTTCCTTGGCTCTACCATATGTTTATGATTTTTTTTAAATGCCTCAGTTTCGATGTCAACATGTTAGCATATTTAATTATTTTCACCGCACGCCAGCCTCAACTATCAACTGCTTTTTGAAGGGGGTATTGATTCCAATCATTTATAGATTTCAAACGCTTTGTTTTGGCGTAGTTGGTAGTTGAAAGGAGCGTGGTGAATGGAGACAAACGAAAGTGAATCTCTGAGGTTCACTTGCGTTCGTCGCCAGTAACGCTTAAAGCTTCGCCGACGCGGCTTTAATCCTCGCTTCAGTCGAAGCCTCTCCGATGCTTATTTTCAAGTGTTCACCGTAGTCGTAAATATTTAATACTTGGTTTTATTTTGTTTGTCGTACAAGTAACAGCACTATCTAATGGTCATTATGTTGCAGTTTGTACTACCACTAACATGTCACGTCCAGATCTGTCATGTGCTATAAAGGTGTAATTTTGATTAGTCTGTGACGCCCCGCGCCTAAGGGGAGTAGGGGCGCACGGCGATCCTGCGTCATTCGCCACGCGCGCCTCGGACGGGACGGACGTCTCTGCGCCCACTTTCTAACTTTTTAAATTCTCCCACACAGCCTCTTAAGCTTTAGCAACGACTGGTATATATGGGTACACTTTGGACGCTATGAAACCTCTAGACCGCCCTCGCCCTGGTAAACTTGTCTAGCATCATGCTTTCAGCTTTTTTGTACAATATAGTCACGCTTAAATAAGATTGGCTGCGCAATAATGATTATACTTCAAGCGTTCTGCATGCCATTTAGATTATATATTCATTACCTACTATGTGCATAGTGCAGTACCTTAACACTCTATACGGTTTCGGAACATTCTAATTATGGGATAGTTATGTGTTGATTAATGTTTTTCAATAGAATATGTCTTTTCTTTTACAATATAAAGGTGACACACACAGTAGCGGCGCGCGCGTATAAGAATGCTTGGAAGGTTCAATCATATTGTGCAACGAATCTTGTAAAGTTCTTGTAATATTGAAGCGGCGAGACTTCATTTCGATCCGTTACGCCTTCCTTGTGCCCGTCTTGTGTTCATTTAGCCACAGAGAAACTACACACGCATTTGTACATTACATTTAATGATTATACTTGATTCAATTGAAAGATAAACGTGAAAGCACACGCGGTGTCTCCGACCACATTTGCTCTTTAATATTACAACGACTATTTCAGCGTTATTTTTCAGACGGCTGTGCAATGAGGATAATGTTCAGTGTCAGATATATTAATGTCAAACATATTTTTATGATATATTAACACTATTAACATTTCATTCGTAAACTGTCGAATCCATTTTTTTTAAGTAGAGTTCATTTTATTGAACATTTTCCATGTGATATGAGTTCCTAATAGTAAAGTGCAAAATAACTGACAGTTTATGATGTAAGATAATATATATAGGTGACAAACTTTCAATAAGTTGGTCTACATATGAGAGTTTTAATAACAAGACATTATTGGTGTGCCGATTGATATATATGAAATTTACTGTTTTCGACTTTTCACGTCTACAAGATGTTTTATGTATTTAGAAAAACAATGTTCTAAAAATGAAGAATGTTTGACGTTTTTAACATTTAATATTCTTTTCTGAAGCAACAACAAACAACACGTACAAATTAGAGAATACCAAATGGTATTTGTTGTACCGAGAAGGGCATATTTATACACCTGTTTAAATTTTTCATTATTATAAATGTGGGATCAACTTCTTGAACAGTTTATACTTTTATATTATATACTTATACAGTCCTAAAGGATGAAATGTAGGCATATACTAATAAGATAATTTATGTATTTTACAGTTACTGGACACCCTCCCGGTGTGCCAAGATTTTAATCGACAAGGATGTACAAGACCTACCTGCAGATTTGTTCATATTCGTGAAGGTGAGAGTGAGAAATATAGTTATATGTTATTCCCAAAATAATTGGCGTAAATTTTTATATCCAAAGCATGTAAATTGGGCTAAATATCTCAATAAATACCGATATTATCTCATTAAATAGTGGGGTCGAGATTTATAGGTACATGTAAAACAATGTAGATTTTTTTTAAATTTTACAAAAAAAGATAATTATGTAATCTCCTTACTCCCGTTAACCTGTTTGTTCTCTGCATGATCACCAACCTCTTTGTCTAAGTAGTCCTGACACTATAAATAAATTAATATATATATTTATGTACACTGTAGCTGTATAGATGTAGATATAGTGTAGAAACTATAGAAGTCTTGTTATGAGTAGATAATATTATATTAGTTTTTTCTTAAGTTCTCATTGTTTTGAGAACGGTAGTCGTGTATCGAGTCTAGTTTTGTTGAGGATATTAAATTATTTCCATTATTTTCAGAAAGAAACTGAATCTGATATTAATTACAATAGTTTAAAATCTATCTCTAATCGTGGTTTAAGTTAGACATAATATATTTTTTACAAATAACAAAATTTATCAAACACAGCCAAATATTGAACATTATATCGAAATTTAGAAGGACTAGAGTATAGATTTCTCTCACGCTTGAACTTGACGAATTTGACGAATGCACTGTCACATTAACCGTCATAGTAATTAATCGTTTGACAAGAAATTTTTTGCTACGTCCCATGAGCTCATTGGTATCAATGAGTATCTAGCTCAGTCAATCTAGCTCAACCTACATTCTGTACGAGAAATAATTTCTCTTTATTCATTTCCTTTACGTGATATTTACATATATTTCGTAGTGTGTAGACTGTTTTGAAAATTCATTAAAATAGTAACTGTCGCGTTTAAATTGTAATGAGCGCATAGAGTGGAGTTTGTGAGTAATGTGTGTTGTCCGTTCGCAGGGTGCGGGTTGCAGGTGGTGGGGTGTCGCGTGGTGGTGTGCCGTGACGCCGCCGCCGGCACGTGCCGCCGCGCCGCCTGCCGCTACTACCACATCCCCGTACAATTGCCGCCTGCTCTTCGACCCCCCTAATCGCCCCATCCCATCCCATCCCACCCCACCCCACCCCACCCCATCCCATCCCCCATCGCCCGTCATCCCAGTCCCGCATCGCCCGCGCCCCGCGTTATCCATATCGATCGCGCCTCGGCCGGATCGCACTGTCGCTCCCGCGGCGGAGGTGCTGATATCTCTTAGTGAATATCGGTTAGTGTAAGGCGTTAACAGGAATGTTCGTTAGTATTCGGGAAAGAGTGTGTACATATTGTAGGTAGCGGGATATGTTTCTCTCAGGCACGGTCATGCGATTGTGATATGAATAGATTTCGAGGCGCCGCCGGAGCCGTTTGACTAATTTTTTATCGAGATCGTCAGAATAGTAGTTAGTGAGGTTTCAAATGTTTTATTACTATTGTATATTGATTTTTTTTAAGATGCGATGAGTTCCTGTAAAGATCGGTGCGTCGGCCGTACGGCGTCGCACAAAAACTTTGTTGTATATAAATGACATATTGTTAGGAGGCCGAGGCCGGTGTCAAAAGTCGCCTCACCCACTCCTACACGTGAGCATTTTGTGAGATTTATGTTACTTTTATATTTTTAATATAATCATTTTACGTTTGTCTAGAGGACAAGTTATACACTAGTTTAGATTAAGCGAAGCAGTAACGAAACACCAATAGATTAGCCGCTTCTCTCCAACGGCACTGAACTTGACTTGACTTGACGCCGGAGCACAAGTGCGGTTTCCCCCACTCCAGTCGTCGCCCGTTCACATTCACACGTTAGCGTAGCTCGCGCCACTCGTAGAGTGATAGAGGAAAAACATTCGAAATACAATGAAAGTTATCGGACAATATTAAACGGAAAGGGCATACTTCCAAGCTATAAATCGTAGGATAGAACGTCGGCTTTTATTCCAGATAGATTTTGCTAGATAATGATTGTTTCTCGATTCTCGTCTATATCGAAGCACAAAGAAGCGTCCGACTATCGAGTCCTATCCACGCAGTATTATCGTTTTGATGAAACCAAGTTGGTCGTATGTATTCTATTCTATTCAATTGTATTGTATTGTATTGTATTGTATTGTATGTATGTATGTATAGAGGTGATTTGCGGACGGAGAGGCCGCAGGCATCGAGGCCTAACGCCTAATGTTATTCCTAGTCCATATCCTTTTTTGTTGATCAGTCATGCGGTTAATATTAGATTTAATAATAATAATTTGATTTATTCCTCCCATTTAGTGGATATTTTGATAATGATATATTAATAATGAAATATTTAAGATACATAATACATATTTGATTCTAAATCCTGATAAAGTGACACTACGTTAGTAATTTAGTCGGAGGGATACTTGTGCCGTGATTATATTTTTAGGTATATATTATGAGAAGATAATTCCTAGCGTCGGAATTAAAGAAGTGATTAATGTGTAAGCGTGTTAATGATATATATTTATTGTCGTACTCTAAGTGGAATGCCATATCGATAAAAGGTGATGTGGGAGAGAGTGAAACTCGTCGATTTGTTTTGTGTTGTTTGTTATGTCGGTCGCGTCGCAGTCGCATTGACCGCTCGTAAGGTTTACTTCACTTTTATCAATACGGCACAATGTGACTCTTAAATGTAACAAATAAGTTGTCATTTTATTTTTTGTTAAAATTTTACGTTTCATGGATGATTTGTTGACTTTGATTTTTATAAACAAAATTTATTATTGATCTGACGCATTTATTGTAAGACAAATGATTACTTTTATATACGATTAATTAGTGTGATAATAACTATGGTATCAAATTGCCGTTATGATAGATTGAAACATCGAAAGTATCCTTCCTGTTTAGAAGGGACTCTTCTGGCCCAAGTTTCTAGTGGATTTTATATTTTTCTTTTTGTTGTATTTGTAATGTTACGTGTGTCTTACACATAATATATTTCATTTTGTGATATTTTTAACTAAGTACTGTTACTATAAATCCAAGTGAAATAATGATGACCTAATTATGATGAATATTCAAGATATTATTTGTAAAACACAAAAAAAAATGTAAAACTGTAAATATATTGACAAAAAAAAAGAACTGCTACACAATAATTGATTATTTAATTATATATCTCTCATAAAATACAGTGTAAGTTCTTCGAGTACCTAATAAATATTGGTATCTATTGTGTAGTGCAGTCTACTTAAAAGGTAAACCGGTCCAGTGAACAAAATATTAATAAAATATTGTAAACATTTTTTTATTCACGAATCACAGTACATGACATTGTAATATTATTTATAAAATTACTATGTGATGTGATCTTCGGATCAGTTTTGAGTACAGTATAGATAATAAACAACTGAATATGTGATTTGCATCTTTTATTTACTGCTAGTGAACCTTCGGCAGACCTTTTTGAAAGTAAGTAGCAGGTAAGTAGTGACGACATAGAAAATGACCTTTTTTATAATTCTCATACTTTAACAATAGTCGAGCGTACATGTCACTATGCTATTGTTGTTTTACACGGTGAGTATGTAAACAAATTCATATTTAAAGACTATATTGACAAACCACATGGCAACATGTGTTAAAGGAACATCTAAGTGCTAAGCGTGCATCAGGAAAGTTGCTAAAAAACAAATCCTTGCCTAAAACAGGTTGCTGGTAGGTGGCTGCACTGTCGCTTATAACACAAGCAACGCCAAAAATGCGTGTGCGCTGCCGACCATAGTAGGATTAAGTATGGGCAATTTGAAAGGGATAGGAAAATGGGCTTTAGCATCCCTAATTTATTCAGAAAACGCAACAGAAACGTATGGAGTTGGTTACTGCCGCCAAACGGGCTGTCCGAATGACTGAAACGCAGTGTGCCCTGCCACTACTTCCCAAATCCAATCTTGAAAATACTTTCCAAAGAATAAACTGAAAAGTTCATTTCCGAAGTTAACCCTGCAGCGAATCGAACCCAGGACCCCTGAGACAGAACTTTAACACGAAAGACAAGCATCCTAACTCAAGCTCATCTAATGGGCTATTAAAAATGCTTACAAGAATTAATACGACAAAAATAATAAGTAGGTACATAACAAAGAACAACCTGATATACGCTAGCAGAGGCGAGGGCGCAGTCGAGTCCTATTTGAAATGAAACGATATTATTAATTCATATCATAAATGCGTAAATTTGTATGTTTTTTCTCAATAACGCATAAACGGCTAAATGGATTTGGATAAAAGGGTATAATAAGATAACCTTGTGAAAAGTGCCTCCAAAAGCCAAATGACCAAATGATACTTTATTTATATAGACATGATGTACAAAATTCCCTATGCTCTGTTCTCGATGCTCTCGATCGTTTTCAGTGCTATTTGCATATAAAGAAGCAAAATATTCCAATTCTTCAATTTGTTGCCAATTTTCTCCCCAATGGCTAGACAGTAATGTTTCTAAATGTTTTTTTAGGAGAACTTAAAATATTTGTGGCCATTATTGGTGATAGTTGTATGTGTGAACTTAATTTTCCTTTTTTGTTAATATTTTTTAAAACACTATCATTTGCTCTGTAGTGTAAGTCGCCTCGAATGAGAACAATATTAGGATCACGTTGTGATCGTTTCAAAACAAAATGTTTCGAGAGCCTTTGGAGCCGTTTGGCCATGGTAGGCACTTAGAATATAGAACAAACCAGAAACCGCGAACGCGCCCTAAGCCGAAGCTACACAAACTACTCTCTCTAAGCTAGCCACACTGTGCGGGTGGGAAGTATGAGGAATGCGGGGGTTTTTAGACACAGTGAGCGGCATACGTTATCGGCTGTAGGCTACGGCTGGTTTGTTCTATATTCTAAGGGTAGGCAGTAACTACTGCAGATTGATCCACTACTCTTTTTAACTTATTTAAAGCGAATGAATATTGGTTTAATTTCTTACATATACTATCAATGTGAATTTTCAATGTAAGATATAGTTTATTATTTGATAATTCTAAGACAAGTAAGTATAACCGCTTAGAATTACCACGGCAATAATGTGCTTCTCCGCAAGGCAGTTTGTTGATAATAAAAGCCATGACTGGTAACTGCTTCTTGAGGATTGCTGCCTTCTTGCCATTGCTCCTTTTGATAATACGAAAATATGTAACGACGTACAAAAGAGAAGATAGACACAGTTAGACAAGATAGACACATATAGAAAAGATAGACAAGATAGACCCTGTGCAGACAGAAGTTGCACAGAAGTCATTCAGACAGATAACTTTTATTTATGTGTTGTCTGTCTGTATGTCACTGTCATCACATACATCCGTCACGTACGTCTTACGTGCCTACTTTGTACCTAGACCTACTAGTCCTACATACTACTAAGTTATTTTCAGTTTATTTTGCGATTGACGATGGAAATTAAATTACATTAAATTAAAAGTAAAAATTACTTTTAAAAGAAATTAATACAACGGTGATAACGTAAAGAAATTATCTTGAAATACCACGAGAGTAAAAAGAAAAGAAATTTAATATATGCAGGTTGAGTGTTTATTTTGCAGTTGTCACTTTATGTGCAATTTGGAGAATGTGTAACAATAAAATTCTTACTATACAAGTTACATGAAGTATTTAGATATATTTTTAATATATTAGCGAATTCTTTGAACGGGGTAAGTTTATACAATCGGAAAGAACACATATTATTATTTTATTATTGTTCAACTACTTAATGTATGGTACCTTGTCTTTTTGCAGTAGTAATTCTGTCATATCATGTTCGCGAGCCTAAAAAGCAAAATAAAAGAAGAAACTGGTAATGATTTAAGTAAATTAACCAATAGTTGGCGCAGTGGATCATTTTTAGGAAGAATTACACTAAAAGATAATTCGGTAAGGTCATTTATACTTTCTAAAATAACTAAAAAATTGTTTTATTGTTGAAAGAAAATACGATAACAAATATCCTAATTCAAAGTAAAAACTACAACATTCTCAGTTGTACCTACATATTTTACCATCGCTAATATGCTTATCTCAGATATAATGTTACTTTACAATGTTGACTTTATAACCAGTTTCTTATCATTAAAGTTAACTTAACTTAAGTATTTGTTAAAGTTTTGTTCTATTTTTTTAATCTAAAATAAAACTTGTGAACACATACCTTTATTTAATTTGTTAGATAAAATAAAATGAAGGCATAAATGGGGTTGAAATGTCATCCATAGTGAGATTAAGGTTAAGGCATTAGGAACGCACAGGCATTGGCGTCCCTTACTCACATAATGGAACACAGCACATCATGCTATTATTTCATGGTGGTCTTCTATAAGGGGGTGGTTACTGCCGCCAGTCGAGTTGCCTAAATGACTGAAAAGCAGTTTGCCCTGCCAATATTTGCCAGATTCAGACCAAAGCCAACTTTCAAGTTGATTTTTTAAGATTTGCTGGGAATTCTACTTGAGATTGAGCTTTAAGGCAACTTAATCACTTGAATAATGGGCTCGACAAAAGTAAAAGTGTGTAAATGAGGATAGATAATTAATCTATTTATGAATGTTATTTAGTCAACAGCCAGTCCTTCAAGCTCCGGTGGTCATGGAGACTGCACATCTGATGTAAGTAGTTGAATTAAAATTAATTTTAATAAATACAAGAATATAGAAATATTTTATTTTTATTTAGATTTGTTATTTGTAAGCTCAGAAAGTGATTATTCCCCTTACTGTTTATACAAAATAATAAGTGTTTTGTATCAACAGTATATATGTATATAATATATATATGTATGTGAGACAGTGTCCTTTGTGCGACTGAATGATAGTGATAGTGAATCACAAATCTATGTACTTGTACCATCAACATATTCGTTTATAATTTTTACATGAAAATTCACTAGAAAATTAATTGAAATAGAACACACTAAAGTTAAAGTTTTATTGCAGTCTGTCTCTCCACAATTGGAATCATATTTGTCTGAACGTACCGGAGGGCACATAGACCAGGTTGCTTTGCAGGAACAATATTCATCTCAACTTGAAGCGAAACTGAAGGAAAGGGATTCGTACTGGGAGAAGAAGATTGAAGAATTAAAGCTTTCCCTCGCTTCAGTTCAAGGTACTAACAATATTTTGTCCTGAATCTATACTAGTACAAAATAGACAGAGTAAATTATAGTTTTCTGTAACATACAAAAAGGTTTTTTTTTTGAGATCCTGTAAACACCTTAACGTTTTTCCAGGAGAGGAAGCAGTAGCTGCTCAAGCAGTGGCCCGAACTGCACAAGCCGAAGCAGTGAAAGCTGTTACCGAACGGGATTCAGCAGAAAGGCTGTTAAATGAGTTAAAAGGAAGATTATCTATCGCCGAAAGAGCTCAAGACAAGTTCGATACTCTTACTGTAAGTAACCCTTCATAAGAATTAAGTATAAGACACATTTAGAATTTCAGGATGGAAGTAGGCTATATACTCCATGCGGGCGAAGCCACGGTCACGAGCTATCTAAAACTAAAGATACAACGCCTGGCAAATGTATAACAGCAAGTGACGGGCACCATTAGTATTAATTTTATTATTGTTATGGTTTCATTCCTTTACATCTGTCAAATGCTTTTTCTAAAACCTTCACACTGTGTTATACTTTTAAGCTGTTTTTAAAAAAAGTGTATTTAAAATTTCAATTGCATTGTGTAATAATTCCAAATTGTTATTGTAACTGTGACCTTGTTGAAGGAATTAGTTTAGCCGTTCTGTGTTCAGTCAAGTGGAACGAGTTTGAGAATAAGAATTCGGTTGAACAATTCATTTTCTTACAGGTATTTTTTACTTCAACTTTATTTTAAAGGTATTATTAATAAATATCGACTAGCTCTCGGCTTTGCACGGGTCCAATTTTTTTATACAAATTTTATATAAAATAATGATTTATACTATGTAAATATTTCTATTTATGAACAGACTATTTTATAAATTTTATTTCAAAACCGCAATAAAACAATAATTTTAAATTCATTGTTATAATTGTGTAAACAATTTGAATGCAAAAATGCTTAATGTGTAAACAATTGAACATAACGATATCTCTTACTTTCGTAATTAGTTAAGAGTATACCAGATACTGACTAAAATAGTTAAAAGGAATTATGAAACTTCTTAACAATCATAAATTATCTCTGATAATTCTAATGCTATGAACTTTTGCGATACATTCTCTTAGTTTTGTATCATTGGGGCACAATTAAGTAGGTATAGCTCATGCTGTTAGTGTATTAAGGTACCCAAATTCAAAACATTTTATTCGAAATAAGATTTACAAAAACGCTTTTCCTCTGTGGAGAAGAACGGCCAAATAAACTCCACAGGAATCACATCTAAACATTAATTGAAAATATTAGCTTGGAATTGACTTGCAACTCTTTCGTCTTCCTCCAATAAAAAGATGTATAACAAAGGGTTTTTGTGCTTAATCAGGAAGAGTTAGAAGACAGCCGGCGAGAGTGGGCCCGGGAGCGCGCAGAGTTGAGGGCTGCTCTGAGCGAGGCGGAGGCAAAAGCGCTAGATCTCTCCGATCAGCTGGCACTCGTCAGAGCGGCACTACCACCGGAAAACCCACACCACCACATGCACGACGATGGTAATTCCTTACAAGGACAATTCTAAAAAAAACGTATTAAATAATTAAATTATACATTTTTTTTTCTAGTTATATCTTTATCCAAATAAGAGAAGTGTCTGTTTCGTTAGCTTAACTCGCGCTGGCGTTTTCTGGTTTACTCTTTATTTTGAGTTGTACTTAAACCATTGTATCGTGTCAAACCCAAAGAAGATTCTCAAAGTATAAATATGAGAATTATTTTCTTATATTATAGGCTATAATTATGAGGAGCTCCCAAACAGATGGACTCTCTTGATCCGTTTTTTGTTTTGTTTTAAAAGCTGACGTGATCGGGATCGTTCTTGGCTATAATTTATGAAGAATTCACTAACTTCCACGTGTACTTCAGTGGTATTTCCATGACATGGTAACCTGTAACCTTGACCTGACGGGCCTGCAGGATACATAACTAATTAGCAACTTACATCAGATATAGCGTATTTGGGCTCAATAGAAAGTTTTTTACTTCAATGTCCTCTAAGGCGGTGGTAACTGCGGCCAGACTGCCGCATTTAACTGTGGAACGCAGTCTGTTCCCTACTTAAACACCTTTAACTTGAGTGATAATGTGATAGGCTTTTCATAGTGCGTTGATTGTGCACAGATAAACGCGAAATGTGTACGAGCGGTTGTGAGGCGTTCGACAAGGTGTCGCGCGAACGTGCAGTGCTGGTGCGACAACTACAAGAGGCAAAGATGGCTCTAGCCGATGTCAAGACCTCGTGGAGTGGACAGATCGCTTCGCTCGAGACACAGGTATTACACACTCCAAACGACTATTGACATAAGTACTGTCCTTTTCCTTCACACGAAGCGGCCGGCGCTATCTGTTTCATGGTATAGAAAACCATCTTGATAAATCTTGAAAGTTTGTGCAAATTCTTTGCGTTTGTCTCGTTGGCCTTGCTTTATCTCGTGTTGCGTCGACAGTGCCGATCGGCCGAAAGTAAGTACTTGTCAGAACATGTTTTTCCGGTATCTATTGGATAAATATTAAGTACTATATTAATGATTAACAGACTTGAGGAAAGTTAACGAGTCCGTTAACTTAAAAGTTAATCCTCCATTAGCCGAAATGTTAACTTCGTTAATTAAAGAATAGCCGCATTGTACCCAGCTATGCCAGTAGGTAACAGTAACATTACTAAAAAAACACATTAAAGTTGAAGGAGAGTTATGTTGAGTTAATAATAATAATAATAAACTGTATTATATGTTTATTGAATACCTAAAGTGTTATATGAGTTGCAACATACTGCTTGTTTGTTATTTTTTAATTTGATTTCACTAATTGCCTTTTGAACGTGCTGACTTTCCGGCTAATTAATGAAATGTGGTCATAGATAATTGCAGTATCCTAATTCTGCATTAGGATACTGCATCACGTATAAGGAATAAATTTAAAAATCTGAATAAAGTTTATGGAAATTAAAAGATTCTCTTTTGTATTTTTTTGGGAATTAATAAATTAATAACAGAGCATGCATATTGTTATTGATGACATGAGCACGGCATTGTTGTTTGCATAATTATTTTATATTACGGTATATAAGATAAAGCCTGCATGCTTAAAGAAAACTTTTTTCTAACAATGAATAATGTTTTTTATTTGACTGCTAAAACAATAAATACATTAATCTTCGAGATTCCAACAACGATGTGACATAGCGTTGTTAAAGAGACAAGGTTAAAGAGAGTCGATAACTTTTTAGCATGATGAGTTATGTGGTATAGGTGGCGCGATTGTCGCGTCAGGCAGGAGAAGAAGGTGCGGAGAGGAGACGAGTGGAGGAAGAGAAGTGGGAGATGCAAGAGAAACTGTTCACGATGGCAGCAGAACTAGAGAAGACGAAACAAAACCTCGCCAACAGCGAAGCTAAGGTAATAACAGAGTATTAGACGCAATGTAAATACACTTGCATACAAAAATAACATTTATCTCCTCAATTTTATTAAGTTCATTTGACAAAATAAGATCCAAGCTTAATTGAGAGTAACATAATTATACATTTGAGTTTTTGTACAATTCTATAGATTAGTATGATTTTCATTTAGAAAACGAGAAATTTTAATACAATTGAACATTTTCTTAAAATGCTTTATAAAAAGCTGCTATCAAAGCTCATTTTGATTTACACGATAAATTATAAGACTAGAAAAGTTTTTAAAATAGTCATCGACATTGTCTTAGTAATATTAAATGTAACTACATTTAATTTTGTACAGAGTATCACAATAAAATATAAAGGCTACGAGTGAAACTTATTTAAGGCTACAATTCATCTGCATCTCTACATTCATGCATGCAACTCTAATATTGCTATTGCGATATAACATTATACATACTAATATTATTATTTTCCAAGTCTACTATTGTAAATACGAATATGTAACGACATCATTTGGGTTCGTGGTGTACTTGGACTGTAATTTAATTTTCGAAATTGGGCCTCGAATAAGAGATCTGGAGCCTCAGGCCAATGTCATTTTCTTCTGACCACCAATTTTGACCAAAAAACATTAATTTAATTTACTTAATTAGGACTTCAGAAGGATAATGTTTCTAGAAGAAAAAATAAACACGAAGAAGTCAACACTACAGCAGAATATTCAAACGCTCATTAAAAATTAAATAGGATCACATCAACAGGTTACCTTAACTGTTTTGACGTGAATAGGTACGTCTTTAAATTTGCTTCTAAGTGGGAGGCAATTCAGAAAAGTGTTAATAACAAAATAGGGGGATTCAGTTTGATGCTGTAGATCTATCATCTACATCCAAAATTTAATTACACCACTCGGTAGCTAAAAGATCAAAGAATTTTTGAAGTGAAAACTTCTTTAGGCGCGTTGGGCATTTTTGAGATGGGATAAAACCATTTAACTCGCTACACTGTAATGTAATGTAATGTAACCATTGATGTAGCTGATATTAATTTAAAATAA
The DNA here is from genome assembly GCA_944738685.1 of Synanthedon myopaeformis. Classification (NCBI taxonomy): domain Eukaryota; kingdom Metazoa; phylum Arthropoda; class Insecta; order Lepidoptera; family Sesiidae; genus Synanthedon; species Synanthedon myopaeformis. The sequence goes on from OX122915.1 coordinate 8,571,943, forward strand.
TTAAAAAAAAGAACAATGTTTGAAATGGGAAAAAAACCATTAAACTCACGACCTGTTAGGTAAAGTAACGTAATGTTTTTGTGAAGCCTACGTTTTCACTTCTGACGTGTAGTCCTACCACTGACATGTTTTTTTTTATATACTTATATATATGATGCGTGGTGGCGAGCCCCGGGAGAGGCCTACATCCAGCAGTGGAGATACACAGGCTCATGATGATGATATGATGGAGTATTCAAATTCGTTTGCATATATACATATAATACACGTATTCACTTCAAACACACGGCCGTGTCTACGACACAGCCACACCCAATTTTTAATTGAATCGTTTTGAATATTCTGCCGTAGTAATCGTTTAGATAGGTATCGTAGTAAACGGTCAGTACTTAAAGGAAGTATGCGATGAACGCCCTAATGTGTGGGCGGTACGATCAGGTGGTGCGTTTGAACGGGGAAGTGCACTCGCTGGCCATGGAGGTGAAGTCGCTGCGCAACTCGGCGAGCCACGCGGGCGTGAGTGCGAGCCTCTACAGCATTTAGTGTGTTTAGTGTACAAATAGATATATCATACATACATCCGACCACTTTTTATAGCACCTACCTGTTGTTCGAAAACACCAAAGATACTCTTTAATACATCATTTGTCTTTTAAACGAAGACATACTAGGTCGGCATTGTGTCTCTAAGATTGGTCTAGTAAAAAGAAACAAAACTTGTTGCATTCTAGAATATTGGTTTTTATCATAGATTTAATATACATGTATCACGTTTTTACTTAACAATCATTCCAATTTGTAAAATATCGTACCACTCCACTAGACTTGAGTAAAAATAGGATGGGATTACAATTTCTTACTAGAATTATTTTACGAGTATTTATAAATGACACATTAAACTTGTTTTTTTAAAACAAAGCATTGCCATATATTATGTTTGAACTTTCTTATTAATTTGTTGTTTAAGTTCAGGAAATATCGTTGTTCGTCAAATAAGTATACATTTTAGTGTGTTACAGAGTAAAAAACTAATACTCGTCTAACTAAAGAGATACACAATAGTAATAATTTTAAAAAAATCTCATACCAGCGCTGTAGTTTAGCTTTGCTTTATTCTCTTGATTATTACACTTGATGAAGATATATTCTGGACTAGCTACAATGAATGGAAATATTTTTCTATCGTTGATTTCCCTTAAAGTTCCTTAAGTTATCGTTGATTCCTTAAGTTTCACGTATATAATGGTAATATTTCGAAAAGCAGTTTCATATTTATCATGCTGTTTTAGTATATTAAGAAATCGTACGACAATTATAAAGAAATTTACTACAGTACATTACGAGCAAGGACAAGAAAATTGTATTTTTAATTGTACACCTATTAAAATTAAAACCTATTGAGTACCTGTGGTAAGAAATAAGAATATTCTAGTTTAAAAATTCGTTTTATACCTTTATGTAACGGACTGTACAATGCTAGTGAGCGAGTTGTCTATAAAAATAATAGGTCAAATAAAACATGACAATTCGCCCAATTTGGGCGAGTAGTCCATTAACTCTCGTCTACTTGTGTTGAAGAGCATCTTTGGTACTTTTGAAGTCATGCGAATATTATACGGACTATTAGATTGCACATACATTGACGTCTGTTTTATTAATTTACACTCTTTTCAATTCAAATTAAGGTTAATTATATATCATCATATTTCGACTAATAAATAAAAGAAGTTAATAAAAATAAAAAGTTTACAAGGGCGTCAATGTTTGATAAAATTTTATTATGTTGGCTATAGTTTCAATTTAGTCACGTGACATGCTTATTTATTATACTGGTATAAACTATTTCCTATATTTATGTAAGTAACTTATATATTCGTGCTTTTTTGAAAAGTTCGCTTTAGATTAATAATGGTTTGTAGTTAACTAATTTGTATATTACTATAATAAAATCATTAAAATGTTTTATAGAGTGCAGTTCTGATTGTAATAGGTGTTTAAAACTAATAGCAATGAGATGCTATCTCTGTTACACTTATATAAATCAGTTATGGTTAGAAAGAGAAGAACCAGTTGGGCGTGAGGATTATATTTTTAAGACTAATTTTTATTTTATTTTTTAATTTTGTGTGCGCGCAGCTTGGGATACACAAAAGTGCTTTATATGGCGTATATTTCTATATAGAAAAAAAATGCAGTATTTTATGTGAATTATTTATATTAATTTGCAATTAATTTATTATGATGATAATAAAGGCATAATTAGGCCGAAGTAATTGAGCAATTGTAAGAGCTTTTACATTAGATAGACCAAAAATACATAATCATGTATAAATATTTTTTGACTTAAATCTTATTATATCATTAATGGTATATTAGATCTGTTTTTTTACATTAAATATTTTGTTGATATTTGGAAATTTTATTTATAAGACCTATCTTATAAATAAAATTTCCTATCTTCCTATCTTATAATTTTATTTCCTATCTTATAATGATAGTCATGGAATACATTTCATCGTGGATATATCTAAAGAATGTTATTAAAATTATTTAAGGAGTATTTAAATCATTAAAGTTGGCACAGCTGTTAGAGCCATTGTTAGTGTCGCTGCCGAATATATAGCGTTTCGCTTGTAGATTTATTTCAATACTTCACATTCCAATTTCCATATTGAATCACCTACGTGTATCTAAGTTTTATCTTTTGTTATTTTGGTTTTTAAATTTTACAGGTCGTTTATTCGATAAATTGTTAAATTTGTTTAAATTTTGTTTTGTAAAGGTTTTTTTTATTAATAAATTATTTTTTCTCAAATTATATTTTAATTTTTCCCTAAAGAGCACGCATGCTGGTTTGCCGTTTGTATTACTAGTTGGACTAACAAGCTAACATTGTATTTTGGTATGGTTTTTATAAGAGGATATTCTACACTTACTAACTGCTCTAATTATTGCATGCTTTTGGTTTTTAGAATTTTAAATAAAATAAAATTTTATATAAATCTCTTAATATATATGCAATTGAATATTTAAAATAAAAAAAAAAAACTTGTTTTAACAACATAATTAAAGAAATTTAATGACGGGGTTATTTTTTTCATGTTTTTATTTTTCATGTTGGCTTACGTGTTTTAAATTCATATTTGAAAATATTTAATTCTAAGCTTAATTATCTGAATCAATTGTGGAATGTTTTAGTTGAACGTATCAACAAGCAATGGAATAGAATACCAGTCAATAATATTGTAATTATGACAATGATTTAGAATAGTTTAAAACGATCGAATAAAAAATTAGCCGAAAGTACCCTATACATCGTAAAAATTATATCAGTCAGTTATATCTTCATATCAAGAATTCACGTGGTCTTTTGATAACATTGAAATATCAACATTTAAAATACTATCTGAAATTATATCTTTTATATTTCTAGATATCGTTTGTGAGGAAATTTTTTAAATTTAGTAATATCTATGAATATTATTGAAACCGACATTGAAATGTTTTACAAAGATCTCAGGAAAAACTAGAAATAAAATTATATCACTAAATATGAAGAAACATTAAAAAATATAAGAACAATAGTGATTTACTACGATCATTGATTGATTTTCAGGAGAAAACCATGGATCTTGAAAGTGAAGTTGAATCTCTCAAAGAAGAGAATAAATCTTTACAAGAAGCGTTAGAGAATGAAAGAACATTAGTTTCGATTCTACGAGAGAAGATTGAGAAACTGAATCGTGTGACTGATGAGCAGAAGGCCGAAGTGAATCATCTCAATTCAGTGGTAACAGAAATTCAACACGACTATATTGATATGCAAAGGAAATTTGAAAAGTAAGTACTGAAATACACATAAATATATTAATACAAGCCGTTTTTTTTAAATATTTTTCTAGTTGAGTATCTTATTATTTGCTTAAAAATAAAATAATATAAAATATTGCACACATACACAAGTTTCTTTTTAGATATAGTGATTCGGGAATTTTTTTTTATCAAGATCTTCACTAAGAATTTTTGTTTTAATTTTCCTTATCGCTTATAGTTTTTGAGTTATTAACGAAAAAAAATGTTTTTATCATCTTGATTTGTTTATAAGTTTTGCAATGTTATGTTTATGTGCTGGTTTTAATACATTTTTTTCTAGACATCATTCCAATCATGACCACCAAATTTTTTATAAACCTTTGTTCCTATCTTGAACGAAATTAATCTGTTTCACTACTGATGAATAATTATACTTTTATATATATATATAAAAATGGAATCCATAACATATTTAATGTAATCGCATGGAACGATCATAATGATTAATTTAATTATGTTTGAACATAATATGTAAAATAATTGTATGATCTTATTTTATAATTGAGTGAAAATTTTAGAGAGAAACGCGAGAAAGATGAAGCTTTACTACGAAACGCGCACATGTCCCAAACAATAGAGATGAGTCAGTGCGATGTGCGCTACCAAGAGGTCGAAATAGCAGAACTCAAGAATAAGATAAAAGCGCTAGAGGTTGTTGTAGCGCAGCATAAAGAGGTACGGGCTATTTTTAACGTGATACCTATATAAGTAACTATTATTAGATAAGCAAAAATTACATAAGTCTTTAGCACTTAGAATATAGTATATGAAATATTATGCTTAAAATTACAGAATCAAGCCGAGTGTATGTTAATAAAACAGAACGAAGAGTCACGATTGAATGAAATAGAGCAACTGAAGAGAAGAATAGACGAGCACGTGGAAGCTGAGATCGTCTTAAAAAAGACTGTACAAGACTACGAAACTGAAATCTGTGATAAATCTAAGGTATAAAATCACATCTACCTACCTCCATTGAGATTATAGGTTTCTTAATTTTCATATTTTGAAATATTTTAATTTTACAGAAAATAAAAACGCTAGATAATCGAATATCGGACATGAAGAAGACATTGCAAAGGGAATTACAGAGCAGCAAATCAGATCTCACAACCGCAGAGGAACAAGATATCAGCAGACGGTCAGTATTACTTTTAACCGTTTACCAATAATTTGACACAAATATAAGAATAAGGTATACGAGCAATACAATACCTAAATAAAACAAAATTAATAAGTTTGTATGACGAATTTACAAACATAGGTATTCTAGAATACAAAAGTTATACAGTAATAAGATCCAAATCTCAAAAAGGAGAAATTTTATAAATTAGTTTAACATATTTTGTTATTTATGTTGGGTAGCAGGTTGGACAATATAGATGGCGATTTTTTTTTTTTTCGAGTTGGGGCAGGACAACATCTGCCGGGTCCGCTAGTTACGCACCAGCCAATTAATCGTAAAAGGAGGTGTGATGTTTCAGTTATTTGAAGCACGTGGTGCTTCGGTTCCTGACGGGGCGCGAGTTGGAGGCGCGCCAGTTGACTCGGGCGCTGGCTGTGCTGCTGCGGCTCTCGGCCCACGAGGAGGCTCTTCTGCGCGCCGCTTTGCCTCCTCGCTCGGGACTAGCCGCCTGGTTTCCCTCGCTGGCCACATCCTAATACCAAAACAAGCTCCGACCGAAACAAGTTTAGATTGATCATCGAAACAAGGGCTGAAAATTAACAAAAGTTAACAGCCGATAACTTGTAAATCGCGAGTCTAACCAAACTCATTGGAAAAGTAAAAAGTATAGTGAATAACATAAGAGCGGAACTTTTGTGCTCTAACCCGAGGGCTACGAAACTATCGGCACGCCTGTGACTTTTATTCGATTCTCAGTTGTTTAATTATTTTAGCAGCTAACTATTTTAACGATTCATTTCTCATGCTACAGTGGACTTACTCAGCATCCGATCGAATATTTGGTTACAAAGATTTCTTGCTAGTCTTCCTTATGTCATATTTAAATAAAAAGATGATTTCTGTTTATTTTACTGTATAACTATTTTAACCTTTATAGTTACAAGACAACAGCAGGTTTAAATTATGTTGTCACTTGTTTTTTGTCAATTTCATTATTATTATTATAGTTTCAATCCTAATAGATGTCTCATTTTCTTACAAGTATTTCAGTGTCACTTGCAAATGATCCTTCATTTTCCATTTTACAATATTTATTATCTCTAAAAGTTCTTCAATCTTCATTTTCTATATTTTCTTCTGAAATTACGATTCCAATGTTCACAGATCGCCTTGTACTTCTACTACAAATCTGACAACTAATGATTTTAGGGCACTGTGTGTGGTACCAACTACCCAGAGTATTTGTATTATCTAGAAGGCTGTTTCTTTAGTCTTAATTAATGTTTCTACAATAATCCCATTTAGAATACTTAGAGATTTATGTGATTAGTGTAAGGTATACAGATTTTATTAAAGTTGCCTTAATAGCCGCTAGTCAGTGTATTGTGATTTTATATTGTAATTGTAATACTGACGCTTAGGACTGCGTTGCAGCGCAAGCGCAGCGATCGAAACAAGCTTATCATTAAGCATAGTAGTCACGATAATAATAAAAAAATATTTAGGGTTGCTTAAAGATTTGAATTTCATTACTTGAATAATGCGCTAATTAGAAGTTTAAAATTGAGTAATTAAGTTACATTTAAGACATCATTTAACGGTTTATGAGGCGATGTTACATACAATTCTTAATCGAAAATGATCGCGTATTGATATAAATTATAGCAATTTTTTTTTTCGTTCAAAGAGCTCTTCTGTTACGTAATTATGGAAAAAAACACTGCCCTTTTGATATATTTGTAAAAACTTTGTAAGAAAATCCCGAAGGGTTCATGTATGTACGAGCAGCAGTTGTCAAATCAATGTTGTATTTTTTAAATGACGTTGTTGTTAACGACAACAAAGTAGGACTGAATTTTTCGTTGTTTCGATTATCTTAATAAATTCATGTTGTAATTTAGTGAAGAGATCTGTCAACTTACTATAATGAATCTAGTCTAAAAGTAGCTTGTTTCAAAACGCTTTAAATTGTTTGCAGATAGATACAGATATTATTTATTTTGTAACGTAAAATTATTTTTATATTACATTCCGTTTTTTTTAAGGCATACATAGAATACGTATTTAATAATTTGTTATTAAAAATAACAATATATTTGTAAAATAATAAAAAGAAATTCATCAACGCAATATCAAATATTACTTGTGTCATTCATAGTTTAACTTGTGATCGGTATTATTATATATTTTCTATGTATATTTATTTGTAAGTCGTTTTATTGTTACTTAGTATTATCAGTTAATAAATAATTATAAGAAATATATTCTTTAATTTATGTACCATGTCCTATAATTTATTAAATTTTCCGTTTCCTCCTTTTTTTTTACAAGATGAATTCAAAAATGGGATGTGGCTGTGTCGTGGACACTGCCATATGTTTTACGTATATCTCAAAAAGTCCGATAATCTAAAGTATCGAGTGGTGTAATGAAATTTTGGATGTGGATGATAGAATCTGTCAAAATGGTAATGACTCAGTGTTCGCAAGATTTCTATTTTTGATTGGATATAGTGGAATTCTTCAGAGCTATAATGATATTTTTTACAGCGCAAACCTGGATATACTTTGACCTAATTAATAAACACAAGAAGAAGATTCTTGCTGTCATTTCGTCACACTCTTAACTGTTCATGGTTTTATGTATTTTTCAATAATTTTTAACGTTTGACTTTTTTTAATTTTTGATTTTTGATTTTTGACTTGATTTATTTATCTTTTTTAAATTTGACATATATATATTTTTTCTTTTTAACATTTGACATAGTTTTAAAATTTTTTGTTTGTATTAATTGTAATTTATTTTGTTTAGATTCTATTTTCTTTTTATTTTATTGTTTCTAATTTAAATTATTTTGTTGGAGCTTATGTACCAGTGAATTATGTGTTCAGCTCTAATTGGCTTGTACACTGGACCTAGATTTTGAGCGGTAGGGTTAGAATGATGAGTGTGCTAAGCTGTTGCTGTTCTGAATAAATAAATAAATAAATTCTATGTCCATTGATATCCAAAGCCACATATCCCTACTGAGACAGAATTTGAGTACCTATAGTTGTGTCTTAGGTAAAACAGCAAAGTAACTACAGGTGGATCTAAAATTTTTTTGGAAGTTTCCTTGGCTAGTTTACTCTAACCAGTAGAGGCAAGTGTACTAAAAAGACGACATAGACCAAAAAGACAATGGTAGGACTGCGAGTTTTCTTTGAGCAATTCTGAAGTGCCAGTATTTGTATTAGAAGTTCAAACACTTTTTATCGTACGACAATTTAAAGAAGATAGTAAACTGTAATTAACAAACTATTCCATCAAATTACCATCACTGATTATGCAGAAATGAAGTGTTTATTAAATGTGGAATTCAAATATAGTTATCTAAATAAAACAAAATGTCATATTTACGCATTAGGTATTTATTTACAACTTATAGTAATTTAGGAGCAATGTTCAACAGCGTACTAAGTACTCCTAACCTAAAGTGCGACTTCTGTTTAATAGGTACAAGGCACACAAATCCAAATGGAAAGTCCATACAATAATCTGTCTTTGATTTTCCAAAAAATTAGATCCGCAGGTAAGGCAGAACAGAGTGCAACAGAAACTAGGGACGTTCCATTGAAATAGTGCCCGACGGAACTAAAAATTCATTAGCGCATATTTAAAAGAAACACCTTAATAGACTAGATGGTGGAATGTATCTACAATAAATTTATCTACATATATATAATATATAATTATTATAGCTAAACATTAGACAGAGAGTCTGGTGTAGTTATATTTGAATAGGTACTTAATTAGTAATTAATATTGCTTTAAAATCTAATGTGTATTGATTGAATGCATGTGTTTGTTTGCTAATAAAAAATTAGTTGCATATGTGGCAAGATAAGTCATACAATAAACCCACTAACTCATCGGGAGATTCTAATATTATTTTGTTTAGTTCTTCCAATAATTGCTAGGACAGCTATCGAGTTTCCTTACAATATTTTCTTAAAAGGCAAACTCCATACAACAATTAAAATCACTAAAAGCCCTAAAAAAATTTACAACACAACAACGCTTAATAACACAAATCGATATTATCACATAATCCATAATATACATTGAAATATTTAACAATCAACTTAATAATTATTTTGTCCTAACTATTTCCATATATGTTAGACACTTAATTGACTTAATTTATTCTCTACAAGTCCTAGCCATTGGTGGCTTTTTTAGCCAAAAAGCTTTATCCTGCATACGATTCGTTTGGCAGGGTTATTTTGAAGTGAAAACTTCTTTAAGCATGTTGGGCACTTTAGGGAAGGGAAAAAAAAACACTGAAATCGCGTGACTGTCACGCTCATATACATATATACAGATGTTTGTGTGTATTTATATATACATACATATATATATATTGAAAACTTTATTACTATATTGATACGTTGTTAAAAATAATTTGTAGGTAATAAAAAATACTTCCTAAAAATATTTCTTAACAACCCATAACAATGTTTACATATTGTGAAGCTAAGAAGTTTTCACTTTTGACGTGCAGTCCTAAGACTAATATTTAAAAAAAAAATCAAATGACTGTTACTAATAATTTAATTGGGGCTTAAAGTAGACTCACTAATGCAATATATACTTTATGCAGTAAATCTTTCTTTGGTACATATTTAGGTAGGTTTTAAAAATGCAATATGTTACTGACAGTTCTTTGTTATGGATTTAACGATTCTATAAAAGCTATAACTTCTTAATAAAGCGTCCGTATTTTATAAGATTTATATGGAAAATCCAATGTCTTTTAAATGTTTAATTGAGTCATATTTCAATTAGGCCTTTAAACACCTTTAAAGCAGCTTTTGTGGGCTGGCCTACTTTTAAAAAAACATCAACAGAAGCAGCAGATATAATATTTTTATTTATTGTATTAAACTTTAGTGTTAGAATCATCGGCCTGCAATCAGGTTTTCAATTTCCACGAAGATCTCATTGGTCCGAATAGCTTGTATAATATTTTTTTGCATAAGGGCTGCCACTTCTCCAGGTACGACCTAATATTCACGAAGACGGGGCAGCCCTAGCGGCGCGTTCTAGTGTTGATCAGTATCGACGGACGGCACCTATATCTTCACTCTGCCGTTGCAGATGTCCTCGAAGAGTTGTGACGTGATGGGCACGAATTCTGCGCCCGACCTGAAGTACAGCGGCTCCTTTATCACGTCTGGGTCGAAGCCTTCCTTTTGATATTGGAGCTTCTTCAATTTGAACGTACCTTCAAAAACAAATAAATACACTAGTCTAGTCAAGAAAACGTGTGAGTGGAGCGGAGTACAGCGCGCTCCCTTACTCTTATGTAAATACAGAGCGTTCGTGTATAATGTTATCGATAACTTTACAGAAGTTTAAAATTTTATAAGTTATTTATGTATTTACAAATTATAAATTAAAAGTCGTCATCGGAATCATCATCGCCAGAATCATTATTTACATTTACTATAAATGTTTCCGCTATGTGTGACTACTTCAATTTAATAGTGTTAGGCATCTTGTTACCTACTGTTGCAGACTCCGACCAGTTATTGAATGAAAAAAATTATTTATGACTCGACCTGCAGAGATATTTTGTCCTTACAAAATAAGATATAAGACTTCGTTTTAGTAAAATATATTAGAAATTAATGACAAATATCATTTAGATTTAAATGTTTTGATGTGTAGGTATACGTCTTTAAATTTCCTTCTATAGTGGGAGGAAACTCAGGAAATAGAAACTTCCTTTATATTTTCTTAGTGAATGTTTCCATTATTTTAATAATTATTTTAGTATCGCGGGGAGATAAATTCAACAAATTTCATGAAACTCAGTCCAGCCGTTCTCGAGTTGGGTTCTCGTGTTCAGAGACTCGAGACGGTGTAACTAACATACGATTTGCTGATGGTGAAATGTTATTGCAGACTGTACCGGTGATCTCGATGTTGTCGAGGACGCGCAGGAAGAGAGGCCTGGCGTAGGAGGGCAGCGAGTCGTCGAGGTCCCGGGCGAGGCGCGTCAGGTCGAGCGAGCGGTCGCGGTCGACGATGGCCGCCATTCCCGCGCGTCCCTCCGTGTGCGGGATGGAGACGCCGTACACGACGCAGCCGCGCTGCTCGAGCGCGGGACTCATGGCGTCCTCCACCTCGGCCGTGGCGACGTTCTCGCCCTTCCACTTGTACGTGTCGCCGGTGCGGTCGCGGAAGTAAAGGTAGCCCAACTCGTCCGCCACCAGGATGTCTCCGCTCATGAAAGCCGCGTCGCCCTTGCGGAACACGTCTCGCACCAGATTCTTGTTGCTGTCGCTCTGCAACACGTTTTCACACTTATAAAGCAGCTCGAGATCGATTACTCTAAGGGCCTTGAGCACATTACTATACTCAAAGACGACTAGTATCCTAAGCAAGTCTCGAAGTTGAGTTTCCGTGTAGTATCATCTCACATACATTTGTACCCTACGCGTTCGCGACTAGTCTTGCGAGTTGCGATACCCGTCGTGTCGGTCGCCCTTACGTCGTTTCCAACAAGTAACTATCTTCAAAATGGCAAACCAAGAATTAAATATTAAATTCAAGCAGGAAATCGAAAGTTTTCTATGTTTATACAATTATTTTATCATTTTCTACCTTTTATTATATTGTTGTAAATCTTGCTAGGCGAGAAAAACTCTGCAATTTATATTTCTGTTAATATAAGGATGAGTCCAGTATTCTCTTTTTTTCTGTTTCTGTTAATTAGAAAGACCGCAATGCGCATTAGAATTACTCGTAAATCTACATAATTAAAAAGATGAAAGAGGTCAAAATGTTTCGTTGTGTATTAGAAATGATAAAATTTCATTCATTTTCGAACTGATATTCAACTGGAGTATCGTATATCTAATGAGTATCGTAATGTGCCGAGGGTTGGCACAGCGGGCCTGACATTAATCGATTTAAAATACTTACATCAAATAAATTTGATAAATATAGTGACAGAAGTATTTACTTACTTTATCAACATATCCGTGATATTCTCTCGAGGCGTTCCCCTGAGCGATTAAACCAATAAACATGCCCGGCTCATCTGAAATGTAAACGAACACTTAGCATATCTATCGCAGTGATCAAATCGTCAAATCGAATTATTTCATTTCAATAGTTCTTATATTATTCTTCTCGACAATTTCACTATTACATGTCTTTATAATGAGCCCTTGACATTGTAAGAATAAAACCAGAAACAAAATAAAAGACATTAAGAGAATGAAACTTATTAATATTGGACTTGTAGTGGTCGTACATATCAACGGAAATACTTACTATTAATTACTAATATTATGAATGTGAAAGTAAAACTGTCTGTCTGTTATCTTTTCACGCCTTAACTACTCAACCGATCATCATGAAATTTTGCATACACATTCTCAGCGATATCTATCTACCTGCGCGATAGACTCCACAGCCTTATATTTTATTTTCTTTTCATATTTTATACTATTTAATAATGCCCTACACCTTATTATCGATTTCTGAGTGAACGATGACACACAGTATTACATGAGCACTAAGAAAAAAGACACTAACTGGGTAAGCACCGGATGCAGTAGCCGTCGGCTCCTCGCACAAGAGCTCCCGACTCGTCAGCTCGCACCAAAGCGATTGGCTGCAGACTCGTCGGCACTATTTTTGGCAGGAATCCAACAGCGCCCACTGTGTTGTCCACGTTTACTGAAATCATCATTCTACTTCCTATACAAGTTTAAGGCTCTTTCAATTCTTGCGTGTTATCGCATATTAAGTTTGAATGTACGATTTGCAATTCGTTTAATTCAATTTAATTTTCAAACCAATTCTATGTATTCATTATTTACTAGCTGGTGCCCGCGATTTCGTCCGCGTTGAAAAATGAAAAATATTACACCTGAGAATGTTATCTGACATAATGTCAGATCTGCCCGCCCGTCATACTCTTCATCAAAAACATAAAATTTTCTATGATTATTAATATACCTACCAACTAAATTATGTTGTTATAGTTAGGTGTGTTAAAAATATTAATTTCTTGTTAATTTAATGTAAATAAATTAAAAAAAAACAACTACACTTATTTTAGTAAAAACATTGTTATTACATAAGTTCAGATTATTTTCTCTATTAGTGCAATTAGTGCATAAAAAAACAGTTTTAAAATATAATGTTTTGTCTACCAAACTAAAGAGATGTAAATAAAAATCCATTATCAGTAGAATGAGCAAATCACGAAGTCCAATGTAAAAATATGCAAACAATCATTGTTTACTTACTGATATTAGCGTTGCCCTCGGTCGCGCCATATATCTCATTTATCTGGGGTACTTTGAACCTGAACAACATACAAAATAATGAATTATTAAAACTCGTACTCGCATTATTAAAGAGAAACAATAGATAAACTGACCTAACGTAACCTGCCGATTAACTAATTCAGTTGTGTCTATGCAAATAACAATTAGGAAATCGTCAACACACTTTTATAACGCAATAGACTTTGCTGCTTTGTTTACCTGTTAGATAAGAATCGAAATTGAGAACCAAAAAGCGTTTGCATATAACTCTGTATTTATATACTCATGCATAATACAGTAATATTTCTGTCTGTCAATCTTTAGCGAAGTTTAGCGATCAAAATGATCGAAATATAAATTTCGTTTGCTTTTTAAAATCAATGGCAAACAATAACATGCGTCTTATTAACTTTTCTATAAAAAATCTGTAACGCATCCAAAATGGCCAAAAATCCAAAATGACAATGACTTCATCTCGGGTATTTTCTGATCAGCCCTCGTATCAACAAAAAGGAACAATGTAAAATAGCAACGAAGGACTATGTATCTTCTTATAAAAATTCACTATGAAATACCGACACGTCTACTGTAGTGTTTGAAAGTATTTGTATGAGACATCACATTAAAGAAGGAAAAGAAGTACACTATTAAGAAAAAGAACTACTTAAAAAGCAGTACTTTTAATACATTACTGAGTAGTATATGTATCAAAGTGTTAGACAGACCTGTCAGCCATTTGTTGCCAGATAGCTGGCCGCATTCCATTCCCGACCATGATTCGAACGCGGTGCTCCGAGTCCGTCGGTCGAGGCGGCTGCGCCAGCAAGTACCGGCACATCTCACCGATGTATTGGGCCACCTATAACCATAAACACACCCATTGATAGCAGACAAACGAAGGAGAATTTTAGAATTATCGAAGGTCGAGCGAGCATTAGCGTTAGCAAATGTTTTGGCTGTAGGTACATGTTACGATGGTACAAGCAGTGTGAGCACAAGTCAATCAGTGCAGTGTTTTGGTCGTTAAAATATAACAAATGTCCAAATTTTAAATATATTCCAAACAAGTCCTATAGTTAACCTCTGGTGTGCTATTTTACACGATTGAAACTGAAGCTGGACGAATTAGTCATACAATTTTTGAAGGAAAATCAGTTTTGGTTTTGAGTAATACTTATCACGAGTATTACTCACTGTGCACTGATACTTGATGCAGTCTGTCCAGTAGTTTGAGGCAGAGAACTTGGCGCGCAACACAGAAGGAATGCCGTCGATGAGGGCGGCGCCAGTGCCCACCACTCCGCCCGCCGTGTGGTACAAGGGCAGCGAGTTGTACATGCGATCGGACCCCTTCAGCCCCAGCATGTGCACCGTGGCCAGCATCACAAGCAAGTACCTGTGGAGTAAATCTTGACATTAAGTCTATAATCTTGTTCATAAGATCTTCAATCTTCGTTATATGCTTTATATTGTATGGTAATTAAAAAAAATCATACACGATAGATAGTAAATGTGAATTCATACACGAGTGCTTATCGGATCACCTGTAAGTGAAATGAATGTTAACAGCTGCTTACTTTGAATTTGGCAGTACTGCAGCTTTCGGCATGCCGGTGGTGCCTGACGTGTAAATATAGAGGAGCGTGTCCTTGTAGCGAGGCTTGTCCGTCACAATCGGATATACCGGAGGGTGTTTCTCCATCTCAGCTACGATATCAATAACTCCTGATGAGCACTGCCCGTACAGCTGGAACAGCTTCAGTTCGGCCGGAAACTGATTGCGGACTTCTTTGATAGCTGTACAAAATGTCAACATTTTAAGTCATTTCGGCCAATTTCGATTCAGTGTTTAGACCGAAAAGTATTCATATCGTATTATAATTATAAGGCGATGGTGGTCACCTACGATCAAATATACCGTCAATCTACCTGCCTTACTTTAATATAAAAAACTAGTATATGTCCGCGACTTCGTCCGCGTCCGAATTTCAAAAAGTTTCACGAGTCAAATAATAATTGCATAAAATAGCCGAGTTTTAGTTGATCTACCTTAACCGGGTCCTTCATCTGGATATATTTGTCAAATATTTTACCACAGAGATGATTATATGTACTGATAAAAATTGAAAATTTGTGATTACCATCAGCAAGAGGCTCGGAGTAAATGACTGCCTTCGCCTTTGCGACTAGGATACAGTGCAAAAGCGGTTTGTAGCGTAAGTTGCTGTTAACGAGAGCTGATACTCCGCCCAACTTGGATACTCCGAGCCAAGTCCACACGTACTCGGCACAGTTCGGCATGAACACGCATACCACGTCACCACGCTTCAGGTCGAGCTGATCTTGCATAACACGCGCTACTTGATTTGACTTTTCCGCCATCTGAAACCAAAGCAGATATAGCAATCAGTAAATTATAGTAAAGCCAAGGAGACAATGCGAAAAATTTAAACAAACTCGGCCCTCTGTCCCTTTCCCTCACACGAAGCGGCGCTATCTGTTTCATAGCCATCTTAACAACCCTTTAAATTTGGTTGCGTTGTCTCGTTGGCCCAGTTAGTCTTATTAACTGCTTAGCTTACACAAACTACAGATAGCGTTACGGGCTGTCGCTGGGTTTAGGCTGTTTCCGACCTATGGCTGAGTTTAGGCTTGTTAAGTATCGTCACGTATCATCATCATCGTCTCAACTTCATCCAGTTGAGACAATGATGTTTCGAATATAAAACTACTATTTTGAACGAGCACAAAACAATTTCCTAATTAAATCTGAATTTTAGAATCAAAAGCTAGAATATAAAATAGATCAAGCTCACTTCTCTGAAAGTCCAGGTACGATCTCCAACTACGATGAAGCATGGCGCGTCTGGATACTTTTGAGCACGCCTCGTGAATAAGTCTACAACGGTGGCGTCCTGTCTTCCGAACCGCTTTGATCTGATCATGGCGTTCGCATATCGCCATAGGAATCTGGTTTGAATCAAAATAATACATATAAATATAAAATGAATATGTATAATTATAGAAACAAATGCACGTGCGCAGTCAGAATATTATGCAGTCTTCATATTTCCCCTATTCATAAACAATGTACCTACGTGTATGTATATATGAAAACTATTTAATTTCCCACAATTACCTTGTGATGTATCAGCAAAGGTATTTGTTATCGTCAATAATTGATGTACGGGGTTATAATAATTCATTCAATTACTATCGATCACAGACGCAGGTGGTTGGACCTTTTCTTTAAATATTTACGAGTGAAAAATCTCACATGTCGCGTGACGACTTAAACTACCTACGCTACGTTCCTATTAACTATATATAGTAGTTATTTGTAGATGTAGTACCTACGGATACTTATAACAGGCTGCAGGCAGTATATAAGTACCTTAATTAATAACAATACACCGGACATGAACAATAATAATCTAAACTCTGATCAGTCCTGAAGTAAACATACCCTTTTGAACGCTATATAATTGTAATATCGTCCACCCTACTTTCTACTACCTATATTGTGTTGATATGTTGTACAAATCAATAAAGATCGATAAATTACATGTATATATATACAACAAGCGTATTTGAGTTATCATAATGTCATAAAAACTTGCGTCAGAAGTTTACAGCAGCTAGTAATGAAAAGTAGTCTAACGCTTTTAATAAAATATGCGTAGGGTCTGATGTCTTTGAAAAGCTCTTATTCTTAATGATTCGGGTGTATTAAACAACTTAATTACGTTAGCGAGCCACCCAGCGGTAAAAAGAATTCGCTTTAGATTTAGATTTAGATTTTCTTTTTACACCCAGCGGTAAAAAGAAGCTTTAGAAAGTCAGATGTATTATGTGCCCAAACTAATTCCTTCTAGTTAAAGCAAAAATAATATACTTGGCAATTTTTCGTCGGGCGAATGTAGTCCGATGTAGTGTAGCACAACTAGACTGCAGTCGAGTGCATTAATATTAAAAGAAGCCATTGAAGCAGCAATGCGACGCTCCAAGTATCACGCGACTACACCTGACGCAGCTTCGCCGATTATAAGCCTATAATTTAATGAAGAGCCGACCTTGCATTCAATTCAAATTAAGTACGACATTACAAACAAAAAAAGAGACGTCTATGATACAGGTTTTTATTAAATGTGACCTGAAAGGAACTCAAAAATCGATATATTTGGACGGACTTTTGGGGAGGCCGAAGAGTCCACGGATTGTAATGGTTATAAATAATTTTAATAAAAGATTTTTTTGTTTTTCTCAGCTCGTCCTTAGTTTCTTTAGAAGCCATCCTTAAATTAAGCAATTAGCTTCTCAAAATGAATAAAAACAAATTTCTTTCCAAGGACAAAGAGCCCTCAAAATTAATTCATACCGCAGTTAAAATTCTGCAAGTTAGCAACTATACTCGCTTGTATCTTACTGTGAATTAATGAAGGTTTTATTTTTTACTACAGACCCGCCCCGGGCTTCCCACGGATGCATTTTACACTGCAAGTTAAGCCTTCCTCGTTTATCTCTTTCCATTAGTGAAAACCCTATCAAAATCCGTTGGGTTGTTTCCGGAGAAATAGACAGAAACAGACAGTGACTTTATTTTATTATATGTACATAGAAAATGATATGAAAACATACTTTTAAACCAAGGATGAACCTGAACAGCCTATATCTATTATCCTCTATCGTACCACCTTTGACAATGTGAGTTCTTTCATTCATTGTAAAGTAAGAACCTACAGGCACTGACGCGAAAATAGAGTTCAAACGTGCTCCTTAGATTTCGTATGCAAACCTTTTCTCACTGCCTAATAAATTCTATGGGAGGTGTACATGTGAACAAACCATAATAAGCTATGCTTATAGGTTGTAGTTCAAACATTGCTCTAGCCACATAAAACATTGCTATAATCACATGAAACATTTCTGTGGCCCTGGCCACATAAAAAAGTTCCTTGTATTTCATGGCATTTGAACGGTTACACACATATTTTTAGACAGGTATCAAAGTTGATCTTGAAACGCAACGTTCTATCGAAGTAGCCAATCTGGTTAAAGGTTTCGGTCGAAAATAGATCTCGCAACGAAAGCGTAAACGATTAAACAATTTTGTTCAATAGAACCAAAAAAATTCATTAAATACACTAAAGTAACTTTAAAGTATAAATTTTGTTAATTTATAGTAAATTTTGAAGCAACCGTCGGTGTTTGAAATGACCACTTTAATTTTATAGAAAAGTAGTTTCATTTCATATTAAATAATGATAATGTTCGTGAGATTATGTTACATAACTTATTGTATGTTACAAAGTTGTACCAATTACGTAATTATAACAGTATAAACATAAAGCAAAGTCAACAATAATTAATAATAAAGTTCAATAATAGATTAACATAAATATAAATAAATCAAAGTATTTATATTCTGTTTTCCTAGCTCATGGAGCGCCTAATTCAGCTATGGTATACCACTCACTGTATAGGCACTATAAGTCAGATGACTTGTACCTAAACAAAATCTGAATCCTTAAAGATAGTTACAGAAGGAGCGATTAAGCCAAATTCAATATGTACATTAAACCAAATTAATATTAGATGAAACATTTGCGACTGAACTTTTTATTAGTACCACGACCACGTCAGTTGCTAGAGAAAATGACAGACTGTAAGCTATTTATTCGTACACTGAATACTAGGTATATCATGTTAAAATTAAAAACAAGACCTTTTAAAGCCGCTCAAACCTCGTGCTAAAACACTGTAATGTGCCGTGCCGTTTACCAAAAACATTAAGTTAGATTCACAATTTTTACGACTACAAAAAACTGTTCGTGAATAAATAGAAAGTCTAGGGTCAATTATTCTTTATATACAGTTATTATTCTTCTATACAGAAATTATACAGAAGAGTTATTTCTTTCTATACAGAGAAATAACCCGCGCCTTGTTCACGGAGTGGCTACTACTCGCTAGCAAGAAATTTAATAATACATGATCTCAATTTTTGTTTTAGTATTCAATGGGTAGTCAAATTTAATTGTTTTATTAATAAAGTTGATCAAATAATTGTATTTTAAAGTAAATTTTGTAAGAATCTAGACTTTTCGTCTGGCTCATAGAAATAGTTTCGAAAAAAAAAACCTAGGTAGAACTTTGTTATAATTAACCAACTGTCTACTTAAATATTTTAGATAACTGAATATCCTGTTTAAGACCTTGGCACGACATAAACAAAATTTATACTCATTAATAATGTTTATCTTCGGAAATAATGATTTGGACAGAAAAAAATTAAAAACACATTATCGTACAGTGATGAATGCACTTCTGTTGTATTCTGGTATAAATAGAAAAAGTGGCGTTCATGTTTTTTGTACTTTTTCTCCATGCGAGTGGCGAGTGGCGACTGGCGATGACTGCCGAACACGAACGAACCATTACTACATAGCGGCGGCATAGCGGTTGTTTTGGAGTCAAGAAACCTTTATTTAGAACAGGTTCACTTTAGTGCTTTAGCTCTTGTTTCATTTTATATAATTGTATATTATTTCATCTACTAAATACATAAAAATCCATATTAACTTAAAAATGTGAAAACTGTTCAGCCGAGTATAAACAAACATCCAAACATACAAACTTTCGCATTTATAAAATTATTAGCGATTCGCTCCCGGCTTCGCACGTGTACAATTTTTTCTGCAAGTTAGGTATATCCTTCCTCGTTTTACGCTAGTTTTAAAAGATCTATAAGCGTTAGGTGTACATACATACAGAGGGACAGATACTACCAATATACTTAGGTCTTTGGAGACAGACAGCGGGAAGCGACTTTATTTTCCCAATTTCAATTTATTGTTTTACTCTTTTCAACCGACGAAAACGAAAAAACGAAAAAGGACGAGGTTCTCAATTCGACGCGTATGTATATACTCGTATAAATTTTTATGTATGATCACGCATAACTTTTTACAGAGTAGTCCGATTTTGATAATTCTTTTTTTATTGGAAAGGGTATAAATTTGGAAAAAAATTCCAACCCTAAGGGTAGGAAAACAGGGGATGATTGATTGTTCAAAGAAAATTAATAATAATAATAATAATAATAATAATAATAATAATAATAATAAAATTAATAGTAAGAGTAATAGTGAGTGAGAAAGGCAATGAAAATATTTAAAAAAAAAACAGATTCATTCACTAAGTATTACTGTTACTTGTACATCTACTGAAAATCTATTGTAAAGAGAAAATTTGTCAACGATCTCGTGAGCAATGACTGGGTAAGTGCCTTGTTGCGCAGCCAAGCAAGTCAGCTAAGAAATGCTAAGGCACGTTGGCCGCATTTTTTCAACCAAACTCACGGCTTCAAGTGCAATGTCATGGCGAATAAGTAACTAATTACCTATTATGTAAGCTTGGGTATAGGTGTATAACGTAGGTAGATTGTTCAGCGGAAAATAAGCGAGGCAACTGTTAAGCTATTGTGATGCAGGAAAACAGAGAATAAAACTACAATGGCGGAGAAATACATGTTTATGACAAGATTTTGAGGCGATTGAAGACACTGTGCGTTCTAATGTTTCTAAATAATAATATTAATGAAAGAAGAGTTACCACCACTAAAGTGCACTCGTATGAGGCCAGGCAAAATTAAGAGGTGTCGTTTTTTGGTAATTATAATAGTATTCTGAAGGATCGCCGCCGCCCTTTAACGAATTACGAGTAGAACGTCTCGTTATTTCGGTACACGTTACAAAACATTTCAGTGACAGACAGCCGCCGCCGGAACGATATTCTCAGCGCGCTTTTAGTACCAAATCAATCTAAATGATAACGTTTGATGGGATAACCTTTGATAATGGTTGATAACCAACAGCATGTTGACCGCAATTTTGTGATCGAATCTAAAATTTAATACAATACATACGACTGACTTAATAATAAGCTACTTGAATAGCAAATTTGTTAAGTCTTAATCGCGATGATTTCATAATGGATAGGATATGATGCACAGAGATGTAACATGATATCCTCAAATGTAAACTTTACATTTTTTTACATTGCCGAACACGTTTTTTAGTTTTTTTAGAGATGGGTTTACTCTTGGCCAGAATCCAGTCGTGTAACGAAGATTACATGAGGCCTATGATGGAGCGAGCTCGCCCAGAAGATGCATATTCACTCGAACTTTGAAAAGATTTGGGTTATATGAGCTCTAGCCAAAGATTTAAGTGCGCTGTTAATCGTGATAGGATAAATCGTAAGGGGTGGATAAGTAAATAGTGTTTGGCATCAATTACTCAACACACAAAAATGCGTGTAAAATTTCATGATGATCGATTATATAATTAGGGCGTGAAAACGTAACAAACAAGTAAACTCCCTTTCGCATTTTTTAATATTTTATTTATGTATTTATGTGAGATAAACTATCTTAAGTTTAAGAACCGATTAAAAGGACAATGAGTAAGTTGTTCTTTAACAAAAACGATGGTGACTGGTGACTGATAAGACTCTTATTGTTTCGTCTTTGTTTATTGCTTTGTGTAAGTTATAGATTACAATAGATATTAGAACATCTTATCTAGCTTATACTTAGTTGAAAGACATTTGAAGGTAAGTATATAAAAAATTGCGCGCACATCGAAAGTACCGTTATAAAAAAGTTAAGTTATGCGACAGGATACATTGTCGATTAAATGTCCGATATTTGCTTGCTAGTCACGAGCGTGCTTACTTGATGATTGTACTCTTATATAAATACAAATACTCTTATATAAATATAAATACAAATTACAAAAGAAAACAAGAAAATAATAATTTTTCATAAGCTCAAATTGATGTTAATTATTCTCGATAACGCTCCTAAAAATATGTGCGATAGATTGTTGGGTTGGATTCGGAATGATGTCTGGAAAAAAGTTTTACCAGCACATAAAAAATTACAAAAGTTATAAACAATTTAAGAATAATTATTTTTCCGTTAATTCTTCACATATTATAGTAATTCCTTTTCTATTATATTAAATATTAACAGCTATGCATTTCTTAGCGTTAGTGGATTAAAAGTAGGTTTTTGACGTAAGTAATACAGTAAAAATATATCGCTTACGAAGCAAACGCTTGCAAAATATTATTGTTATTTTACAATTCACTATTATTTTATTTTAACTCGGCACTAATTTTATGTTCATTACAACAAATTTAATATTAGTTACATCATGCACGCGTCTTCGTCCTCGTAACTATATAAAATATAGCCTATATGTTACTCGGTGATAATAGTTTTCTAAGTATACGTGAAAGATTTAAAATCGTTCCAGTAATTTTTGAGTTTACCTATTCATTATAAAGAAAATATGGATGATTTTTTTATACCTTGAGTTACATTATTGAAGTTTACGTAGGGATCCTAATTTAACTCGATTAACAATATAGCCTCTGTTACTCAATGATAATATGTAACTTTCTATAATATAGGAGAAAGAATTTTTAAAATCGGTAGAGTAGTTTTTGAGTTTATTTATTACAAATAAAAATACAAATCTTCTCTCTATAATATTAGTATAGAAGTAGTGAAGAGGACTAACGATTTTATTGTATTAATTAAAAAATCAAGTTATTAATTAATACCATTTAATGTACAAAAAAGCAACATTCATATAAAAATACTGTTCTAGCTTAATGAAAAAAAATACTACGCAGATATTTTTGTCAATACACTTCAATCGATCAACGTAAAAAAACATGCTTATAGAGAAACAAAGCTTCCACTTACTTGAAGTCTCTTGGCAGGGTCTTGATAATGACATAAATAACCTTCCTGTAGCGGTAGACGCATGGGGCAATGGCGAGGATGGCGAAAATGGCAGCTTTCGAGAGCGTGCTTAGCACGGCGGCCATCGCTGCGGCCAGTGCCATCAACGCGACGAGCGCCGCTAGTATTGCGTCCATATTGGCAGAAAGCCCAGTGGGACACAAAGTGAAGTAAGGTGCCGGTAACGACAATTGACACTACAACTTAATCACACTGGCTGAAAAAAAACACGCGCGTCCATCAACACAACAATTTTCAATGATAAATAAAAGCGAAAAAGACGGGCAAGGCTCGTGCGAGTCCGCGCGTCAATGGTTGAATGCTGATGGCTGCGCTTCGTCCCCGGCTCTCCCCTTCGTCGGCTGACAATGCCAGCTGCGCACATGCGTCGACAAACAGCTGATCCTTCAAGCGATCCGCAACCCACCAAATGTTTTAACATAAAAGATACGAACTAAACATAATTTGCATACAAAATAAAATCTGTATTTAATGTTATTTATTAAAATTTAAATGTTTCATTCAGTTTAATTTCACGATATTTCTTTTTTCAGTAAAAAAATATATGTCAAACTATTTTGAAATAGGTTGCGTTTCGTAAAAATCATACGAAGTTATGTCATTAACGAAATGCTTTTAAACACCATATCCATATAGGTTACCTATTGATTGCTGTAAACTCGACCTACTTTGAATTGATTGAACACAGCCGTAAATCGTCCAGCAAATAGTTAGAATACTTTATTAAAATGTCAATAGCGCCGTACTTTAAAAACGTGTGCGTCAACCAAAGTTTACTGCGAATGTGAATAATGAGTTATTACGCCATGCAAAACATAAATGCGTGTAATGTTATTATATATCTCTCAAACATGAGACCTGACGTGTCTATAGTAACAGGAAAAAGAAAAAAAGGCAGAACCTTTTTTTGCTCGTCCCAAAAAGACATAGACAGCCAGCGGGCAGTGAACAAAACGAAATGAATTCTTAGCCATATTTTTTTTCGTATTTTAGAAAAGTATGAAAGGCCTCAGGTATGTATAAGTTCTATATTTTGAAGCAATTTGAAGCATCAACTTTGTAAATAAACTTTTTAGTGAACTTGGTAACTTTTGAAGATGATTCTTAAATATTTATTCACGTAGGTAATACAGGCAAGGAGACTAACACGTTCGACTGTACAGATATGTAGGTAGGTAGTTAGGTACTTAATGAATAAGTAAGTAAGTACCTCTTTCCTCTAAAAAATAAAAATTCCTTCTCACTTTATGAAAATTATTATTACCACACTGGAACTTAATGTAGATTTAGTCTTGACCAGTGTAAATTAAAGTAATTCATGTAGATTTAGTTCAATGTAGGGCAAATAAGAATTCTAGCAGGTACATTTCAAAGTAATGAATACCTGCTTTATGCCTATTGTAGTTAACATATAAAAATCATCAACATCGATAAAAATAGGTTGCATTCCGTGGTCCGACTGCTTTAGGTACCTATTTTATTAATGTTAAGATACCTATTTTATTAATCTGATATTAATTACAAAAACGTTTCAAATAATTGGGAAATAAGTTTAAAAGAAAACTGATTTCCAACGTTCAGAAATAGACTAATGAGCTTTCTGACCTTATAACACGAAATGTAGGTCACTGTCACCCTTCTTGTACTTTAAAAAAATCAATCTTATTTTAGCAGATACTTGGGATACAAGGATTGAGTATATATGGGTCAAAATCAGAGAGGTGAGCATTATACGTTTTCAAATATTTGAAAAATTAATTTCTCTTCTGAATAAATCTAACAAAAGATTTTTATAGCGCCAAAGGTTATTAAACTATTCCCAGAAGAGGCACGCAGGAAAATTCATATTTTCAAAGTTCTGACGGTCAATGCGAACTATGGCCAAATAACATATAGTTCAATAACTGGCAGAGTCGGAAATCATTTTGGGAACATTTTTTTTTTAATTATTCTCCTTGTATAAAGGAGAGAAAATCTCCTTTATACAATAACATAACAATAACCTAGGGTCAGCCTGATATATATAGCTGATTATATAGCTACTGATAGAGCAAAATATTACCTAATTCCCATTTTTAGGTTTATAATATCTACAACTAAAATGCAGTAGGTACATAGATACTAATGTAATATTTAGACGTCCACAAATTGAGGGTGAGTCCACCAGGATCCCCTGACTGGATCCCTCAGGGGATCCTGGTGAACTCGTTGGTTCTTCAGGATCCCCTCAGGGGATCGACATATATGCCGCAGACACTAGGATCCCATGCTTGCTTATTAAGTAAAAATGTAACAGTAAAGATGTAAGATAATTGTCGGCGTGCTTTCAAACGAATCAACAGGTACCGGCATGCGCCTTTGAGTGTCGCTTCACGATCTGCTTCATATTTACATGTTTACTTTTACTCAAATATAATACTTAATCCATTGCGTCAAGGTTTACTTCGCAAAATTACGGTGTAGCGGAACGGTAGAACTCAAAGTGCGGCACGCGTAAGTACACATGCCTTTGAGAAATGCCGTGTTCGTCCATGACAATATGAACTTTATTTTTTATTACAAACAGTCGAATTCGCAATAATTGTCGGCGCGCTTTCAAACGAATCAAAACAAGTGCCGCCATGCGCCTTTGATAGTGATGCGACACTCACTACTACATCAATATAATCTTTGAATGAACCCAGGAGTTCACCCCAAATGGGTGGACTCACCCCAAATTGACATCAAAACACATGGCTCACTAATGATAGCACGCTACCGACCAAATATGTAGTTAATATAACGAAATTTCACTGCTAGGTTTCTAAACATCCTATTGAATTATTATCTCATCACGTCTAGTTGGTAACTTCAAAAGCCATTTTAAGGCACTTTGGCCAGGTTGTGTATGTCCTATTAATAGCTAAAACATTGCATGCTAAAACTAATGCATTGTATAAAAATTGAATGGCATCCTATGAGCCAATGCAGTACATGGTCTATCGATGTTCATAAATTTTATCCAAGTCCGTGCAATGATTTATCGATTAATATAATGAGTAACAAACTTCAAAACATTCAAACTCAAAATTATTTATAGCGGGCCGCCCAGATTCGTTTCTGCAAAGTATATATAACAACCTTCTTTCTTTGACGCCCTTTGCATTAGTGAAAACCGCATTAAAATCCGTTGCGCAGTTTAAAATATCTAAGCGTAGCGTACAGAGAGACGAGAGACAGACAGCGGGAAGCTATTTTGTTTTATACTATGGAAATATGTCGTTTTATCGAAAAAAAAAAAATTAAACTATACACACAGGGTAACTGGGATTAAAAAGAAAAGAAAAACCTTATATTAAAAATAAATGTTTATTAGATTCATTTCGTAGCTTTGAAGTACATCGCCCGATATTCGAAAAATTATAGAAATAAAATATATTTTTTCAGTCTCGAATCAAGCGAATGAATGGCGGAAAGCGTATTTTTTATATAATAACATCTGGATAAACAAAAAAAAACCATAGTTTATTACTAGTTATCTTGGCTCCGCAAAATTATAAATTCAGTTAATGTTAAAGAAAATTTCATGCATAATCAATCAATCAATCTTCAGTTAGTTAACTTGTTCCATTTGCAGAAATAAACTTATATGAAGTACTACACAACATTACACACAATTTTTGTATTTTATTTTCCATTCAGTACAAAATATCCAATTTATTGGCGGCACGTTGTGTTTACTTCTAATGAAAATAAATTATGTATTAAAATCATTTACAAATTTGTGATTATTGCGGAGACAAGATATTAAAACGTCCTCGCTGTTGCAAAACGCAAAAATAAAAATTACTCATTAAGAACACAGCAGTTCACATTCATTGCCAATATTCATTCGATAACAGTGATTTTGAATTATTGCATTAAAATAACTATTTAAATTATTTAAAAAAAATATGAAAAAATATATTACAACCAACAACATTAACAAAAATACCCCCAAAACCTTATTACAACTTCGTCGTTCTAAAATAATATAAAGGCTTGTGTTACATTTGACGTTAGATGTATCAATTCGTTATTAATTCAAAATGTAAAGCAAACAATAAACGCTTATTGCTATTGGTGATATCTAAAACAAGATAGTACACAAAATTTTAATAATTTATTCAATGATGTAGGGGTCTAGTAATTAACTAAACTCTTTTAATTAAAATCACTATGTCATAAGATAATATTAGGACGCCTATTCTGTCCACTTGGAATTAACACTCTGCTGTCCTAGATAGGATAGACTTATTCACTTGCTGAAGCACAAAAGCACATGTGCTTTTATTTCACGGTGGACTTCTATAAACGGTTACACAGGGGTCTTTAAAACCTGACGGAGTTAAAGATTTAAACAATCCAAAAGTCAAATGTGATTCAAACCTAAAATTTACTATAAACTAAAGATATTTAAGTCAAATAGAGACAAGGAAACAGGATACAATTGACAGCTAAGTGATCATTTGACATATTATATAAATTTTTATGTTAGAGTTTAACAAATAGAGGATGTGATTTTTTTTATAATTTTCACTTTAAATATTGTCTGTAGGGTTTCGTTTAGAAATTCCAAATGCATTTTTTGAATGTATGTGTAAAAAATATAATAAATGCAAAATATATGCACATTATAAACTATACTTATCAAATTCTGACAAATAGCCGAGAGCTGGATAATCTAAGCTATATTATATCGAATATTTTAAATAAAATGCCATGTTTCGTTCTCAGTCAGGTGTAGTATAAGAAGATAAGTGAATTTACTAAAATAAAAAGCTCAAAAAAACTTTTTTTGATTTTCGTTTATGCGGTAAAAAAATCTACTTTAACATGATATTTTCATTTGTTGCTTGTTATATATGTGAAATGTATAGCCTGTATTTAAAGTAAATCACAAATATCTAAGTAAATAAATCAGCTTTTGTTTTACAAAAGCACATTTTTACAAATTCAATAAACACTATTACAATATTACATCAAAATAGCAAAAAAAAAAAAACATCGGCACAAAGTGTACTTACTGCTTAATGTGAGGTTGAACACATATCAATCTTTAATGCTCCCAAAAAAAGACAATATTGTTTCAAACTTTTTGTAAATTAGGTAAACTTACATACTTTAATTCAAAATAATTTAGTATATTTTAGACAGAAGATGTAAGTGTGAAACAAATTTTTAAATCAAGATTTTAATGAAATCATCTAAAACTCGCACTCTTGTTATTTGTGAAATTCCATTAAACAAAATAAATCCCTTTGAATTCCGTGAAGTTTTCTTCTTCAGCATGTTCATTGTGATTTTATATAAAAAAAAGTAATTTCATCACAGTCTTATTTTACCACTGACAATATTTTGATACTCCTGTTCACCTAATGGTAGATATTGGCCGAGTTTCGAGTCAAAATAGTAAACTTTGTCCTTTTTCACTAGACTCGGATTAAAGCCGTCCTTCTGTAAATCAGTCTTTTTCATTTTAAATGTACCTGAAAAAAGAAACATACCTTTATTGTAAGTACCAAATTGGAAAAAAATAATGCGTTTGGATAACTTAGAAGTAGTCTATACACACATCTTTATTGATAATATTTTATAGCAATGCCTCAGCCTTTTCAAATTATTTTAAATATATTCAAATACGAAATTGTAGTACTTGTCTGAAGTTGAAGCATTGTTTCTCATAAGAAGCACATACTTATCCAATGAGTAAATTTATAATTGGCACTGAAGCCCAATAAATTTAGATATTTTACTAAAATAGTATAATAAAATGTTACCTGGTCTAATATAAAATATCTTATTTTTTTAATTATTATTTTTTTTTTATTATTATTTTCCTTATTATTAAATATCAAAGCGAAAACCTTTTAGGAAACCAAGACCTATATCGAAGTCACTGTCAAAGCGCTGTTTATTTAATATTCAAATCTGCAATTAAACATTTTGATGTTAATTGCATATTTAAGCTAGTCTCGTAATTTATGCAAAAATTTTAATCCGTTTGTTGTATTGACAAGTCAAATAAGCCCCTTAATACTTGTTTAAGATATATTCGTGAATTCCCCTTGAAAACATAAAAGAACAGTTGTAAAAACAGTTGTAGCCTCTAAGGCAGCCTTTTTCACAGTGGTAAGGCGAAAGAGGGGAACAACATCTTTTAACATTTCACTTAGTTTACAATTTCTTTAACCTTTTTTTTTAAAAATAGTTTCAGATAGTTTCATTCTTCCAGAGATTCCAGAACAAAGTGTTGAGATTAATAACCGATGACCCTTGGTATGTCACAAACGAACAACTGCATCACGATTTACATGTCCATATGGTCACAGAAGAAATTCATCGACATGCCAAAACGTATAAAAAAAAGATTGTAACTCACCCTAACACCTTGGCGAAGGTTCTGATGGAAAATGGTCTGTTGATTCACAGACTGAAGCGCAAAGTTCCCCAGGACATATTGAATAGTTACTGAGTAGGATGTGACATACCTAGCATGCCATTTACTAACCCAAAACACCTACTATTTATTGTCAAACTAAGGCGACAGACGACAGATACATAGTTGAACAAAAAAATCTTCTTTAGAAATTATCTCGACAGGTATTTAATTTATTTCTTTCATTCGATTACCATTAACTTAACTTACCATTTAACTTTCCAAAAATTTTAAAACGCCAAAGGTGTGTATAAAAATTATAACTCAAACAAATGTCTTTTATTACCTGTCATATCCATATGCGTCATCACCCTTAGGAAAACGGGTCTGGCGTAAGAGGGAAGATCTCGCGAAAGTGCTGCCGCCAGTTCGGTCAGTTCCAGGCTGCCATTATTATCCACTATTCCGCACATACCAGCTCGACCTTCCGTGTTTGGCACCTGACACATCAAAGCAAAACCTCTTATTTATTCTACTTCGAAACCATTAAGACCATCTTAAAAGTACGCCAACACGACGATGCGATAATTTCTCTGTCATGTTGGCAACACTATTAAAGGTCCTTTTATTACAGACATTGTAATATTAGACACCAATAGACTGCCTGGCTTACGATGCTCTATTCACACTGCACTGAACTAAAAAACTATCAAAAATTGGGGGCCACTGTTGCCGTGGTGGCGCCACCGTCGTTACGGCGATAATTAGGCGCTATTTAGGTCTTATATTTTTCATTTTTGAATGCAGACGAAGTCGCGGGCACCAGCTAGTCATAGAGATTATCAAACTTATTTCTTTGAAAATCAATTATTTTTCAGCGACCTCAATTTTTTATACACTCCTAAAACTTAAAAATTTCATTACTTTATCAGTTCTGGTCTTTAAACTTTATTTTTCTTTTTTTAAGTTACGCCTCTCAATTGTTTTAATACATCAAATACATAATCTATTAAAATTATAAATAATCGATGAAATTTTTTATACATTGTCAATTGCTTGTTTATCCCCAATCTCTGATAGATTTTGAATAAAACTTATATGGTGCACATTTCTTTAGAATAAGTCAATTTTTTTGTATGAGAATGAAAATGAGTACCTATACATTGGACCAAAGCGATTAAAGAGACAAACAAACTCCTCACCTCAACACCATAGACGACGGCGTCCCTCTGATCGGCGACCCTGGAGACGGCCGCCTCCACTTCGGTGGTGCTGACGTTCTCCCCCCGCCACCGGAACGTGTCTCCGGTCCGGTCTCTGAAGTACAAGTAGCCGAACTCGTCCGCCACCAGAATGTCACCTGACAAATCACCAAAGGATATAGTAATCGCCTACCCACTTTAAGGAGTTTTAGAAAGGTTTATGGTGGCTTAGTTTTTTGCCCATGGGGAATGAGAAAATGTCTGTCGGCCACCATTAAATAGGAGGCGTTGTAGTAGCATTTTATTTATGGTGATTTCATGAACTACGCAACTGACCAATCATACCAGAGACAAATAATTCTACACGAGCGCCATTCTGGCTAATTTATGAACCACTATTTAAAGGCTGTATGTAGCTTGACAGTATAACACTCATATAAGTTAGTTTCCTTGTCAAACGCTGCATAGTGTTTATAACACAATGTTGAACCTATATCACCCAAATAGTGCAGTTATTGAAAAAAAAGGCCCAAATTTCCTTTGACTACGTGCGCACTATCAGCACTACTGTACTGGGGCGCGCCGTTGAGCCATTTTATGGTGTAACCCATAAAGAAATTCAAGCATACGTATTTCCCAGAGTCCAATAATTTGTACATATTATTATTGTTTTACCCGATATGAAAGCCGAGTCTCCGTGCGAAAACACGTCGTAAACGACCTTCTTGTCGGAGGCGGCTTTGTCCACGTACCCGAGGAAGGCTCTCGCCGGATTGTTTGGAGATATCTTGCCTATAAATGCTCCTGGCTCTTCTGGTCTTGCCAACTAAAATATAATGGAAAATTACAACTACAACTTCTGATTTTGATTTTATAAAGTGCAAAGGACCGATGGACTGCTTAGAGGCGTTTATCATAAAAAATATTAACTAA
Organism: Synanthedon myopaeformis; assembly: GCA_944738685.1. Classification (NCBI taxonomy): domain Eukaryota; kingdom Metazoa; phylum Arthropoda; class Insecta; order Lepidoptera; family Sesiidae; genus Synanthedon; species Synanthedon myopaeformis. The sequence goes on from OX122915.1 coordinate 8,603,642, forward strand.
GCGAAATTACCTGACAGAGTCCTTTGGAATCTCTTATAGGTTCACCTGTCTCCTGGTCAACTTTGATGATGGCAATGGGGTACACTTTAGGTATTATGCGGGACACGAATCCTATTGCGCCTATTTTGCCGTCGATATTTACTGAAATTAAGAAAATTAGTAAAATGAATATAAAAAAAGCAAGCAACTGAAGTTAAATTTCGGTTGGACGTCTAAACAGTCGTCTTCATCATGAAATATATACTCGTATAAATCTACACCTGCTTTGCATTCTAAAACACAGACAAGGTATTTTTTTAAGTATAAATTTCAAGTTTTTACATATTTTTTTTTAATGTACATACCTATGTATTAAAGCAAAAGTTCTAAACTTTGTATGAAACGATAGGCAAAATTTGGAATGCAATACATATTTTTTTTTAAATGTACGAAAAAGAGGTCAAGATTCGTGTAAATAATATTAAAGTTTCAAACACCTTAAGGACATGAACATGAAAAATATTATAATGTGCAATTTTTTTTTTATCAAATTTTGCAATGTTCGGTTTAAAAGAGCAGTTAAAATAAAATACACAGTGAAGGTAATGTATAAAAGAATGGATAGCAAAGGTTAATTATGCGGTACCTATGTTAGCGTTGCCTTCTGTCGCGCCGTAGAACTCAGCCACGTGCCAAATGTTAAATCGTTCGACGAACTCACTCCATATCTGTAAACGCACAATTAATATGTTAATTTACATAATTATACTAAAACTAGTTTAGCCTAATTATAAAACAGACGCAGGTTCTAATCCCGGTAGGATTTTCTCCGAGACTTTTCATTTTCATCTGTGCATTAGAAAATAATTATAATCACATGCTCTGTGAATTAAAAAACATATTCATTCGTTGAGGAATCAATCGATCTCCGAAAATGAAGTCCTGTTGATCCGTAGGGGGTTAATGTATTTAAAACAATAACCTCTTCATTGTGCCGGGCAGTGGAACATTTTTAAATGTATAAAGGCTGAGAAGAAGCTGCTTTTAAAAAAATTAGCACAATAAAAAATGCATCCAAACTTTTTAAATCTGTAAAAAAATCTAAATTATTTTTATTGCTGTGGTTGATAGTGTGGGTAATAATAAGGAATCAATTTTGCTATGTAACCGTTGTACATAATAATAATAACAGGAATGCCTACAATTTAAATAAATGAATGACAAAATGTTAATAAGTATGATCAGTTCATTATAATGAATAAATTTATTTAAAAGGGCCACGAAAAGTTCAAAAAATTTCGATTCAGTTTTCTTAAGTAATTCAATAATCGAAGCTAAGTTCCCAAAAACAAATTTTCGTATCTCTTATGGTTTAAAATTTGCCCTAGCTGACCCATTTTTATCACCAAATATCATAATAATATACGTATATTATGTAGATTGATAACGATAATAGTAAATTAAAGCAGAGAAGGACATTACAAACCTGTGGTCTCATGCCATTGCCGAATATGACTCGAACTGAATGCTGTTTGTCGGTGGCGGATGCTGGCGTCGCCAGCACATAGCGGCACATCTCCCCGATATAGTGAGCAACCTATAAGCCATTACAATTTAGTACCATAGCAATAAGGTTATAGATTTTAAAGTAGGAATTACTTAAAAAATTACATTTTGAGGAAAATGTCAGACGAAATTTAAGCTTTATAAGCGATATTTGCAATTTGTAGGTCCATACGAGGGCTGCACTAAAAGTATCGGGATTGGAATATTTCCAATGTTCCTAGCATAATAAAGTCTTTATAATCGAAAACTTCTTGGTTTTATTAATCGAATATAATAAATTACCTACTGTTAAATATCAACAAAATCTGTTTAATATCTTTTGAGTGAAGAGCATTTATAATATTAGTGGGATTAATAGACATAAGCTTGTGTTTTATTATCTTTTTTTATGAATTTCTAAGAGTAATAATATGTAATTTACCTAAAAAAGACGCGACATGACCGCGACTTTATAATATCATATTGTTATCGGCGCTGTAATACCTATTTTTACACACAGAGAAGGACTTTGACTTCAAACGTCAATAATGTATGTGTGAAAACTGGTTTGTCGCGAGTTACAATACAATTAATATTGACTTAACGTTTAACCAACTTGATATTTGAGTAATATATATCTATCTTCAACAAATGTAGGTACATATCCTTACATAGTATAAATTTAAGTCTGACTATCTATATCCGCTAACTCCCCCTAAACTTTGAAATTTGAAAGAAACTCAAAATACCTCACACACACACACACACACCTGCGTCAAACTATAAATACCCCGACTTTGCGTCGGGTCTTAAAAACGTATATTGATGAAAACTCACTGTAGCTTTGTATTTGATGCAGTCGGGGAAGTATTGTGAGGCGGAGAACTTCTGCTTGATGGCAACTGTGCAGCCGAAGAGGAACGCTTGGCCCACACTTATCACACCGCCCGCTGTATGGTACAAGGGCAGTGGACAGTACACCGTGTCGTCTGTCGTGATACCGGCCAGGTAGTGGAGACCGGACGCCATGAACACGAATCTAATGTAAAATAAAACATATTTTTAATGTAGATAGGTAGAAGACTCCTCGATACGTTCCTAATGACAATAGAGCGTTTAAAAAGGTCAAAGGGTCGCCTAGATTGATAATGAAGTTTAGTAGAATTAGAGATCTTCACAATGTTACAATTTCAATAAGATTTAATACAAATTTCGTGAATGGTCTTGAATGTGTTTAAGTGAAATGGATATTGCACGGGAAAAAATATTATTCAAAACAAAAACGGACTCCTCGATGGAAACTTTCAATACGATTTTTTGTGCGAACAAAACTCCATTTTACGTGTACACACTTTGAAAATAATAACAGACATGAAAATTCGAAATTTTCTGCGATACTTTTGTGGTACCCTCTTAAATAAGTATGTACATATTACTTACTACTTAACTACTACTACTACTACTACTTACAAGAACTTTAACTTAATAGAGAACTAAAAAACGGCCCATATAAATGAATTCCGTTTTGAATATAATTTATTCACTACCATTGAGGTATTCTCTATGGAATGGATGTTACAATGTTTCACTTGGGACATTGAAATCTATTAGTGAAGGCTATTTTAGGATTAGAGGTAGGAAGGAATAAAAGCATTCTGCTCTTTCTATAAATAAAACTCATAAAAATAATAAATGGCTAATCCAACTCTCCCAAGGGTGTTTTGTGTGTCCGTTGTTCTATTTAACAGTTGAGGACACAATAGTCAAAGACATTATAGATGACATTAAACATTTTTTTTCGTATCGATGAGTTTTTACAGTTCAGATCAGTACTAACAAAAAAAACATAAAACACACTATAATATTAAGCACCAGTTGGAGAAAGCCGTTTGATAATACTGAGAGTAAGTGAAAGTATTTTTAAGGAATTTACTGACACTGCTACAACTTGACATACATTCATAGTGCTATTACATTATTTTACAAATCATTGTCGACATATGTATGTTTGTGCGCTTAGTTCTTCTGAACATCGTAACGTATTTTAATGCAGTTTTCACCAACATTTTAAGAATTTTACAGAAATTTTATGTATATGTATGATGAATATAAAACACCCCAACAGTTTGACTGATAAAAACTTGGCAGATGTAGGATAATTTTCTTGGAGTGTGTTTTTATGCTGCCAGAATTGAAGGCGGACAATGCCACAGGGCTAAGCTAGTACAATCTAACTGCAACGTTACGAAACGAGGCGGGTTACTAATTAGAATATTAATTTACATACAATAATAAAGTACCTATGGTTTCTTCTCGAAATGAGTAGTTATCTAGTTATCATCATAGCATGACACACTTCCTAATAAAGTAATAGACCTGCTAAAAGGTTCGTAATTAGTTTTTGCCGGCGACTGCGTCCGCTCGGAATGTAAGGTATCCTTTTCTGACAACGTTATGCAATAATTGTTTATGCATTTGATGATGAATGCAAACAATCTCTATTGTAATTTAATGAAGTTTTAAAATTATATATCCTCTCTACGTACGATACTTTTCCTCTATAGCTATGTAGATATTAATATCGAATGCATTCAGATGAATTATATCAGATTGGGGTAGAAAATGCCATAAATAAAAACTATCTACGCTGCATTTCAAAAGTTGAAGGGTCAAATGTACATAAACGCAAATAAAATTACAAAACCAATATTATAAAGCGTACATAAAGCGTTTAAAACCAATATTACATAACTGTACTAAATAAACATGAAAATAATGGTTAAAATATTTAATTTTGAAACCAAAGAACATTGAAATAAGATTCAAATTGAGTAATTTAAATTTGCCTTTAAAGTCCTTACCTTGAATTGGAAATAACGGCAGCCTTGGGTAATCCAGTTGTTCCAGAAGTATAAATGTACAAGAGTTTTCCGTGGAAGCCATCGGCATTAGCCAAGGTCCAGTTTGCTGGCGGTGTTGACTCCAACAATTGAGTAATATCGGCCACACTGTCCCCACTGGCTTTGCCTTCATTATTTGATACATTCAACGGGCGGTGTGTGAATTTGAACAATTTAAGTGAAGGGCTCAGCTGACTTGATACCTCTTGTATAGCTGAAAGGCGATAGTTATTGTAAAACAGACTTATTAGTGAAATTCGATATTGTAAAATAATTTAAGATTAAAACAATAATTTGGCGGCATTCATTGTTTAAAAAACAAGTTATTATGTTTAAGTTTAAACAGTTTTTGACGTGAATACCGTCTTTAAATTTGCTTCATGATAACAAACGTAATGATAACAAAATCGGGGAATAGAGTTTGATGTTGTAGCACATATCTACCATTTAGTCCAAAATTTAATTACACCACTTAATAGCTGAAGGATCAAAGAAATTTTAAGTATATAGGTATGGTATATTCGAATTCGTTGGATATATTAATCTCCATATAATAGACTTAAAGAAAATATGACTTGTAATCGTAACACATATTGTCGTAAAACACAGGCTGTGTCCACTACACAGCCACACTCGATTTTTTTACTATTATTTACTAGGATGACAAACTATTTTTTTATGAATTAGACGCGTCCCATTACTATACCTGACAGGCTGATTATACCAACACCGCTTTTTTATATTATATATAGGTTACTTTACGAATAAAAATTCATTTTAAGTTTTTGTAAAACAGTTACTATAAGAGGATTAACTACATTTATTCAGCTGAATTCAGTTTTTGTAACACCAGTTTTGTATGGAGGTTCCTACGCGTCCCGTTCAGATTTCTCGTCAAACAGGCATGAATGTGTTCTATTGTTAGTAATACACATTTATAATCCCATATTAAATGGGAAGTTATATTAAATATTAGGTGGCGTACTGTCCACCTGATGGTAGGTGGCTACAGTCGCCTAGGCCTAGGCTACAGTCAGCGGAGTTACGGAAGAGTGTTCGTCCGACCTCGCAACTTCGCCTTATAGTGGACACGGAGGACGCCAAGAGGTTTAGTCGGTAGGTCTACCCCATTACCATCTCGGGGCGGGAGTCTGACATTACCTTTGATGGATTCCTCTTGTAAAAAAAGGCCTAGGCTACAGTACAGAAAATAGACATGTACGTAAAAATTATAAAAATCTCACCTGTTTGGTAATCCTCAGAATATATAACAATATCACATTTCGCTACGTTAATCGAGTGTATTAATGCGTTACCCTGTTGATTAGTGTTAATGAGTGGGGTGACTGCACCGAGCCTAGCAATACCCAACCAAAATGCAGGCAGCTGTGGACAGTTATTCATAAGGAGTGCCACAATGTCACCTTTCTTCACACCCTGTGCTTTTAATACTGCTGTTACACGTAAACTGAAATCTTCCACCTGTAACAAATAGTTTATTTAGATTCCAGTGCTACAAAAATAAAAATAATCAACATACTGCTAATCTATACTAATATTATAAAGAGAGAAGATATGTATGTTTGTAATGAATAAACTCCAAAACTACTGGACCGTTTTTGAAAATTCTTTCACCTATAGAAAGCTACATCATCAGCGAGTAAGATAGGCTATACTTTATAAAGTTACGCGGGTGAAGTTGCGTGCAACAGAATTATAAACCAAGCATAAAATGATGGTCTTCAGGCCAATAATGTTTAATACTGTACTCATAGATTGTATGTGAGGTGTATTTATCGAGAGTAGATTAGTACTTTTTTTTTTTCAAGACATATTAGTGAATACCTACTTCACTATTCATTTATCATTCATTAACAGCTGACATACGCAGTTTACATTCATTAACAGCACCAAAGCGTTCGACTAGCTCCACAGCCCACATTCACTGTTTTCCCGTGACTTTCTAGGTTTCTAGTGACCTAGGTGCCTGATTCAGCTTAGGTGGTCAGGCGTAGTCCAAGCTCCCTACCCACTGACACTTGATCTTACAAATTCTTATTAAAAATTAAATAAGAATGAAACCTATCAAGCAACAACCAAACAACCAAAAGGTCATTGAATAAATGTTGTCAGTAAAATAAACCTTTGTTTTTTCTACTACCTGAATATATGTATATAATTAAATTTACACTTTTTTTGTTGGTACATTTAATTTGTTATTTATATATAAATGACAACAATTAAATATATTTTTACATTAACATTATGGCATTCCTGTTGCATAGTTGTAATTGTACTCTACTAAAATAAATTAACAAAAACTGTTTGACAAACGAAATATATTAAAGCATTTTTTTATTATTTTCCAATGTTAAGATTTCATTAAAATATTATTACTGTTAAAGGCATGCTTAAAATAAGAGCATCCTGCATTCAATGTACATTCATATTATTCTTTTAATTATATTTATAATTTCATTATAGACATTTGAATAATAAGAAAACATGCCCATAATATTTAAGTTTCTATTGTCACACTTTTACAGTGTATAATTTAGATCTTGTCAAGTACTATTTTTTATGAAATTAGTGCATTTATAGCGTTACTCTCTAAAAATACATTCTAAGGTTTTTGGTGGAGTTTGGGTCCAAGGAGACTTTTGAAAAATTTTGTCATCACAGATCCCGAGACTTTGAATGATGAACTTTATTAGCTCCCTTACTAATGCTCATAGTGTCTGGAAAAACTCTATTTTATTAAATGAGCAGCTATTAAATTATAATGTGATTATTAATATTAATGATTAGTTTAGTAAAATTACGAAGTTTGTATTATAATTTAAGATTTTAGTGCCAAACTTCCCAAACTTTAGTTTAAGGAGAATCCAAGGTAAAGCTCCATAAACACAGTGAGTACCTCTTTAAATGTCCAAGTTTCTTCTTTAAACAAGAAGCATTGCTTATCAGGGTAACTTTGAACCACTTCATGAAACATATCAGGTAAAGTCCAGTTCCTTTTTGAATACTTTCTCGTCAGCCACAATATCTTTATATAACAAATAAGACCTCTGAAAAATAAATTAACTTGGTTAAATCTAGTTGAATTGAATAATTATAATATATTTAATTAGCCTTAGGTGTATTATAATGAGGCGCCAGTTTAACGAACTTACTTGATGTCTCTAGGAAGAGTCACGAATGCGACGTAGCACCATCTCGTATGAAATAATAGAGCGTAAAGTACACCAATAAACAAAGAAAGTGCTAAAGTAGAAAGAAAACTAAGATATAACCATACGGCAATGTAGGCCGCTGCAAAAGCGACCAGTAGGAACAACATCACGACCGCTTTGCGCCACGAAACGCGGCTAACTGTCCACCGATTCCACCGAAGAAGGGCCACCGTTGCAGCTTGTGACCCCCTCAATTAAAACCCTGTCACACTTGTTTTGCTCCAAACCAAGTATTCACCAGTAATGTAACATATCAATTGCGTGTTATACGTATTGTTTTAGTGATAGAAAAACCTGGTCATTGCTCATTGCCACACAAAATCGTCACTAAACAAATAACCCGATAGGCAACGCGTATGTATATTTTGATTTCACAATTTTGAACACAGATTTTGAATTTTTTTCTTTTTTTTTTGTTTCTAAAATTATTGTTTGACATTGACAATAACATTGATAACGCTTTGAGTTACTTGAGTTTGACATCCAACAGATGACGGCACATTGTGACGGCATGTCATAAACCACATGAAAAAAATCTTTTGATTTTATGAGACCACAGACTACCGCTCAAGTCAAAGAGTAATAGTAAGAACCGTCATGAACCCAGTCATGAATTTGTATGATTGCGTGTCATAGTCATTATTTTAATTATGCAATCAACCTTATTTCAATAATTATGTATTTAAATAGATTTCTAGAATAAAACAAAATGTTCGAGCAATAATTTTTTTTAACCTTACCATGAGCGTACATTTTAAAAAACAATTCTATAAAGAATAACTATAGGTAGGTAGATACTTGATATTACGATATTACCTACTTATTTTACTTGATTGGCCAACTAGGTGGTGCCCGGGCCTTAGTCCACGTGAAAAAATAAAAGATTGTCAAGCGTTGTATTTTTATTTTTAGATAGCTAGTGCCCCCAGCTTCGCCCACGTAGAGTATTAAGCCTATGTCCATCCAGAAATTATATTCTAACTATTGGTACCTATTAGAATTTTTTAAATCAGATAAATTAATAATTGAAACAAATATACAAATAAATTTATTTATATATAAAACAAAAGGATTTCATTCGTAAACACACAGAAAGTCAGAAGGCAATTTTTTTTTTGGCTTATTACATTAAAATCCAATACCTACTCCCAGTGGGAGTATGCTTCTACTAAAAACAGGCCATTGTGATCCCAACACAGTGAGGTCTCCAGCTTACAGCCAGTAGTGTCCGCCGTAGCCTCACGTTGGTACACAAAAACTTTAAAATTCTCTATTCTCCCACTAGGAGTTTGTGGGATAATATATAATAATCCTATTAAAAAAAATTGTAAAAGTAGGTATGTATTTTACTTATATCTAGGTAATCTAATGTTCTATATTTTTAATTTACTTAGGTATAATATAGATAGGTAGGTAGATACAGTATAAGAATAAATTCAAAATTTTGTACCCAACAACTATGCAACTCTATCCGTTTTAAAATGTAAATTATTCTAAAAAAATGTTCAATGTTTTCTATACTTATAGACTCAATGTACCTAAAATTTAATGTGTTTACATTATTTAGCCTTTTCTTCAATGCAGTCAAAATCTTTAGATAGTGGCTCATAAATTAGCCAGAATGGCGACAGAATTGTGTAATATTGGTTGTGTTTGATATGATTGGTTGGTTGCGTAGTTCATGAAACCACCGCAATTAAAATGCTACTATAGCGCTTCCTATTTAATGGCGAACCGACACTTTCTCATGTATAGAGTTTGTCCTCCTTATCTAGGGTACAGTCGGGGCATAGGGTAATTAGTACTTAACCAGTACTGGTTAAGTACTATTTACTCTATGGTCAGAATAAGAAAAGGTTCGTCAACAAGGAGGATAGGATAGAGGTAAGGAGCACCATCTCTATGTATTAACAGTGTCGGTTGAAAGGCGTTAAAATGGTGGCGCTAGTATAGCCAGAGTGTAATGTTAAAATCACAAAAATATATTAAAATCTCACGAAAATAATCAACAATCACGATGACAAAAACAATACAAAAATCTCCATGACAAAAATATGAAATTTTTTAATGTTAAATTTTGAGAAATTGAATTTTAAATAACACTGGCAGTTATTAAAAAGAAATTTATATTTGAATTAGTTTGAATTGAGAAATAATATGTAGAATATAATGACAGGAAATTGTTTATTTAGATTTAAATATTGTAATGTTTGTATTTTAAAGTGTTATTATGTTATTAAGTTGAATTCAATATAACGATTATGTGAACATAATTTGATTTAACCACCAAAACCCAAGATAAGAGAATTATAGAAAGAAAGATGAAGTGATAAAAAAATAAAACAAAATTAATTTAATACACTCTGTCTACAATAGCGCCATTCGGGTCAATTTATGAACCACTATTTAATGCTTTTAGTTGCCATTTTTTCAGTTTTTACCTCTATCCTCCTTCGTCACCTTAAAATCGACATTTGTTTAAAGTCTACAGGGCAATTATCAGTCATACCAACGTTTAATTTAAAACGAAACATGGCGTTTTTAATGTTTTAGTTTCAATTGAAAATTGACGACAGATTTCGTACTTACAGATTCCCGACTTTACAATAAAACTGTATGGTTGACGTTTCTAAATAAGAAACAGTATAAATTCACTCATATTTTTCAGAATAGATCCACCTGATTACAAGATTATATAAAGTATATAAAGTATAGTTTGTCTAGTTACATAAATTTACATAATAGTATAATATACGTATTTTCAATAGAAAATTAAACATCATCATAAGAATTTTTATTGATAACATTAATTTAATTTAATTTAAAATTAATTGACATAGAATTTAACAAAAGCTTAAACGTTTACAATGTTTCCATTGGCATTGCATTGTAATTTTATTCTGAGTATACACCACACCATAATATGCTAAATCAAATCACAGCACAGTTACTTAAATCACTGAAACACTTCAGTTCACGAAAAATCACAGTCTAATTTGTCCTATTAATATTTTTTGATACTCTTCTGAACCTAATGGCAAATATGTTCCTTTTTTCAAATCTAAATAGTATAATTTGTGTTTCACTACAGACGGATTGTAGCCTTCTTTTTGTAAATCAACCTTTTTCATTTTAAATGTACCTGTAACAGAAGAAACCGTAATGTTTTATCATAAGTAAGTACTTAGAAAATTTTTATATATAATTTATTTACCTATATAACATAATATAAAAAAAATGTTATAAATCCTTACATATTATAAAACAAAGTTCTCCGCTGCGTCTGTCTGTCTGTCTGTTCGCGATAAACTCAAAAACTACTGTACCGATTTTCATGCGGTTTTCACCAATGGACAGAGGGATAATCAGAGAAGGTTTTTACAAAAAAAAATGCACCCCCGGGCGAAGCCGGGAGCGGGACAGCTAGTAAATAAATAAAATAAAGTCGCTGCCCGCCTCTGTGTTTTTCACCGCTAACTTCTTATAAACTACCCAACGGATTTTGATACGGTTTTCACTAATGTAAAGAGCAATAAACGAGGAAAGTTTGTTTATAAAATTTTACTAGTAAATATTATGTGCGGAAAGGAGTTTGTTTATTATTGTTTGTACCTATTTGTTGAATTTATCAATGAGATAACTTATCTGAGAGATTTTACAATGTAGAATGAACCTACCTGTCATATCAACACTATCCATTATCCTCAGGAAAATTGGACGAGCATACGCGGGCAAGTCTTTGGCGATATCCTTAGCAAGTTTCTCTATATCCAAGCTGTTATCTAAGTCTACAATGCCGCACATTCCAGCTCGCCCTTCTGTATTTGGAACCTGTAAATATTTTTCTCATGAAATAATTTGATGTAATATTTTTCCCAGCCAATTTTGGGCGGCGGTACTTTAACGTGTAAAAGTCTGATTGTACAAGGGTTAAATTGTTTCAACGTCAAAATGTATATAGTCAATTTAAAACAAAAAGTATCATTAAGTGAAAAATTAAGACTGAAATTCAACTCAAAAGTACTTTTAGAAAATATGCTTTTAAAGTTCTTTTATTTCATTTTGCTTGTAAGCTAAACCACAAGGATTTCAATTAAATAAATTTTCATCAGGCACATTTTTAAGAATTTTTTATTTAAAAGTTCTTTTAGGACTAACCTCAACACCGTAAACTACAGCATCCCTTTGATTGATGACCTTTGAAATAGCAGATTCCACTTCGGTGGTGCTGACGTTCTCCCCTCGCCACCGGAACGTGTCTCCGGTCCGGTCTCTGAAGTACAAGTAGCCAAGGTCGTCTGATATCAAGATGTCGCCTGAAAGAAATAGAGAAAAATATGAACAATAGAAAGACAAACATCTTCAATTATACTCGTAGTACCTGTATTCAGGTTTAAATATAGGTAATATAATTATCGAGGTTCACTTATAGTGTAAACAAAAGATTGAGGAAGGAACCAATGATAGCTAGATTAACTTTGGAATACAATCGTTATTATCTCGATAATAAATCGTAGTTTAAGACTTTTTAATATTTATAATATAATAGTATACATAGTTAATGTTGTTAATATAATGGTTGTATTAAAATTTTTAATAATGCTAAAGGTTTTAATAGACAAATATTCAAAAATCAAGTGGAGCGGATTTGCAAATAACTCGCCACATCTATGTAAATAATTATAATATTTACGCATTCACTGAGAATTTTAAGGGTTTTATCTTTCTCTAGAAGGTCGGATAGCTTACGGATCCATTTCCTGGTAGATCAATTGACTATAGTTCTTGTATTGATCGTAGCGTTTCCTGAAGTTATATTGTTGTAAGTGCTAACTTTAGCTTATCTACAATCTCTTTGTCACCATTATCCTGACTCCAGCGAAGCATTTCGGAAAAACGCTTTTCGATTCCTTATGAATGTCACTGAGTCTTGTTATTTTTGGTCTTTGTGGTTGAACATAATTGAACATAATATAATTTTCTTCGGCAACAGACTTGGCTCGTTAATAAATAAGTTCGCCCGCGGAGGGCGAAGTATTCAATTTGTAATTTTATCTATCCAAAAGGAATAGCAAAGAAAGGTATACCTAAAGTTTTCAACTAACCAGAAATAAAAGCAGAATCGCCTTTACTAAATACGTCTCTGACGATCTTCTTTTCCGAAGCCTCCTTATCAGCATAACCCAAGTAAGCTCTTGAAGGATTATTTGGATTTATTTTGCCAATAAATACTCCGGGCTCGTTCGGTTTTGCCACCTGTAATTTCACTTGATCAGTAAAGCACACAAAATGAATTTTATATGGATCTGATGGAATTAAATTATAAAATGGCTCAACCTGACATAATCCTTTTTTATTCCTTATTGGTTCCCCATCTTCATCTACCTTCAGTATGGCTATCGGGTACACGGCAGGAAAGATTCTGGATACGAATCCGATCGCCCCCGTTTTGTTATTTAAGTTCACTGTAAAATTCAAGTACTGTTAGTGTGCAAAAATATAAAATTAATTATAATATTTACAATTTCATATAGTATAACCCAAATAAAAGAGTTTAACGCTAACGAGCAAAGCAAATGTTCTTGTGTGAAGGCGCAAAGATTTGTGTCATTACCAATATTAGCGTTTCCTTCTGTGGCTCCGTAAAATTCTACCACTTTCTTTATGTTGAACCTCTTCACGAAATCTGTCCAAATCTGCAATCAATTAGTTTGGAACAATATTTTAATAAATGAACGCATAAAGCAAACAATTGGATACTCTTCTGTGGCAACGATAGCAACTTACAGCAGGTCGCATGCCGTTTCCATACACTGTCCGAACTTTGTGCTGTGTGTCAGTTGCCGCACGAGGAGTTGCCAGCACATAACGACACATCTCACCAATATAATGAGCAACCTATAAAAATAATATTGAATATTACTTTCGTATTCGAAGGCGAAACTTGTCCATTTAGTATTAGTACAGACAGTACAGTAGCATGTGATAATCTATATTTATAAAATTATTTGTCCTGACTGGCTATCAACACAAAGTCAAAATTGTGTACTAAGTCTAGAAAGCTGAAATTTGGAACATAGGTTTATTTTATAAAGTATGTTTCCGCTAAGAAAGGATTTTTGAAAATTTCAATTCTGTGCGTAGTCGGGGGGCCCTAGTACTGTATAGAGACTGAGTGCAAATTTTATGGAGTACTTGTACTTATTTAGGTACTTATATGGAGGGTTCTAAAAATTAGTGCAACTATTTGGAAAAGCCTTTCACTATTTAAATTAAAAAAATAGACAAAACAAGTTTTACCGTCGCATTGTATTTAATGCAGTCAGGGAAATAGGCGGATGCGGAGAACTTTGTCCGTAAAGCGACCGTGCAACCGAAGATCAAGGCTTGTCCCACACTGATGCAACCACCAGCGGAATGATAGAGAGGCATCGGACAATATACTGTATCTTTCGCCCTAAGTGAGCCTAAGTAGTGAACTCCAGATGCCATAAACACCATTCTGAAAATAAATTTCATGCCATTTACTCATTCATGCCATGTAATTTCTAGCTAGTGCAAAGTAACCTCTAGAACTATTTTGAAAATTAATACGGGCAACACACATTAGTCGAAAACTTTTGTTTTCAGGCACTGAGTACATATGGACAAGAAGATGTCTCGGAGCTTCTTCGATATGGCGAGAGCTTCTTCTTCTTCGAGCTTAAAAGTTCATGATAATTCTCCATAAAATTATTAAATTTCATAGTAATTTGTATAGAAAAACACTGAAAATAAGTATATACCATCGAAACAATATATCTTTGCAAATATATAATATATAGTAAACGCAAGTAATAAGTTACTTGTGTTTTAGGCGACGGCAGCCACCTACCATCAAGTGGACAGTCTGTCTGACGACCTAACATAAAAAAAATAGTTTTTAAATTATTATCAAATATGATTATTTTCAAATATTGTTTTTTAACCTAATAATGTATACTAATATTTTAAAGAGAGAGGATTTGTATTTTTGTAAGTTTCCTAATGAATAAACTAAGAGCCGATTTTAAAAATTCGATAGAGAGCTATATTGTCATCGAGTAACATAGGCTATATTTTATAATGTTACGCGAACGAAGTCGCGTGCAACAGCTAGTAAAATATAAAGTGATAAAGTCATTTACTTAGAAGGCGATATGACAGCAGCTTTAGGCAGACCCGTAGTACCGGAAGTGTAAATGTATAACATTTTTCCGTTAAAGCCCTCTCCTTCAGAATGATGCCACTTCGCCGGTTCAGTTTGTTCCAACAGAGATGTAAAATCATCAGCACTTCCAACTACTTTAACCGTATCACCGGTATTTAGTGGACGTCGTGTGAACTTAAACAATTTCAATGATGGTTTTAAGTCTTTTGATACGTCTTGTATGGCTGAAA
The DNA here is from genome assembly GCA_944738685.1 of Synanthedon myopaeformis. Classification (NCBI taxonomy): domain Eukaryota; kingdom Metazoa; phylum Arthropoda; class Insecta; order Lepidoptera; family Sesiidae; genus Synanthedon; species Synanthedon myopaeformis. The sequence continues at coordinate 8,618,718 of OX122915.1, forward strand.
AATAGAAACTTATTTAATGTAGGTACCTACTACTTTAAAAATATTTATTCAATACCAAACACATATTTGATTTTTTTTAAATCTAATGGAGTGATGAAAGAGCGAGTAAGCGATAACGAGTGCCAGTCTCGAAAATATTCATCGAACTATCACAAATTTATTCTATATCTATATCTATCTGGTAAGTAAGGTTTGTACTGGATTTGTGTTAATAGGATTATGTTTAATTTGCAGAAAAAATTGCACCCGTGTAAAGCTAAGGGCGGGTCGCTAGTTTTGTAATATCGTAATAGTGTAATGTAATTTTTTTTTATCGCAAATTATACATTCTTATGTAAATATGTAAACAAAATTTTAACTCTTCTTGAAAGTTTTAAATTTTCTTAGCTTCAATTACTTCTATAACAAGCGCTACCGATAAAAGCGGTTATAAAGGAATAAATGTTACGAAATTATAAACTAATTTTCATAACAATAGTTTTTAAATAGACATATCTTAGAAATATCCATGGGTAATTTTCTTAATGGTATGCACAGATGTAACAGCCATTGTATGTAATTTGTGGTTAGCGCAATTAACCATTCACATTGCGTGACAATATTAAATGACAAAGCCACGACACAATCAGCGCTTGCAATAATTGTTTGCTCCGAGTTTACTTCATGCGAGGGATCTCCAGGTCATTTCTTATAAATAAAGTATATAATACAACTATTATTGACAGTTTGACTTGACTTCTCTTCTTCTTCTTGACATATAAAAATGTTAAGTTTATTTGTGTACGATTCCGTCTGTGTCAAGTTTCTTCTATAACTTCTTTTAAATCGCCCAAAGGATTTTGACACGGTTTTCAATAATGGAAAGAACGATTCATGAGGAAGGTTTTTGTGTACCTGCACAATATGCAGGAACGTCGTCCGATCAATCGGACCAACAGGAAACAAAGTCCGCGTCGTCCGATCAATCGGAGCAACAGGAAAAAAAGTCCGCGTTTTCCGTTTAACCGGACAAAGCAGTCAGACCACACCATCTCAGCGGAAAAAAAGGCGGAGGCGGGCCGCTAGTTTCTATTAAATACTAAATTTACTACAACAATCAACAGTTTTATTGATAGCTTATGGGCAGCTTAAAAGGGATTTTCGGATCATTTCTAATAAATAATGAATTCACTTAAGTTTTATGGACAGAACTTACCGTTTTGAAATTCAGACCCGTATATGACCGCGTCGCAATGAGCAATATTTATTGAGTGCAACAAAGCGTTGCCAGTTTGGTTGGTGTTAATCAGCGGTGAAATACAGCCTATTTGAGTTGTCCCCAACCACATGGCTGGCATTTCAGGACAATTGTTCATAAGGACGGCGATTGTGTCACCCCGTTTGAAGCCTTGCGCTTTAAGAACTGCCGCAACTCGTAGACTAAAATCTTGCACCTGTAAGTTAGTTTAGAATTATCTGTAATGCCTTGAAATAATTATTAATACCAGAGGGCCTTAAAAAGCACCTCAAAATAAACTACAAACAACTTTTTAGTTACATCACTCATAAGAGAACAATAGTTATTGTTTTTTATTATTTTAAAGGCTGCCCAATTTATGAGTGAGAAACTCAGTGTGCTTAGACCACCCAGATCACTACACTAACACCCAGACCAGAGCCGACTTTGAAAATATTACTTCCAAAGTTGGCCCTGCCGAGAATCGAATCCCAGGATACCTGAGACAAGGCTAAGGCAAGCACTCGAAACAACTGGTGTTTACTGTTATGACTTGTTATCAAACAGATAATTTGTTTATTAATGTGGATCGTAGTTTTTTTCTAGCTGCCACTATGATTAAGTATATGTATAATGTACAATCTCCGGATGATAATAATAGCGAATAAAGTATTATTAGTGAAAAAATATTAGCTTTATCAGGCGCAGAACAAAACACGAGACGGTCGAAATATTCGGGTTATATAATAACAAATGTAGTCACAAAACCAAATCAAGTGTCAAATAAATAAGTAGAATAATTAGAACGTAACTTCTATGAGACTATGTATTAATAACTTTAGAACTAGGTAATCAACGCAGCGGTTCTAATTTCAAATTAATATGAAATAACCTCTTCTTTTTAATTTTTAATTAGATATAATATAGGATTAAGAATAGAAATAGAAAAAAACAAACTAACTAATATTCCGTTTTCACTACTAAAACATATCATCATTAAATTTTTCATACACGTTGTCAGGGATACAGAAAAAGATATAGGATACCTTTTATCCAGGAAAAGGGTATTGCTCCCGAGAGATCATCTAAAAAAAAAACCAAAAATTCAACGCCTGACAAAAATATATGAGCAATAAAGATTGAATAAATATTTCAAACTCAAGAAATAGGAGCGCGAATGAAGTCGCGGGCAAAAGCTAAAAAATTACATGAGCAAGAAGTCAGAGCAAGAAATTCAACGCCAGAAAAGTGAAGACAATTATACAATTACGCAATTCACGGGCACTCCATTTGGCAGCGCTCCACTCCATTCACTCCAAATTCACGCATTATCTCATCGTGAACGTAAAAAACCACGTGAATTTTATATGATAAGAATTTGGACGTCGTCCACCGATGTTGTGATGGAGTGGAGCGCTGCCAAATGGAGTGCCCGTGAATGGTGGCCTTATGAAATAAATTTCCGACAAGCTTCAACTTTTGCAAAGATTAAAAAGTGATTTAAAAAAAAAGTACTAAAAGTAAGTAAGTAAAAGACTATTTAAAGATGTAGACCTTGGTGCATTCGCCGCCAGTGACCTCATTAGCGTCATTACATTAGCGTAAATGCGCTAACGACTGACGCCAGTTTAAAAGGATACGCAACAACGCAGCCAACAAACAGTCCACATTTCATGAATTACTCGGTTTTTTTTTATTAAAAAACTCAATGGAAAAAAAACAATAACACTAAAAAATATCCAACTAAGATAATAGAATAAAAGGCAACTTTTTGGATTTATGTCTTTTTATTGACAATTTGATTTGCCGTTTTTTTGAGAACTATTAAAGTTCAGCAAAAGGCTAACGAGCGAACAGAAGCAAAAGATGTGACAGTAAAATTTGGTTAAAGCGGACTCAGTGACTTAAAAGTGAAAAAGTCACTCTCGATCCAGTTACTTCGATTATTAAGTAAGGAAACCAGAAATCCAAAGAATTAAATATATAAAGAACCTAGATAACAATATCCGACCTACAAGAGTGATCTTATATAAATATTAAGATTACTTGACTTTCCTTATCCAAAAAGAATACTAAATTTGTCAAAAGCATGTAAAGTGACAATTATCTTCTAACAAAGGTTAGAACATTATTTACTTAACCAATGGTGTTTTAATGTAGATGTGCAATGACGATTTCAATTGTAAATTTTTAATTTCTTTTTTAAATTTTAAATAATATTAATAATTTTTAATGTTATCATTATTGTAAATTTTTAATTTTATTCAATTATTTAATGACGTCATTTAATGAACTGGTATAGTTAATGTAGTCTATTAACTAATGAAATAATTAAGACAATTGCGGAAAATGTATAAATAGGAAGAAAAACACCTAACCTGTTCTCGAGTCAATTTGCGGCGAACTGAAAGAAAGAAGATAAGAACTCAGAAAGCTCATGTAATCATGGAGCTTATATGTAAAGGCACCGTCTTCGTAGGCACGTTGAAGCACAATTTATAAAGAACTAATGAGATCAATGTACATACGAAAGGATTACCTAACCATCAAAATGAGTACTCAATACAGCTCTTCAGGACGTCTGTAGCACTATTGGACACAAATTACAAAATTGCTAACTACTCGTATGCACATACCTGTCATAAACATTTTTATTAGAAGACTAGCAAACCAGGACCGGGGCCTTAACACGGAGTTGAAATTTTCAAAAATTCTATTTTAGCGGATGCTTACGTTATAAATGAAAACAATGATTCAGCTTTCTAGTCCCAATTTCAGTGTTCTAGTCTTAATTTTTGCTTTGTGTTGATAGTCAGTCAGGAAAAACGATTTTATAAGTATAGATAAGGATGCTTGATAGGATGTGTAACACCAGAGAGTGACGTCTAATAATGTATTACTTATAATTAAAAATTACAAAATTTACTGACCTGTTTAAAAGTCCACATTTCGTCTTCAAATAAGAAGCAAGCCTTATTAGGGTGTTTTTTAACCATATCATTCATCATATCTGGCAAGGAGTATTTCTTCTTTGAAAAATTTCCGGTTAATTTCAAAATTTTGTAGTAACACCATAATGCTCTGAAATGAAAATATTTTCACTTTTTAATAAAAACACTTGTTATTTTTAAGATGCTTTGCATCTATTAATGATCCTTCGTTAAGTTGTGAATCACAATTCAGTATAATAAATCTGTTTGCACTTAACTTTGTAATTAGATAATCTTGATAAGATAATGTGTTTTTTATATCGATCCAATTGGTTTATAGATGACCAGCTCATTATACTCTATCTACATATTTGTTGTAAGTTGAAATATTAAGTTGATACTTACTTTAAGTCTCTCGGCGCCGTTCTGATAGCAACATAAATCCATTTCCAATGAAATGCAATGATATAGACAACAACGAGAATCGCGAACACCTGAAGACTAGTTTGCCAGTCCTGGAATACCCAAGTCACGGTACAAGCTGCAATTAGCACTGCTATTGCTAATATCATTGCTATAATGAAGCCCCACGATCTACCGGAATCGTCAATATTGTTTGTCTGTCGTCCTTTTTCAACGTCCTTGTTAATTCCGTTGCTATTCTGTTTTGTCTGTTAAAGCATTTCAATCATTATTAAACTAATTAATCTAATCAAAGAAACACATTTTGGTGGGTGCCAACAAATTGAATATCTGTAATAATTAATTACATTCTTTGATAAGATATATGATTAAGTTGGTATAGTATAATAGCTTCATCTCATACTACATTTAGTACTACTTTTGACATTTTAACTACTTTATTTTCCTTTACTTTAAACCAAATATTTTCAAATAGACTTGTGGAATTGAAAGTATGAAATATTAAAGTATAAAATGAGTTTGTGCCATGAAAAACTATTTATTAGGCAAGTAATATATTCAAAGCAAAAAGAATTGGAATAAGTATAACAGAAAAAATAACGAACCTCCAGTTAAGAATTTTAATATGTCATTTTGAACGGTTGAGATTGGCATTGAATACGAATTGACTAATATTAAAGTATCTATGACGTCCTAAATGTAAATGTTACAATTTATATATTACTTTTTCCGAGAGTACAATGTGTGCTTACGTCAGAACAGTAATAACAATTTCCTTTTAGGTAACGACAAGTGCTTTTTAGTGGACATTATAGTGTAATATAAAGTCATTTACTTTTAGGCTACCGGCAGACGGGCTCTTACAAGAGGTCACCGTGAAATAACCAACCATCTATGCGTTGTGTTTAAGACAGGACTAAATGATGTCAGAGCCCTTATTCTAACCTCTCCTAATCCCTTATTATATATCCTTCTAAGGTCGGCAGCGAACGTGCAGCACCTATGGTGTTGCTTGTCAGGTGACAGTACCAATGTGGACCGTACTTAGTAGCCTGCCTGCCGTTCATACTATCGGTTCATACTGATAATAATCAGCGTAAACATTAGTGTCTGCATTATAGGATTTTTATTAAACCCATTATCACTTTTTTACCTCTTCCTTAGCTGTTATGATATCTGTCTTGTTCATGTTACTGTCAACATTCATCTCAATGGCTGACATCATTAACGACTTAGAATTGCTTCCGGAGATGATGTGTTTTTAATGCTTCACTTTCTAACAGGTCATCACAAATGAAGTAGACCAGGAATAGTTTAGTGCCTGAAAAAAAACCCATTATTTTATATAAAATCGACTAACGGAAAAAGGAATAACGGAATCCGAATAAGGCAACGGAAATTAGAAATAAAAGATTCATTATTCAGAATGAACGGACATTCAGAATACTTTTATTGGGGATATATTTTTCCCGATGACATCTAATATCCGAGACTAAGGTCACTCTACAATATTTTATATTTTCATTTTATATGATTTGCCTCTAGGCCTTAACACTTTAGGCCGGCTTCCTGCCAACACCGGTTCACAGAGTAGCTATGGACCTCCTCAAATAATAAATTTCCGGTCATTTAATTTTTCATTGTAATTGTTATTTGCAGGTTTGGATTGTTACAACATGTTATCTGTCTTTAAGTTAAAAATACACATAGTATATTCATTTTTTTTTAAACTAACTTCTGTGCGACTCCCTGGGATTCCCTAAGATTCAACAGCTACCTTCTGGAGCAAAAATTTACGACCTAATACCAAATACTGTGGAAATAGATAAAATCTCGTAATTGTGACCGACCTTAACCCTTCAAGTAAACCGTCAGTCTGTACACAAAAAGAAATACGCAAATAATTTTCATCATTAGATATTCCCTTCCGAAACCAACAGATCAGATCCCTTCCGAATCAGTTTTTCGTTTATCAGTATCAAGAGGAGATCGATAATCAAACCCACACCTGATTACACTAAGAAGTAGGTAAATAGGTATAATAATACAAAATAACTGTACAGGTGTTTAGATAAATTCAATAAATATTCAAGTATGTTTAAGAACACATAGTCAGGCGATAATAAGAATGTTCTAATCTATAATTGCAAGGTTTTATCAATTAACACAAACACGAACGTAAGAATTAGTACTGAATTTTTTTTCATATATTATCTTATCGAAGTAATCATTGAAATACTAACTTTAACCTGCAACTTCGTTCGGAACCAATTATTTTGGCTAAAAGATGGTTTTTGTTAATATCATTTGAATAAGTAATGGTTTAATGATCCTGGTAATCAATATGCTTTAAGTTCAAATAAATAACCATTGATACTCATTAGTACAAGGTAATGTCCGGCTGCAGAAATGACGTCAATGGCAAAAAGAAACAAATATTTTGGAATAACGACCTTAATTCAGGTTAGAAAGGTTTATTATAGGGAAACACGCACATTGAAACCTTGTTTCTGTGTCGGATAACAGTTTCAATGACCTCTGATTTTTGATAAACGAATGTAGAAAAGGAAACTTTAAAAATCGAATTTCTTTTTTCGGCATTCACGCTCTCCTTTTCAAAAAGTCAGCGTAATACCTAATGAAGTACTTAGACAATTATTGATTGAAATTCAAGATTTTTATTTATAAATGCTATTCGACTTTTACTGTATAGTTTTGGTTTTAGTTATAGTGAACTAGCTAGTGCTCGCGACTTCGTTCGCTTGAAAAAAGATATTACGACTGACATTACACTTTTGCCAAGAGTTGGATCTTTATTATTAAATAGCTAGTAGATATCCGTGGAATATTTACCCCACATGTCCGTCCTGAAATTCTATTGTAACTATTGGTAAAATATTTTTTTAAATTGGATGAGTACTTTCAAAGATTATCTCCTACATATATGTACCTACATACGAACTTTACCTCTTTATATTATTAGTATAACAAAAGGAATCAATAATAATACTTTTAGTTTTCACACGAAATTCAAATATATTTGCGGTCACAAAAAACAATAGGACAAATTTGTCAATAAGTTGACGATTAACATAAACTTTTTTTATAATAAGTAACAATAATACCTTGTATTTTGTTTGAACCTTGACCGTTTTCGTACAATTCAAAATATGAGAAAACCAATATGTATTTTTGGACAGGATGTAGTCATGTGGCAGTTGGTTTGTTCGTCGCAATGTTTATTGAAGTGACAAGTGACAATAACAACGGTTTAATGATAATATTGACAAGGTAATATTAACTTAAATTATGACAACTTGCTGAGAAAAGGACAAGAGGTCAAGTTAATGTAATATAAGTAACTAAGTACCTACATGTAGGTAACATTGTCAACGTTACGTGCATTTATTTATATGTTAATATGGTAATAAAAAAATATTTTTATTAACTACTTATTAAATACTAGCTGTTGCACGCGACTTCTTCCGCTTAATTTTATAAAATATTGCCTATGTTATACGCTGACATGTAGCTCTCTAAAGTTGAAAGAATTATTAAAATCGGTCTAGTAATTTTTGAGTTTATTCATTACAAACAAAATAACTCTAGAGATCTTATAGGTCTCATCAGTGAAAAATACAAAATGCCCCTGAAATCGAAGAAATTTAAGAGAAACCCTCGCTATGTTTTATATGGAGAAGATGTATCAGGCTGCAGAAGATATGTTATAAGGATTATTTGCACAGAATGGAGTCATCACTTAGGTCCAATCCAAAACTGTTTTGGTCGTTCGTAAAGCGTAGAAGACGCACTTGCAGGTCCTACACCGCTAGGATGTCTCTTGAGGGTGTAACTGCTACTGCGGCTGGTTCTGACGGTGTCCCTTCAGTGTTTGCTGTCAGATGTGCTGGTGCTTTAGGTTTGCCCTTGACTTTAATCTACAATGCATCCCTGAACGAAAGGAATTATGGGTCATGCGGAGAGGACTCCGTTTAATTCGCACTAGTAAACTGCATACTTGTGTTTACACCAACAAATAGACGAGCGGAAAGGACTCAGCGAGCAAAAAGAGTTGAAATGAACTCGCTCAGCTCGCGTGAGCGAGCGGAGTTGTGACGGATTCCGGTCAACTCGTTCAAAAAATATATAATAACAATCAGTATTTTTTAAAACAAATTGTTTACTTAATAAACAATGAATTTATTGTTAAAAAAATCTGTAGATCTGTTGAGAAATGCCAATTATGGTATTTCAAGAAAAAAAAAATTTCAACTTATGAACTAGACTACGTCGTTCACGCAAAACTCCGACTGAAATCGCTACGCTCTGTGTGCGTTCTCTATTTGTAGTTCAACTATTTCTCATTTTCCGTTCAGTTCGCTCCGCACATTCTTCTTTCTCATTTCTCTTTTGCAGTGGGAATCAAAAAATAAAACTGTTGGTGGATACGTAAAGCTATTTCACTTAAAATGGGTCCGTTCCGCTCAGCCATTTCCCGCTCATTACCCTTTCGCGGTGGAAACCGGGCTTATAGCATGAGATAGACTCTTGCAGCGATCAAAAATTAAGAGTCATCTTCGTCCGTGGTTCCGACACTGGCATTTTAATTTTATTTTAATTTTATTTGTTTTTTGTATTTAGACTTTGTTTAATTATTTAGTTGTTGGACGTGAAATGTAATGTGACACTATACTATATATATTTCAATTATTTATTCTCATTTAGTTGTTTAGATATAATGGCGGCGGCATCCTTGTTTAATAAATAAATAAAAAAATAAAAAAATACAAATCTTTGCTCTTTATAATATTATTATACATTAAATTACACAAATGTATTTTGCGAAACTAAATTATTTTTCAAAGATTAACTTACATAAAGCATACATGTGATATGACAAAATAACTTTTTTTTTGTAAACGCTTTTGGTCCGTTGAATTGAAAGTGACATTTGTTCATTAGATAGGATGTTAAGGTCGAAGACAGCCAGACGGTCCACTTTATGGTAGGAAGTTACCGTCACCTACAACACAAGCAACGCCCTAGGTGCTGCGAGTGCACTAACGACCATATAAGGATTATATAAGGATAAGGGATAAAGAAGGTATGGGGTAGTGGGCGCTGGCATCCCTTACTTTACTCACTGAAACACAACAGCACATAGGCTGTTATTTCACGGTGGTATTCTGTAATAGGGTGGTTACTGCTGCCACACTGGCTGCCCAAATGAATGCGAAACGCAGTGTGTCCTGCCACTTACTTTCGAAGAAACATTTTAATCATCAAGTCTATATTTACCAGATATGTTTAGTATTCTGAGATATACATACATACTTACAACATGTGTTTGTTGAATAAGTTACACGTTATTACATAGTAATCGTACTTACACACATTAGCACTCCTATATTAGCAAATAATTCATGTATTTCTTTGGTTACTCACATTATATATTGGTTCATAAATTGTATAACTTAGTAGCAAATCAACTTTAATATCGCTTTTAAGTGAATTCTTAATAGCAAATTACAATACTAACATAATATTTAAATTGATTGCTTGTTTTTTTATACAGGCTGTGGCCTGTAATAAGAGCAATTTTAAAAGATGATTCTATGGAGTATACGCAGTTACCTTAACCTAATCATAATGCTCCAAAGTGCTTATACTCAGAGATATAGCAATACAAAGTTACAATACATAATCAATGAATTCCATGACCGCTAAGATGTCTAGGTACAGGGTATTTCCTTGGTACTAGGGCGATGATTCTCAATAAAATAAGATAGTATCTCCTCAACTAACTATCAATTGAAACTAGTTCTTAACCGCACGCAATAGAAAGTAATAATCGTCGCGAGAGACGTTTTCTTTTGACAACAAATTTATTTTTAAAGTAAAGATATTTACGAATCACGCTTATGCGTGATTCGTAAATAATTAACCTTTTTATTGATCTAATGTTTAAATCTTATTTCAAAAGTATGTGCATTGACAATGTGAATTGACAAATCAAAATCAAAAATTACCTCGCACAAAGAATTAGTGTAGCTATTCAAGGGGGAACGCTGCCAGTATCTTCGGAACCTTGCCTAAAGGGACTCCTTTTAATAATATATTTTAGTTATTATATTATATTTTTTAAGGTTTTTAGTTTTAGGTTCACTGTTCTAGTATTTTTTATTTTTTATTCCTTATGTAATTAAATGTCAATCAAAATGACAATGTACGTCAAGTTGGTAACTCAAAATAATTCCAAATGGCAATAATAAATAAATAAATTACTACGCACACAAAAGATGTAACATGAAATAAATATGTACATGATACAAAACAACACAAGATCAAATTTAAACCGAGCATTGTGTTAAGTTAACTACTGTGAACGAGTATCCTCCGAGTAGATAATAGCCGCGTTATTGTCAGCTCAAAGCAATGAATGTGGAGTCACTAAATACGGTTCTCGTTGTGGGTGTGGGTGTTCAATCAGATTAACACTGAAATTCTTCGTTAGTTTTGACAAGGTCCTGTCCTCAGTATTACACATATCGTGTCGAGGTGGAGTCAAACGGAGAACAGATCGTATAAACGTAGTCGTGCTCATGCTAAAGAAACATCCTTACAAACTGTTTAAAGTGAAAGTTAAGTGGTTAAGAGGTTACCCGGTAAGATAGACATAATTATAATCAGTGATTAGTGCACTATCTTTGTTGGAACTGCTTAATAAATAGTTTGAAGTTATTGTTAGCGTTTTACTCATTTTGTTCTTTCGTCCATTCTCACCTACTTGTTTTAAGGTAACCTATTATGTAATATTGAAAGAAGTGACAATTTAATAAATAACTACATATGTTTAATAAGAAATATTGGTGTATTTAGTAGGTTGTTTAATATTATAGAGAACGATCGTAAATGTCAAGTACTCCGACTGGACACATTATGTCGTTAGTAGTAGATTGCTGGCTCGATTAATTTTGTTAGAAAATAACAGTAATTTTTTTTTTTTTTTTTTTTTCATTTTAATTAATGGAAACCATTTGGAATTAATTACTGATTCGTTAAATTGTCTATATTTTAATTTATTGTTCTTATTACAGACCACACCCTGTATATGGTTATTTTGAATAAATAGCATCCTCGCTAGTATGGTATAAAACAAAGCCTTTGTACAAAGTGTCCACCTCTTTCTGTTTCTCTACTTATTTCTTCTAAGCCATGCAACTAAATGTAAAGTTTGTAAAGAACAATAAACGAGGAAGTCTTATGTATATAGAGTTCCATCCGTTCAGAGCCGGGGCGGGTCGCTAGCTAGTAATGCAATAATACCTATTCCTTTATTCATTTTAAATGCATTGTCTCTTATGATAATGAATAAACATTTCTACTAAACATTTTTACAAACATTATAATGTTTATAAAACAAATCTTTACGGAGAGATTAGTCACCTTTTGCTATCTACCGACGAATTAATATGCGTGAAACGATGTAGACTCACTCTTTTGTAGTAGCCAGCACTCACTTTAACTACCTCAAATTGTGTGTCACGGCTGTCGATAAACACTAGGTGTTTGAACCCACAATTTAAAAATGAAATGCCAACGACCGAAGAGAAAGAAAGTTATGAAGTTCGCTCTCTATGGTGTAGAACTGTAGAGTTATATAATTTTACAACTCACATTTCACAATAAGGCTTCACAATAATTCACAATGAATTACAATAAAATGTGGTGTTGCAGCTTATGCTTTCAACTTTCTTTCACTTATTTTGCAAAATAAAAACTTATTTTGCACCTTATTTCAAAATCATAAAGCACAAAATCAGTTTTCAACCAAAAGCGCTGCACAATTATTATGACATTGTGAAATAAAATCTGATAATTATGTCACGAATTAACGAGTGCTTTTATAATCTCAATGTGCAATGAAGTAATTTATAGAATTATACATATAAGGAAACATCACGTTAGTAAACTTGACGAAGCTCTAACGAGAGATAACATCTCGAATGTAATTTTGCACACGCAAGTAGAATTTACTTAAGTACTTACTAAATAAGTATGTAAACTAGTAGAAATAATATGAGCGAACTATCGAGTAAAATATATAAATGTTTTTCTCTTGAACTCCTTTTTCCAAGGAGTTAAATTTTTAACTCTAATTTCTATTGTGAATATATTATTATTGTGAATATATTATTATTGATTAAGTCATTCAGATAATTATAGGTAATATTTTGCCTATAATATTGTATAGCACTAATCTAACCTCAGAACCAGGCACGTAACCAATCAATAGATGGGTTGTAACAAATTACACTATCAAAGTCCAACAGACTCGGTGCTAATACATCTATCTATCTGTCTATCTTGGAACACTAGCAGAAAGTCATGTTCTGACTTTCTCTTTGTATGGTTTATTTTGCTATGATTCGTGATGATATTGAATGTTGAAACTTCCGTCATGATTAATATAAATTACATAGAAAGTAGGTCTAAAAAACCTACTATAATACCTATTTTTTTAATACTAGCTGGTGCCCGCGACTTCGTCCGCGTTGAAAAATAAAAAATATAAGGCCTGAGTAAATATAGGTATCTATACTAATATTATAAAGAGACAATATTTGTATTTTTGTAAGTTTGTAATGAATAAACTCAAAAACTGCTGGACCGATTTTGAAAATTCTTTCACCTATATAAAGCTACATTATCAGCGAGTAACATAGGCTATATTTTATAGTTACGCGGGCGAAGTCGCTTGCAACATAAAACGGCTGACATCTTTATGCTGTGACGACCGTGACGCCGCAACTTTTATTTTTATTTTTAGATGATCCCTCGGGAACAGTGCTTTTTTCTGAATGAAAGGTATCCTATGTCCTTTCCCGTGTCCCTGACAACGTGTAAGCAAAATTTCATGATGATCGGTTGAGTGAGTCGATAGATAATATTTATTATGTATCGACGGTTAAGTGTTTGACGTGAAAAGGTAACAGACAGAGTTACTTTCACATTAATAATATTAGTATGTACTAAGATCGATTTTACCCAGACTCAGACTTCTCATTTTCGTTCATTGATCTTAGACTAGTCAGCGTTTGAAATAAACATATTATTTGTATACTGTGCAACCGGAACTCCATCCTGTGTGGTTAGTGCACAAGTTGTTATTGTTTACCATAATCACTGTGTTTCAAAGTACTACTTTTTTAGCACTTTTGAAGTGTTGCTATTTATTCGATCGGTACAAGTATAGAAATGAAGGCATTATTTATAGTAAAAAGGACATTAATGCAATTTAGTCAAAAATTATTAAAACTGAAGAAAAATTTAATAATAGCTGGTGCCCGCAACTTTGTACGCGTAGTTAGTTTTTTGAAAATCCCACAGGATCCTAAAATTTTTCCAGGATATAAAGTATCGAAAGATTTGAATGAATATTCAAATCGGTTAAGCAGTTTTTGAGATTAGCATGCATAAGCGCACAGAGAAACAGACAAACAAACAAAGACAAAAAATCAACTTTGAAAGTCGATTTAAATCTTTGTTTTAAAGTTCATTTCCAAAGTAGACTCGGCCGGGAATCGAAACCGGGATCCCTGAGACAGAGCGTTAAGGCACCTTAACCGGTCATTCAACGGGCTTGTCGAAATTATAATGTAGATAGTTTAAAGTGTCTAGTTTTATTTTGTTATTAAAGTCTTCCACTGTTTCAAGTTAAATAAGTTCGAGTATACTGTGCTGCTACAGAATCGTTTTGCAAATGCAAACACTATTCCAATTTCAAAACAAGTCACTGGAGTCACTGCCACAGTTTCGTGGCGGTAATGCTAGGTTGAGAGGCGAAACATTAAATCGAAAATATTACCCTTTTAGTTTTACATGAAATGCATGGTTTATTGTGTAAAAATATTTAACAATATGATGACAGGAGGTATGTTTTAATTGTAAATAGATTTTATAGTAAGTAGGTACCTTCTTGTCTTTCTTTGTAAACCAATTAGCTAAATGTAAATTATCATTTGCAAGCATTTGGTTACTCATACCTGGTTAAGTATTATTTACTTTATGCTCATATTCATAATGTACTACACAAAACAATAATATCAGATAATTATACTTTCCTCAATAGTTGGTAAGTAAAATGAACAAATAAAACATGTAAGGATAAACATTCTCAGATCGTTCGTGTTGGTTCATCGATGGCATGGAATTAATCGAAACTTTGACGTCATTAAAGGAGGTTTGCGGTTTTATTAAACTGTAAATATCTATCGTAAGAAATACCTGTACCTTCGTTGCATACAACGCTCTTCTGGAATATTCCGCACTTTTTATCGGACATTAACAATGTTATGTTAAAAACAACTTTTTCAATGTAATGACGATTATAATATGTACCTGCAAGATTATATTAATTAAATCTATTAATAGATTTATTGAATATAATGCTACTACTTACTTACTTAGCTCATTTCGGCTAAGTAGTAGCAAAGCACACTGCGTTTCGCAGTCAAGAATTAGGCAGCCCAACCGGCGACAGTAACCATAACAATAACGCCTGACATTCTTTTCGCTGCGATGGCGGTGGCGCCGTCAACCTCAATTTTTATATTTTTAGACGATCCCTCGGGAACTTAACATTTTTCCAGGATACAAAGTATCCTATATTATATATTAATCCGTTTAATACACATAATGAAAGTGTAACAAATTATAACCAAACTCGCGTCCAGCCGTTTTTGCGTTATTCAGGAACAAATATAAACATATAAACTTTTGTATTTATAATATTAGTAGGATTAGGATTAGGATAGAAAACTGAATATGGTACTAAATATACATCAACTCATTTATACAAATAGGTTCATCGAATCAAGTACATATAAGAAACAGTGACATATTATACAATGCTAAACTGTTATGGAGAACTTAATGGGATTTCACGACTTAAACGCCTTTGGTACCGTTTAATATTTTCATTGTGTAGTCAAGCCATGGTGGCCTTGCTCATTCTTTCATTAACTCTTCCCCGTTAAAATGTGATTATAGCATTCATGGTTTATGTGTCTAACATTGATTGATTACTATTCTAGAAAACATATTTTTATATAATGATGTATGTAGTGATGATCCACATGATGCTACTAGGTGTCTACCGTCGCCTATAACACAAGCCACGCCACAGGTGCTGCAAGGGCACTGCCGTCCATAGTAAGGTTAAAGATAAGGGATTAAAAAGTGATAGGGAATCGGCTTTGGCATCGCTTACTCACTCACCGAAACACTACTATATAACTACAACAAGTAAGCCGCCATTCTACCTATAGCACTTTTTAATATAAAATAACTAGGTAAACCCGGCCATGTTGCTTGTTTCAGTTGGAACTTCAGAATAAAAAGTATAAAACACATGGGCTGAAAAGTCCCGGGCCTAACAAAGAAAACACGGTTTTTTTTCATCAACGTAATCTCCATCAAGAGCAACGCAATCATTCCAGCGCCGCTCTAACATTTCAATACCACTTTTGTAGAACGATTTATCTTTTGCCTCAAAATAGACCTCAGTTTCAGCGATATTCGTGCGATCTTCATTCGTGCGAAATTTCTTACCGGCGAGCATTTTTTTGAGGTCTGAGAACAGCCAGTAGTCGCTGGGAGCCAAATCTGGCGAATACCGTGGATGTGGGAGCAATTCGAAGTTGCCAGTGTTTTGATTGACTTATGACACGGTGCGTTGTCTTGATGAAACAAAATTTTTTTCTTTGCCATATGCGGTCGTTTCTTTGCAATTTTGGCCTTCAAACGCTCCAATAATATCCACTGTTGATGGTATTTCCCTTCTCAAAATAGTCGATGAATATTACACCACGCACATGCCAAAATACCGAGGCCATAACCTTTCCAGACGATTGTTGTGCTTTCGGACGCTTTGGACGACGTTCACCAGTTGCTGTCCACTCAGATGACGATCGTTTGTTCATGTATGAGTGGATCTATGTTTCATCCATTGTCACATATCGACGCAAAAATTCCGGTTTGTTACATTTAAACATGCCCAAACACTGCTCAGAATCACCAACACGTTCTTGTTTTTGGTCAACAGTGAGCAAACGCGGCACCCACTTTGAACAGAGCTTTCTCATAGTCAAATGCTCATGGAATATAAAGCCAACACGTTCTTTTGATATCTTTACGATGTCAGCTAACTCACGCAACTTCACTTTTCGATCATTCAAAACGATTTTGTGGATTTTTTATGTTTTCTGTTGTTACCGCCTCATTTGGACGTCCACTGCGTTATGCATCATCGGTGTCTCTACGACCACGTTTAAAGTCAGCAAACCAACGTTTTATTGTTGTTTCTGATGGAGCGGAGTCCCCATAACACTTTTAAAGTCATTGCTTCGCTTGAACGGTATTTTTTCCCATCATGAAGCAGTGTAAAATTAAAACACGAAATTGTTTTTAATCCATTGGTTTGAAAATAGCAAAAGTAGCGTCACTCTTAGCACAATAACTCACAAACTAATAAATAGAATTTAACAGCTGTCCTTTGAAGGTTAGTACTTACTAACTGAAAAAGAATGGAATGCAATAAAACTAGCGCCATCTATGTGTTAGGCCCGGGACTTTTCAGCCCAAGTAATTTATGTATATAACAACACTATTCTCTTAACAAACAACACTAATGAAATGTTTTGTAAAATTAAAGTAGGCTAGTTTTCGAGTTTTGTGCACATTAATATACGCAAGCAAAATCTTTATATATGTACATATAAATATAGTATTAACAATAATAGTCAGACGATCATATAAATTGGCCTTAATCGCCTGGCGCTCAGAAAATTTATCAATACTTAGGTAAATATCAAGCTGACTAATTAACTTCGCAAACTTGATTTCATATCTTAATTACTTTTTAAATATTCCGACAAATAATGCGAAATGTTAGAAATATCGTCTTCGAAAATTCTACTTGACAAGTATTCAATGCTGTGTTTGTTCCAGCTTACTTACTTTTATTGTTTAATTAGTCTAGTCCAGCTCAGCTAAGCGAAAGCTGTATCAAATACTGATTTTTTTACTACAGATATAAATTAAGTTTTCCCCAGCGTGGGACAAGTCTCAGTCTTATATTATCGTGTACGTCTTCATAAATCAAAATAGGTGGGAAATAACTAAACAATAAGTAGAAATTGTAAGGCGGGACTGAATATTCCGATCGGACGATTAGACATAATGTATTGTCTTCTTGCCTACTAGCTTAGGATGCGGCTTTTCCAGTATGAAAATAAATTTGAAGATATGTACTTAGTACGCAGTCAACGTTGAATAAAAGATATTTGATGGCTGAGTTGGTACAAGGAGTAAATTTCTGAAAAGTTAAAACAGATAGCGTAGCTTTTAAAATATTAAAACCTAATTAGATAACAAAATGCTTCTGTAATGTTTTTTCAGGTCGAATGTACGACTAAGTAATGTTTATATATTAATAATTATATTATTCAAATTTCGTAGAATTCATAACTGCTTGGGGTTTAGAGATGAGGTCTTTTGTGTTATGGAGGATTCACCTTAATTCAATTCAATTTTAAAAATATCATAATTTCATGCAGTTTTACTCGTTTGCAAAACCTTAGAGATTACGCAACGTTAAGGTGGCATTGCGAGACGAATATTTCATCATTATCCGTCCAACTATACATAATGGTAGGCTGTATGGCTGTAATAATAATATGAGTCTAGTGACCACATAAAGACAAGGATTGACATTAATTTGCAAAAATCACTAGTATACACCGCCTTTAATTTAAAAATAATTTAAAAACATATTATAAAACCAAATCGCTCTCCGTCTCTGTCAGTTTCTCTGCTAACTTCTAAATCACCCAATTTTGATACGGTTTTCACAAATGGAAAGAGCGATCATCTAAAAATTGGAATTGGAAAACTCTAAAAAATCTAAAATAGGAATCAATACATAGGAATCAATGTATTGATTCCTATTCAATTCCGATAATCAATCAATACAATGACATGACCAATATTACCACTGTCTTGTAGACACCGCTTTACCCTACGATAATGTAGAAACTACTTACGTTTGTGAGTACTTTCTATTATCATAGAGTAAACAGTACTTAACCAATAAGTATAGAGTATAGGTTAGTATATATACTTAACCAATACTTAACCAATAATAGCATAGAGTACTATTTACTCTATGCTATTATTAATACTTTAATTAGATAGATTAGAGAAGATTAAAAATTACTATTGATAGACCTGCTGTAATGATCGACGAGGCGATAAGGTTAGATTAGGTAAATAATAGCTTGTTAATTTTGATGGAATTCCTAAGTAATTAGGAATTAAAAATTTGAGAAGCGCGTTTTGTACCAAACTTTACTATTTAATTTTTATGTGACCTCGAAAACTGAAAGGAATGGCCCCTTGGCATTATTATTTATGATTCATACATATACCTATATATAATAAACACAATTTCTATAAAAAAAGTATTTTACATACCTACTCATAACAAACGATTCGGTTAATTAATAAGAATACAAACAGGTTTACTTTATTTTTTTTTAATAAAATATAAATATTAGACCCTCTTTCACCATCTCTGAGTAAAGTGTCAAGTAGGCTAACCGCCATTTAAAGTCACCTATCACCGGGAATGATGGAGCTGATACTTATATATAAGTACCTTTGTTTGTACGGTAAAAGTCCCAAACATTAAAAAGAAAATAATAAAAAAAATGCCTATCGTAAAATGAATGCATAATTTAATAAAATATAAAATTATTTCTAAAAGTAAGTAATCAACACTTTACTTGTACTCGTAGTTGGCCCTTAATCAGACATTTTTAAATGCTTTTAAAATGTTAAGGTTTTAAATATTATTTACAATTAATATTTAAAACAAGTTTAATAATTATATTGCATTAATTACTTTAATTAGTTCCAATTTAGAAGTTCGTTTTGATACTTTTATGAAGCGTATTTCCTTTACATATAGTGAGGTGTAAAAGCAATATACTTATGTTATAATTTTAAAATAATTTGAAAGTAGTTATCACTGTGAAATCCTTCAATGCCATCCGAAACAAGCTGGGACGCTTCTGTTTAGTAATTTATAAAGTTTCTTTATTAGTTTCCCATACAGAAACAAGTTCGAATCTTTATCTGACCGCACTTTTTTATTTTATTTCGTGGAATTAAAATACATGCTCTGTGAAACAAACATAATAAGGAACCCTGCGTACCCTAAAGGCTAGCAATTCTTAAAAATATGTACAGATTAATGCAGCTTCCTCACATTGAAGAAAAGCTCTGTGCCCAGCAGTGGGATGTAATCCAGATTTTATATAGATTAGTGGATACGAAATGATTTAATACTTAAAATTAAACTTTAGGTAGTTTTGCCTACCAATTTCCTGTCCATTCAATTATTTTGTATTGTAGCGTGGTTTCAGAGATTTGTAAAACGATAAAAGATAATTATAGGTAATCATTCATTTATATAATATTATATAAATTATATAATATTTAAATATTTGGTTGAGTTGGGTAAATGTATTAGTTTCCTCCTGTAATTACTAATGACTGGTGAACGACTGATTAACGAATGGACAGGAAGCTGATTTATTTGTTTATTTTAATCCTATAATTTTATATTTTTTACTTTCTACTATTATAATACACATTATTTTTAAGAAAATCAATATAGTATTTCGAAGGCCAAGAAAGTCTCGTCAATATACAAAATATATTTGTAATAAATCTACCGTGTCAGAATTTAAAAAATAAAAAATAAATGTTCTGCTTTATGATTGGATGTTACCTACTTAATTCGATTAAGATTGGTATAGAAAATAGCGATTTCATATGTCAACAGAATTAAAATTAATATTTTAAGATAATTCCTCCGAAATCAACTTATCTAACAATTTTTATAATTCAATACATCTCAAATACAGAAATAAAAAATATTTAAAAGACATAATTTTTGATACGAAATTTATTAATTAAATTTTAAAATTAATTTCGATAATATTATTGCTAAACTAATTGTTCACATATATACATTAATTAATACGCAAATCTACTTACGGTTTTATTCCAAAATAGAAAAAGTTAAATTCCTTACAAAACTACTTAATGCACTTTTGAACGTAACGAGTGAGAACAACGCGTGCGTTAGAGTATGCGGTACGGTACTACTTGCGTGGAGTGCCAGTTCGCACTGTGCGCTGGCCTGAGTTAGTGTGGGCAAAGCGACAAGCGCTGATTGCCGGTGGGGTGCGTGCGTGTCTTGATATCTTGATAACACGCTGTAGGGGAGCACTGAATGTACTAAATTTAATCAACCAAAAGCGATGCTCGACTGTTGACTAGCCTAATCCTAATAATACTACTAATGTTATAAATGCGTAAGTTTGGATATTTGTTACTCAATCACGCAAAAACGGCAAAACGGGATTTGGTTGAAATTTGATACACATACTCTAAGTGCCCTGCCATTACCTTTTTTTACAAGAGGAATCCATCATACCCACCGGCCTGGGGACAGACTGGTGGGTTATGTCGGACTCCTGCCCCGACATGGTAATGGGGTCTACTACCGACTAAACCTCTTGGCGTCCTCCGCGTCCGCTATAGACGAAATTGCGAGGTCGGACGAATATTCTTCCGCATCTCCGCCGATATAGTTTATTAGCCGGATTAACACGTAGGATACTTTTTATCCTGGAAAATGTTAGGATCCCGAAGGATCGTCAAAATTGTGAAAAAATTGGGCGCTACAGTCACCCTGGCAGCGAGACCGTCGTCGTAGCGATAAAGATGTCAGATAGTTTTCTTAGATGTAAAATTAAAAATATATTTTAATTTTTCAACGCGGATGAAGTCGCGGGCATCAGCTAGTGTATATTGAAAGGCGTGAAGTTGGCATTCAACAGAGAAAACTTGATGAAATAACAGTAGGTTAATTGTTCCTTAACAACGGAGGTAAGAGAAGTTACCAATAATTCATTCCCCTCATCCATGTTCGTAACTGAAATTACCTAACCAAAGTTACAAGAGAAGAATTTTTTTCTTGTTGTGAGTTGTGTGAGAGAGATATTATTATTCCACTTTTGTAGGTAACTTTTTGTTAGTTATAATTCGAGGTATTTTTGCGCATGAGCTTCCGATACGACGAGCTAAATGTGATATCATATACATTATACTGTATAGAACCTCTTTAAGTCGAACCTCGATAATTCGAAAACCTCGAAAATTCGAAAAAAATGTTATGTTCTCTTCAAGACCTAAAAAGTCGATTACTCGAAATCTCCAAACTTTATAAGTCGATAAAATCCCTACAAGCCATTTCCGTAACATTTTCCCTTTATAAAAATGAATAAAATAGATTTTATTCATTTTGGACTCGAAAAAATTAATTGGGCCTCTGTATCTATCGAAAATAGTAATGTTTTTTTTTACAACCTTTGCAACTAGATCGTTAGAACGAATCGTAACATATATAATTTAGTTTTTTTATATCTTTTTATAATTTTATGTACACATAAAATATTTAATTTGATATATGCGTATATTATAAATGACGGCCACATTTTTGCATATACATTATCTACATAAATATAAACAAAAAAATGACGTAAAAAGAATTAGGCAGCATCTATGCAGAATCAAGTAAGTATGTAAGTATGTATACCTATTCATTTACTAATAAAGATATACGTAAAAAATTTAAGAAACCTCGTTCGATATTTAATTCAATTTACATCCAGAATTTCAGATTTGATTTTAAAAGCTTTAATATTACATATTATAAAATCGTAAACGAGATGTGTCTGTACATTAAACATTTTTCCAAAAACTATTTGCACCTATTTATGTTACCGAGGTTAAAAAATAGTTTATAGATTTTTTATAGAATCTCAGAAATCCATTCAGAAATCATCTCAGAAATCACTGATATTCTTGCCTACTGTCGCAAGCTTCCCGAAACGTTTACCTAATATATGTTTAATTAAAAATCGGTTTACAAACAAAAAAAATTAATTTAGTTAAATGAAATATAATATAATCAGTCCGTTTAATTCGCCAAATCATAGGAATGTATAATTAGGCAAATTAAACTATATCGTTTTTATAACGATTAACAGTTGTAATACTGGTTGTGTTAATCAATGGGACTTGACCTGACCTTGTTGCTTATTAATCAGTAATACTTACTTACATAAAACCAGATTTTTATTGTTAAATTACTCATAGAGGTAATTTTGTAATAAATATATTAATATATTATTAAATCACGGCTAACTAGCGCTAAATAGAAATGACGCTGAAAAATTATTAAAAAAAAAAACAGAAGCAGCGCGCACAAAACTAAATCGAACCTATTCTGTTCAGAACGACTATTATTTAGACTACTCTTCTTACTAGTAGTCAGTGTGATACTCATAATTGACAACGCGCACGATACATGATGTTGTATTTTAATTACTTACACCACAACAGTACACATGCTGTCACACATTATTTCACGGTGGTCTTCTTGTAAGGGAGTGGTTACTGCTGCCAGACGGGCTGCCAAATGACTGCGGAACACAGTGTTCCCTGCCACTACTTTCAAGATCTAGACCAGAGCTACCTTTGAAAAGTTCACTTCCAATATTGACCACGTCCTATTCCGTAGGTGTCGAGATTTGTATTATACTTTAAACATATTTTTGCGGAAGTCATCGCCTATTTCTTCTATAAACATTTAGGCCTTTTGAAGAGACTTAGCTAACTAAGATAGTTTCACCAGTTTTCTGTGTTTTTCCTTCTTTACATCGATGGTTTCTTATCAAATTTACAGTAGATAGGTATTTAAAATAAGATTCAGATTAATATGAAATTATTATTCAGTCGATCTAAGATTATATTAACTTAAAAAGGAACTCCAACGAATAACAAATTAATGCTCTTTATGTCCGGATTTAAAGATTATAATTATTATGTATGTTATAATCTAAATGATAAATCGCTCTTTATTGACGTAATGCATTATCATTATCTATGAAAAAAGCGATTTCAAATAAGTAATATTATCTTATTTGGTGCAAACACGACAAAAATAATCTGCTAACTGACTTACGTAAATCATGTAGATAATATGTGAATGGGAGTTTTTTCTCCTTTTCCTTTTATTTTGTTCACTTTGTAAATATAATAAAACGAAATAAGTTTGTTTAGTAATGGATAAATCGGCAGACAGGTTATCGCTCTACATGATGTTAGGTGACATGTATTTTTGTTGAAATCACTTCTAAATATATCGACAAAAAACTATCACACTACCCAACACTAACCAATACAAAACAGATACCGCCTAGGCTAAAAACACGCTTCTCCCCAGTTTGGCCTGTTTGGTGCGAAACCTGAATAGACTCGGAAAGCTGATCAGACGCGTACCTACGCATCTCTATACAAAACTCTAGTGTTTTCTATGGATATAAGCTGAACTGAGCTTTCAAGCACATCAGTCTTCATGGGTAACATGTTCATGTTCATGGTAACATTAATCATGTTTTTGATGTTATTTTAGATTTTTATAAACTTGTTGCTACAAAATAAGATACTTTTTTTAACTGGTAGAGGGTAATGAGAGTGATATGATAACTGTTGCCATTGTGATGAAAACATGTAAAAAGTTAATGATAATAATAAGCCTTATGTAACTTAGGCTTCAAGTGGTAGTAGGTTGGCATATACTAAATGTGTATCTCTGGTATAACACTCATTTTAAATAATATCGACTGCCACGACGCGGGGCCACTGATCTCCAAAACACAGGCAATCCTAGCTTGGAGGTCAGGGGACAATATATGTATATGTATTTTAAAGCCTATGTTACTGTCTAGCTATGTTCCTGTTAAAATGTAAATATTATTATGTATACAATGTATACAATAAGCTTAAGAAATTAAGTATATTATTATTATTAGTATTATTAAGTTAAGAATATTAAAGTTTCAGTTGTAATGTAATGCGTGCTAATTATTATTATCAGGTGTTTTGACAATAATCACCTTTAAAAAAAGTTCCAAAATTAGAATGACGAAAAACGTAAGTAGGTGTTGATTAAGTATAAGAATAATGGATATAATACAAAATATTACAATAGTATGTATTTGTATTAGATAAATTATTTATTTGTATTTACTTAAGTACTATAAAAATACTACAATTTTCTATGATATTAAAATAGAAGCCTTGCCTTCTCTCGGAGCTTTCATTTTATTGTTAGGTGCAAGACTACTTGCAGATTTAGTCTACTGTTATATCAGAATTTTTTTAAATTTTTAGGCAAAAACCCAATTATAATATATAGGGGCAAAAATCTAACCCAGAAAAAGATCTATACCAAGGAACATATATACTCTCTAGCGAGATCTATACCATTTGTTAGTTTTTGAGACTAACAGGACGTCCACTGTTGGACTTGTTTTCTGGAACATAAACGATTGGAGCGATTGGAAAATCGGAACTTGTTTTCTGGCGCAGACTCTATAATTATGCGCAGACGATTATGTATGTACGTAATTTCTGTGCATGTATATAAAAGTATAAAAGTGTATAGTACATGGATAGTGTTAATTATATAGCGTATAGACGCTAGGCTAAAGTAATTAAATTATTTATTAGTGTAGTCTGTGACAGCTAGGCGGGACTTGCGACGAGCACCTCGCGACAGTAACGTTTAGGCATCCGAATTCCAAACAAGAGTCGAGCCGAGCCGAAGCTGAATGTAACACGAATGAGTTTGAAAAATATTATAAGTACTTATATGTAAACCTTGTTTTAGTTTTATGTACGCAGTTTTTAAGAAAATAAAAATCTCGAGTAGTCAACTTTATCTAGTCTAGTTGAATCGTGGTAAAAGGAGTGACATATTGATATAGGTAATTTAAATTGTGATAATGGAGACTGTAGATGTTTGACCATTTGTACCGGAATATGTACATTATAATAATTATTTAATAAGTAGTCGTACTTTCTACAATTAAGAACTGGATTGAATAATCCCATGGTGAAACAATTAATGTACATAAGTTTGTTGTCTGATTAATAAAACATTATATTTTTTACTATATCAATATAAAAACCGATAAATATTATAAAAAACTTAAAACTAGTAAACCGCAGGTAGCGGGACAAGGCCCAAGCTACCGGTACTATTATTATTATATTTTTTTCGACTATTTGATTATTATAATATACATTTCGGTATCCTATAATTATCAATGATTTTACAGTCATAATTATTGATATAAAAATATTTGCTTATTGCATTATAGGTAGATAGGTACTTATTAATATTTCTATTAAGTTTTTATCCTACATACTTGAATTTCAATACTTACATAATTTTGGTAATACATACTTTATTTTATTTATTAAATACATAATAATAACAAAAGAAAACGTTTTGTAAAAGTATAAACTATTCTCCTCCCACTGCGCCAACACAGGCACAGATGTATATCACCCGGCACCAAACCTATCTTCTAATTCAAAATTTCGCGCCTTCAGATGTCGGATGCCAAAACGTTACTGTAAATGAAAATTTTGGAGGTAGTACTTCTAAAAATCATAAAAACTGCATAAAACGGATGTCATTTTTTTCGACTAACATCCTGGCTAAAATCCAGAGTCATTTAAAAAAGCTACTACTGTATCTTTACTATTCTATTCTTTATTCTAGTTACTATATAGTGTGATTTTTATATTTTATGTAGCTAACTGACTACTGACAGCACTGAACAATATTCTGCTGTCATTAGGTCGTTGTTTTATCTGTTAGTTTGCTTTATTTAAATAAAAATCCAACTATAGCTAGTCTATGTACATACAAATTATACAGGCATACCACATTTGTTGGAATCTATATAAGATTAGACCACTGCTATTAAACTTCATACTAAAGGAAAACTTTATAGTAAACGAGGAGAAATTGATCGAATTGATTTTACCGCATTATTCCGCCCTGCTTTTCATACTTTTACAATCCCCCACCTTAACCAACCCTATTACAATTAGAAGAGTCGCCATTCTTAAAAATAAAATGAATAACATCTTGTATAATTATAGTACTGCATAATTATAGTGTTTTATTAGTAAAAAATATTTTGGGGGTTATTTGTTAAAAATATATCATGTGGAAAAATAAAAATCAGGAAATCTTAAAATGCATCTGGCAACCCTGGTAGTCACTCACACTCACTAATTAATACTCACTGTTCTGTTCTGTGGAGTCGTGACAACGGCTGTCACCGAAGTCCGAACCGAACCGAACAACGGGACGAAGACTGGGGTGATAAATAAATAAAATTAAGCGAATCATTCATTTGTGGAAGTTAAGTTACTTATATTATTCAATTTAGTTCGTACATTTATTCAACGTACTTTATATTATATTCCGTACTTTTGTTTAATTAGTTTCAAACATGTCTCATTTTAAATTAATATCTACAACTAAAGCCTCCGATGTGATACCGGTCAACAAATATGTATCTGAAAAAACTGGCTTAACAGTAATTATAGCCAACGTTGAGGGGCCACTAGTAAATGGATTTTTCTGTCTAGGTAAGTACACTTCTTTTGGAAAGTATTGTGTGAATTTATTCTTTCTAATTTTATTTTATTTTAATATTATTTTTAGCCACCGAAGCGCACGATGACGATGGACTACCCCATACTTTGGAGCATCTCATTTTCTTGGGTTCAAAACGATATCCTTATAAGGGTATATTGGATTTGTTGGCGAACAGATGTATGGCTCATGGTACTAACGCCTGGACAGACACAGATCACACATGTTACACTATCTACACGGCTGGAGATGAAGGCATGCTAACATTGCTGCCTATTTATTTGGATCATATTCTTCAGCCAACGCTCACAGATGATGGGTTCATAACTGAGGTCCATCACATTGATGGCGATGGAGAAGATGCTGGAGTTGTTTATTGTGAGATGCAGGGACGGGAAAATAATGCAGATAGCAGGTTTGTGTTTTCAAAATTGGTGCTTGGGATTTCAGCATTTTTTGTAAAACACCTTATATTTCAAATATTAAATAAAAAATATGTTTAAAAAAAACAGGATTTTTTTTAATGTAGATGTGAACGGAAATTATTTCGAGCCATGTATCCCGATAGTGGATATTCATCTGAAACTGGTGGTATCATGGAGAACTTGAGGACATCTACCAATAACACAAAGGTAATAGACACTTGTGCAATTATTTACAATTTAAATTATATATCAGTTCCCGAGTTGCTAGTTTTTTCCTTTGTAGGTTGTGCTAGAGTTGCTTCCCTTTTCCTTTATAAATTGTAATACATTAACAAATCATAATAAAAACTTAATTTACAGGTTCGCGATTTTCATAAGAAGTTTTATAGAGCGGAAAATCTAACAATAATCCTTACTGGACAAATTGAGGCTAAGGATGTATTTAAGGCGTTGGAATCGGTTGAGAATGACATCATTAAAAAGGTTAATATTCAATTAAGTTGTTCTCTCATTCATAAGATATGGATGCTGATATTTTTTCCTTTATTTTTATTGTGTTGCTCTGCACACTCATACATGAATCTATAAAGTAAAGAAATCAAACAAATCAATTATATAATTGCTACATTTATACACATTTTGATGCTAGTGGTAATTTACTAATTGGTTGTAATAATTATACAACCAATAATTACATTATTTTCATTGAAATAATGAAAATTAATAGTGGTGATATGCATTTCAACAAAAATTTAGTCTTTAACTAACACTTTAACTTTGTTAACTCTAAATTATTAGAAAGTGAAAACAGGTACTTGCATTGACAAAAGTTCTGAATTTTAAATTTTATACACACAAAGAAATTATAAGTATGTTATTATAAATATTTTTTTAACATTGAACAAACATGAGTTCCTTTCATGTGAGATTTTATTAAGATATAGGTTGATGATTAAATATCCTTTGACCGTTCATATCAAATTGTAAATTCATAATATACCTACACACATCAGGCTTGAATGTCAGACAAAAATATTCTTTTGCATGACTCATCTGTTCACTACACTGTTGTCGCCTTTGTGTACGTTTAGTTTTTATTATAAAACAATTTTAAGGTCATATCTCTCTTAAGACAGGTTTTTATTAGTCACTTTTTATATGTACCGTAGTTATCATATTCCTATGTCATTTTTTTGTTTTCGAAACTGTGTTCATACACTGAACTGTATACCTATTACTTGGTTTTGTTTAAACACTGAAAAATTCTTAATTTTTTTAATTATTAAAATAGGAATATAGAAATATATAATATAAAAATAGGAAGTATAAGAAAATTATAACAGTATAGTTTTTATTTTATATTGATATGATTTCCGAAACTATGAGACAATGTAGGATCTTTCAGATAGTGTTTTACTAAAACAATATCCTAAAGTGAGATTATAATATCACATATAAAGGCCGTAACTGCCGCCTTTATAAGTTATTCCAAATGATGCGCAATTTCCAATTTATCTCACTAATCCACATCCTCAATAGATGTAAATAGACACGCCACATTCGTAAACTTTTTAAATTCTACTCCTATTGTTTTTTTGGGGCCAAGACAAAGCCCTTGAAATCTAACCCCCACACGAGAATCAGTTGATGATAATAATATCGAACTGATGTATACTTAGTTCAAAAGAATTTAAGCTGCCAAAAATTAATCCTGTGTTTTCTAAGTTAAATTATAATCTCTAAAATTGTTGTAATTCACTTAAGAAACCAGTTTACACAGCCAATAGCTGTTTTATTCAGTTAAACCGAATACTAAATTTAAATTTGCACTTTGTATTATCCTTTGTAGCGTGAAGAGAACAGTGAAGAAGAAAAATGGGTGAAGCCGTGGCAAACTATTCCGCCGCCTCCAAATTACGGCGAGTTGCAAGAACAGTGGCCAGCCGACACTGAGGACTGTGGCCAGGTATGTCAAATATAATCTTATACTAAATTATTTAGAATTAAAATCAAATAAAATTGATGAACCCATTGGAAAAGTGATTAAGGTCTCTGTCTCAGAGGTTAGAGTCCCTGTCAGGGCCAACGTTAAAAATAACTTTTCAAAATTGATAGTGGTCAGATTTCGTAAGTAATGGCAGGTCATTCCCGCCTGGCAGCAATAACCACCCCTTTACAGAAGTGTCAAACAGTTAAACAGTCAAACAGAACTGTTATTGGGGAAATCTGCCATTATTAATTGTAATAATGGATATTTCTTTGTACTATTTGGATAGATACTATTTGGATGGCGTGGTCCCAAACTGACTGAAAGCACATCACATAAAGATCTGACGGCGTGTGCGATTTTGTTGCGTTACTTGTGCGACACCGCAGCTGCCCCGCTACAGAAACGTCTTGTGGAAAGGGAAGACGCTCTCGCTGGAGATGTAAGTAACCTGTACATTCGAGGCTTTAATATTTCATGTCCATATCAATCATTTTTTCTGTAAAGTTAGCAAAATGTGAGCAGAGAAAGACTAACTTTTTTATTATAAATAAAAATATTGTAGTGTGGAGCTTTCAATAGTATGTCTCGGTTGCATAAAGCGCGGAGTTCTCTTTTTTATTTATTACCAAAAATTATATTTAGGCCACTCGAAACCCAATGCTTATTTCAAGGAAGTAAACAAAATATAGCCACTGACCATCGAAAGGCCGAAAAATTAGTCAATCGTAACTGGTTACGAAGCTACGGTTACGTACACCGGCTGAAGCCGAATGGACAGCTTATCCATTCCCTTTATCGCAGGAAATAACTATGGCACAAATCTAATTGTAACTTCCATCATTTTTCAGGTATCTTACAATCTAACTGAAAATATAGTATGTCTGATCAAAATTGAATTGGACAATGTGCCCATGGACAAGTTGGAGTCGGCCCGAGACGAAGCGCGGTCGTGTCTTTGCGAAGTGCGATCAGGGAAGGATCCATTGGACATGGAGCGTCTGAAGAGGCTTATAAAGAAGCAACTGAGAGAGTCAACGGCGAGTCTGGAGGCGGATCCACATCACGCCGTTGCTTTTAGGTGCATTGGTGACGCTTTGTATTCGCAGAACGAACAAGACGTAAGTTAAATAACCCTAGACCTCCACACATGATACTATACAAAAATGGCCAAACTGGAGTTATTGACTTGTTGCTAAATCCGAGTAGGCGTTTCGGAATTTAGTCTTTCTTTCATTTTTTAACCCCTTACGACCGATTAAAACGAGGTGTTATAAGTTTGACGTGTGTGTATTTATTAGTGTGTATATGTATGTATCTGTGTGTCTGTCTGTCAATTGTAGCTCCCAAACCGATATTATGATCCAGTAGTTTTTGTTTTTTATTATGAAGCTGACAAGTTCAGGATCGTTGTTAACTATAATTTATGAAGATCTGTTCAGCCCTTTGAAGATCACGAGCCCATTTCCTTGTTGACGAAGGGATTTCACTAACTTCCACATGGTGGATTGATGTCAAATTTGGTATACTGTTACTTCAATGGTATTTCCATGACATGGTAACCTTGATCTGATGCTACTGCATAAAGTAGTCTGCGGGATACCCAACTCCTTAGCAACTTACAGCAGATATGACTGAATTGAAAGTCGGAGGTTAGTTTGTAATCCATTATTCGTTTGTCTACTATAAATGTCTACTGCCGCCAAATTGAAGAAATGGAAAAAATCCGTATTTTTAGAAAAACAGAAAAAAATACGGGAAAATTTTGTTCATCTCTAGTAAAAATATTAAATTAAATAATGATTAGGGCATTTTTTTAATGTAGTTCTTCTGGACACTAGAAACTTTCATCGCTCATGACTGGTTACTTTGCAATTTTTTTAATATAAAGATCGTCCATCAGGCTGACAGTCCACTTTGTGGCTACCGTCGCCTATATCCTTGTGATAGGTGCTAAAATCATAGGCAGAAATGAGTAATATAGGTAGATTCTGATGATGTTTTCAGTTCATACCCCGAATGAATCCTCAACGCTCGTTGAACGAGCTTCTAGAAGAAAGCGTCGACTACTGGAACTCGTTGTTCGCTACGTACTTCACAGATGAACATGTCACGATCGTCGGATCGCCAAGTATAAAGCTACAGGACAAGTTAGTATCACTTTTTAAACTGTCTTTGAAGATATTATATTGAAAGTTAGATAGCAAAAGACTCCTTCAAATGTAGAATTAAATGTAGCCCTTTTTTATTTCAGGTTCGTAAATATGTACAAAGTTATATCTTCAATGCTCTCCCAAAATTTTTTTTTTTTTCGTTTTCTGAATTAGGTTATTAAATAGATTAACTATCCACTTGTGATCACTATCGCCTTGGAATATAACAACTAGGGTACATTGACCCTATAAGTTGCTCATATTACTCTTTATCCCGCTCTCGAGCCTGATACAATTTATATACATTTTTAAAATTGCGGGAACCATTTTGAAAAGTAAATGACCAAAACTACCGCATGGACCTCTTCAATCGCAAATGGAACATTCAAATTACTTTCTTTAAATAAAAAGAAAAAAAAAACATAGGTTCGAATTCGGTAGGGCGTTCGCCTGATTTTAAGGTTTCATTTATGAATTAGAAATTGTGATCACTTGTTGGTAGCTTAATGTCGTAGATTGTGAACGTAACTATGATAATTGATTTTGTTAATTGCAGGATGGCAGAAGATGAAAAGAATCGGATAGAAGCCCAAAGAGCCGCACTGGGAGAGGAAGGTTTGCGAGAGAAAGGCAAGCGATTGGATGAAGCAATGGAGTTCAACGAGCGTCCGCCGCCGGCCGGCACTCTCGCGGCGGTTCCGGTGCCGTCGTGCGACCGCCTCAAGTGCCACACCATCGCCTCGTGGACCTCGCACTCGGAGCCCTGTCCCCACTTCGACCTCAACGAGGTGCCTCTCGATGCGAGAGTTCACAGCTTGAACACCAACTTCGTTTATGTGAGTCACTTTTCCGTTGTAATGGAAAACAAATCGTAAAGCTTATTTCTCTTGTTAGCACCCTCTACTTCGGGTACATTAACTAAACCACTTTATGTTCAATCTCAATACTTTTATCGTCTGATCGATATATGAAAACTAGAATTCCAACTATATGAGATATAAGATGTGCGGACATACCACAACGATGCGTTCGTTCAACTGTCTGATACCTTTTGAATATCATGTCACAGAACACTTCTTAATCAATCAACTTCAGTCGACATAAATAACAGACGCTAACACTCTATACTCTATTTAATCTTCTGATGTAAAATTAAATACAACCCTGAATGGTAAATTTAATCCTGCAGATAAATTTAATCCTGGATACGACGTCAATGGACGAGGAAAGTCGCCAGTGGCTGCCGCTGCTGCTGAACGGTCTAGGGGAGTGCGCGGTGCGGCGAGGAGGCGTGTTGGTGCCGCACGATGACGTCATCACGGCCATCGAGCAGCTGATGGTGGCGTTCCGAGTGAGCGTCGGCGTGTCGGGCAGCGGAGGCAACTTCTCGGTCGGACACTTCGGCAACTTTGTCAACATCGAGGCTCGGGTCGGTTATTATTCTGCAGCTTCTTATGGCCCAAGATCCCAGGCCTGCCATACATCACTTATTTTCTAAAGGACTTTCTGTACAGAAAATACACGCGCACGGCCTACGCATGCGATTTGAAAACAATGATGAAAGCAATCATTGTTTTCATACAAATTGCGCCGGCGGCGTGCGCACGCGACCAATCGATACGCTGAACAATAAAAAGGATCTATAAAACGTCTAGCAGAAGTTATGGCCCACAGGATGTGTCTGGCAGTGCTGAATTTTATTTTGTAATAATATTCTACAAAACATAATTATAAAAATCAACCTTTAGAAAATTTGTGAAATTAGTCCTTACCTTACCTTTCTCACTTGATAGCTCTAAATTGGCCAAACTTAGCAGAGACCTATACATTCAAAGTACTCGATTTCCCACATTTTATTCTTTAGAAAATAAATTATGTCTGACAAGCCTGGGATCTTACTCTATTAATGATAAATTTGTGAACACGGAGGGATTTATGTTGATGTGACTTGTTGCAGTGCGAGCCATCCGATTACGAAGAGGTGGTGAGACTCCTGTACGAGGTGCTGTTTGAGGTTGAACTTACTAAGGAGCGGCTGTTGGTGTTCGCTCAGCGGCTCATAAATGACGTGGCGCAGGTATTCTTTACACAATAAAAAAAAATCATAATAATCGTAAAGAATTCGTTAAAGATGATGTGGCTCCATATTTCTTAGAAGTATGGAGCTACTGATAATAATTACCAATTGCAATATGGAGTTTGAGGAGGAAGCACTACCTGTTGCTGTTGTTGTTCATATACACTTTTGTTTTACTTTTATTTTGTATAGTAATAGAAAATTGTGGGTTCATCGGCAAATGCTAGTCTAATAATGTCGACCTAGTATTAGGGTATACACATGGAAGATTTGGTTTTAACTGTAGCTGTATGTTTGATTGGTGAACGACAGGTGCGTCGCAACGGTAACAAGATGGTGGGCGAGACGCTGCGTGACGCCGTGTATTCGAAGACCAGCAACGCCCACTGGTGCACGGTGCTGCGGCAGGCGCGCTTCCTTCGCAGCCTCGTAGAGCGACTGCAGGCCGGAGGCGATGCGGCGCTCGACGCTCTGCGGGCCGCTAAGGCCGCTGCTTCAGCGCTCACCTCATGCGTCCAGCTGCATCTAGCCGCTGACCTCCCGCACGCAGCTCTCTCGCCCGAGCCCTGGAAACGCTTCGCCAGAGAGG
Organism: Synanthedon myopaeformis; assembly: GCA_944738685.1. NCBI lineage: Eukaryota > Metazoa > Arthropoda > Insecta > Lepidoptera > Sesiidae > Synanthedon > Synanthedon myopaeformis. Next base: position 8,653,178 of record OX122915.1, read on the forward strand.
GCAAAGCGCAAAAAGCTCAGTGAGTTCTAACCACCCCATTGTCTTTCTTCATTCTTTTCTTTATATTCTTCTCTTGAAGAATCCCACAATATTGTTTTAGATTGAAAAAGTTCTGCATTATTTTGTCATTGTTCTACACTATTGCAATTGTTGACCAACTGCTTTAAATTATGATGATCGCGGTTGTTTTTGTTTTAATCAAGTTTATTTTTATTTTAGATCACGTTGATCAAATAGATCAGGATACATTATGAATAATTTTATTTGCTGATAGTAGTATTCCCATAGTTAAACCAAAATTGAAGCTTTTAATTTATAATTATGCTTATTTGTAAATAGCTCATCTTTCAACGTGTTTTAAAAACATTATCTTAAGTGTAAATGAGACGTATTCACGTCAATATTTAAGAGACAAATGTAAGTTGGTTAGAGAGCAGTTTTTTTAAGGAAAAGTATGTATTGAATTGGCCAGGCCGCAGCTGTACCTGGACGCAGAGCTGATGTCGGGGTGGGGCGGGGGCTTCGTGGTGGGCGTGGGCGGGGTGGAGTCGGCGTTCGTGCTGCAGCTGAGCCCGGGCCCGCGCGGCTTCGCTTTGCCGGACCTGGCACCGCTCATAGTGGCCATCAACTACTTCACGCAGCTAGAGGGGCCCATGTGGCGGCTCATCCGCGGCTGCGGCCTGGCCTACGGCTACGGCGTCCGCGCCGCCCCTCACGAGGCGCGTCTCGCCTTCTCCCTCTACCGCGCCACCAACGCGCCCGCCGCCTACGCCAAGGCGAAGGCCATCATGGTAATTAATACTCTCTCTTCTCTTCGTATCATTTCATTAATACTGTAATCACGTACCAAGGAAAATGACATGAATTTAATAAGCCAATCAGTGAAACACATTCGCGCCCCCTAGCGGCGAGTAGCGCGAACAGTACACATAAACTTTGACAATCAAATTTAATTCCCGTTTATTTGATTTTATGGTTTTACAAAAGGTATTTAGCCTTTTATTTTTGACCACACTCGAGTAAGCCACTGTCGATCACTTTAAAACTACTACTAACCACGCGCTATATGGCGGCGCACGATTGCGCACGCATCTATTTTCCGCGCCATTGCACTCGGTGTATGGCCCAAGTTCATAAGAGGCGACCGACAGAACTTATTATAGGGCGGTGGTCCAAGTTAGAGCCCACACTGGTGAAGAGAAATATATTTCCAGGAGGAGTATTTGAGCGGCGGCAAGTTCGACGAGGATCTGTTCGCGTCGGCGAAGAGCACGGCGCTGTTCGAGGCGGTGGAGAACGAGAAGAGTCCGGCGGACGTGGTGCATCTCGCTCTTTACAACTACGTCAAGCAAGTTCACCAGACCTACAACAGGTGACAGAATGGACTCACTATCATCTCAGTTGTAGGACGTCCACTGCTGGACATAGTCCCCTCTTAATTTTCCAATAGGACTGATCAGAAGCACCGTCGACCCGCGGCCCTTATCACTTAGTCTGTCCACCTTGTGGGTGATCCGTGGCATTCACTCGAGAACCTTCCACCTTTAGAGGCTGTCGGCTCTTCGTACTATGAGTCCTGCCCATAAAATACCCGCATAAAATCAACCACTCTCTAGAAAGATACAGTTATTTTGCGGCCTATGTCTCCTGTAGGTCTGCAGTAATTTTAAGGGTCAATCAAAATTCTAGAGAAAGACAAACACTGGCAGCACGATCGCTTTGTCTCCCTGTCACACTTTTCTGTTCGTACTCATTTTACATGTAGATAGGGAAAGCTCAATACATTCTCTCTATCTCTACGGTCCCAACTTATCTCGGGAAAATCTTATCACAACATAAATTTTTATATATTTTTTTAAAGCTGACACTTGTTGGTAATTGTTTCCACACATAGACGTCAAAACTATACAATAACGATGATTGATTATAATTGAATGTGAATATTGTGTTGGTCTGTTTGTCAGAGACCTAATTTGCGCGATCGCCAGCGTGACTGCGGAGAGCGCCCACGCGGCCGCCACGCGCTGGCTGCCGACTCTGTTCGACATGCGCACCAGCAAGATGGCCGTCGTCTGCCATCCCAGCAAGGTCACCGAGATGCAGCAAGCCTTCGACAAGTCAGTTACATTCTTCATTTTCACTGTCATAAAAGATCATTTAATATTTTTCCAAAAATATCGAGTAAACTTTAAACAAACTTGCACCAATTAATTTGCACCAATAATGGTGCAGGTCAATAGTGCAAATGAAAGCGCTCATTTTATTTTTGTGTCACCTTTATACTATGATGGTTCCGGAAGATTTTAAGATAATTTACAATGGTTTTAAGATACTTTCTAATCTAAAAGAAATTACATTTTTAAATTTAAATAATATAGTATAAGAACTTATGATCTGCTTTTTTAAGTTATGAACAATGTTTTTAGCTTACCTAATAATGCCTCGATTAATGATCAACTGACACTTGAACAGTTCATTTTCTTTTTCAGAATCAATGTGAAATTGGATGCCTTTGAATCAATGGAAGTGTCTCATTTTAATAAGTAATTAATACAAATGGTTATTGTATTCTCATTTATAATATATAGTATTTGATATTGTGTAAATTAATTTTTGAATAAATTAATTTTTTCTCAAAAGAGAACTTAGAAAAGTATACTAAACACTGCTTGGCTGTGCCTTTTGCATTAAACTACATAATATATAAATATTTTTATCATCTCCTGTGTTATGAGATTTTAATCACAAAAGTGTGTACAAATAAACATTAAACATTTTGATGATCTTTTATTTTCTGGTTATTGATTGTGTCTTACTGTTTCAATATCAAGGTGAACTCCTCTGCCAGCGCCTATATACCTTTAACAGAGATTTAATTGAAATTTGCATTCAATTTGAATTCTTTTTTTAGTGATTAGAACAGTTCTAGATATTCAAAATGGCTCTGTCACACAAAACCTCTTTCAATACACGTATAAAATATTTATTACTTCTGTTTTTAGCAAAGAGCAGATGGTTTTACCGAAAATTACATGGACATGTTGGTTGGTACTAATAGTCGCTTTTGGACCTCCATGGGCTTAGATATAAACAATGCATATAAAACATAATATTCTCTAATCGCTATCAGAATTCATCTCCTTTCATCTGCTGTTTGCAGAGACACTAAAATGTATAAAGTTGTAACATGTCTCAGGGACTGTGGGGATCAGATTCAGACTGTGTGTCTAGATTCGGAGCTCATACTATGTTTAGTATTGTATATGTACTTTGATTTTGTTTGTATTAAGTGTACCTAATTGTTGTAATTTTATATTTTAAAAATGACAAAAAGAGAGTTTCTTTCGGGGTTTCTTCTCAGGATCGTCATTTTGGCTTTTTTCCGAAACCCTGGTAAATTTAAATTTATAATAACAATCATAAGAGTTTCTTGGAGAAACCTAATTGATAAATAAATATTTTGATTTGATTTGATTCTTCATAATCATATTAACTCTGCGCCCCTCTTAGAAAAACTACTATTTAGAGTTCCGTATTCTCACTCATCACATTTGAAGGGTATCTTTTATATCCCTCATTTTCGCACTAACTACGCAAAGAATACTTTTTTCAGGCGGACATGTACGTGTTTATAACATAACATTAAAGGATTTAGACATATTTTCCATTTCTATAGCGAAGTTCAGGAAGAGCTTGGAAGATTTGCTATTACGTTCTTAATGCGTGTCTACTCGTAACACTTAACACTATTTTATTGTATTCTTTTGAAGTGTCGATTTGTACCACCGCTTGTAAAAATGTAGGTCTTATTGTTTCTATTTTTTGTAAAATAAAATAAGTTGTGTGCGACTGTTTTTGCCTTAATAAATAAATAAAATATGTAAACCGTAAAAATTGCATAACGATACTGATTTATAATAGCAATTTTGCAGGGCACTTGTAACCTCTCTGGTGTTGCTTGTGTCCTTGCGACGGTAGCCACCTACCATTAAGTGGACCGTCAGCCTGCCTGCCACCCTTAATAATGAGTTATTACCATTTATATATATTTATACTTTGTATTTAATTATATAAAATTTAGCTAATACCTACTGCTCTAAGTTTATTACATACTTTATCTATGTGTTTCGCCCAATTAAAACTGTTATCAATTACTAAACTCATGTATTTGTGTTCAGCCACTTGCTCAATGTTTATGCATAGAATAAAACACAAAAAATGATTTGTGATTATTTTAATAATTCTCTTAAATCTAGGTCTATACAAAAAAATATAACTTATTTTATAATCATATAGATATTTTAATGAACATCATTATAAATCATCTCACAACCGCTGCAACACCATGGAAACCATGTTTATATTTTCTATTTTTTTTCCAACATTCAACAATTTAACGAAATGAAATAAAAATCTCATTCTCTTTTATAATCTCTATTTGTGACATTTTTTAAAATTAGATTGACCATAAAAAAGAAATACTCAAATCGTATACGGAATCAGTTCAAGTTAAAAAGCAAAATTTTTTTATTTTATTTCATTTGGTCAAATATATTTTTTAATACAATTTAATCATTGTTAACCAACAAGTATATAATAACTCAATATAAACCACATATTTATAATGTTAAGAGTACAATGTACTATTTACTTTTAATATGAGCTGCGCTACTTCGCCTACATTTCACATTCAACATTATTATTTATAACATCACACGACAAATATTAAGGTACATACTTATTGTATCAGACGAAAATTTTTATCCTCTTTAAATTTAGATAAAACGAAATGTTTTAGTCTTAGTTTTTAATACTGGTTAGTATCATTAAAATGCGTGGTAAAGTATAATGAAATTTATAAGAAGAGAAACTTAAGAACTTTACACTTTATCCATATTATTATTCTGATATAATGACGTCACTTAGGACCGCTAGAGGTCTCTGCTATAATAAGATATTTCCGAATGTTTTATTAAATGAAAAAAAAAAATCTTTATTATGACTCATGCTAGTTTTGAAAGTTTCACATTTACATCAAATACAATGATTTACAGTTATAGTTTTATTTTTAAACAAAGGAGTATCGAGTATATATATTCTCTTGCATATTTCCGATACTGACAGAGTGAGATGGGTCATTGTTAAAGGCGTGACTAAAGAGAAAATATCCTCTTAAATTTCTTCAATTTCATGCGCATTTTGAATTTTTCACTGATGAGACCTATAAGATCTCTAAGAGTTATTTTGTTTGTAATAAATAAACTCAAAAACTACTGGACCGATTTTAAAAATTCTTTCATCTATAGAAAGCTACATGATCAGCGACACCAACATAGGCTATATCTTATATTATCTTATACGCGGACGAAGTCGTGAATAGATCAAAGGCAATAGCAGTGAATATTTTCGGTACTCGTTTGTAAAAAAAAAAATAACTATTGTTTCTTTTCTACGATGAAATCGAAACAAACTAGCCCTTGCAAATATAGCATAACTCCATTTCTCTTAAATAGGCCACAAGTACATATTATACATATAGCCACGTGCGTATGGCGAGATATTTTGAAACTAATAACTTAACTACTATATTTACAATTTTCAAATCCATAAATTGCATAATAGAAGAAAAATATAGTAATGTAGATTTAAAAAGTCATTACAGCACCGAAACATGTGTATTATTAATGTTTGACAAATCACCATATTTATTCTCTGTTGAACACCTTAAAAATTACGAACAAAGGTGAACGGCGAAATTTGGAGCCAATAACAAACTTTTTTTCAACCTTTCAATGGGAGTACAATTTTATTGAATTAATATCTTAATATTGGGAACAATGAAATACTATAATATTATAAATTAAAAATACGTACGTGTGTTGTTCTTTCTCTCACTATAAAGCAAAAACTTAAAGTAGAAATTACTTTAAAATTAAATAATAAAATTTTATTTCTCTCCAATACCACTTAATACTAAAAAAAAAATTTAACCGAATCCAAAATTTCGACATTCACTTGAATACAGAGATTCCTTGAGTCAACATTGACAGTATGAATAGAATTTTAAAAATTCAATTCTTATCTAACACATCTCACAGAATAGAATAGAATAGAATAGACCCGTAATTTAAACACGCCAATTAAGGTTTACGATATTAAGGTTTTTGGCTATGTGTTTATGAACTACGATAGGAATTAGCCGGTAGTCGAATCTTTTAAAGTTTAAAGGAAGGACTCGTGATTATATTATTATTGGAACAGTTCACATTCAGAATTTCACATACAATCTACGAATTGTTCATTAATTTAAAGCGAAGATTTAAACAGCGAAACTATGTCTAATTATGACGATAACAATAAACTTGTACGTGTTCTAGATAGATTTGGTAAACGTTAAACCTAAACGATTATTTCTAAACATTATTACATAATTATAATAACTACCTACTATAACCATCTGACAGAAAAATTTCCCTAATTTACCAACAGTTAACTACAGTTAATATTTATTAGTTAAAAGACAAAAAAAAAAAGGCGGCCCCATTTATATTTATTATTTAATAACATTATTTATGTCAAATATATTCGCTAAACATAATGTTTATTTTATTTACAATAGACAGACACGCTTCTTGTGATTTCCATTTCATGATTGTTTCCTTTTTTACATTAAACATAACATGTAAAATTCTAATGTTTTATTAACTTTTCTAATTCATTAATGCAGATAAAAATTATTTTTGTAAATAAGTTAGATTCTTGTATATAGATCACATTTTCCATACACATTGTATAAAGTAATATTTAGTTGAATCACTGGAATCGCCTTAGCCCTTGGGTCATTTGAATTGTTATCTCGCCAACCAACATATTTTTTAAACCTCAAGGATTAAGGAATAGATTGAAATAACTGCTTTTCTAAAGGCGCGACTCCTCTACACACTACAAAAAACATATTTTGTTGATATACACATTTCGTCTACTGTAATTTGTGGGAAAACTTGTTTCGAAAACATTGGCTTAAAAAACGTAGAAGATGTGCTTTCCATTATAGAAATTTTAGATTTGGTATCGAGAAGAAGACATCGATTTCGAACATTTAATGTCTCGAAATTTTAACACTTCAAAGAAGATAGATTTGACATAGAATCCGATTCGTTACGACCTGATGTGCAAAAAAAAAACAGGAATACGAACGGTCGACAATGACTAGTGCGAGTTGTTGACAAATGACAGTATACTCCGCCCATCATGAAATGTTGAGAGATGTTGGAAAGCAAAAACGTTGTTGATATCAACATTTCATCAACAAAAATGTGTATTATCGAAACAATGTTTTGTATGGTGTGTAGACTAAACTATTTGCAGTAGACGCGCCTCAAGTCTATCGTGGAAACGGAAACTAAATTGAGGGAGTGAGGCAAGATGAAGGTGGGAAGGAGTCACAGTCGCAGCATGGTGATGTTGAGAGGCGACGAGTGTGAACACAACGCGTCGGTAATTTAGGCACTGAAGTTCAGGTTTGGTTCAAATCGGAGCGATTGAGGAAGTAAAAGTTATGCGGAGTTAAATTGGCTTGGCATGATGCCATCGACCAGAGATTTTGCGTACAGTGCTTCGCGGATTTAGTTCCCGATATCGACTCGAACCGAGAGAGTGCGTTAAGGAGATGGAGGAGCGAGAGAGCCACGGTCACAGCATGGTGATGTCGGGAGGCGGCGAGTGTGCACACAACGCGTCGCGGATGTAGGCACTGAAGCTGAGGTTTGGTTCGAGCCGGAGCGAGGTTGCGAGGTGTATTGACGAGGGAGTCGAATGAGCATTAGCACGGTGATGTGAGTGAGGCTTGGAGGTGGAGCGGCGAGGGAGTCACAGCATGGTGGCGTCGAGGGGCGGTGAGTGTGCGCAGAGCGCGTCGCGGATGTAGCTGCTGATGTTGAGGTCGGCGACGAGTCGGAAGAAGAAGAGGTGCTCGTAGCTCTTGAGGGAGATGGAGCGAAGCGCCGGCAGCCGAAGAAGCAGCGACGCGAACCGCCCCTCGTCGCCGCTGTGCGTGCGCCGGCAATACTCGTCCAGCACAGTGAAAAGCTGTGCAAGTTATTTCATCTATTTATATTTACGCTACTAATATTATAAAGAGGAGAGATTTGATTTTTCGTATGTTTGTGTTTACTAATGGATAAGGGATCATTCAATAATTAAGTAAAGACGATTTCGGCCATTTTTGACGGACGATTCGTAGTCTAACAAATTTAAGGTAGTTCGCCATTTAATGCTACAAAATAATAATTATTTTATTAGATCAAAATAATAACATGTGATAACTGAGAAGACAAATTTTAATTTTGCTATACCTTTTCTCTAAGAACGTCGACTTCGTTTCGATTCTTCAATCCTTTAACATCTGTAAAAAAGTTTAAGTAATGATTAATTTTCCATCGAAAATGAGCACAGCCACAACGATTAATTTAAACTTGTTCAGTTAGAATAGATTGCAAAAGAAACAGCAAATTGGTATATGTGGAAGGCAACCTTTGAACCTGTTGAATTTTTCTCATTATTTACAAGATACATTATTCCAGACGGCAGAAGCTATATATTCCATAATAACACTATTATTTTTAAGAAACGAGTGCTGAGTATGTTCTCTCGCATATTTCCGATACTGACAGAGTGAGATGTGTCATTGTTAGAAGCTTGGCTTACACCTTAGGCGCGTTCTTATTGAATAAACGAATATTATATAGATTTATGTGGACCTATAGAGCAAAATAAGTATAGAGATGAACCTGGGTTGAGCAGGACGATGGTTTTGAGCACGACGTACTCGGCTTGGTCCATTCGCAGCGCGCGCATCTTCATCGACAATTCGGAGAGGATTCGGTCGAAGATCGAGCCCACGCCCGCCTGCACCGCCGAGTTGCGGTGGAGGGTCATGCCTGTTTAATACCAAGTCATCGTTGATGCCATTCGATACTTTCAGGCCTACGCAAGTCTCGAGGTTGAGGTCACCTTTGATGAGAGTTTCAAACGGACAATGTGGCCGTATATCATATGTTAGTCGACTTTAAATTGGTTGATTTTTAAGGAAAGTTTGACTTTTCCTAAGATTTATATTCAGCAGTAGTTTGCTTACCAGGCATGAGACACATTAGCTGTGGCGGCGGGGAATTTCTCGTGCCGTCTACGTTTTCACGTTCGTCTTCTAAAAACTGAAAATCAATAGAAAACATATTAATATAAGCTTAATGTTCAACTATAAAAAGAAAACACTGCGACGAAACATGAGTCCTGCCAATTGATCATTATACTGGCGTGGTAGAAATCCCATACCTTTATCAGGCCCAAAATCTGTGACCAGCAATAAGATGTTACATAAATAAAGACAGAAGAATAGTTAGTCGGTGGGATAATATCAGTTTAAGGTGCGCTCACCTCCATGGAACGCCATGCGATAGCGAAAAGCAGCAATTCATTCCAGGAGGACTTGATCAACGACACTTGGTCGTCGAGTTCGAGCTGTGCGAAGTGTGGGATGTCACGCGCCCACACCATTAGAGCAGCTATCTGTTTGTTACCTGAAAATTCAAAAATAAGCATTTACAAATGACTGTTATCATAATACACATGTCTCCACTATTGACGTTTACGCACTGTATGACATGTCGCGGCTCAGCAAATGTTTTCTCCTAGACATATTATTTTGAAACTTATTGCAATGATTTTAAGCACTCGTACTCCTTCGCATGCCGGAGCATCACGTGGCATGACACATGACGCGGCCTCTTGGTATTGAAATAAGGGAGTGTGAGTGCTACGATCATGACATCATCATTTAGGTTAAAAAATAATATTTTTAGAAAAAAATCTTTTGCTGTGCCTTATGGCGTACAGTCGGTAAGCGCCGGCCCTTATTGATAAATTTGTGAAATAAGTAAGTATTGATTTATTCCACAGAAATACTCCTTATCGAAAATGTAACAATAAATGTACTTCATTATTCAAAAATAATTCTGTATGTAGTTCAGCACCACCGCCACATGCCAGCTAAACAATTATCCATCAAAGTTTCATTGAATACATATGTATAAATAACTCATATAAGCTTAACTGAAACGTATAGCAATTAACGATGATTTCATTGTATGAATGACGTATAATTCTTGACATTTAATCAAATTGTTATAATTTGTAAAAGGACCAACAATAGTGGTAAGTGTAGCATTTTAAATAATGTACTTATTTAAACATATACTTGACTGGTCAAATAGAATATAATATATTGTACGTAGTTGTTTTCATTGTTTAATGGCGCATGTGGATCTTGAAATGTCTTACGATACAAGTATAAATCAACAACGATCCTCGATCTACTTAACCCATTTGTCTTTAATTCAATAAACCGTCCGTAAATTGGTGTATTGCCTCACGGATTACAAATGCTTTTAGATATTATTTATAAGTTTATTCCCAAAGGATATCTGCCAACATTCTAAGGTTTCAATCAATGCTATTACATAGATTAGAGTTGCAAAAACAATATGTGATATCGCAATATTATCTTTTTTTTTTTAAAGTGATAACACAATACATGTTTTATTTCTTTATCTGCTTTTATAACAACATTGATATAATATTTATCTATATTAGTTTGAGGTGCAATTTATTGTGTTCGAGAGGTAAAGGAAATTAAAATTTAATTTCATCTACCTTTTGAATTTAATAAATTTATGTTTAATTATTAAATTACTAGCTGGTGCCCGCGACTTCGTCAGTGTTGTAAAATAAAAAAATATACAAGCAATATTACGCTTGACCTCTTGTTGCTATAACGCTTTGCCCAGGCGTTAGTTTTTTGTTTTATTTTAGGTGATCCCTCGGGAACAGTACTTTTTTTCTGGGTGAAAGGTACCCCCTATGTCCTTTCTTGTATCCCTGACAACGTGTATGCAAAATTTCATGATGATCAGTTGAGCAGTTAAGGCGTGAAAAGTTAACAGACAGACACAGTTACTTTCACATTTATAATTTTAAGTATGGATATGGATAGTAGATCGATTTTAAGAATGAATATTTGTGCAAATGTTTTGAATTATAATCGATTTTAATTAGATAAATAGAGAGCAATCTTTTGATATAATATGTGTACATATAAAAATAATATATAATTGTACAGTAGAAATTGGCAATTGAACATGTAAACAAAATAATGAATAGTCGGTGTTCCATTAGATGAAATTGTTTCTATGAACACGCCTATCTCATTCCAGTTTTTATGGGCATTTAATAGGCTAACTATTCGATTTTATGTCTGTTGTTTAATTAAATTTTGCTTGTTATATTTTTCAAATACTCTTTGAAGTCCGAGGGAAGTTCTTATGAAGAGAAAAATTGGAAAAAATTGCCCAGAAAAATGTAAAAAGCCGCATTTTTCTTTTTCTAATCCGAAGTTCCTAGCTGATAATTCAATCAGACATTACAAACAAATATTCAATCCAATAAATTACACATCAGCCGCCACAGTCCAATAGCTTCAGTCAGAACGACGTCACCTCATCACTAATATAATAAATTAGTGACTATGTGTTACCAATACTGGAGTATTATATAGAGAAGTATTATTTAAACAACCAATATATTTACCTATTTGACATAGGCTGGAGACTGGAGCGCGATACCGAGCAGGTACATTGCTGTCGTTGCCGACGCGAAGGAATTGGAACTCTTCGCTTGGATCTGCCACCAGCGACTCCATCTCCAGAAGTCTTTCCACTGACAACTCCTGTAATTTGTTATGTCCCGTAAAAATTTTGTTATTCTATTGTGAGAGGATGTAATTTATATTACAAAATTTTAAAAAGCACATCGTCGTTGTGAAATCAAAATCTGTTATGTGCACTTTTTTGAGATTCCAACATTTTGAGTTTAATGAATAAATAGTTCACTGCCTCATCTTTAGTGTAGAAAAACTGCTAAGTGCTTTTTATGAGCACTATTTGTCGAACTACGACCTCTTAATAAAATATGATATGTGCATCAGTTAGAATATTTTATGTGCAATTTACTCTATATCAAAATAATAAATACACTTAAATTTTCATGTTTAAAGGACAAATAGATTTAAAAATGTATATTACGTAAATTGGTTTATGATATTACAGCTTAACAATTATATAATAATTAACCTAATAATGGACTTATATTATTTATACCTAATATTTAAGTATCGTAACGAGGTAACTATAGTAACTTTAGATCGATTACTTGACTTCTTTAATCATGCAGCTCGGTTGTTCTGCAAAGAACACTTTTAAAATTAATTTCTCTTTCATGTCAGCAGTCGCTTCAGGAGCAATCTTAATAGAAATCCTTTAAAATAAATCTACCGTAGGGTATATATTAAAATTATTAAATTAATTTGACTGAACAGTGAGATGGTGAATACTAATACGCCTGGAGTCCTATAGTATACTAGCGACTCGCCTCCGACTTCGCATGGAGTTGAAATTTTCAAAAATCTTTTCTTAGCGGTATGTTCCATATTATAGCCTTCTAGACTTAGTAGTTTTGGCTTTGCGTTAATAGTCAGTTAAGTCAAGACAAACGATTTTATAACTCGAGAGCAAAAAATCGTCTCATACGCTATACACATTAAAGTTCGATTTAAAATTAATTAAAATTTAAAAACTACGAGTAATATTTTTTTAATAAATTTGTTTTAATTAATACATTTGTTTTAATTAATGATTTAATAGAAAATACTTAATATTTGAAGTAAGTAAAACTAACAATTGATTTGAATGCAGGTAGACAGGCAGTTGAGCGACTTTTTTTCTCTCTTGTGTTACTAAGTTCATGTTCACAGTTTACTTAGCCGAATCGAATCCTAAAGCGCTAACACCTTAAGAATTCATGTATTGCATATCCGAGGTCCTGCCACATCTCAAACAAAAGGCAATACGAGAAAAATAATCGAGACAAAAGTCAAACGATATATTGTAATAAAGAAATAATATTTATTTAGTCTTTATAATATTTATTCTTGTATCGACGATCCTTGTACAAAAACCCCCCAAAGACGTGGCTGTACTTGTAGGAGTCAACAGGTAATATACATTTTTATAATTCTTTAAGAATAGGTCGTATACAATAGTTTATCATAACGATGAACGATTGTTGTATTCAGAAATTTGACGAGTATTGTTAAAACAAAACGCCCAGGGTGTTTCACCTTCTTCCATATTGCAAAGTATAAAAACTCACCTTTAGAAATAACAATTGAAAGTAGTTATTTAAAAAGTTAACAAAGTAGTGCTAAGGAAACGTCTGTTTAATATAATTGTGGATATCGACATAGTGTATTAAATGTATCAACTCTTTATAATAATACTAGTTTCTGACCGTAACTTCGTCCGCCTATTATATTTTTTTGATCTTTATATCCTATTTATTATTTTGATATTCTACTGAACTTTTAACACTGCCAATAGCTGCAGCTTATTAATAATGTATTTTGATGATGTTGTAAGTATAATAAAAATAACTACTAACTATAGCAGTTTAGTACAGGGCTGACAATCTGTATTTTGCAGTCATTTAGGCAGTAACCATCCCCTTTACAAAAGGCCAACGTGAAATAATAGTACGTTTGCTTTTGTGTAAAGGATGATAGGGCAAATCCCCTCATCGTCATCAGCATACCAGCCGGAGAACGTCCACCGTTAGACATAGGACTCCCCTCATTATTTTTGTATAGGATTTCCCTCACACTACTTATTTCTTATCCTTTATTCTATCAAAATTGGCAGCACACTATCATTCTCTTCTGATATTGCTTGTTTAGGCTTCGCCAAACGATAGCCACATACCATCAAGCGGACTGTCGGCCTAAGACGAAATATCAGACCTTGAAATCGTCATATTTGCCCACAAAACAAGCAGAGGTTGGGGTATTACGCGATAAACGACTTTTTATATAGGTAAACATATTTTTTTTACATTATAGAATAATTTGACCTTCAAACTATAAAACATATTCAGAAAAGAGGTAGGTATCGCTAGTCGTGCTTCGCGGTGTAAATTGTACGATAAGATATCGGATCAACATCATTACCAACCGATTTTCCAAATCAATTCATTACTAAACGTGACTGAACATATGTAACTTCAACCATGTATTTAATTCATTTACAGAAGAGTTTTGACGTCATAATCCATTAAAACTGTCGACTCCCATAATAAAAAGCACATTAACTATGTGACCAGCGAGGAAAATTGACACTTAGGATATGATATTTTTATTTTCCTTCGAGCACAAAAACTTTGTCTCATTTAATATTTTAATGTAGGTAACATTACACATTGTTTCTTAGAATTTTACGACGGTCCATGTTTTGTTATGGAATATAATATGCATAGTGCGTATGTATACGCGTGCAACTGGCCCAAACCAGTTGTGGTCTACGTCGTTAAAGCGATACAAACATTGTAACTGGCTCCACGGCGTTATTTTCCTGCTTTTATAGGGTTCGAAGAGTCTGAAACGTCTTTAGAGAAACCCTTGCGTTCGTGTCCAGTAACTGTTTCATTTACTATATTAATAATCCATTAATAATAGGTAGGTACCTATCTAATTTATATCCTTTCACCAACTACAAGTAAAGTGTTGATTAGTTACTTTTAGTAATAATTTTATGTTTTATCAAATTATGCACTCGGTTTACTGCATTCTTCGATAGGCGATTTTTTTTATTATTTTCTTTTTAATGTTTGGGACTTTTACCGTATAACAAAGGTATATCATCTCCATAATTCCCGGTTACCGGTGACTTTAAATGGCGGTTAGCCTACTTGACACATGGTGAAATAGGCCCTTAGAATCAACGTGACCCATTAACAGCCGGTAAGACCAAGTGACAAGTCGCTTTTTTTATGTAAAGCTTGTCAATATTATATGATACAATAAACGTTATGAACACAAACTCAGATTTCTTTATGTTAAGTCGTCGGATAGTAACATAAGCAACGTCAGAGGTGCTACAAAGTGTGCTGCCAAACTTAGTAAGATTTTTTTTTTCTATGACTTTTTTCTTCAAGACTATTAAATACAAATTCGAAACAAGGAATATCAGAAAGAATAATAAATAACAAAGGCCATACATTAACTCCGCCGATGTGTAATCAGAACCCAAGCAAGATAGACGTCCACTCATACTTGACTCACTTTTTAATGTCACCGAGATTGACTGCGGTTGTTGGTATTAATTTACACTGTGTTGTAAAGTACCTTAATGCATCGGAAAATAGATAATATGATAACTATAGCAAGGATAACAATGACAGCACTCTTGTTTATACGCTATAAACAAAGAATAATAAATGTTGAATTTGTTTTGAAGCAGTCTCGATAATTTAGCTTTCATTGGTAAACTAATAATGTTATACGAAGTCACAATTCGAAAACGAACTTACAAATCTTAAGCATCATAAGATAAGGTCAACGCGATGATGAAATGAAGTGTAATTCGAAATTGTGAATCTGCATCTCCAAATAATTCAACATTGATTGATACCGCACAGAATAAACAGTCTGCAATAATTAATGCAAAATTTTGTTGAATGTACAATAAAAGCGTTTTAAAGTTTTCAAAGTTCAAGTTCAAGCTCAAGTTACAGTCCAAAAAAATATTCTAAAAGTGTATTCAATTGCAAACTAAAAAAAACGGTGTTTTTTGGACAAATTACTCTAGATATCCATTAAAATATATTTAATGCGATATTAATTTAAAATTTTTTAACCATTTAATTTAAAAAAAAAAACGCTTTTCTAAAAGGAAAGTACTTCCGCAAGGAATTCTTCCGACGTCTTTTTCTAAAAGGAAAATACTGTCCCAGTAATAGGTTCCTTCGTGGGTTTCTGGCTCTGCTATTTATAAAAAACATGCTAGCGGTGGTAAAACTATTATGCAATCACGTAGCGAAACAGAATACAAATTACAGATGAAATGAAATGACCCCATACAGTGCTCACCGGCAGCAAAAATTTTTTATAGGAAATTATTATTTTGGATGGACGACCATAAATTCCTGATGATTAATTAAAAATTTCTTTCTATTAAAACACTTTAGGTTTATTAGACAATAGGTATATGCTAGCGGAAACCATTGGGAATTATATTTACCTCACGAGTAAAACTAGCTCAATAAGTAGATAAATAATTGCCACTGTCATTTTAGTGTAGTCATCGTAGTTAATTACCTGTGTCCTTTAGAGACTTGGATACATTATTGTCGTGTTGACTTTAGCAAAGTGTTTTTCAAGCATGGCTAATTTG
Source organism: Synanthedon myopaeformis (assembly GCA_944738685.1). Taxonomy (NCBI): domain Eukaryota; kingdom Metazoa; phylum Arthropoda; class Insecta; order Lepidoptera; family Sesiidae; genus Synanthedon; species Synanthedon myopaeformis. The sequence goes on from OX122915.1 coordinate 8,669,512, forward strand.
AGGAAACATTAAATTAAAAAGTGTAGCGTCCTGTCCATTATGTTTTGTATTTTAAATATATAGTGGACTTCCCATCTTACATAACTTTCCATTTTTTTAATATTCTTTATACGTAGCTGATGTCATCATGACAAAAATAAACTCGGGTATGTACCCAACAACCTTCATAAAAGCAAAAGAAAAAAAATCTTTTTTATATAAAACATTACCTATCCTATCCTTAATTATCCTCAGGATCTCCGATGTATTTATGTAAATCTTTTAAAGAGTTAGTTTCGATTTCTGTTTTGTTTTAGTTATCCCATTGCACAACCCTAGTTGGATGTCACATAGTTTATAGCTAATAATATTATATAATAGTAAAAAGAAAACTGTTGGAATACGTACTGGTCCGCTCACCTGCACCGAGCTGCTGGGGTGCGCATCTTCGGCACCCCTCGCTGCTCGTTGCCTCTCCTCTTGAACTGCTTCCCTCTTCATACCGCATGCTAAACATTTTTGGTAACGGCAGTACTGACAGCGGTTCCTTTGTCGCTTATCAATTATACAATTCCGTTCCTCCCGGCACGCATACGTGAGATCCTTTCTCACGGTCCTCTTAAAGAAACCTTTGCAGCCCTCGCAACTGTAACGGTCAAAGTGCTATTAAGTAGGGTATCGATTAACTTAGAAAATAGGAGTTGAATTGGGAAGCTCGATAATGTTTAAATTATAAATAATGTTTAAGACTCACGCGTGTGACCTTAACATTGATACCAAATTATACCCTTTTCGTCATCGCTTTGCTACATATTAGTAATCTATAGTATTAGTAGATAGTAATATGAATTCAGGAATTTCTACAGACATAGCACACATTAACTCTTTAGCGTTTGTGATTGTTATAATGGTTTCAATGCTTTCATTTATAAAAACTACAGCCATTTTTACTAGTTAGTTAGTTACTATAGTTATAGTAGAATTTAAAATATTTATACATAACGTTAACAATTGCGTTTCATCTAAAGCACTGCCCTCTAACAACAAAATGGATACTACAACACGCCCTTGTAGGCGTTTTAGGGCAATTGTGGTTATTGTTTCATCGTCCCTCCGCAGAACTTTCTCAACCAATCACGATCTTTTCCGGTCGTTAACCGACTGTTTTAAAACACATCACGTTTTTCACAAACCCACACCCTTTCGAATACACTCGTTATTAATTATATGTTTATAAAACGTCTTTCAAAGTATAATTAGTGGATATTAAATTTTGTGCAATAAAAATATTATTTTAGAGACGCTTAAACAATTTTTCTTTCAATATTTTCTTAAGAACTTTCTTTGATTTTATAGTAACGTTTAGATTAAATATTTAGATCGGAGTAATAAAATACAACATTACACGCGTGAGTGAGTATATAAAGTGTTTCAAGTGTGATTGGGGTATGCTGATCACGAATCTGCTTAGTTTTTTCCTAGCACGTCAGGTTTTCAAGAAAAGTGTGTAAATGTTATTTTGTAAATTTTCATAGAAATATTGAGGAAATATTTGATAAAACAATTATATACACCTAAAAATGCTTTTATAAATAGTTTTATTGTGTACATAATTGCCGATAATATTCGTCGTACTTTATTTTCTTTAGTAACTAACGGATAAAGATTTTCATATTGTTATGCTTCTTTGAGATGCACGAAGTGAGCAACAGGCACCGAAGAATATGCATTTCCGTTACCGTTGTGCAACAAGACACCCTTCGGACTAATTTTCAAAGAGTCAATGAATAACCTCCATGATGTGGAATCGTATTTGTCAGCTCCCAATTTCATTACCAATTCAGAAATATTGTTGGTTTATATACTTAATATTATGAGGAAAATTGTATGAAATTTAACGGAATTAAGGAATTCTTAGCAAGTTGGTATTTTGTCTTCATACAAAAAATGTCATAAGTTTTTCTTTATGTCCTGAAAAATCCTGACGTATTCGGATCAAACCGAAATCGTTTTCGGAATCAGCGTACCCAAATTAGTTGTCCAAGTCAAAACAGCAAAAATCATGTCGGCCTGTGTAATTTATGTGTATAAAGTATTAACGATGCTGTTGATATAATGATTAAGGATTAAGCCTTTGTCATTAAACCAATGAAGCTATCATGATAAGTAAACACACCTTATGTTTTATAAAAACATTTTTATTGATAACACATTATTTAGCAGAATATGAGTACTAGATGGTAGTAGTCACTTTATGCATAGGCTATTTTTTTATGTAAAGTTCGACAGACTGACTGACAATCAACCTTGATCTGATGCAGCAGCATCAAGTCTGCGGAAACACTCAGCTCCTCATCAACTTACACCAGATATAGCGTGTTTGGGCTCAATAGAAAGTCGGGGGTTAGTTTATGATTTTAATTATAGCTTGTTCTTTTTGACGCCTGAATCACTAAACAGATTTTTGTTAATCGCGGGCAAAACCGTAAAAAAAATGCGAAAAAATGATGATAATTTCCCGCTTTTAAATTTTGGCAAATGTCTTCAAAGTGGCCTGCCATAATACATCTGCTCCACATGAAAGACAACAAAGAATGCATTTATGTTAACAGACTACGAAATGCTAACATGTGTAATTTTTAAACCTGCATTTGATATGAAACATGCAGTAAACTTCAAATTTTTATTTAATCATAATTTGTTTATTTAGTAGTGGCAGGGCACACTGCGAAACGCAGTTATAAATTGGGCTAACTGTATGGCGGCAGTAACCAGCCCATTAGAACGGACGGTGAAATTTAGAAGACAACCGTGAAATAAGAGCATGTGCGCTGCAAGAGTAAGTGATGCAGAATCCATTTCCCCTCGCTTCCTAATACCTTCTTCGATTAATGCTAGCTTGTGATAAATGGGCGGTGATAGCCAGCTACTATCGAATGAACCGTCAGCCTGTCTGCCATGCATTACATAAAAATATATTGGAACAATATACATATCTCACTAATTTTCCGGAAAGATATGTGTCATTGTGATATATTATGAGGAATAGGTCCTCCCTAATGCCTTACCCTTAATCTTATTGGGGTCTGCATCAGCCTTTCTGACTACCTTTTCATTAAAAATAAACTAAGGTTTAATTATCCAGATATAGGTACTAACATTGAATTATTAGACCATCCGCCGTACAGCCCTGACCTAAGCCCGAATGATTTTTATACTTTCCCCAAAATTAAGAACAAATTGCGTGGTCAACGATTTTCGTCACCTGAATACCCAGAACTTCAGAATGGAATGAATGTTTTAATAATTGGTTCCATCGAACGGAAAAATGTGTCAAGTTTCAAGGAGAATACTTCGAAAAACAATAAATATCTTTTCCACTAATAATGTTGTATCACTGCCTTGATTGCCGAAATTTTCAGTGCCGCCCTCGTAAAGTGTTAATGTTACACGTATATCTTGTTGATAATTCATTAAGAACAATGCATCTTTTAACGTTTTAGGGCAAATTTAGATAGGATACTACAATTTGTACACAACAAATACGGGATATTAGATTAGGTCATTAGAGAATAACGTAATATACAAAAAAAGCTAGTGTACAAAAATAGAAGCACACGCGCTCTACTCGTATGTGCCAATGAATAGAGTTTACGTACATAAAAACACAGCTAGTTTGTGCATACGTGTATAACCTTTCGTTATATTCAACAAACTGAACAAATAAATTGAATATAAGAATAATTAAGAAATATTTGTATGATTATTATACTGAGCAAGAACATAAAAAGATCAATTAAAATGTATGAAGAGATGTTCGGCAGTTTCATAAAGACGTTGGATAAAATATCAAACAAACTCTTATCTGCCTAAAGCGAAAAGATTTTTTTAAAGAAGAGAAAAAACCACGTTTATTAAGATTAAATTAAAAAGAAAATAGGTGTCAGAATGCAGCATAATATCATTCCAGATTTAAATAAAACGCCATTATTTCAATGCCAACTTGACCCTTTGCGGCTTGGAGACGGTGAATTTAAAAATGTAGATCCGTCAACTTAACTACATACCTGCCTTGGACTACATGAATGTCAAAATAAATAATTCTGAAGGTGAAAAAGAAAATGTTTCTCGCAAGGCAATACACCCATAGCCGCCGATCGATAGAATTGTAAATTGTTTTAATAATTTATAAGAACAGATTCTATAAGTTGGAATAGTTTTCGAGGCCCTCCTACGCGTTAGCGGCTCCAATGGAAGAATAATAAAAGCGGTGTTAAAATCTTTAATTTTGCGCATGTCATCACAAAACATTTACTTACTTATTTAATTCAATATAGAATATTATATAAAAGCAATCTAGCAAACAATTGAGCGAATACATACATATGACATGGAATATTTATATAAAAACGGTAGGCACTTATCATCGTTTCATCTCCCTGTGGATTGAAATTCAGTTACTCGGCTACCTTAACACGAGCGAGTACAAGGAAAATTGCAAATTACTCGACCCACCACAAAAAATGATATAAAATATTCTCGCCTGAATTTAGCAATTTAAATGGTTTGAATACGAATGAAAGAGAATCGCAAGGCGAATACTATAACAAAAGTTCTTATTTTATAAAGATCGTCAGAGAAGTGATAGCGAAATGGGCTCTAACATCTCTTAGGTACTCACTCAACGAAACACAACAGCACAAATGCTGTTATTTCATGATGGTTTTCTGTAAGGAGGTGCTCATCTGTCAGACAGGCTCTCCAATTTATGACTGCGAAATCCAGTATGCTTTGCCACTACTATTCGATGCTAACAAGAGGAAAATACTAAGCTCGTGAGTTTGAACTCCGGCCTCCCTTAAGTTTCTTACGTACATGTTGCAATGTATTTATGAACACATCGCTAAGAATCTTTAGTACGTGTTCAAATATGGCAGAGGCCCACGCGTGTTTTACGAGTTCAGGTGAAACTTTTATGCGAGAGAACAATTGCCATAAAAAAAAATTCTAATTCAATGTTATGTCCATTTATAGTTTTATTTTACATTTTTCAGCATAATCAAACAAGCGGACACTATCAGGCCTCAATTCGTGTTTAAAGCTCTTTGCAATTATGTAAATACCTTTTAACGATATTTTAAATTAAAAAAAAAAAAAAATTTTATATAAGTATTATAAAAAATTAACTGCCAACAATTTTAATAGTTAACTCCCGTAACGAACTTAAGATGAAATTAAATGATCATGCACGCTCTTTGAGTTTCAGCATGCGATCTTTTTGCGTATTAGATATAATATAGAATCCATTGGTAGTCATTATAGGTATAAAACCACAAGACACGGTGTCCTTGATTTAGTAAAAACCGAGGAAAAATTGTTTCTAAATCATTATATTATTTATCTACAACAATAAATAATATTTTATGTGATTGCCAAGCAAGCTACCATTCACATATAATTTTGTTGAATACTAACTAGTCGTTAATCCAATGATCATAGGATAGGTGTCAATATTTCTTATGGTGCTATAGTGGACAATAATAAGCTCATTAGGATTGTTTTTTGGGTTGTAGAAAATTTATGAAAATACTAGCCGGTGACCGCGAATACGTCCGCGTTGAAAAATAAAAAAAATATATAACCAATATAGGGTAACGCCTGACATCTTTATTGCTATTACACTTTTCCGAGGCGTTAGTTTTCTTAATTTTAGATGATCCATCGAGAACAGCTCTTTTTTTTGGATGAAAGGTAAATCCTTTCCGATATCCCTGACAAAGTGTCATGCAAAATTTCATGATGATCAGTTGAGTAGTTAAGGCGTGAAAACGTAACAGACAGACAGATAGAGTTACTTCCACTTTTAAATATTAAAGTATGGATAACGTTTTTATTTTGTATATACTTTTAACTAAGACAAACTTTATATTAAATTATTTGTTGATTCCATAAGAGCCCATGCTAAATGTTATAAAGTCGTCACTCCCAATTTTTTCAGTTTTCTAAAGAATTCAATCCACGAGAGGATAAAACTTGATAAAAGTTCCTAACTCTTTACGTTGTTATACGCTTTGCTTTTTTTTTAACTGTGCAAATTTGTAAAAACCCTAGACAATCTATATAACTATTGTATAAAGCTGAAGAGTTTGTTTGGTTGAACGCGCCAATCTCCATGAGTTTTCCGGCGGATCCACCGAAGAATTTTAAAGTCACCCCGACTTTAAAATTCTTCGGTGGGTCTGTTCCTTTTTTATGCCACTGCATGGACTCTTGCTTACTCTCAGGATCATAGTGATGAACCCACGTTTCATCACCGGTAACTATGCGGTCAAAAATACTACGCGGATTTTCACCACAGAGCTCCCAGCACTCAACTCTTACTTGTTTCTGAGGCGCCGTGAGCATTCGCGGCACCCATCTTGAACTGACTTATGACAGATTCAGATGCTCATGAACTGGCCCACCGGCACGGAGGTCGTCTTCAATACTCTCTCTACCCCGTTTGAATTCACTAGACCACTTCTGAATAGTGGATAATGAAGGAGCAGAATCTTGATAAACAGCCACCATTTCTTCGTGAATAACTTTTTGAGTCTTTCCTTGTTTTGTAGTTGTCTTTTTGTAATGATATCTTGAATACTAATGATGACAATTAAATGAAATTTTATATTTACACCCTCAAAGAGTGTCTTTAATTAATGAGATAATTTAATTACTCTCATCATTAGTAGGTATATCATCCCAATACCGAGAATACATTGAACGCTCATCGTACCTCTAAAAAAAAACTGAAAAGGCCATCTTACCTGTACACCCCGTAATGTTTTCCTGAAGCTCTGTCACCGCATATAGAACACAGGTGTTTGGAACCACTCAGTGGATGATTTGGGGGGTAGTTTCTTAAAGCGGGAGGCGAGGTCGCATCGTCTCGGAGCCCGTCGAGCATCGCCGTGTCTGGTTTCATCTCAGGCGGGGACATCGGCGAGACAAAACTTCCCTCCAGGTTCAACCCTGCAACAATAACTTTAGTTTAACTGAGGCAGCTGATGAAAAATTTCATATCGTGAAATTTGTCTCTAAATTAAATTATGCAAAGAAGAAAATTACTTTTGATACACCTGTCGACAGTGGAAAATTTATAATGAAAATACAGTCTAAATTCTAACTAACAAATGTAAATTAAAATTATAAATTAAATTAATTTTATTAATCAATTTTCTTCAAATTGACTTATTTGAATAGTCAACAATAAAATTGTAACTTGTTCCACGTTAACAAGAGTGTCAGTCAGCGTCACAGCCAAGGCTATGCCCGGGCTGGGTGGAAAGTTTCGATCAACGATCAAATGTGCTGTATATTTTCCTGTTATACGATATAAATATCGTATAAATAAATATTTTTACTTAATATAGCAGCGCAGTAATGTCAAATATTCTAAATTAAATATTCATTTCTTGGAATATACATACAATATTATAATGTTTTCTGTATTACCTTGCTCTAACTAAAGAAATGTTTGACGAGATACAACTTTATTATTTTTTCATATGCTTCTTTTTCAGAGTATTTTTGCATAACAAAAACAGCATGACATGTAGAAAGAAATATGTCCATGTCCAATGGTTTAGAAAAACCCACCAAAATCGGTCTTATAGATTCGTTTAGGGCTATTAAATAAAAAGCAAAAACGAGAATCGGTCCCTCCACCCTACTTCCTATTCACGATGCATTTTAAAGATTTTTTTAACCTTAAAAGCTGTGTTTGCGCACACGTTTTATCCATTAAACATTCCACATGTTTTTTTATTATGATTAAAACTACAATTTTAGGAAACTGCACTTTTAGAATGTCATTCGTTTTTAAATTATACCTACTGGACTAGAACGAGAAAACTTTTCTTAAACAGTATATACGTACTATAGGTACTTAAAACTTGTAAGTATCTAAATTCAGGAAATCGAAGTAAAAATATATTAAGCCCTAAAAGGAACTTGAAAATTATAACAACAATATACCTTTTAACTATTACGTTATATCATGTAGTATCTATAATTACAATTCGATAAAAAATAATTTCTTCTTATCATTGACCTGTGTTTTATTAATGAACTTATCAAACAAAAATCACTGGTGTGGATCCATTTAATAAAAATATATCGACAATCAGTGAAAAATTACTAAATTCTTGTAATACATTACAAAAATATTTAAAATGGAAGAGCGTTTAGTATCATACCGAGTAGACAAACTGCACAGTAATAAAAATTCGCTATGTTCATAGTCGACCCTGAGAACACGTGATCCGACTGCTTCGTCCGACTAATCGGACGACGCGGACTTTTTGTCCTGTTGCTCTCGGGGGAAAAAAAGTTTTCTCTATGAATATTTTTAAAGTTACAAATAAAAAGACGCCTTAATTTTATAAATTAAAGCGTCTTGTTATTTTTGATAACCTAGTTTTCCGCATAGGAGTTGGGGACTTTTCCCTACTTTTCATGTAAGTGAAAGATTATCATTCATCAAAATGTAAAACTAAAGAGAAACAAATCATCAATATACATAACCGCTAATACAGTCATAATCAATCATGTTCTGAAAGGTAAAAATCTCGAAATTGGAATAACATTACGATATGATGCAGTTTGTGACCTAGTTTGTCTGCGAAGTAAACAATAAGAATGTTTCTGAATTTGTATTTTTCATGCACGATAAAGTTTTCCATAAGAATGAATTTTTAAAAGTGCGATGCTTAAAATAGTCAGTTCAGTCATAGTAGAAATATTTGATCTCGATTTTAATGTTTCAATAAAATCATGCAACACATCAATATACTCAATAGCCAGTGTGAATAGCCTTTTAGATCTACGTGACAAGAATTATAATAATGCAATTATTTAAAAAAAAAAAAAACAAGCTGTGTGTTTACTGAGAGGTGTGTTCACTACTTGCATTCTGTTATCGACGCCCACCATCGATGTTATTATAGCTGACATCATTTATAAAGAATTAATACATGAAGAATTTGATATGTATTTTTATCTTGAATATCATATGAGTACAGGCAGACATTTACTGCAATTCGTAATGCAGTAAATATTTACTACATTACGAATTGCAGTAAATTAAGAAATATTTACTGCATTACGTCACCAGTTCACATTGTATGACTTCTTGTGTAACTTGTTCCAATGTCTCCATAACTATGTAAGTACCTACCCCAATAAACCATAATAAAATATGATACACCTAGCACGTTTCGGCATTAAATCAATTTGGGAATTAATGAAACTCTCGCTGACGTAAATATATCACGGAGCAGATTTACTATTACTTTTTTCTTCTTAAAGTGCCGCTTCTCTACGAAGGTTGGCGACCATCATGGCTATCTTTAACCTTGGAAGCTGCTGCGCGAAAGAGGGAGCGAGTACTCATACCAAACCACTCTCTTGAATTCTTCAACCATCCGCTTTTTTCTGCCTCTAGTACGTTTTCCTAGTATTTTTCTTTGCATCACTAGTTGAATAATACGGTATCTTTCGTCCCTCATCACGTTTCCAAAACCTCACCTTTATCGTACTTTGCATTTCCATTCCTTTTCTCATTCGACGCATAAGTTTAGTCAAAAAACACATTTTAACTTTGAATAGAGATAATTAAGAATATCTAAGAAATTATTATTTGAAATGTTAATCCTAATACAAGACTTGCATTTGAAATTACAACTAACAAAGAATGCAAACATACTTGAAATAACAAGGGCAAATAGGTACAGTGGCTGCAAAGATGAATGGCTGATAACGTGGAACTAGCAATTTGTTCTAACTTGGGTTGTTATTATTATTTATTTGAAACAAGACAAAGGGAAAGAAAGTATTCCCAAAAATCATTATTCCATAAGGAAGAAAAGGAACATTTCTTTAAATGTTTCTTGTCATTACATGTAAAAATATATCGCAGCAATAATGTTTATAAAGTTAATTAAGCGAAACGTATACACGACGGTAAATTCGCAAAGCACTTCAAATGATCCCTTTTTCAAATTAAAATGTGCTCAGACTAACATGCGTCTACACCCCGACAATTTGAAGGGGTGTAGAGGGGAGGAAATAATTTGTTTAAGCGAAACGAGCTCGGGAAATCTAATATCCAACAAAACCATACTCGTTTATATAAAAATATACATAAACTTCTGTTATAAATAGCTACCAAGGATTTAGATCTAGACCTACAAAGAAATTAATCATTGTGTGAAACTTGGAAATGTCATGTTAGGAAAAACCCGTGTTCCTGGTTTTTGCATTTGACATTGTGAAATTGTAGCAGTTCAATATGGACTTATAAAAAAGGATAGATGAATTTCCAACAGGACATGGCAAAAAGCCTGTAAGTAGCTCGAAGACACTCCGGATCGCAGGAGGAGCCGCGGGCAAGTGACCAATTAAATTATATCTCTCCTAGTTGTTCTTCCCATTTGAACCAAAACCACAACGGCACTTACGTCTTTCTACGGATACTAACGTATACTACATCACATCAAAATACAAAGCTTTTGGTAAGACTTTGTAAATACAAAAGTCTAGCTCATTTTTATAATTTATGCAATCGTGACTGTTGCTCAATTCAAGACTAGAGTGATCATTAGGGATAAAATGATGTTTGTAACGTATTAAGACAATACACGGATAAACAATTTTTGTTAGAGCATTCGGGTATTAATGTTTCACCTAACTATTTGTATAATAAATGTAAGTCTTATTACTCATAAAATAAACTTTATAAAAATAGCAAGTAAATGCAAGAGTTGTATAAATCTCTTTGTTAATAAATTCTATACCAAACGAATCTTATATTAGGATGGATACTTCAGGTTCCTCATTTTTTATTAATCTGTAACCGACATGTCGCCCAATAAAACCCACGTAGCGCAGCAGTGGGTACTTAAAGAGAAAATAACTCAAATTAACTTTGTAATGGAGTATTAGTTCAAAGTGATTTCGCGAACGCAATCACAGTTTTCAGTCTCGCGAAACGAGATAATATTATGACGTATCGCATGGTTTAATTTAATGTTATACACTCTACGTAATTATCGCAAAATGGCGAAAATAGAAACTTAATTAACATTAATGTGACGACAAATAATTTGGGCATCCCATCTGGCATCAATAATTAACATATTATATAACGCCACCCGTGAATAAACAGCACGTGTGCTGTTGTGTTTCAGGGTATGAGACTAAACTCTCACCCTCTCACCTTGTCCCCACCCTTTTTCTTAACAAAATCGACAGCGCACGTACAAAGAAACTCTTATTGGCGTACAACTCTGTAGGTACTCTGTAGCTATTAGCGAGGATAACCAAGGGACTAGCCGCCTATTGCGCTTAATGTAGATGAAAGACGGTTTCCTTAGTTAACAAGCTATAATTAAAAATTATAAACTAACCCCCGACTTTCTACTAAGCCAACACATACTATATCTGTTGTCAGACTTGTAAGATGCTGAGAAGTTGCCTATCCCGCAGACTATTTGATGTTGCAGCATCAAGTCAAGGTCAAATGTGTCGATGTCACAGACAGACACACGGATACACAGGTCAAACTTATAAAACCCCTCTTTATAACCTGCGTTAAAACACATAGTCACATACACCCACACGCACACGCACGCACACACACACACACTATAATGAAGAAACGTTTATAAGATAAGTTATATTTACATTGCATATCGAATGAACAGTCGATGGTTGGTATGGTAGGGTTCGTAGCAAGCGGCTGCAGCATATTGGTTGCGGGCGCTGGAGTAGCAGGCGATGGCTGCTGCGGCCCGGGTGGCGCTGGACGCGCCCAGTTGATTAACGCAGTAACCGACATCGTCGGTTTATCTTTTTTCGCCACGCTCGACATGGCAAAGCACTAACATCCTCACATCACTTGCACCCAATTTTCACTAGTAAATTACACTTTACACGTCAAATGGATGGCCCTGATGCCGTGTTGAATATACTTTAAAAAAGAACAGTCCCATTAACTACGCTGATACTTCACTATGTAACAATGACAGATGAGCGAATTTGTGGGCAAATGCGCTCAATATCACAACCGGCGAGGACAAAGCAGACGTCGTTCTGACATTGCCATATCGGCTGTTATTGCACCCAAATGCAACGATATCGCGGTGATATGCAAACGTCAACGATGAGCCGATCGCTTCAACGTAATACTTAATGACTAGTGCGCACTAAAATTGAACGAGCGCGAATTTGACAAAAAAATGTACCCGTCAACTTCCGCGCGGTTACCGGCGTGAAGGTCTCATACAACCAACTCAAGGTCCGCATACAATCGTACGTGAATAAATCTGATTTTATGTTGGAAAACGAGTCGTTATAATCGCACTCTTTGCCACTAGCCAGCAAATAATAGCGAATTAAAGCTAACTATATAAAATATGATGTAGTTTGAATTTGAACGAGATTTTAGCGGTTGGGATACGTGACTACGCCCGCGAAGCGGTTTTGTAATTAAATTTTGCGTCACTGTCAGATCCAACTCCCCTGCGCTAGCCTCATCCATATAAAATTTTGCTGCGTCACTGGATAATAATGTTATTAAGACGAAAAACTTGATCCTTAACTTTTGGATGCTTGTAAAATACCACTTGTTTAAAAGTTGCCTTGCATATATATATTAATGACTTATCGGAGATACAATTATGGCTTTTACACAAAAGTATAGCATACACAAATAAGGATAATTGCTTCCAAAAGTAAAATTCCAACGGTGAAATTTTGTTCCCCAAAATTTTAACAAAATTTTTAAAGCAAAGAAAAACAGGATATTGAACATATTATAATATATACGATGGATTCTAGCAGATATATGTATAAAACGGACTAATGATAACCAAGATTGGCAAGAAATAATTCGGTTTGATGTCGCAGGAGGACATGTGTGTTCGGCCTTGGGCCCAACACGTGTCCCAAGAGTGTGTAGCTAATGTAACAAACAACATACAAAACGACTATTCAACTTCCGGTAGATGGAAGTTGTAATTCCATACAAAGACGTTGTGATAATTTATGTTATAAAATATTTATCACTTACCATATAGTTTCGACTTTTACAAAATTGGACTATTTACCTCCACGTCTTACTTCTTGCTAGACACAATTCAATTGTTATATAGACATAATATGTTTGGTTGGTTACAAATACTTAGTCACAATAGATTGGTAAGCAGAAGCAGAAACATCGATCGATAAGGGTTCGGTCCAGGACGACAATTTGACATTACATTCAATTTACGGCTTATGTTTTCAACATGAAAAAGACCGCAAGCTCGTATTACCTGCTAAAAGTAATTTATAGACTAACGCCTACTTTCTTGGGAAAAAAAGACAAAAATAAGAACTTTTCGCTTTCCTTCCAATTACAATTTTCACAAAATGTGTAAAATTGGTAATGTCAAATACCAAAATAGTTTCAATGGAGGTGCACCTGAGCGCAAAAAAGTTGGACCTTGTAGATAATAAAAATTCATGATGCTGATTGGGATTTATGGCGGATGATTTGTTTATACTGTCAAATTTATCAATGAAAGAAAAAAAGAGAGAAATATTTAAATGCGTAAAATGTGAGTACAATATCATAGTTATGTAATGAAAAAAGCACCTATGACATTTTTGCCGAATTATTTTTCATTGTATTTGCATTTAGAACCGACGGTAATTTGCGATTGATTACAATCTGGTTCTATGCATAAAAAATATTTATTTCTTTTACTAAGCAAATTATATCTTGAACGTTAACAGAATATGCCTACATATAAGTACATTTATATTAGAGAAAGCACATATTAATCAATAAACATTATAAAGAATGTTAGAACAATCTCCGGCTCTTAATGGGATGTAAAGAGTATACCCCTTTATGGTGTGGGCAGAAGATATTATTCAAGAACAATTCAAAAGAATCCATACAGGCGTGAATCTATATCCTTTTACGAACAAGTATATAATAACCCTATAAATAGAAGTATAGACGTTTTATACGACCACATTGCCAAACCTGTCAATCAAGCCGTATCCTTGACGACCCCAGTCCATGAAATTGATAGCCACTCTCGACATAAAGGGTTTCTTTAGAAATAAATCTACGTAGACAAATATCTCGCAATTTCTCCACGGCTACAGAATAATACCACAGTGTCATTTGTAAAAGTTACTTGATTATGAAGATGTCATTAGTTTCTGTATGGCTTTTTGAGTTATACACTCAAAGACAGGATCAAAAAGAAAGAATAGAAAAAAAAAACAACGAAAAATTTACTTGACTAGGACGAGACTTCTCTGTAATATGTCTATATAATAAAATAGCTCAACACTGGTGTGGTTACATGGCGGTTACAAAGTTTAGAACGGCTTAACGAATCAATAACCTTGGTAAATGAAAACATACCACTTTCAGCGCGACATTGGCTTTATTCGAACACCTCCGCTTATTAATTATTGTAATATATAATGTATTACCTACATACGATTACCTGTCACGCATGATATTTATTATTACATCGTTATATATATATTACATACTAGCGACCCTTTCTAACAGTCCTTTTTTAGCGGATACTTACAATAAAATAATCTTATGTTCCATATTTCAGCTGTCTAATTAGTTTTGGCTGTAAGTACATTGACAATCAGTCAATACAAACAATTTTATAAGTTGTATTGATTATATTAAAGATTAAAGCAATTATTGTACTTGCAGCTTGAAGCTTTTCTATTGCTAGTTAGGTAGGATTGTAGGATTAATGATAGAATCTAAAAAGTAGATTAACACGCAATGAGTGAGCGTTGTGCAGATCGTGATGAAGGAATGTATATGTACCAGCTTCACTTTCCTTCACTTTCGTTGTCGCTCGCACAACTTTAAACATACGTGTGTGCATTGTGTGTAGGCAGGCGCGCCCGTCCCTCCCCCCCAACCTCCGTTGCACCGCGATCGATCCGCGCCGACCTTGACTTGAGGCGCATTCGCCACCTACAATTAACATTGACAATAGCGACGCACGAGCATCAACTCATCAGATTCGCAAAAGTGAAGGTGCTACAATACAATGCATCATGTTAATCACAAAAGCAAACATCTATTTGCGAAACTTTGACTTTGAGGCTCATAATACCTAATCTGAGCTTTGAGGCTATACAATACAACATGACTTTGAAGATACTACTAGTTTTGATGGGAGTGATATTTTAAAAGTGGTTTTAAAATTTGTTGCGCAATATTTTCGCTTGTTTGTTTTAACAGGACGAAATCGAGTCGCCCTAGACTTGACCCGAGACGGAGCGGGGTGCGGTGAGTCAAAAGGCGGGGGCGGTATACTCGCCGCGAGATATGGGATGTGGGTAAACGGAGCGCGGAGAAGCGAGCCGCGGAGTCGCGGGGCCGGCCGACATCGGCAGGGGCCTGCGACCTTGGCGAATCGCTGACGACTACAGGTGTTTTTTTGTTTATATTCTGTTTGTTAATACAAGAGCACAACACGAAACGATGCTCGCTAACGCACAATAAACAATCTTTAAAGTAGGATGCGATGCATACACAGTGACTCAGAAATGTTATACCTTTGCACAAAGCTGAAATCTCTTGAAACTTTAAATTAAAATAAGTAAATGATTAATACTGAATTTTTTTTAAAAAAAGCATCGTTGTCTTGTACCTATTAGATCTTATCACAATAAAAAAATTATAAACATTTAAAATTCTCTGACATAAAAGGCAACAGTTTTTATTTGGAGTTTATTCATAATTATATAGTTATTTACTGACAAACACTTCTATTTTTCTCTTTAAAATATAAGTTGATAATTCAAAACACTATAGTAAAGACACATTAATTACTTTACCCAAAATAATAATTCTGATATAATAATAGTGTGGAATAGTTTTATATCGGACGATTACATAACGAAGCTCAGCGTGTAGGTGAGACCTTGGCCGTGACCAAGTCGCGAGTACACTTCCTGCGGCGTGACGCCACTCACTCACTCACGACTTACCAACAAAACCGCTCTTGGCTGTTCAATGATAGAGCTGACCGATGCGTTGACCGATAAAATGAACAAACCCAGTTTAAGTGTTGTAATTATTAGAGATACCTGGCATATAGAGAACCGTACTCAATATATTATACCTATTCATATTTTGATCACAAAATTTTGTAATTTTGATATTTATTTAAGAGGAATTTGTATTTTGATCTAATTTAAGTTAAATCTATACAAATATAATACAAATATTGGTTTGTTACTAAGAATATTTTGATCGTAGGAATTACTGCCACACCTTTCATGGCAATTAAATTCTTCGAGAGAACCATGGAAACAAAGTAAATGGCATAACAGCAGTTTCGTGAATTATTATTACCGGTGATGATTCAAGTTGCAACAATTCCGACGATAAAGTAATAAAAATCAGTGGAGTTGTATTAACAAAAAAATAAACTAACATTAGTATTCCAAAAGTAAGTTAGCGTGAGGGCGGCAATGAATTCTAATAAAGTAGAAGACCTTGACAGTGATACAATCGGCTTATATAACTAACTGCTCTATAAAATAATGAAGCAAACCTCGTGTAGGTAACATACAAATATAAGAAAAATTCATAATAGTTCTTTGGTAACAATAGTACCTAATTTGAAAGTTATAACATTAATTGATTACTCTTTCACGCCTTAATTTCACGTGTATGGTGGAATTGGAAAGACATCGTTCATTATGTGCTTTTACCGCCAGACAAAACGATCAATTCTGATCTCTATTGCCAACAGTTGAAGATACCCAAGCAAGAAATAGAGAAAGAAACGCCCGGAATTTATCAATTACAGAAAGGGTGTAGTTTTTCATCATGATAACGCCACACCACAGACATCTTTATCTTTAGCCACTCAGCAAATATTGAGAGAGTTAATGAGTTAATCTTGAGTTGCGGTTGGGGAGTTGCACCCTCAGATTTTCACCTGTTTCGATCCCTTCAGAAATCTTTAGGTAATGCTAGGTTAACATCAACTTTGTCTGTTTCTCCGATAAATTCTTGTAGACCACCCAACGGTTTTTAAACACGGTTTTCAGTGAAACCTATCGTATTGTAAAAACTTCTCACAATAGGAAAGGGAATAAGTGATGGTGGTTTTTGTATAATTTGCAGAAAAAAAATTGCATCCGTGCGAAGCAAGGGTGCGTCTCTAGTATGTTACAAAAAAAAAAACTATTGTTAATCCTCTAAAATATAAATCAGTGGGAATGAAACTTACTGTTTCTGCTTTTAATTAAACAATTGCGTAAAAAACTTTCAAAGGTGTGGTCGATGTACATACATAAAATGGATTAACCGGTCACTGTGAACAATTTCAAACTGAAACTAACATGTTTAATTTAACCATATGAAGACAGATTTCTTTCGCGTACTTGTGTACATTATGGAAACTTGTGATTTCTAATAAAACTAACCAACACACAAATCTACCTATTTAGAGCAAGCATAGCTTTCATACAAATTTTATTGACTTCATTTAAAGAATCATTCATTTAGAACACTTTGGCAATTTAAATACGTCAATCGGATAATCTTATCAATTGTATCTTTAAATTAGTTGCTATAATTATTTAGCTAGGCTTTTAGCGATGAAATACTATTAACCTTTTAAAATATTTTCATAAAATATATATATACTTTTTATAATAGTATTCATAATTCATAATTATATATATAGGTATTTTCATATATTTATACTTAAAAGTAAGTAATAAACGTAGACATAATTAAAGAAAAAATATGCCTGGCACTTGCCCTTTGTCAAGACTAATACCTAGTAGCCCGGGGATTCAAGGTTTCTACATACCTACCAAATTCTATGGAAACAGACACATACACACCCGTAAAGAGAAAGCGAGAGAGAGAGATATAATTATTTTTGCATTTATAAAATTACTAATATTTTTTATTAATACTAATTATTATTATGTTTAAATAATTTTTATATTTAACTAGCTGGTGCTCGCAACTTCGCCCGCGTGAAAATTATATACTAAAGCCTTCCTCGAGAACCACTCTATCCATTGGTGAAAACAGCATGAAAATAGGTGCAGTCGTTTTTGAGTTTATCGCGAACAGACAGACAGACAGACGACGCGGCGGAGGACTTTGTTTTATAATAATTATGTAAGGAGGATAAATTTTTATCGATCCGATCGTAACATGGTGTTAAATTACTGAAAGTTGAAAGATTCGTGGTGGCGAAGAACAGCTCATTCGTTAAATCATTTTGATGGATTCAATGCCATTGTTATTCATAGCCAAAAGCGTTTTGCCTAAGATCTTTGATAGACGGTTAATAAAGTAATTCAGCCACGCACTTGACTGACTCGGAATTAAAGAAATTTGTATGACAGTCAGAAACGGTAATGACTTATAATGTGAAGCCATCTGTATGAGTAAAGCAAAGATAAAAATAATTGGTTATTATTTATTTGACTATTTAAATATGAGGTACTGATGTCGAGACAATAATTATGAAAAAAAACCATACGATATTTATACGCTCGACTTGGGCGCTCACAGCGCGACTGGTATGGCCTTTCTACGCATTTGTAAGTGCTACTAAGTGACCAAAGTTGTGACAGATTAATATTATTGCAGACAGGTACCTAATTGCAGAAACACCTGTACAATAACAAAAAATTGTAATAACATAAAATATTACATGAACAAACAAAGTATGAAAAATAGAACCAATGCAACAACTAGAGCGATAGAGCACCAAGATAAATGCATTCAACAAAACACAAGTCAATACACTTCCAACCTTGCAATGCTCTTTACGACTCTGTCAGATAAAGACATAAGGGTACTAACATTACAACTTTATATGCGCAAACGAGCAAAAATACATTATTGCTTTTGATTGAAACTGCTATCCGTGAGTCACGGATTCGAGAACGCTTTAAACCATTCTGTCGCCTCAAATTAAAAGTTGCTTATTACTAGATTATAAACACACAATATATCCAGCAAATGGGTTTCATAATAATAAAATAAAAGTAAATTGGCGTACAAACTAATGCTAAAGTATTTAAGTTGAGATAAGACTGAAAAAATATGAAAATAAGATATTTTTTAAGTGCATCCAAGCAGATATCGCGAATCTTGTCATCATTTTGCAAAGGGTCGCATATACGTAACCATTTAACCAATGAACGGGTTTGTTGTAATAAACTGGTTCAACACCGTCTACCTATATACATTCACAAAATTAATTGCCTTCTTAAAGTTTCTGCCGATTCAAATGAATATTAAAAATTCGCGATCACTTTCGTTAACCTGGGGGTGTTTGAATACCAATTGGCATCCAGAAAAAAGTGATTTAGCCACGTTTGTGTTGCTCATGTGACGTTGTATAGATATGCATTTCACAATAATTACAAACGGCCCACGAGAGCGCATGGGGGCCGTGTTGACGTCACTAGGGGTATTAAGCGATATTACTGCGAACGATTCGTATGTTGTCGCCGGTTGCGGATCGCGCATCGATTTTCAAAAAGATGTCGCGAGCGACGCCAGAGCGCAGCCGTTGCGGTCGGCGTCGCTGCTCTGACTGGCGGTGGCGGACCGCGCCGCGGCCCCTCTGATGCCCCGCGCCGCTCGCCAGTTTGTTTTGCTGTATTTTCGTTGTTAATCATTCTCCTTGACCTTGTGCGACGTCGAGTGGTCCACTGCACACGACTGCGCACCCCTCACCCTGCTCCGCCCGCGCTGCCTGTCGCGACGCATCACATATGCTGTTCCTTAGAACCCATAAGATGTGACGAGACAGTTCGACCTTTCAGCGGTTATCCTTTTTGTCTTTCGTGTGACCCTCATGCATTCAATCGTAAATGCTCTATTTTTTAATATCGGTTACCACACTAGGTTATGATAATATTGATGATTTCATAATCTTGCTTTTAAGTCTGTAATTCTAGCTTGCTAAATTAGGTAGGTTTCATAATTCTCTTCGTCAGGTATATCTCATAGATGTTCGTATGGGGATCATTTGGAGTTCTTCAAGACCTTAAAAGAGAGGAGGAGCGCTCGTAACTTGCTGTTCCTTCATAAAATCTTACACGGCTCTGTTGACTGTCCCACGATCACGGAGAATATTTCAGTAAATGTTCCGTATCACTATCCGCGACAGCGCGTAGTTGGTATCTTCAATGTTCGAACTTGCAAAACCAATGTCGGCCTGAGCGCACCAATGGTGAGAATGTGTCGAACCTACAATGACCTTAACAGCCGCGTTAAGGTCATTGTTACGACTTCTTTGATACGATTGGAACGTTTAGAAATAAAACTCATAAAGCATTCAAGCTAAGTAGGAATCACCAGGGTAGATAACATTTATGGTGTTCTGACATCCTGGACTTGCTTTGTACGTAACTCTTGCATATGATGCACTATTGTATTATATGTTTTTGTTTTTTGTTGCCGTTCTTGTGGCTAATGTTTTATACCCCTGTAATTGGTGCTCGTGTCAGCTGAAATACTCTGGGAATCATTATATCATAAATAATTTTAACACTTGTACTGTTGGTGTATCTTAATAAAAAAAAAAAAGAAAAAAAAAAGCATTTTATCGAAAATATAAGCGAGTGTTTTACTCACATTCCCGCGATGCCAAGAAGCATGAGCATGATACGAGGGCGGCACTGAAAATTTCGAGAATCAAGGAAGTGATACAACATTATTAGTGGAAAAGATATTTATTGTTTTGGGGCTAGATGGGGCTTCATCACCAAATGCAGAAAGCATCCGATCAACACACTGTTTTTGTGTTAAACCACTTCGAAAGTCATAATAAATCATTGCTCGAGTCAATTCCATTTTCACACTGACTACAAGTTCGACAAAACCCTGTGACAAGACCGTGTTCTTTTTAAAAAATAAATTAATGGTATTCGATTAATAAAACCAAGGAGTTTTAGATTATAAAGACTTTATTACGCCAGGAACAATGGAAATATTCCAATCTCGATACTTTTAGTGCAGCCCTCGTAGAGGATGCGAACCTGTTTATTAATTGGAACTACAGTATACAAAACGCGTCGATAACAAAACGTTGCATCGTTGCCTCAGTGCTTCCCTTTCATGTTAAAATTTAAAATATAAGGAATAAAATGTACACCGTTTAGCAGTGCCGGATTAAGATGCCGGCGCC
Organism: Synanthedon myopaeformis; assembly: GCA_944738685.1. Classification (NCBI taxonomy): domain Eukaryota; kingdom Metazoa; phylum Arthropoda; class Insecta; order Lepidoptera; family Sesiidae; genus Synanthedon; species Synanthedon myopaeformis. Next base: position 8,690,754 of record OX122915.1, read on the forward strand.
CGTAGCAAATTCTATCAAATGGCCCTTGGTTTGTATTAGGATCTTCAGTTTAAGGTGTTAAGAAATTATTATTAAAATAAAGTGTTAGCACCCTCTACTTCAGGTACATTAATTATACCACTTTATGTTTAGTCCATATACTTTTATCGTCCGACCGATATATCACAACTACAATTCCAACTATAAGATGTGCAAACATACGACGACGACCTCTCTTCTCGAAGGCGTTCGTTCAACTGTCTGATATGATACCTTTTCAATATCATTCAATATCATACCTTTTCAATCTCACCGAATGAATCTGAATGAATGAGCAACTCTTTTTGCAACGTCACAGAGCACTTTTTACTATACTTTCCGCCTTAATCAATCAACTTCAGTCGACATAAATAGCAGACGCTAACAAAAGTGAATTTTCTCTAATTTTTTTTAAATGTAATATAAAGATAATTTTATTTAAACTTTTAAGTACCTACCTACATAAAAGAGTAACATTTGAATAATATTTTCTGTATTGTTAATTTCAAAATATTGAACATTTAGCTGCTTAGATGTGGTTTCGTTTAATTGTAAGGTTATGTTTCCTTAAGGTTGAACATTTTTTTTTTCATTTAAGATAGGAGCGTAAAAATATTTTTGCTGAAAAATTATTTTACGCTCAAGCAGGCATGGGTACGCGGGGCCCGTAGCAATTGCTACTTTTGCTACATAGCCGTTACTGCCGTTTAGTGATATTCTACAATTATCATTGGAGTTGATGAAATTGTAAGTAGAATATGGATGTGGGATTAACTAACGGCTCAATGAAACTTAATTTTGTAAGGTACAGCCGAAAGATGTTTTTTAAATTTCATGGAAATGATAAGAAGCGAGTGTTATTTCTAACATAATGAATTATTTTATTCTGATAGGAATTATCTCCATATTAAACCAAAATAATGTGGGGTAGGTTTGCATTGTGATTTTGACTTCCAATTTAAAGTCAGTGCTGACGGGCAGAGCATTTGTGTAAATTGACGAAGTCGTACAGTGCTGTATTGTATTGTCTATTCTTCAACTGTTCATAAAAAATACAGAAAAATTAACAAATCGTATCGAAATCTACTGGAGAAAATAATGTCAACTAACTACAATAACATGATGACGTTCATAATGTAATTATGAACGTCATCATTGATTGTTTCTGACCCAGTGTAAACCTGCCCTTAATAAAATCTTTATTTTGAACCAACTTCATTTTTGTTCAGCCAATCAGGGGGTGCATTAGATCTTAATTCCAACGCCTTTAAAGCTACAAAAAATATTAAGATTTGTGATACTGGAGGTTTAGCGCTACATATGGTTTATTGAGATTATTATGTGTTAATATTGAAATATTTGTATACTATAATTATCCTATCTTATCGTAGTCTCAACCGAAAAGACCATGAAATATCAAGTTTTTCGATATTCTTCCGTATCATTATAACCTAATCCCAAATTCTTTTCGATTCCGGATGTCGCTAAATTTCAAATTTATTATAGCATTGAGTTTTAATTTGCAAAATAGAAATATACTTCCAGACTAAAGCCAAACGCAATAACAATTACATTCACAAGTAAGTTTTATTAATACAATAAAATAATTAGAACGGGACAAGCATATCACTGTTACTTCACCTTTGTCTTGTCTTGTCTTGTCTTGTCACTAGTTCACGGGACCGAACCGGAAATTGAACGTACCAAGCTACACTTTTATACGTAGTCGTAGATATACAGAATGTAGCTCACATCTCCGCACCGCTAATCTCCGCTTTGGTGGAGTCCGGCCCTAACACGCCGCGCCGTACCGTACCGTACAGAAATCTTGTGTTCTACACGTCGATAGGTTCTACAAGAGGCTTATATGCCTTCCCAATTAGCAAGACCTTTAAAAAAGTCACAATAACGCGTTGTATGTATGTTTCTCTTTTTTCTAATTTACTATATATATATGGTGTACTTGTTTGTTTTCCCTAATAAAATAAAATAAAATAATAATAAATAAACGCGTTATTATAAGTGTATCAGAATTAACTAAATGGTAGATGTTTCTAAGACCGTACAAAACTTGATAGATATTAGAGTAATGAGCATTTGTAAATAGAAATAATAAAGCAATGCAATGGTTGATTACTGTGATCTTAACGTCGATAGATAATAATATTATAATATTCATTCTTCAATACGTGCGACTACCGCCATCTAGTACCCAATGAGAACAACATATCATCAACAAACACATAGCGCCACCTGAAGAAAACACACTACACTAGAGTCTTCGTACTTTATACATTTAGTTTCTTCTTAAAATTATAATTTTAAAGACGAATTGACAATCTCCGATCTATGTGAGTAATAATTATTAATAAAATCTTTTCTTATGTAACCGTGCAGTCATATCACCAATGCAACGAATTAGTTACACTTTTGAGGGTCATTCATTAAGGATCATCGTTACCACTGTTCTCATCAAACTCATTTGACTAACTGAATAAATTCATATTGCACCTCAATATTTGTGAATTAAATACACCAATCCCACAATCGAGTTGTCATCAATCAATAATTGATTTAAGATAGGTACACATTCAACTATAATACACGTAAATATTCTAGTTTAGTCAATATTATTATAGAAGTAAGTATTAAACACTTCACTTTATAGCACTACTGTCTACTGCACTATATAGCGGAGTCATGAACCTTACTAGATAAGCATGGTCCACCTTCGGCCGCATCTGCACCTTACATCAAGTGAGATTGCAGCCAAGCGCTGCGATGACTCAATTAAAAAAAAAAAACTTTCGTCTCCAATGATTTGCAGAATTTTATGAGCTATGAGACAATTCTAAAACTTACATGTACGCAACCGTCGGTCTCCTAGCAGGAAATGCAGCGGAAGCGGAAGTAGTTCCCTCCTGGAGACCAGCAGCCACGACAAAGTCCGCGTTACGCGGATCAGGGGGGTGGGTTGGACGCTCGACTGTCAGCCTATGCCGACGGCCAAGAGTCCAGGATAAGTGGCAAATCACTTACCCTAGTCCTCGCTGGGTCCTCGTTCCTCGAACCCCGTCCGTCGCACAGACGGCCCACGGCAGGGAAAATAAATATATAATATAGATAGGGAGTCGGGAATACGGGTTAGGAAAGACCGTGTCCTCCAGGCAACTCCAGGCTGGGTTCCCGACGCAACACTCTCACCACAAATTGTCTAGACTCGGGAAAAACAAGAAACTCGCGTCGCAAGCGGTTTACCGATGTCTTTTTCGAATGTATATAAAAATTAGCCAAAATATCGGACTCAAAATCACGCCGCGCGCGCTCCGATCAAAACCGATGTACCTCCAACGTATTACTCCAATTATTTCTTTTCCTACCGACCTCACTATAATCGTGTCAGCAAAAATCCTAAACGCCTACACAATTTTAATAGCAAAACGAACCGATGCTCGTAATATTGCATCGGTTCCAAACATTACAACTTCTAAGTTCTGATAGCTATGTGGTGATTTTAGTTCTCCTACAGATCTCCCCAATAGATCATAACATGAACAATGAGAAATAATTGTTTTTGATTTTACGTTTTAAATAACTGATATAATTACTTAGTATATAATGATATTGACAATGATAGTTTATAATGATATACAATTATCAAAACAATACAGGCAACAGTATATAAAGATTTACATAACGATATATAGATTAATATAGAATCTTAGGATTTATGTATTACTCTTATAACTTCTGTTTAACAATAATTAATTAACAATTTTACAATTTTATAATATTTAAACATTACACTATGATTCCAAAGTAAAACTGAGAATAATATTTTATATGGTATGGTAAACCTCAAATATGTTATCCTATATTATAAGTCTCACTGTGGTCTCATTGTGTGTCTAGTTCCATCTAAATTCATTAAATTATTTACACATGAATGATTATATTATCCAAATATCTTCTATCCAAAGGGGATGTTAGATACAAACCATTTGCTAACTATAATAAAAACTTTAAGATGGCATGAGATGTCCACAAAGATTTTTAACTACAATCTAATATTAAAAAACACATTCTCTCACACGAAGTACAAAGAAACTTTTGTACCCCACAATAGGCAGGAAATAAGTAATATTGCCAAGGAATAAAAAGTTTTTATTTTCCAATAAGAGAAAGGTATTATAAACATATTTATTATTATTCATATAAATCATCATATTTACTCGGAAAAAGGAGCTTTGGATAAAGATATTATGAAAAAAGGAGGTTTAATCTCAAGACCAAATTGTAATAAATACATATTCATCTTTTAAAATATTTTTATATCACATTGGTAAACACAAAAATAAACAAATAATTAAAATTAAATGAGTTAAAGAAATTAATTTAATTTTATGTAGTAATATTTTGTAATTCCATTCTATAGATATAAATTGATGGCTTTGAACACCTTTTAAGCCTAGACCACTGGAACCCTTGTTGATCAAATTATGATCACACCCTCCTACAACTTACTGATACAGCCAAGAAATTACTCTACTGTGTCACTGTTTCTAAACACTAATCATTCGCATAAATAATATTTATTGTATAATATTATTGATAATTATTATCAACTTACTATAGTTAGGTATAATGTAAATTTTAGTTTAACTTGGCTTGGTGCCCCCAGATATAAATTTAGTGAAATAACCATAATTGTATACGAAATATGAAGCACTTGGCTGACCCACCATTGTGCTAGGGAATATTGTAATTAATGTACCTAGGTTTAATGTAACACTTTTGCCAAAATAATTGTGCCAAAATTAAATATAGTCCACTACTCTATCCAGAATGTGTTAGAAAAAATAAGTGTAAAGTTGTTGTAATTTTGATTTTTTTATTAAATATAAAATAAATTAATATTGGAAATTCATGAAACTTAACTTTAGAATAGAAATCACTTCAAAATCATTACTTTGTTTATCCATGTTTCTATTGTCAGAATTATTGCCTTAAATTTTGTATAATAATATTATTTAGTAAACACTCGCAAACAATAGATACTAACAAATTTATCCTTTTCAGCATTAAAGATGTCACTAATTTCATATAAATTGCATAAAATATATACATATTGTATATTCTTAGATGTTTAGTATACAATATAGAATTAGTAACAAATTTATTAAATTTTGTACTTCTGTAATTTATGTACAGTGTTAATTACAGTAGTTAATACAGTACACATTAGTTATTGTATCTTTTCATACAACAGTAACTAAGGAATGAAAAATAGATAATATTTACAGTCATTCGAATGATTTTGTTGAACCTTAAATGACAACTCCATTATTTTACGATTATGCTTGTATTGTAGCTTTTGTATTATCAAGAGGAAATTAAGTAGTTAAGTGCTTACCTGGTTCTCTCGGGGGCTCCATCTCTGCGGTAATTTATTTCTGCTATAACACCACTTTCATATATTTGTTCAGTCGCAACGATGAACCTGTCAGTAACAAGGTCGTTGAACTAAATATACCTATAGATGAAATTGTACGCGCTCGTAAAACATAAGTCCGTAGAGTTTTAAACTGTGAACTCACTTTGTATGATAGTTTTATCGGTAATTATTTGTTTACGGAAAACCATTAATTAAGAAATTAATGTTTTAACTTGGTTTTTAAGAAATTAAATATTTCTATATACAAGTGACATAAAACAACCAGCGTCACGTCACTACGGGTGGGGGGAGGGGTGGCCACACAGAACCACGAAGTTCATCAAGAACATTATTCTGTGTGTTATGACTAATATAGAGTACAATGAAACCATTTAAAAATACAATAAATACCAGTTAAAGCCCTCCTTCGATTTGGTCAGAACTTTATGTTTTGACGTGCGTAAACTTACTTTACTTTTTACGTAAACCTAAAAAAAACACAACTCTACGTCCGTAGATACCTTCGCACAGTCCCACATCAAAGCGACCCCCGCACACAGGCTGGCGCTGCTGCTGATCAGGCCCAGATTCTCAAACGCCGCAAATACTCATCTTTATTCAAGGACTATGAGCTTGCGGCGCTCGCAATACAGACACTGGGCCCATTTTCAGCTGACATGAAGAATATTGTAAGGGCAGGTCAGGCAGCTGGTCGACTAAAGGGCACCCCATGGCTGGCACTTACTTCTGTTAACGCATCGCTGTGGCAGTCATACTACTTCAATGGTGGCAGTACAGAGAGGTAATGTTGCAAGTATAATGGGGTCCATGCTGCAGGCGGACCTGATAGACGGGGGTCTTTTTATAATTGATTTGTATTTAAGGTTTAATGTTAATTTTGTATTTAAGGTTTAATGCTAAATATAGATAAGTTATTAGACTGTTAGTTATTTTGTTAATTATATACAAGTAAGTTGTTGTAAAACAGTTACTAAGATAAATAATTTCAAATAAAGGAACAATATTTAAATATTAATAAATACAAAGATTTAAATCGTAATAAATACAAATAAATGGATGGACCCGAAGGCTATATCAAGACCATTCATTTTTTTTTCTTCTTATCTAAATACCTTTTTACACTAATTATTATACTGCGTTTCGTAATCCGAAGGAGTAATTTGACATTTCCTGGTTGCAGGTTTTTGGCCAAACAAAAATAGTGATGTCACCTAATCGAATTTATTAAAAACTTATGGTTTTATAAAACCGTAATCAATTCTTTATAGAACATTAATTAGTTTAGAATTAATATTATATTGAATTTTTTAAAATATATTTTTTGCAAATTCCTTTCTACATTATTTTTTTCTTTTCGATCATAATTTTTATGATGAGAATATTTTCATAGGTGACATAAAATTATCACAAAATAATAGCTATGTAATGCATTATACTATTTTTATATTTATTTGACTTCACATATAAATTGCGACTTGATTTTTTATTCATTCCAAATCGACTTGACTTAACATTAGTAATCCTGCTTTAAACGAAATTCAAACCTTAAATAACGTTAATACGAATGTTAAATCAATAAAACAAGATCAAAAATATTTTTACCGTAAAATATTATAACTATTTAAGTAAAACCGATATTAGTAAAAAGCACTAGTAGTAGCACTACGGAAAAAACGCTGGTATAATAATAATAATAATAATAATAATAATAATAATAATAATAATAATAATAATAATAAAGCTTTTTTTTATTTCCATAGCCTATAACAAATTACCATTACAATATATATACAAGATTTCCTTTTTTTTTTAAACCATGGACCCCTTCTGAGTAAAAGCCTCCTCCAGCCCTCTCCATTTCTCCCTGTCCTTAGCCAAATACATCCATTCACTTCCAGCAAATGCAACAATATCGTCCACCCATCGTTTCCTTGGTCTGCCTTTAAGTCGTTTTCCTGTTGGGCCTGGCCATTTTGTTGCCTGCAATGTCCATCCTCGGTCCTGGTATCGCGAGATATGGCCTGTCCACTGCCATTTAAGACTTAAAGACTGTTTCAGAGCATCTATTATATTGGTTTTATTTCTAATATCCTTGCTGTTTATTTTTTGTATCTTTCGTATCTTTAGTATGCTTCTCTCCATAGCACGTTGGCAGGTTTTCACTTTATTTTTTACTTTATTGGAGAAAGTCCATGTCTGGAAAGCATATGTGAGGCCTAGCAGAATACATGTGACCATTACAATTTTTTTAATATTTGGGTTGAAGTTTCCTTTTAATATTTCCTTCTGCGACCAAAATTTCTTCCAAGCCTGTGTGATCCTTCTGTAAACTTCATCTTCATTCTTGCTATCGTTAAAGGACACCTGTTTTCCGAGATAAATGTAATCGTTCACGTACTAAATTTCATTGCCCGCTACATGGATTGACCTTCTTCTACCATTTGTAATTATTTTAGTTTTACTTGGATTCATGTGAAGTCCCACTTTTTTGCTCGCTGGTCAAAAACGCTGGTAACATTATTTTAAAATTTGACATTAGAATCTGTCAAATTACTCCGAATTAAAAAATGCAATATATGTAATTACGGTAATTAGGTATCATTTTGTGTTCTGTGGTCTATAAAACATTTTAAAAAAATCAAGGAAAAAATACTTCTTTCAATTTCAATGTCAAGTAAATGTCAAGCATGTTTGTTTTCATTACCCAGAAAATTGTTATTAAAACGCTGTTAATATATTATTGGTTAAATTTTGGTAGATATTAACATATTTCCCATATATGAACCAATCACAGCATTGATACAAATACCTGGAACTTGTTTAAACGAAAACGTACTTCTGCTTTAGTATAAATGATAGTGCAGCATCCATAATAAGCCTTTTTATTAATTTATTATAATAGATAATAGAAGCGCAGGCTTTTATAAAGTTATTTTAATGTAAATTTGTTTTTTATTTTTGCATAAAGTGCGTGTTTTTGTGATACTATTTATTACTTGCTCATTAGATATTATTGTGAAGACCAATAGCAATATTAAACTTGTAAGTAAATAGGAGTTCTTAAGAAACCATGGAAAATAAATCTGACTTTCTGTACCCTCATACCTTTATACTTTTGGGAGCATCCGGTGATTTGGCAAAGAAAAAGATTTATCCCACTATTTGGTATTTATATCGAGACAACCTTTTACCTGAAAAAACTAAATTTGTTGGTTATGCTCGTACCAAACAATCTATAGATGAAGTAAAAAAAAAATGTTCTCAATATATTAAGGTACGTCCTGGCGAAGAAGAGAAATTCAATCAATTCTGGGAGTCAAACGAGTATTTAGCTGGATCATATGACAAAAGAATTGACTATGAATTGCTTAATCAGCATATAAGTAAAAATGAAAAAGGTCTAACAGCAAACCGAATATTTTATTTGGCTGTACCTCCAACTTTGTTTGAAGATGTTACTGTTAATATAAGGAATGCTTGTGTGTCTTTTAAAGGCTTTACTAGAATTATTATTGAGAAACCTTTTGGTAGAGATGATGAATCTTCTGAAAAGCTAAGCGTCCATCTAGCTGGTCTGTTCAAAGAGGAACAAATTTACAGAATCGACCATTATCTCGGTAAAGAAATGGTTCAAAATCTAATGACAATTAGATTTGCCAATGAAATCTTTGATCCATCATGGAACAGAAAAAATATAGCTTCTGTACTTATATCTTTTAAGGAACCTTTTGGTACTGAAGGTCGAGGAGGTTATTTCGATGACTTTGGTATTGTACGAGACGTAATGCAGAACCATCTTCTACAAATATTGTCGCTTGTTGCTATGGAGAAACCGGTGACCTTGAATCCAAATGATATTAGAGATGAAAAAGTTAAAGTTCTCAGACATATACGTCCTATTGAATTGAAGAACTTACTAGTTGGACAGTATGTTGGTAACCCTAACGGTCAAGGCGAAGAGAAATTGGGATATTTAGAAGATCCAACAGTGCCTAAAGATTCTGTTACACCAACATATGCCCTTGCAGCCTTGTTTATTAATAATGCTCGATGGGATGGTGTACCTTTTATTCTGCGATGTGGTAAAGCCCTTAATGAAAGGAAAGCCGAAGTGAGAATCCAATATAAAGATGTACCAGGTGATATTTTTAATGGTCAAGCTAAGAGGAATGAGTTGGTTATAAGGGTACAGCCCGGTGAAGCATTGTATTTGAAGTTGATGAGTAAATCTCCAGGGATGAAATTCGATTTGGTAGAAACAGAGCTGGATTTGACCTACAGCATGAGATATGGAGAAACGGATGTGCCTGATGCTTATGAGAGATTAATTCTCGATGTTTTTACGGGCACTCAGATGCATTTTGTGCGAAATGATGAATTGAAGGAGGCTTGGCGAATCTTCACACCTATTTTAAAACAACTTGAAGAGAAACGTGTGAAGCCTGTTCCGTATGTTTACGGTTCGAGAGGACCCACTGAGGCTGACTTTAAATTAGCTGAGTATGATTTTAAATATTCAGGTTCATACAAGTGGCAAAAACCTACAGCACATAAATAATTTTATATAATTCCTATATGGTGGTGGTTTTCTTATTATTTAATATTAGTAATATTGTGCTTACTCATTTTTTTTATCTGACAAATTCAGCAAATTTTAGACAAATTTTATAAATATGACATTCCAAGGACATTTCTGTTTTAGTACAATAATGTGTCAAGTTATCAATATTATGTTAAACATGTTCAAGATGATTAGTACAACCTAGGACTAATCTTAATGATTATAAAATACTACCTGCACCTGACCACGCTTTGCTGTGGTTTTCTCTGACGTCAACGGTCAGTGGCTGCCATAACAACGGCTAACTTCCACTTTAAATGTGACATCGGTTCTTGTTGGCGAGTGAGTTCTCCTCGCTTTCGGCAGATGGCGCCGTAAAAAAGCAATTTTCTCGCGATCGAGATAATATTATTACGCGAAAAATAGATAAGATCAATCCTTGAAGCGGATTGCATACAAGCGGATGTAAAAATCTGTCGGCTAGTTTTCGAGTTTTTGAGTAATACACAAACCAAACAACATTTATATAGATAAATAAGGTATACAATATACATTCTTATACATGTAGGTGCATTTTGATATTAATATAATTTATATTCACCTATAATACTTTTAGCTAATGACAATATAATAATATTATGAGACTGTGATAATCACGTGATTTGATGTTGAATTATTGTACAATGTTTTTATTTAAATCACTGAGTGAACTGATTACGTGGTGGTCAAGCTATCTCTCACCTTGTAACATGACAATTCAATGTTGAAATCACCACATAATAAATCATAAGACCTAGTACTAGTTTTTTTAATATTCTTACGTTGACCAAGTCGTATGTAATATAATATTACGATTACAATAATCAAACAAACATGTCAACTGAACACTAGGCTTTTACTAAAAAACAATGTTATGATTTTTATAAACAATACTATGAAGCCGTAAAGCCGTCAATTATATATATGTAATTTTAAAAGCAACTTTAAATGCATTTTTTTACTAATTTGAATTGTATTTGGTTTTAAGAAAAAACATTTAACTCTGTTAAATATTAAGTTATAAATGTAATAACTCATTAAATTTTGATATTCCTTTCGAAATGGACATTATTTTTAATTATAGCCAATAAACTTAGCAAGAATTTTACAAGATAATGAAGCAATTATACATTTAAAAAAAAATAGAGAGGCTAATGTTAATATTTGACAGAATTAATTTTTTACTGACTTGATATACTTCTCTTTACAACTTATTTATTGAAGGAATATTATAATTTTTTATAAATGTTCTCATGCAATATTTAAAAATCAATTATTGTTATTTCAATATTTGTTTCTGATTGATTGTTGACGTTAATCCTATTGATATTGATGACATTTTAAAATTTTCATTCCACTATTTTTATTACTACATTATTTTATAAGTTATTGCTTGTTCATGGGTGTGGTTTTTAAGGGTATTTTTTGGGAAAAGAAACTTCAATAGCCTCAAATGAAACCAGAACTTATAGTAAGTTTTGAAAGTTGTTTTAATATAGAAATAAAACAATGTTAATTAAATTTGACTTTCTTAAATAAAGGTTTACATATTGTTATACTATCTTAGGAGATAATATCGAAATTATTTTTCTGGGGGGTTATCTGTGGTCAAAGCGGCGAACGTACGTTCGCCGGGTCAAAGCCGATAATTAATCGCCTACGCACTACACTTCGTCTCATCTCACTCTTAATCCCAAGGTGATATTTGGTGTAGGTAAAATTTTATTATGAATAAATGAAAGTAGGTACCTATTGAATTTGTTATAACGTTTTTATGATGTTTTATGCTTTAAGGTTTTGGAGGTGTCTTTTACCACTTTATATTTATTACCAATTTAAATAAATATTCTTTATATAAAATATTTTGTATTTGTATTATTACATCGCCCATCGTCATATAGAATTAAGGATGTCTTCTTTTTGAAAAGATTGCTCTTAAGTCGCAATATTCAATAATTGCATAAACCGTACTGAAGTAAATATACCTTTATTGATGGTTTAAAGGCTTTGAGATAGGTGAGGTACCTAATGCGTGGATGGGCTAAAAGCAACCCACATATTTTAAGTTGGTCCTGCGAGGATGTTCCGTCAGCTGTTATAGAACATAGCCCGCGACTTCGTCTGTGTTAAAATATAACGGCTGACATGTTCATTGCTCTTATACTTTTGCCAGGTGTTAGATTTTTTTATTTTTAAATGATCCCTTGAGAAAAGTAGGTACTTTTTTTGTGGATGACGTGTATATGCAAATTACATGCCAGATCAGAGTTACTTTCACATTTATAATATCGGTGTGTGGATGATTGAAGTAGGTAACTAATAAAATGTTCTATAGTTATCTGTGGTGTATGCGTCTTCGACCTCTGTTTGACCTGTACCTGCAACACGAATATGTGGCCCACAATCTCAAAGTACCTAGTGCTTGTAACCGGAAACACTTCCAAGTTCAATTCAAGCTGTGGATCCAAGTGGAAGGAGCCGGATTTTGCCGCGGAAGCCCTACTTTAACGTTTAATATCTGTCATTTTTGAAGATAGGAAAAAATAAAAACAAAATTTTTCTCGAGTTACCTATTTTGTATATATGCTGAAAAAAAAAAACATTGGTGTTCTTCACCAAAAGAAAATAAAAATTTGGAAAACGATAAATTTTAATGTCCTTTCCAGTGATATGTTAAAACATATCACTGGTCCTTTCTGCTTAATATTATAATGTTTCGTTTGTATGACAATATCTCATTAGCTTAAGTATATACCTACTGCGTATGTATTTACTAATGTTAAAATTTATTCATGTACCTACATAGCTTCAATTTCAAGATCTTATCTTGTCAGCTATCAATTAAGGTACTTATCAGACAAGAACCATTATGCTTATCAGCAAAATATTGAATACCTAATTACTGGTAAGTATACCTACATATTGCATTGCTTTAACCTGTGTAGGTAGGTAAGTATATTATATGCAACGATTTTCTATATCTATAACTAAACTAGTTTTAGAATATCGTTGATTATTATTATTATACGATAATCTTTATGAGAACATAGGTACCCTCTCGCTAAGAGAGTACTATATTCCTCGATAGGTACACAGACTTTTTATGTCAAGCTCGACAGACAGACTGTATAGTTGGTGTATAGTCTGAGATCCGGCATTAGAAATATATACTTACCCTCAATAACCTCATCTGTTATTTAATGATGGCAAAGATTATCTGGTGGATGATACTTGATAAATTGGGAATGGGTTGCCTAATTAAATCATGTGCTGACGCTGTTAAATAAGATAAATTATAATTAACTCGCCATAACTATGTCACTCGACCCGTTCCCCCGGCTCCCCCCTCCTCGTCGTTCGCCACCCCGGCCTCGAGACCCTTTGCGGCGGTATTACGCTAGAGAGTACTATGTTCCTTGATTACGAGCGTGGAGAGTGACAGAAAATCGTTGCGTGTGCTACTCCATGTGACAGATAGGAATGGCGAATGTTAATTATAATTTATTTTATTTAACAGCATCGGCACGCGATTTAATTAGGCAACCCATTCGCAATTTATCAATGTAAGAATCACCTACCAGATAATCTTTGCCATCATTAAATAACAGATGAGGGTATATATTTCTAATGCCGTATCTCGTAGTAGTACTTACCCATGCTTGACGGTAAAGCCTCTGCAGAGACTGTAAATGCGCAGCCGACCGTAGTAGGGTTAAGGATAAGAGGTTAGGAGGGTATAGGAAAATGGGCTTTGGCATTCCATACCCCCCTCCCTCCCACCGAAACGTAATACACGTACCGTTATTTCACGGTGATATTCTGTAAGGGGGTGGTTACTGCCGCCAGACGGGCTGCCTAAATGACTGCGAAACGCAGTGTGCCCTGCCAGTACTTTCCAGACCAGAGCCAACTTTGAAAAGTTCATTTCCAAAGTTGACCCTGCCGGGAATCGAACTTGGGACCCTTGAGTGTATCGTCGTTAAAGCAGGCACCCTAACCTCTCATCCAATGGGCTCGCTCGTTAGTCAGTTGCAGTAAGTAACTCACAACTGTAGGTATAGATCTATATTATTTACTTAAATAAATAAAATATTTATTAAATTTAATATTCACTACATTAATTCCGCTGCTCTGTGGCTTGCGATATTTTTGCGCCAATCTTACTCATTTAATTTATATTGTTCAAAGTTCGAATTACATTTCATCCAGTTGTTTAGTAAAAAATAAAAAACATTTTCATAAAACACTGATGTTGGGCTCTTTCTGACAGGAAGCGACTAATATTTTTCTAAAATAGACGCCGAATGACTCATTATAATATACTCATATCTTTGTGAAAGGAAATCGGAAAATATTAATCACAAACTATATTCGCTGGGTGCGAAGTACTAGGTGGGGGTAATATAATCGATCGCAGCGCTCATAGTGGCCAAAAGTAAAAATAAAGTTGGTGCTATCATCTGTCATATCTCAAAGTAATCTGTTTAGACTTGGTTACCTAATTTTAATAATCGCAATCACATTTCACACCTGTGATTACTCGTGCTGCATTCAACAGCAATAAAATGAATATTTAAATATTACGTCTATTAAAACTCAATCAAACTGATTCTGACTTCAAACGGAGATTAATTGTTTTGTAAGGTGTAAAAACGTTTTGTAAGGTGTCAAAGTAATAGATGTTTGTCTTATGATGCGAGCTTGAATTATTGAACTCTGTCCTTGTTTTGTTCTTAATTCCTCTACATCACGGACATGTCCAGCAGAAACTAACAATTTTCCTTTCAAGACGGTTTGTGGTTGAAATTTTATATTGTGAGTGATACTCACAAACCCGGTCCTTAAAATAATTCTCATTTCGATCTGAAAACGATATTTAATTTATCACTAGCGATACAGGAACGATTACATATGTTTATTATTATTGAATGAAACCATTAAAGTAACTTTATCTTCTTGTTTTACAGTAAAACTACAACTAAAAATGAAGTAAACAAATCATGACATATTCAAAATAAAACACACTTTTTGAATAAATTTTACTCATTTGATTTGAATGACCAAAAATGATTTCACAACCCTTTCCTCCACCCAAATCAAGGTATAAATTATATAATAATAATATTTTGGAAATAAATTAATAGATAATTTTGGATTATAATAATATTTTGTCACAATGTCGCGATTAAATTTCAAAACGTGAGAACCAACAAAGTTGCGGACGCTAGGTGGCGCTAAAGTCGTGCACAGAGCCAATAGAAGATACTTATAAATGCTTATTATGATACTTTATTATTTTGCTTATATTTTTTATTTCTTTTAAAACAATTTCTGATGTGTTGTTTTATATTAGATCGTAAGCATTGAAGTTCATATAATGTATAATAGCTCAATGATTTTAAGTTATAAGTGATAATCTTTAATGTAATAAAAGACGACGATTATTTCAGATATGATGTTTTATTCTTTATACTTATTTATATACTACAACCGACTACAACCATACTACAATCAACTAATATTATAATCTGTGACTACCACAGCAGATTAACTAGTATATACTACCATGGAGAATAGAGGTAAGGAGTATCATCTCTGTGTATCTAATCTAAGTGTCCGTTGAAAGGTGTTATGTAGGGGTAGCGCTAGTGTAATAAGAGTGTAAATTTTAGAGTGCCAAAAAATATTAGAATTTCACAGCAGTTTTTTGTAGGTTATATTTTATAAACTATTTAACACTACGTAAATAGTTGAGGTTTTAAATACTGTGGTTTCATTAACTACTATAGTCAGCAAAAATAATACATACAGTAGCGCCATTCTGGTCAATTTATGAACCACTATTTAATTCGTTTAGCTTGCCACTTTTTCAGTTAAACACCCATGTAAGTTGGTACTCCTTATTTCTATTCTCCATGTATACTACTTTTACATATGTGTCGACAGACTATCTAATGTTGTCAACGTCAATAGTGATATAGCACATGTGTAGCCTCACCTTTGTTTTCCATGCCTTTTATATTGAAAAAATCAGGACATGATCAGGACCGAACATGGACCGAAAATTAAAATCTGACCGCAATGGCAACCTTATTGTCTATAGTACATCAAATTTATATTTAGTTCTTCTGTGCTTACATTATTTTACTGTTCTGTGTCTTGCAATTCCAATCCCGCATGAATCCTGCAGATTTTTTGTTTGATTGTTATGCACAGAATACTGTGAACATTGCTGCCGAAGAGAAAGAGATTTTATTTATTGGGCAAGCGCGATACATACGCGATACATACTGTTTTAGTTGGTTTTCCTTTTAGTAATGGAGGTACTCCAAAGGTACTCCAAACAGTGAAGTAAATATAGATTTTTTGTTTATCTTATACCACAGCTGAATTATAATGCCAAAATATAGTTGATTTCCGAGAAATTTCTCATATGGCTTGAAGAGTTGTGTGACCCTTCTCACTGCCTCTATCTATGTGTAAGTATATTATTAAATCTTTGTTGTTCATCGTCAAACGCAAAAAATAAAATCAGGTAATTGTTAATTGCTTCGTATATTATGTTTACTTTTACAACTTACACTTCTTATAGCACTTCTAATGTACATTTTAATTTTAATTGTGTGACATGACATTGTTATTATTATTAGAAACTTATTTATTTACCGATTGTTTTGAGTGTGGTCTAAGGAAATACTTTTGAAAACGAGCTTTATTTAGTCAATTGATTGCCATCGTTAATTATTAGTAGATATTTAATTATGTAGGTTATTGAATAATTTGAGGTCACAAAGATAAAAGCAACAATTTAAGGTAAATTGCGCGCAGTAATATTTTTGCATTAAATCACATGTTAATATTTACGTATGGGCTTGACCAAATTGAATATAGGCTGTGCTTTTTATTAATCTAGTTCTGTTAGTTATTTTAAATTTGATGATTTTTTTCATTTCACAGAAGTGATAAAATTAAGTTTGCTCAATCTGTAATTACTACTGTGTACAGGAACCAAACCAGATTTCTATTCTACTCACTCAAGTTGTTATATTTTTAAGTTGATAAGTTAATTTTCAAAGTTGAAAAGTTCATTTTCAGTTGGCCCCTACTGGAAATCGAACCTGAGAACCCTGAGTTAAGAGTGCTAAACCACTCGACCATTGGTCTTGTCTAATATAATAATAATATTATTTACTGTAGAAGTAACATATTAACAGTTCTCATTATATTAAAAGCTAACTGCAAAAGAGTGAACCTTCAATGGGTCAGACTAAGCAACAGTTTCCATACATATAGAATTGCAGTGTAAACATTTTTCTTGTTTATTCCTCATTCTTTAAGATTACAGTTTAAGTGTGTTATAATTTTTTTTGAGCTAAGTTGTGGGTATATATGACTGATGACTGCATAATGATGAGACAAAAATAAAACAATTAGGATAAAATATCTTAAACACAAAATACATCTAACAGCCTTTTGTTTGTGGTATGATGTCTACTAGATTTTCTTAATTATAGACTGTGTGGCACTGGGTAAAATACAACCAACAGGGTGAGAAATTATATCATAACAAAAATTAGTTTTTTCTTCTTCTAAAAATAATACTTCATACAACAAAAATAGGCAAAAAAGAGGTCTCTCTCTACCTGATCAGTAAGCCACCAATATCAATGGTCAACTTTACAAGCTCAAATTCAAAGGGTAGCATTAGCATGATTTTAGAGTTTGATTGTTTATAGATATTTCGTTTTGATTTGAATTTCCATTTTAGATACTATTTTGATTTAAGAGATGTTTTTCACTTGTATTTATAAGCTTTTTAAAGCTGACAAACAGTCTGACAGTTCACTTTATGGTAGGTTGCTATTGCCTATAATACAAGTAACACAACAGATGCCTCAAGTGTGCTGCTAACCAGGATTAGGAAGGAATAGGGCAATGGCACACATGTTGTTATTTCACATTTCACAGTTTTCTGTAATTAGGTCTTCACTGCCGCCAGATGAGTTGCCCAAAGAACTATGAAACAAAAGAGACAGCTTTTGTTTCGCAAAAGTCGAAAGCTGCCACCACTAAACAGAATTTTAAGCTGACAAAATATTTAACTAAGCTACAGAAATTTTAAGATAATTGAAATGAAATTCTAATGTTTGTCAATAAAAAATTGGTTAACATAACTGAATAGATAGTGATTAATTTTATGATGCAATGTTAATGATTCATTAGAAATCAAGAAATGTCAATGCTAATATATGTATTTTTTGCAGTTTATACAGACTTGGGTGAATGTATGCAGTAGTTATTTTGTTTTGAGCTCTAATAGAAGTTTGCCACTATGTTGTATGTTTTTCAAGTGGAGCCTGGTCTCATGACCGAATATGATATGACACTCACATTACAAAGGTAAGTTATATTAGATTTAAATATGGTAGCATCTTGAATGTAAAATTTTTATTGTTATGAAATTTCAAGTAATTCATTCAAGTATTCAAAACTATTCTAATTCAAATTATATTTAAATAATCAGAAGTCCATTTAATTTTAAATAATTGCACTTGTGGAAATTTATTTTCTCTTTCACATATGAGTGCAGCTTGTAGAATTTCTTTCATAGCATCTTTTATATAAATAATTAGCTGTTGCACGCGACTTCGTACGCGTAACTTTATAAAATATAGCCTATGTTACTCGCTGATAATATAGCTTCCCAACAGTGAAAGAATTTTTCAAATCGGTCCAGTAGTTTCGGAGCCTATTCAATGCAAACAAACAATCAAATCTTTCCTCTATAATATTAGTATAGATTAATTCAATTCAAAAATTTGATACCTCATTATTTTATATAAACTAAGTTAAATGTTTTATAAAAAAATTGCAATTTTTTGCAGTGTGGGTTGCTTGAAACAGGAGATAGAAAGGCGAACCAAGATTCCAGCCTCATCATTAGTGCTCTTAGTGAGTGGAGGCGTAGTATTGCAATCAGACAAAACTGTTTCATCATACAGTGCTGGCACTGACACTAACCCCATATATATGTTTTGTAAACCATCAGTAAAAGAAAGCCACATCAAACAGTCAAGTAAGTATTGTATTGTGTTTTTTGTAATTTTAATGTGTGTCTGTGAAATTTTTTTTTTCATAGTAATTAAGGAGTCTTTACTTAGAGTGAGTAAATGAGAGAGGATTTTTATTTCCTAAACAGGTATCTACACTGAGAGAAAAGTAAATTTATTCCCAAGTGACGAGATTTGCTCCCAAACAAGGACTTGTGCATAGATGAGAAAAGTTACTCCCTAATCTTTACCTTTATATTACTCTATCTAAACAAAAAGATCTATCTAAACAAAAGAAAAAGAGCAAGAGCTCTAAGTGCATTATCTTTCTATGTGACACAGAGCCCTATCCCTGCTTATCCCTTATCTCTAATCCTACTATGGTGGTGTTGCTTCTGTTAATAGGCGACAATAATATAATATATACAAATGTGGCCCGTCAGCCCATTTGTAG
Source organism: Synanthedon myopaeformis (assembly GCA_944738685.1). Lineage (NCBI taxonomy): Eukaryota > Metazoa > Arthropoda > Insecta > Lepidoptera > Sesiidae > Synanthedon > Synanthedon myopaeformis. Next base: position 8,710,331 of record OX122915.1, read on the forward strand.
CCTTTAACATAAGAAAAACCTCTATTTCCAAGTGAGGATAAGAAAAGTGAATTGTCTTTATATATTGTACATTATTCTTGTACGTATGTAACACTGTATTTTTAATTTTTAGTGTGCAGTGATCTAAGTCCTATAGCGGAACTTAGCAGTGGCGAATTTCGGAGTGACTCACGAAGTGCTTTCGACGCAAAATCTGTACAGGAATTAAAACAAGCAGTTGAGAAGTGCTGTTCTCTTCCCGCTACAGTGAGCACTCTTATGACATGTGCAACACTTGCGCAGCAATTCAGTAATTTGGGCCACGAATTGTCTAAGAGCTGTGCAGAATTAGTTCATGAGCAACATTTGCAACATCAAGTATGTTACTATTTCATATTATATTAAATATAATACTTATTATCATTGTTTTGAAGTTGTTGTTTAATTTTTTTAAATAAAATAATTTTAATTTAATCTATAGTAATATTAGAAAGAGAGAAAATTTGTATTTTTATCCGAAGCCAGGGCCCGGTAGCTAATTGACTATAATTTATGAAGTCGTAAAATTTGTGACAATGGATGGATGTATTTAACTATTTCATGCTAAAACTACTGAACATTTTTAAATGAAACTACAGCAATATAGTTAGCCTTAGAGTAAGCCTTAGAGTTAATAGATATAATTGATGAAGATTCACAGACACAAGTTAGTTTCGAATAGATATGAAGTTTGTATTATATTTAATAAACTACAACTATAAGTAGTTACTTAATTACTTAATAGATGGCTGAACCGGGAAGTACATGAACAGTACAATATCAAAAATTATTATATCCATTTTCTTATAATTCACCAATTAAGGAGTTTTATCGTTTTATCAGAACATAATATATATAAATATAAAAATGAGCACTAATCTCATAATAAGTAGTAAGTTAGTAACTAATGAAACAAATACATTTTAATGTATGTAGATGATAGGTTAATTAATTCAGATTGTTAGTCAAATTATTTACATTTGATAAGTCTTGTGACATTGGGATATTTATATGAAATCTATGTCACTAACGATAATTGAAACATCTAATTAGTGATGCCCTCAATTGTTTCCAAGCGAAACGTGAAGCGAAATTGGCGTGGTTTACAAAACATGCGTTGTAGGATTTACTTAATACTATTTATTGGCAAGAATTATTGTTTAACGATTCATTTGCCTTGCAATGGTCTCTTTTTAAAAATTGTTTATCATGAAATTAGGCGCAAATATTTGATTTATATTTGGGTCGAGTTGAAATTTGAGGTTTATCTGGCCATAGTCTCTGTCCAGCGATTTGCCGAAATTGTCAAATACCTCATATGAAGAGTTTTTAAAAGTCTTACTAACGAAACAATAGCTGTCATATTTTCCTTTATTTTAGGAGGGATATTTAAGGTTTATAATTCACTTAGTTTTAGACTAGAACTTCTTTCCAATAAACTCTAGCTAGATTATGAGGCCAACTGTCCTAATTACTGGTGGTAATAATCCAGATATTCACCTGCGGTCTATCTTAAGTTTCTAGCCCATGGACATTTTACCTTACATCAAAGATTTTTTTATATGTTGGTATTGATGAAATGGTAATGACAAATCCAAATTTTCCACCTCGAAAGCCTTACGGATCATTGTTAAATTCATTAAAATTTAGGTATTTTTTCAGTTTTTGTCGATTTTTACTACCAAGGACCTGTGCTACAGCAAAAGTCACTATGCACACTTTTTAATTAGATCAAATTTACAATTGAATGATATTAATTTAGTCTTAGTAGGCTAAATTAACAATTAAATTAACAAATGGTTTTAAAGTTACGACTATTCAAAAGTTTGCAAAATTTCTAAAAAAATGGATGATTTACAGTTGTTTTTAGATTTCGACAATTTTAAGCACTAATAAATGGGTTTATGGTAAAAGTTATCTTATAAATCATTGAAGTGTACTAAATTACCTACCAGACCTGTACTAACCAGACTACCTCATTTGATGTAAGGCAACCACGCTTGTTTGATACGATTTCCATGAACTATTATTGAGTTTATTTATTACAATCAAAAATACAAATCTTCTCTATAATATTAGTATAGACTAGCTCTCGGTTTCGCAAGAGTGATTTTTTTCCCTCCCAATTATATATAAAAACCTTAACGCTAATGTGTGACAACGTTAAAGTTAACGTTAACATTTAACTCGTTTAATGCTCTTATCCATTCAATATTTTTGAGAATTTTCAATATGCAATTATGTTCTGAATCACTAAATGAATAGGCAATATGTCTTAAACTATTATGTTGTCTTTAATAGGGTTGGGCGGCGGTAGTAGCGAATTTAGAGGATATCTACACAGAATTCTGTGAAAGATCGAAAAACTTTAAAGAGACTTTCAAGAAACATCGCCAGAAAAAGGAAGAATACCACCAGCTGCTCAATTCGTAAGTATTAATTTATCAATGTTTTTAGTGGTTATTTGGTAATTAATAGTTTACACTTTATGACGTCATTTACATCTTTATGCTTATTAATAAAGAAAACAATAGAACCACCTTAAGGCCTTTAACATAAGTTAAAAAAGTAATAAAATTTATTTGATCCTACTTTGGCTTTTCAAAATCCAGTTAGTTGAATAATGACCCATACTGAGCCGTGCTTGTATCGCGGGAGTAATAAACTACACAAACCAAGATGATTTTCGTTTTTCGGTCCAAAATAAACTGTTAGGCTCGAGTTATCCAACATAGTGAGTTAATCGAGTGTAATTGTACTTATTCTAGGTAGTTTATATAAAAAATAATAATATTTAAAATCAACTTCATTTCCAATGTTAAGATTAGACAACGAGCAATTATAATCTAGTAGTGTAGGTAACTAGTAAAATTTTAACCACATAACGAGTGGCTCAGTCTTCTTAGATTTCACTTTCACAGGTAGAACAGTTATTTTAGTAAAACTTTATAAAATCTAATATAATTAACCTTACGTAATTTACTGATACGAGATCACAATAACTATTAAAGTATTTGAAATGCTAACAAACAAGTCTCATATTTATGACCGTCATGATTTTATGAATCTGTCTAATGAATGGTACAATTATCGCAATAATGAGCTTGTATTATAATTGTAACTCTTTAGTTTAATTAACTTACAATAAATAATTATTTTAAGTAGTATTTTAATTAATAATTATTTTAGTATACAAATAATATGAGTTTTAGTTGTATCACCTTTTCGGTGGTTTACAACACTACAACTTCGCAAACTCCCCTACAGGGCAAGGTGCTGTAGTATTCCACTCTTTTTCCCCTCAAAAAGTCTGAATGGTCATATGGACTTTCTACCGTGCGAGCGTCGAACGACTCGCACGCATGAACAACATGCATAACGCATTTAAAGTACCTACTCATGCAACAGCACTATTATTTTTCCAAAAATTGCTTTTACCGGATCCGTTTTTCCCGGATACATACATTTTCTATGTACCGCCGCACACGTTCGCTGTACGTATTGGATGTGTTGTGACAATGTGTGAAGCAGAAGCTTTAATATTGGCTGTTGAAAAACATCCCTACTTGTAGTAATCAAAGAATTTATCTAGGTGTGCTAGCAACTTTGCTCTCTTTAGATAACATGGACTCTCGTTGATTCTCTGAGTTTTTATCGGATGAACTCAATACCGACGTTTCTTTTTCTTCTTTGATAATGATAACAGAGATGCAATCGCAATTAAATCGTCATTCTCCATCGTCGTGCGTTCACAAAGCCACCACTGAACGTACTGGCAGTATAATATCCCTAATGCAAATTCCTAACGCCTCGGCATTCCGAACACGGAAAACGAATTCGGAAATCGAATACGGAAAACATGTGTATGTGGTCAGCCTAATTCTCGGTGTCCACGTATGAATTTGAAGTTTATAGCCCGCCTTTTAGGCTAAGTTCACATGACCGCGGGGTTCCGCGCGGATCAAACTGAATAGGTTGATACATGTATGTAGAACTTTTACCGCGCGGTTATGTAGACTGTTTAGTTTGATCTTGTACTGCGCGGTTAGTAGTTCCGCGCGGTACCGTGCCGTCATGTGAACAGCCTTAACAACAGACGAGGCCTTTCTACTTGGTAGAACACTAATATGAGCAAATGTATGAAGCAACCTATAATAAACCCGCACTTTTGTTATGACTAATTTCTATTAATATATTAAATTGCCACTTACTAACGAAATTGATTTGTTTCTCTGTGGTTTTGCAATTATTAAGTTTTATTTATGTACCTACCTACATCTATATTATAAAGAGGTATGTATGTTTTTTGTTTGTTTGTATGTTGGTAATCTTCAAATGCTCAGCCGATTTAAATAAAAAAATCTTTTACCAATAGTTAAAATAGAATTTCAGGATGCACATCTAAAAAGAAAATCTAACGCTTGGCAAAAGTATGATGTCAGCCATTATATCTCTTATTTTTCAACGCGTACGAAGTCGCGGGCATTAGGGAAACATTTATATAATTTATGGATTCTTGTACGAGTATGTGTACCTATATTTTTTAATTTAGATTTTAATTACAAATATTTTTTAAGGTTCTGACCTTCACACAGTTTATTTAAATATATATAGAATACTCGCTGTTGCACGCGACTTCCGCGTAACTTTATAAAATATATCCTATATCTTAAGTTGGATCAAACTAGACACAGTGTGCAAAATTATATTAAAATCGGTTCAGTAGTAGGAGTTCATCGGCGACAAACAACGTGACACGAAATTTATATGTATACTTATAGAGATATGTACAACTAAAATTGTGTCACCAATTTTAAAAGTCGATGACTTATTGTTTATTTACAGTGACGTGATAATTAAATCTTTTAAGTAAAGTTAGCTTTTGTCCACTGACAGAAACGAACAGACAGCGTTACGCGACAATGACCTCAAATGTTTCTAGCTAACCTTAGCCAGACGTCATGTCATCTATACGTTGTTGGCACATATCATTGTCCACCTGAGATTGTACAACGTTTTTTTAATATGGAATGTAATTTTCCTTATTGTTATGAAACCAAATTATGAGAGTACATATCGGATTGATGTACTTACTCTTTTGATAAAAAATAGACATTCTAAGATTAAAGCTTTGATATAAAATGAAAAGATATGATATAGTTATTTCTAATTTGATTTTCGAATAGAATTCGAATATTTTCGATATAATTACTTTAAAAGAAGGGATAAAATTATTTTAAAAGAATTGGTATAGATAAATACATATGAATGGTATTTATCTATACCATAATCAGACTTGGTCAAGTGTAGGGTTGATATACTTAACAAAAATAGGATATCACATTATATTCTTGAGTTTTTTTTTGTAAAGCTTACGATAATGTGTACACAGCATTTCTCGACAGATAAATTTAGAAAAATTGCTTTTTCCCTCATACTTATATATATAATAGTCATAATATAAGTAAAAGGAGGCATAAATCAATGATATACCTTATTTTGTTATCATTCGCCCACACACGTGTTAACTATGTTTACTTTAGTAGTTTACTTCCTTACATTACTTAGTTACTTTACTCCATCAACTTACAAAAATTTATTAAGACGCCATAGCCTATGAATTTTAAATCACTTTAAAGTCGGGGACTAAGTTTGTTTGGTAAATAATTTTGCATGGGAATATATATGCATATATCTATATCTATTTAATGGAAGCCTATCTATCACTATATTTAATTGACGTATTTCGATTTCCTTAAGAGCCTTTAACGACATAATAATGCGATTTGTTTCACATACGAGGGCTGCACTAAAAGTATCGGGATTGGAATATTTCTTGGAATCTTTATAATCGAAAACTCCTTGGTTTTATTAATCGGCTCGCGTTACTTGGTGCGTCAGAACTCTCGAGAGATTCCACGGAGGATCTTCAAATGCTGTATACAGCGTGGTATCAGGTGACGAATCCTGGATATACGCATACGAACCCGAAACAAAAAACCAGTCACGAGTTTGGGTGTTCGAAAATGAGCCAACAAAAGTTGTTCGTTCACGGAACGTTGCAAAAAAAAAATGGTGGCCACGTTTGTCTCTAAAACCGGCCATGTTGCGACTATTCCTCTTGAGGGACAAAGAACTGTCAATGCAGAATGGTATGCTAGCCTTTGTTTGCCGCAGGTCGTCTCTGAACTCCGTAAAGAGAACTGCAACCGCCGCATCATCCTCCATCACGATAATGCGAGCTCTCATACCGCCCACAGAACAAAAGCATTTTTGGAGCAAGAAAACATTGAATTATTAGACCATCCGCCTTACAGCCCTGACATAAGTCCGAATGATTTTTATACTTTCCCCAAAATTAAGAACAAATTGCATGGTCAACGATTTTCGTCACCTGAAGAAGCTGTAGACGCCTACAAAACGGCCATTTTGAATACCCCAACTTCAGAATGGAATGAATGCTTTAATAATTGGTTCCAACGAATGGAAAAATGTATCAAGTTTCAAGGAGAATACTTCGAAAAACAATAATTATCTTTTCCACTAATAATGTTGTATTAGTGGATTCCCGAAATTTTCAGTGCCGCCCTCGTAAAATCGATATGGTAACATAGCCTTTTGAGTACTGTTTAGATATTTAACTGTATGCATGACATGTTTAGTTGTTTGTAATATCTGTTTATATCTCGTTGATTCAGCAGGAATCCTCAATCTTACAATCCAACAAAGACGAGTAAACACACGGCTTAACTAATATTTCACCTTGAACCAATTTAACGAACGGCGAAAGTGTTGCTATGAATAAAGTCCTATTCTGTATTCAAAGTACGCCATTCATGCGAGTCTGCCGCTCTAATTGTGTTTTCATTTTAGCCCCTTTCATTCGTTTATAAATAACATTGCACTGACACGTGTTTTATCTCTCAAATCTGTTTGCTTTTAAGCAAACGTGTGACGCTCACTGTTCGAAATTTTATCAGCTTTTCATCAGCGCTAAACATAACATTTTCAAATTAAAAAAAAAAAAAAACTAGCTTATAATATTTTTTATATGAATGATCGGAAGAAAACTTTAAGCGGGCTGTTGGTCTATTAGAGATTAGTAGCCAACCGTCACCTAGGAACACAAGCAACATTACATGCATTTTCCATATACACCTGGTCTGTATATGGAAAATGCAAGTTCTCTATGGAAACTTATGCCACGAAATAACAGCCCACATGCTGGTTTTTATCCCGCCATTAATATAGAGGTTCTCGAACTAATGAGCTAGCACTGCTAAAGTCAACATCTTCACATTCGCAATTTAAACTTGCTGCGTACATACATTACATGAATGTGGCAAAAGAAACGACCGACTTGATATCTTCAAATAATAAAATGTCTCACTCAAAATACGTCAGCCCCCCTGATACACAAGCTCATACGCACTGATTCACAGTGGCTGAATTTTTATTTTCACTTTGCGAATAACGATTCTCTTGTCCACCCACACATACCTATCTAAACCGTCGCCATATAATAATTATGAAGTTGCAGTTGTACATTATACAGATCTTGATTATTTGGAGATTTTCCTTTTATTCGTTGACTGTTTGTTTATATTATATTAAGTAGACACGAATCGAAACACAATAAACTATTTGTTTTATATTCTTTAAGACTTAACGAGGTATTGGAGTTTTTGGGCAAAATTCCAATTTTACCTGCACTACGGCTTAATGCGGAAGCACATCGGTTCTCGGCGTTCGACGTTTTCGAAGAAGTGGAACTCGAGAGACAATACTATAAGAGTGGACAGTTCCTAGACAACAGTTCAGAGAAAGTACAACAGGACTTTGGCGTAGAGGCCTTTAAAATTTTCAATGAAGATGGTAAGTAGATTTGAGGTTTGCCATTCTCATGTCGACAAATTTATGACGACGAGATTTTGTTTTTTGAATTTTTCTTGCTTATAAATAACATTCTATAAATCTGGCCTAAATAACATGTTGTTTTGTAAACATATCAAATAATCATTTGGTATGCAAAATAAGATTTCTCCTTAACTGATTACAAAACTTTAGTTTAAAATTAGAACGTCAGACAAGTTTAAATATAGAACATTTCTAATTGCACCTTTTTTGTTTTACGTAATCGCCTTTTGTTTCTATAAGAAGCTGCTGACGTAATTGTGAAGTCAATGTCACTGATTGTGTAGTAAACAGTTTGTGTTTTTGTTTTTATTATACAATTATTTTCGGTCTATGTAGGTTGTTGTAACAACATCACAGTAATTAGAATAGGAGTATAATTTTCTTCATTTATTATTTGTTTTAATCTATATTCTACTGATATTATAAATTATAAACATTGAAGTTTGTGAAAATGTTTGGATGATTGAGTAAATCACGCGAAAAGTAATGCAGCATACGAGCAGGAGCCATGGGCAAGAACTAGAAAATAAATTACATTACAACATTATATTTAATTAGACAGTACAGTATACAACGACGCGACGCTTAATAGTATCAAAGTCTGCTCCTATTATTTTTTTTCGTGAAATTTTTCATACACTTTAGGGATTCAGAAATAACAATAGGGTCTTTTACATTCCGAAAAAAAATATTGTATCCTAGGGATCATCTAAACATTTTTTACAACATCTTTTCGCCGTTTGACCATATGTATGAACGCTTAGCTCTTTCAAACTACGCAACGGATTTTAATGCGGTTTTCACTAATGCAAAGAGCGTTAAACGAGGAAGCTTTTTATATATAATTTGCAGAAAAAAATGCACCCGTGCGAAGCCGGGAGCGAGTCGCTAATATTTTATAATGTCCACAACAGACTTCAAAATTTTTTGCGGGTATCGTTTTTATAAACGGTGATTGGTCAGAGATTTTTGATATATTCAAAACATGTTACAGTATTCGATCAGAATAATGCATCAACAAGTAAAGGAGAGGTGCAATGTGTCGAAGCTGTTCAACAGATCGTCGACTCCGATGAGGAGGGAGTTACATTTAAAGCGCACTCATTCGAAAGTAAGCCCGAAGAACCAACGCTCTTGCATTGGATCCTTGCAAAGGGCAACAAGGCATCTTTGCAGGACATATTGGATTATTGTCAAAAGGGACTTACTTTGGTAAGATTTTTTTGTATAGGTTTAAATATTAAATATTGAAAAATTCTAAATTATCCCGTTATCCTACTAATATTATAAATATATGAAAGTTTGTGATTATGTATGGATGTTTGTAACTCTTTCACGCAAAAACGGTTTAATGGATTTGGATGCAATTTGGCACACACATAGTTTATTATCTGGATTAATATATAGGATACCTTTTATCCATCGACGTCACAATGATAAACATTGATCAGGTGTTTCTCAGATGTTATTTTTGTCACTTTTCACCAGCTAGTTTGGTTATAAATTTCACAAAAATACTTTTTTTAAATCAAAATTCAAAACAGTTTAAAATATTTTCATGAAATCCAAGTTCAAATACATATTTATTTTCATGTAAATTTTTATAAAACATTAATACACCTTAAGGATAACAATTTGGATTTAACGTTTCTAATGATTATTCTATGATTACTATGAAACAGCTTTAATATACAGGGATTTTATTTTTTCTTTATTTTTTTATTTGTGTAATCTATTTACTTAAAAGTTAAAGTATTCGATAATAATTATAAGTTTCTTGTTAAACTCTATAAACGAGTTTGTGCAATTGCAGCTGATGTTGTTGATGTATTATGTTATTGATAGTTTGTATGAGGCGACTAGTCTTGGTTAAATCTTATCGGTAATGTAGGAGGTATCGATTTCTTATCAAAACGTGTTTGCGAATACCTGAGTATGTGAGTTAACAGGCGTCAACATTTTACTACATATTTCCTATTTGCATTTATTTAGGTTGAATACAAATATGACTATTTATACAATACATACAAATCGAGTTTTTAATAATGTTTATAAAATTTATATTTTCATTTAAAAGTACACCCTGCATTATTTTAAAATAAAAAAAAGAATCTCACATGAAACATCAAACAATAAACACACTAAATAACTGCATTTATCATATGTATTGGATTATAGACCTCAGAAAGATTAATGCAAATTTACAAAATAAAAATGGGTATCATTTCAGCTATTTATGAAATTATTCTATAAATTTTAAATAAATTATTCTGAGTTACATATTTGTAAAACCTTTTAAAATCAAGCTTTTATTGCCGTTATTAATCGCCAATTGAATTTTGTTTCAAAGTCAATTTTGAATAAAAAATAATAATTTGATCTGGGGTTATGCTTGAATATTTGATTACTTACTTTGATTTGATCACTTATTTATAATTAAAAAGAGCGACTGTGAGGTTTCTTACCAGATTGTTATTCATATTTTATTAATGCGGTATTGTAAATAAAGTTTGCGTTCCTTATCCCGTTTGTAAATACATATTAACAATTATTGTGACACAAATTTGATCCAATGCTATAAAAGTACTGTTGTAATAAAAACTTTTTGTTAATTTTATCTTGTTGGCTGTTACTTTTAACTTATAAAATTTTTTTATTCTTAAATTTACAGATAGAAGAAGAGCCTCTTAGAAAATGTGAGTCTGAGTTATATCAAATATTGGAATATGCGAACAATCGTGGCTTGAAGCAGATCAAAGGTATCGAAGACCGCTTGTACGGCCTCGATCAGTTACTAAAGGATGTAAAGAAGCGGGAACGTGACCAACACGACCAGGCAGCTTCACTTATACAGGTGAACTGTCTTCTTGTTTTTATTTATATGTTTTTTGCCTGGTGTATGAAATTTATGTATGAAATAAATTTATTTCTTTGTATTTCTTTGTACTCTAGGGCTGTTCTCTTGATATTTGTAATGAAATTTCTGACACGTACCAAACTTGAGGAAAAAGTTGTCATAGTTTTCTAATCCACAAAAATATTTTTCTTACCAGGTCCGTGAACGTTTTAGTTCTGGATCAGCATTGGATCCTTCAGTGTTGCCCACGTTAGCACAGTCACATTGGTGCCAACTGGAGAAGTTATTGAAAGGTCACTTGGCTTTAGTGGACATCAGACGTCGCATCACTAAGTCCAAAGAGGAGTTATCACGCATACTCAAAGCGAGATTGGAGTAAGTTCATTCTATTTTATGTAATGGAGAGAGCAGGCCGGCTTAAGACTGCTGGTACACAGGCCAAGTGTAGTACAAAGTATAGACTCGTGTGTGACATTTGTATGTTTTCGTTTCCAGGACCGTGCTGGTGATAGAAAACAGGATGTCGGTGCAGGACGCGCATTCGATGCTTAGCTTCCAATGCTTCCACCGACTGACGCGATACTTCGAGATCGTCCGCCAGCTGCACCGAGCCCCGCACGTCCTAATGCGAGCCGTCCACGAGGTCGCGCGCAGGCGCACATTCAGTCACGCCTACCTCAAGGTATATTCCTCTTTTACCTCCCTATCCCAGATGAATCGGAATCGGATATCTGAATGATGCGATGGATAAAATAATAAAATGTGCGATGAGACGTAGGTGTGGGTAACGGGTAAACGATCAAAGGAGACCATTCCCTGAATTAGGCGGAAGATGAATGAATCAGCATGTGCTAGTGAGCGTTTCCGTTAGTGAGTAAGAGATTCCAAAACCGTTGCCTTTATAAAGGGGGTGTCTAAAACACAAAAATTGTAATAAAAATGGTCTCAATAAAAATGAAATGTGGTTCAGTGGGCGAACGACATAGCCGAGAGGATGTCGAAGATCTACTCGGAGGAGATGAGTAGACGGGACGCGTTCAACGCGGTGTTCGGGGGACACTTTTTGAAGAGCCTGTTCCCGGGGCTAACGGACGCGCCGAGCGAGTTCGCTACGTCGCCGCCGACCGCGTTCGACGCGCGTCTGCCTTGTCTGGCGGACGCCGACGCCCGTCGCCTCGCTGACAACTTTCCGCAACTCGCCGAGGACGTGCCAGTCTACGACATGGATGCGACTGTCAAGTTCTTCGACCACAGGTCAGTGGATAGATTCAAATTATAGAATTTTTATTAGACATATTGTGAGATTAATTCACAGAAATATCGAGAGTACTCTGTGAGTACCATATTAGTGCATGTTTGTTGGTTTTGAGAAAATGCAAATTGATATTTTGACGATTCACTACTTTGCAAATAAGAATCTTAATCACAAAGTAAATAAAGAAAAAGGTCTCAGAAGGGTGCACATATCTAAATCTAAGTTAATTTAGTTTACTTTTAATTTAGATCTTTTTCTGACATGAAAATTTACCATTTTTCTTTGTTGGCCAATGCCAAAGAAAGTTGGCATTCTTTTTGCCAAACCCTCATTTTTTTTAAAATTAAGGTTTTTGTATTGCATTGTTTATTTCAGGCTTTACTCAGAACACGAAGAAAGAGATGCTGACGTTCAAGTAGATTTCGAAAAGTAAGTGATAATTTTATTTTGAATGTCTTGATCCCATAAAGTTATTTTTATAGATCAGGAAAAGGTTTACTACTTGTTAACATCACGTAGGAACATAGGCAATACTAGAGTTATTTTAAAAAATAGTATCGAATTATTCGAGTTTTGCGTCCATGTTACAGAGACTTTGAGTCGGAGACGGAGACGGGTGATTTCGAGAGACTGAGCAAACAGAGTGCCGAGCCGAAGCAGACAGTGAACACGTCGACCATTTGCGTGCCGGAGACGGCCACCGTGGCCACAGTGACCGAGGTGCGAATACCGGTTATAGCGGACACACCGCTCCTCACTAACGACGAGTTTGAAACCTCCGACTTTTATATAGAAGAGTCTCTACCTTCCAGTCTCGAGTGGGGCCGGAGCGAGCGACAGGTGTACTTAGATCCCCTCCAACACAACACACGCCACTTATATAACACCTTAGAGTGGGCGTTCACTGCCGGTATAACACGGCACTGCACAGCAAAGGATTTCTAAATATGTTATTTTTAACCTCATTGCAATGATTTCAATACCAAGAGCCGGGAGCGTACCGCGTCATGGCACGTGATGCCGCAGCATGCTTCGGCACGTCGCGGCATTCAAAGGAGTGCGAGTACTAAATTAATTGTAAGGTTAAAAATAATATTATATGTTTAGGAAAAATCTTTTGCTGTGCCGTGCAGTGCCATACTGTCAGTCAGCGCCGGCCCTTAGTGTACTCGTCCGAAATTGCCCTAATGCAGAGATGCTCAGACTTAAACTGATAGTGATCTACTTTAAAATTGTTAGACTAAAAGAGATCGACTCGGTACATGCCGCAAGTATGTGTGATGCACATAAATGCGTGCACATACTCAACTAGTGAAGGTAGATAGGATTCTATTAGAGCGTAGTTAGAACATAGATATCAGAAGTTTCCAGAAGAATCAATACCGCGAGTTTCTTTGATAAACCCTCTATTCTCTACTAGCACGGTTATTCCGATATAATAAAAAAGTAATTAGTATTATTCTGGCTTAACTGTGAATCATATTATCACATTTAAGCTGTCAACATAAATCAAAAATTGTAAATTGATATCCATATATCGGCCAATATTTCCCAATGATCATCTCAAAAAACTCTGAGCACCACTGCCCTAAAATTTGCTTCACCCGCTAGAGGCGCCACTGCCTTTCTACTTAATAAATCTAATATTGTAGAATATATTCTCGTGAAGTTGACATCTGTGTCTTGTTTTGACAGTTCAAGAGGTTGTGTAAAGATGTTTTCATGAAAGTGTTATATTAGCTTTAATTTTAATTAGACAAAAGGAAGAAATCCTTTTGTTACTGTCAAAACGGTGCTTTTTTAAGTTTATGAGAAATAGATAATTATAAAGTAAATCTAATGTGACTAGACATATTATATTACATTTTTATTTGTTGTTGAGAAATAATAAATTTAAGTGGCGCCATCTTTCGAATCTATTAGTGCGATAGTTTTATTTGCGTTCACAGTACTTACACTAGATTAGTCAAGTTGGTAGGTAGCATTGTTGATTTGATACTTGTTGATCTTAAAGCTTTATTATACTAAATATATTACACATAAGGTGTATTGTAAGTGGTATTATAGTTGTTTTTTTGTTGCTCCTGTCTTCACCGGCCCCATATACTAGATATCTTTTAATTTGCCCATCATCATCATCAATTGTCTCATTAACTTTTATATATTTCATTATTCTCTTTGCTACATAAACTGAAATGTACAATGTCAATCAACAATGTAAACGTAAAGAAACAACAGTTTATTTGTTTACATTGTTGTAAAAAATGGGCTATTTGACAATAATATAAATGAAGTCAAGTTCTATCGAAAGGATTCTGTGCGCGCTAATCAAAAAATTTTCATTGCTTGTGATTGAGTATAAGAAAAATTGTAGTAACTTTTTTACTTTAGAAGATGCCGTCGCTATTTTGATTTTTTACTTAGTCGATATGAATTCAATAAAACAGATTTAAGAATTTCAGAGTTAAATATGGTTTTAATATTTATATGTATGTGAATGTGAATGTTCTAGGGCCTAAAAAGTTACAATGAAAACCAATACTAAAGTACCTTTAACAAATCTGCTCATAGTTCTAGAACTGACCGCATGATGCAAATTAAAAAAAGATGATTTATTATTAAAGAATTAATATAATATTTTTATAACGGCAAGAATCCGATACACATTTTTATTATAGTAAATTAGCCTTAACAATATCATTTATTTTCAGTTATTTATAATATATACGTACTGTAATAATATAACATCAAATGTTTGACAAACTTATATTTTTTAAACATTTTAGGACAACATGGACAACACACGTGTGTTACAACATTTCATGAGACTACTGTGCGATTTATGTCGCCGTAACATACTGTACGTGAGAGATGAGATTGATACAATAAAAAATGCAATGGACGAACAAAAACGGTATATGGAAAGTGTATGTATAGAACTGATGCAAGCGTGGGAACATAATAAGGAGGAAAACGAGATAAAATTCCGCGAACAAACCCAAAGATTAACCGTAGACCACGAATTGGAACTTAGTGATATGAAAGCGGCTTTAAACAGCAAAGATGACGTTATAGATGCGTTAAAAAAAGATAATGAAAATTTAATAATTGAACACAAGAAAGAGTGTGAGCGCTTACAGAATGAACATGAGAGTACTAAAAGTTTGTTGGTGAAGACTAAAGATGAGATATCTGCTCTCGAGAAGAAGATAGATGATATAGAAGTGTTAAATCAGAAGGAGATCAAAGAATTGCAAGAGAAGATGCACATGGATTATAAAGCGGAGATAGAGTCTTTACGTTCAAGGTATTTTCAATTATGTCTTCTATTTTTCAATTGGTCTAAGGTCCGTATAGAGGCCGTCCTTCACACTCATCTGTTTACCAAACCAAAAAATATATTCTATCAATTATTACCTATGAGAAAATAAATCGCGATTATGACGTTGTTTATTAAAATATATATTCATGTATAATCTTAATAAAAAATTTAAAAAGACTAGCTGCTCTACTGTTTTCTTCTCTATCACACTCCACAGTACGGTTAATTCTTCTCTATCACATATCTTTGTTTGCTCCAATTTTCAAATTTTAAAACCTGGCTAAAGTAATTCCTGAACGCGATTTTCAGCAAAAACTACTTTTGTTTTTAAGCATATTGATTATCCTAACTAATGTTTTAGTCGGCTACTTGTATTTGTTTTTTTTTTTCACATTTTACACTATAAGTACTTAAGAAAACTCTTCCAACTTTAAATCTGCTCAGTTATCTCTGAAAAGCTATATAAATTTGCCGTGCATTACTTGCACCTGCACAGGTTTTTAGGTTCCACCCATTTTGTTGTAAGGTTAGACCTCGTCCTGAGGTTAGACCCTGCCTTAAAAAGAGTTTATCAGAACGTCAAGCATGTGAGAAACCCTTAATATAATTTTCAGGTTTCGACTAGTAGCAGTAACCAATATGGATCGATCACCGTCCGAGTCGAGCCTCGAGAAGATCGAGAGGACCGACGTGATAGAGATCAACAGCCACAACGCCATCGTGATGCAGACCAAGGAGAACGCCGAAGTAGAGAAAGAGGAAGCGGTGCGGGAGGCGTTGGCCAACAATGACGCCGCATGGACTAAGAAGTTCAACGACGAGATTGAGGCTCTGAAAGCGCAGCAACAGGTAACGGTCCTTATACTCGGTCCAACCATTTATTTTACTTTTGACATTTACACGCCGTAAAGTTGAGATGGCGTAAAGAGTAAAGACGCGACGCTGTCAATTCGTAGTTCATCGTTGTGTAATATACAGTTTGTTTTGCATGTATGTAATGCCTGTTGATGTGGTGTGGGTGCAGGCGTCGCTGAACAATGCGACTCGACGGTTGCTCTCCGAGAAGGACCGCCAGTTGGAGCTGATGCGTGAACGAGAGCAGACGTTGACGCGGGAGTGCGCCAAGTATCGTGACACGATACAGCAGCTTACCGATCCCGAGACCAACGCCGTCGATAGCTTGCTGCGAACACAGGTACAGACTTTTCTCTACATAAACGCAAATATATAATACTAGCCTTTGGGCGCGACTTTATCCGCGTAACTTTATAAAATATCTTTCCAATTTTCAGCTTTTTAGTCTTAACAGTTTTAATTGTGTGTTGTGCTCACAAACGACTTTATGAGTATACACGACAGTATCCTGAATGAAGTTCTGATGAAGGAATCTGACCAATAAATTTGATCCACCCATGAATTTTATTAAAATTTTCACTTGGGCTAAATTGGCTTTTGATCTTTACACATTTTCTTATAGCAACAAATTATTAGGTCACCGATAAACCTTATGTGTTTAAAAATAACTTATTTTTAAAGTAGAATTTAGGTGTTCGGCAAAATGACTTCCTCTCTGTCACTTTTTTAAATACATTTTTTATACTTTATTGCAGGTGGCAACACTGGAAAATGAGAAGGCACTTCTGCAACAGCAACTGCAGGAGTTGAAGAAGGAGTTAGAGAAGCGAGAAGATAGGTCAGAAGAGAAGAGTAGAGAGGACGATAGCGAGGGCAGGTGTGTATCAGGTTCAAAGTGTTGGGTGAACAAATGTACTATAGAGTGATATTGAACCTTACTTCATTGCAAAAATAAGGTTGATAGTTGCAAATTTTATTTCATGTTTTAATAGTTGCTACATCATTGTCATTGAATTCTTCGAATCATCAAATTATACGTGTCTGTTTTCATTTCTATTGTTTATGAAAAAATAGCTTTAATTTTATTTTTATTTTATGTTGATTAATTTTATGTTTTTTATTTTTTTTTATTTAACAAACTTGTGTGTTTGGGGCAGTAAACTAATTTAATGTCATGCAAAATTATCATCACGTACTTTTTTTACAAACTATTTAATTTCATCTTTTTATTTGCTGGTGCATGAAGATTGTAATGCGTGATGTGAACCCTAATGTGATTTTACAGTGATTGAACATTATATTTTATATCTTTATTATGTAGTCTATATTATATTAGAACACGGTGTTTTTGACATTAAAAAGAATGAATGTTTATGAGTGACAAATCTATTTAGTTGCTTCACTTTTAATTCGTGTCGCTTTTTATGTAATATAAGAAGTTTCCTAAACTTATTATCCTTATTTTAAAAATTTTGGTTATTGTGTAAATATTTTTCTTTTCTTTAATTTTTATTACCTTGATTTCAAGAGTTGGAAGAAATATAATTAATGAGGAAAAAATATATTTTATATTTGGTTATGCCTTTTTATTTATTAATAATCATGTTTTTTGCTTAATAAATCATCCTTGATTTCGATATTTAACTAATAGAGTAACTTTCCACGCAATCTCTACTACCATAAATAATCTTATCTACTAAAACAATTAATGTTTCTCATCACTATAATATTTGCAAGAATATTTCATTAACAAAAAAACTACAATGCAGGGTATTGCCAATTACAGTATTTTTTTTATAATGTAATGAATTAACTTGAAAACTATGTATTTAGTTACTTACTCTACATGCTACTATTAGATTAAAATTTACTAATGATCTGGGAATCTGGGTGCGTTTGCATATGTCTGCTTTTAATGTGTGGTTTTGTCGGTGAGTGAATGTACAAAATATTTCATTATTGTAACAAAGCAAATATTTAAAAAACATTACTTATTAAAGTTTTTTATATGAGGTATTCTAATTGGCGGGTTTATTAAAGAACTTTTATTGAAAAAATATTTACGGTACTACTCTAGCTCTTACGGCAATACTTATTTTTTAACACTTGTTGAGCTTACAAGTGTTAAAAAATAAAAGGTTGTTAAACGCAAGACACTTTAACGTTATGAGAAGAGATGTGTGCATTCAAGCGTTAGTTTGTTAGTGGATGAAAATCTGCATTATGGCTACATTATGAGAACATATTAAAAACAGAATGGAAATTCAAAACGGTTTGGACTGACAATTTATTTTGTTTTATGAAATTGCTTCTCAATTAAAAAGTATTTCGTTATAATATTTCGTCTGCTTTATACAGCTTCATCTCAACTTTACTGTATAATATGCATGTGTAATTAATAATTGTGCATGAAACATCATCGTTTATATATATATTATATGTGCATGTTTGTATGTAACATTTTAAAATATATTAATTTGGAAAGTGGGAGGCATATAATTTAAAAAAAATTTATTTATAATAATGTCTTCTACATGAAGTAGATTTTGAATCTATGTATTATTGCAATGATTTATTAAGCGATCTACATAATATATGAAGATATCTGTATCTGCTTGATCTATAAACATAATTACTCTGTATGTATGTCGTTGCATCGGAAAAATTCGCAGTTATATCACTTTGCCATCTTTGGGAAGGTGGTTTGAATTGATTGCTGCTTGAGAGTTATCCAAGAACTAGGTAGACGTTTGTTGTAGCTTAGTAGGGTTCAGTGACAAGAGAACGCAACAATAGTCACAATTTTTTGTTGGAAATAGATCATCGCAAAAAGAAGATGGCGGACGTCGCAGCTGTAGCCGATGTCACACGCCGTTTGGTCTGCCGGCCGGGACGCTTAGCCTTTCATCCTGTCTTCCCGGACACACGGTTTTCATTATGTGGGATCCTTCACATCTCAACTATACTGTTATGCAGGTTAGTTTATGTTCGTATAAGTGTTATTATGGGATATAATTAGCCTTTGGTTCTCTAGGTTTCAAGCTCTCATTATTTCTTAACATCGATTCAGCGGTTGAAATCGTATCAGAAAAATCTTTCAATTTTTTTTTCTTTAAAGTTCAATACTTAATTTCAATCCGACACAGCAATTAATAAATTTTTAATGAATTTTTTATTCCAAAAACATTTTTTTATTTATATATATTTTTTATTACGCAATGGACTGACTCACCCAGGCTTTGAGATCTCAACTCGCGTACCGAATCACAAAAGAATTGGTTTTTATATAAGACAGTAGTTTTTCTATGATAGGGTGCTTAAAGACGTGCGTAATTAATAATTTCAGGAGGCACCCATAATGTTCTTCGTGCACAGCGACTGCCTCCCCGCACTAGACTTGAGTATACAAGTGCAGAACGAAAGTGACAGACGGCTGTATGCCGTCGCGACCGTCGAGTCCAAGGAGTATTGTTATGCTAAGAGGGTATGCATCATTTCATTGTTTACTTCGCTTAGGCCTTTTGTAGAGAAACGTGTCTGTAATTACATTGAGAGTGTATACTGTGCTCCCTTGATAGTTCAATATCAAGGGGATCTGTAAAAAAGAAAGTGGATGTTCTTAAGAAGATTGTTATAATGCGATTTTCCCATAATTCAATGATTCCGTAACAACGCCGAGTGTTGTTTGTAAAATACTATTCGTGATTAGACTACTGTGCCATTTACGTAACAAGATTTGCTGCAGTATTGAGTTTTGATACTTTTATTCTTTTAGTCTGTTGATATTTTCAGGAGCCCATTTTTCCTATCCCTTCCTATTCCTTTAATCTTTGCAGCACCTGTTGCTTATGTTATAGGCGATGGTTGCCACTTACCATCAAGTAGACGGGGTCAGCCTATTTGTCGACCTTAACATACAAAAAAGCCTTACCCAAAGTCGTCGCAGCGGATCTTAGAAACTAAACATTATTATTAGGGGAGTTCTTTATCTTTTCAAGATCGGCAGCGCATAGGCAACCCCTATCGCGTCCCTTGTATTGTATGATGATGGTAGCCACCTACCATGAAATAGCTACATTGTGTGTTGAATCTTAGAGCGGAAATCGTTACCGCATGCCGCGCGGGTCGCGGTTCTACCGCGTGCGAGTGCGGCCTGCGGGCGGCGCCGCGCGAGTCTCCGATCAGCCGCCCTGCTGCGAACACAAGCACAAGTCAGGTACAGTACACGCAACACAATGACACTTGCATACCGTCAGGGACATCGTTCTCCTTTGCTCATGTACGCGACAGCTTAAAGTTTTTTAAACTTATCGAAATCCTATTACGATCTTCATTATAAATAAAATGTAGTATTATTTAATACTTTGTACGACCTACGCCAAAACGTGGTGTTTTTACATAAGTTTGACGTGTGTGTCTGTGTATTTGTCTGTGGAATCATCCGTACTAATACATATTATAAATGCGAAAGTATGTTTGGATGTTCACGCTCTTTCACGCAAAAACTACTGAACCGATCACCATGAAATTTTGCATACACGTTGTCTGGGACACCAGAAAGACACCAGCTAGTAGCTCAAAAACGGATGGATCGATTTTAATCCGTTTTTTTTTGTTCCAAAGTTGACCTGATCGGAATGATCTTAGCTATAAATCATGAAGATCTGTTCAGGCGTTTGAAGACAATCAGCCCATTTCCCAGTTAACGAAGGGATTTCACTAACTTCTACACGACTTGTCAAATTTGGTATACTGTTACTTCGGTATTTACACGACATTATAACCTTAACCTGATTCTGCAGCATAAAGTACTTTGCGGCACACCAATTTTAAAATTTATTTGTAAATACTTTGTACTGATGCATTTTTGGATAGTGTTTTTTTTTTGTTGTAAATAATTACTTAGATTGCCTATAGCTCCGCAGATCCCATTAATGTAGTTATATACTTGCTTTTGTTTTGATGTGTGCTTTTTCACTTTGTTTATGTGATGTTTAAATATACGACTGTTATTTATATGTCATTTTCCGTTTATACACTATATAAATTTCACTCGCATTGCATTGTAACTTGTTAACGCACTTTAATTAATTGTAGTTCGTTGACTGAATACAAAGTCCAAAGCTAGAGTGAACCCATGTATTATACGTAAATAACTACAGATTCTAATACCGTTCAGAAACAGACCAACTTTGATGAATGGCCGCTTAGTAAATTTTTTTTTATCTATATTTCAAGCCATGCTCGAAAATTAATGTAAATTTAGATGTACTTATAGTTGTTCCAATCGTTTATTTAACTTTTGACAGCTCGAGTACTAATCAAATTGTGATACCCTGATGCGTTACCGATTCGATTTATTTTGATAATCGATTTTATTCATGAAGTTTTAATCGATTTAACACATTAATATTTTATTTTTGCTCAACATTTTGCGTTGTTTTATAAACATTCACAGGTGTTTAAGTTACTTTATCTTATATATTAATATAAACTACTTATGTAAAGTTAATATTTTTATCACTTCCGACGGCAATTTAGTAATTTTGTCAATTATGAAACGGCAACACTGGACGCGGCGGGGACGCTATTTTGTTGTCACTCATAACGAGACGCCCGTGGTAGTAACTGCATTTTCCGTTCGCTTAGTGTTAATCCACATTTTTATATGTCGAGTTGAGTATTTATATTCCTCCGTATTGGTTTACTTGTGAATTCTTACGTTTGGTTGAGTTGAGCGTATCGTTCCTCCCTTCATTACTGTCAAAATGCCAAAACGTAAGGTGCTTAAAGGAAAAACAAAAGAGTTTGTATTGCGATTTCGTGAATACTTTGAAAAGGAAAGCCGTAATGGTGGACCTCTTATACCAGTGACTCAAGTTAGAGATCGTGTTGCAGCAGCATTAGGTATTAGTGCTCGAACAGTGGCAATAATAACAAAAGAAGGCTACGGCAGCAGTGGCATGAAACAGAACAAGCTATCTACACCTAAGAAAAAATGTCAGCCCTGTAAAGTGATAGCAGTTGACAGTTTTGACGCTGATGCTATTCGTCGTCATATATACGACTATTACCAAAGAAAAGAGATTCCAACTTTAAAAAAATTAGTAAAATCTCTACGAAATAGTGGTTTGTTCCGTGGTCAAAAATCTTCTTTGGTAAAGGTATTGAAAGGGATTGGATTCCTATACAAAAAATGTGACGCAATGATATTGCTTTGTATCGATGCCAATTTTTAAGACAAGCGAAAAAAATAGAAGACTGGTTGAATGTTGTTTTCACAGATGAAACTTGGCTCAATGCGAATGATACGCTGTCAAAAACTTGGACTGACAACACTGCTGGCTCCACTTCCGCAGTGCCAATGGGAAAAGGCGAACTACTCATTCATTACGAATCGCACATCACTAAATGGGCGGTGCCCGTCCATGAAGTACGATATTCCCTGTAGTACATTGTACCGAAAATTATTGTAAAACTTCACATGCGTGATCTGTCAAAAGTTAAATAAACGATTGGAACAACTATAATTCATTTTATTTGGCTGGCATGACGGGCAAAGGATAAAAGTACTAACATGGTAAAGTAGGTGTTAAAATTCTCACCCGTTGTAATATTTCAAGATATCTGTAGGTCACTCAAGACTTAAGACTTGTGATTATGTTTCAAATGACATTTTCCTTGTGATCTTTGAGAATATAATACAGATTTTATCGTAATTCTTTTTAGTAATATAAGAAATTATTACGTAAACGCACATGTTATTCTTACGTGGGTTCAGTCTAAAAATATGCATGTCTGTTAAAGAGTCATTTATATAGTTTTTTTTTCCGTATACAAATTACATCTTCGTCCGCGTATCTCATAGATTATATCATATTTTTCAAATTGGAACCAATCACATTTACAAAATTTCATCAGTCCGTTCAGCGATTTCAGAGATGTGTGTGAACGAACATCGTGACATGTGATTTTTATATAAAGACTAAACCTTTCTCGTTTATCCCTATTGCCATAAGTGAAAACCGAATTAAAATAGGAGGACAAACATACATTGATTTTTTATTGATAAATTTGAAAGAAAACTGCATGTGAACATCAGAAATATGGAGTACGTCTTTTGTATAATCTCAAAGACAAGTTTATGAAAATGCAAAGCGATGCGTGTTGAATTGTTTTTAAATTGTGCTACTATATTTTTATATATCCTATATACATTGAGAATATACTGTTGGCTGTCTGTTTGTATTCCGTTTCAACAGTATGTTCGTGCTGTCTAATACCTGTCCACGCGCATTGTATTGCAGATATTAAAACGAAACGCTACGCGCCCCGCGTCTTTGGCGAAAATCGACCTTACAGAAAATGGTTGACCTACATGCATGTCCCAGGTCTATAGCTTTTTCTTTTCATTCTTCATTTGATTCATCTCCTTGTTACCAATTTGTCATTCATTTCTCATTAACCTCACCTCACTGGCTTGCTTAACTTTTACCTTGTTAAATTTTCAATTTAAACTTAACTTTAATTAAACTTACTAATGATTCAATACTAATGTACACTAATTATTAATTACACTTGAAATACTGTAAATGATCTTCGAAGATTATATTTGGCCAATGGAAAATAGAAATTGACTGATGGTGTGGTCGTTATAATATGGATTTCTAATTTTATTTAAAACAATGTGGTTTACCACAAAGTGCGGAATGTAGCTTTGATTTTATTTTTATTAAGCTTCTAGACCATATATAGGAGTCATATTTTATCGTTCAAAAAAATCCAATGAATTTTGAATTTTCTTTTACATGAAAATGAGATTACGTTAAAAAAAAAAAGTAATTTTGTATTTTTAAATTTAGTATTAATGTCTTATGAATAAAAATAATATTACATAATATTAAAAGTATAAACGGATGTCAAACTTCGCGACCGTAAGTAAACTGTCATAGTTCGAGCACTATAATATGTGATTCATAGTCTCTTTCTATTTTTGTGGGATAACTTTTAACACAAAATACGTTTAAGGTGTATAGTGTAAAAGCGAGGTGAAATTTACCTGAGTTTGTTTCCGCAGACATGCAAAAGTCAGTGGACACCAGCCAGTCAACTAGCTCGAATACTGAAGAGGTGGGCGCGGCCAAAGTGAGCGAAGTGGCCATAGCCACTCTTATCAACCTCGAGTCGCCCGTGTCCACTAGCGAGGCTGTCTCGACGTCCAGCGCTCCTCTACTTGAGGAACAGCCCGACTCGATAGAGGCCAGCGAGCAGTGGAATACGTCTAGAATGCAAATCTCCACAGCTAGTGTAATGTGAGTATGTTTTTGAAGTGAAAACTTCTGTAGGCGGGCTTGCATGGGCAGTTTGCGAGGAAAATTTGGCCGACTGGTAAAACAGTAAATTCGACACCACTGACACCGTCACGGTGGTTTTGTATACATAACAAACAAGCAACACCACAGGATTTAAAGAGGCAAAATAGGAATCTTGCATGAAATGTGTAGTTCGTGTTGAGGAACGAAACGATAGCGTCACGTATCACTGAACTGCTGTATCCTTTTATTCAGTAGTAAATAGAAGTTATTTACTACACTTGAAGCCGCCGTCACCACTCGCGTACTCTACTCACTGAACTGTATACCTATTTGTGTAGTAAATTAGTTCTATATTGAATTGGCACCATGAAATGTGCGCGCAGCGTCGCGTCTCTGTGTGAAATGACGCTAATGCGTATGTTGAAATTTGCAGGACGGACATGGAGTGTAGCGTGGCGCGGTGCGCGGAGGGGGCGGAGCCACTGGAGGTGCGCGGAAGCGCGGTCGCCAGAGGAGCCGGCCCAGACGAGATGGCGCAGGAGGCCGCTCCCTGACCGAGGCCCCTCTTGTAATGTGTCTCCTTCCCTAACAACGCTCTCACATCCACGATGCACTTCTAACCTAACATCACATTATATGAGAAAATATTGTATTTTTCCTAAACTCTCCAATAAAAAACCAATACAAAAAATCTATCCAAACTGTTTTAGAATTTGGGAGAGGTGAAGATTGGATTTAAATAATGGTTTAATAGAAATATGTATATAATAAAAACGTAAAATATCTCAGCATCGTTCTTAAACATTTTCCGTCTTACTACAAAAACATTAAACACACTTTAAACAAGCTTTGAACACGTGTTTAAATAAAACTACTACAAAAGAGTGTCTAGGCATTGTTTAGGGTTAGACAATGTTTGAGCATTATTTAAATTCAAACACAGCCAGATGTTTGTTTAACGAGTGTCTATCTAGTTAGCGGCTTCTCTGTGGACGTGTTCTGTCAAATTTGTAATCGTTTTGCGTAATATTAAAGATTTCTTTTGATTTTTGAAATGACTATAGATATTTTAATTTTAATTGATTACATCGACATATGAGGATATGGATTACATGGATAATTTTCATGATAGGATACATCGCGAGCGAATCAATCCATTCGAATATTACGATGACGCAAAATTTAGAACTTTTTTTATCCATGTTAATAATGATAATTTACGAATATGATCTATAATATCCACGAAATGCTTAAAAACGAATCGCTATGAATTATGAAATTTATGGAAATATGAATATTAAATTAACAAATCAAACTTGACATTTGACAATTACGCCAGTGTCAGTTACGTTCCATTATGCGCAATGTTTTTTTGGTATAACAAAATTTTATAAATAATCTAACGTATTTGTTGTAATTTATTCCTTATTAAATTTTATAATTTGCTTATACTATACTATAGTCCGTAACAATAGCTTGTGAAAACGACATGAATGCAGGGCGAGTGACCGAATGAATGTTTACCAGGGTTGCCATAATTCAACACTGTCTACAAAAACAAGCGCGAAACAAGGTTTTGTGGTAGGGACATTTTAAACGCTCGCTAAACAATGCTTCAATAGTTAAACATTGTCTAAGTAAGCACGTGTTTAAACAGTGCTTATTTAATCTTTTGTAGTAAGACGGTTAGTTTTAACAAAATAAGGAAAATTTATATTTTTTATTAAAATTATTTTAAAATTATAATAATTCGCAGGAATTATTATTTTTAAAGTAGCCACAGAGGAATATAATGTTTATATTTCTATAAATATTGTGGGTAAATATTATATATAAAAATATATTTTAAAGCTTTCCCAGTTCTTATGCAAATTTTATGCACAATTAATATTGTCAGATTAAAGTGACCAAGAATTTCATAACACTTATACAAAAACACAATAATTTGTTAACCCTATTTGACTGTCACGAATAAATAGTTTCTGATTACTAAAGCACTGAGGCAAATTGCTGGTGATTAATATATTTTAAATAAAGAAATCCTATATTTAGAGTGATTAAGCACAGAGGATGGTGTAAAGCGTAAACCTTCTTAACTCCACTGGCAATAAAGTAATATAATAGCCCCGTTTTGTTCTATATTCGACAGTTATTCACTTCTTAACTATTTAAAATAAACTTGCTTGTAAATGTTGATGAAGGAGTTCCTGATGGAAAACTTTTTATTATTGTTGACGTTTTCCTCAGGCTGAAGTTAAAGTTAACACTGTCAAAATGGGCCTTTTAAATTGTTGTCAAAGGTAAAAACTACTTAGTAGTAATTAGAGCTCAAACTGTTATCAACGAGTATTAAATTTCGTCGATAATTGTCAATAATAAAAACCGCCCTCGACGGATGTTACTAGAATTCCTAGACCGTGTCTGCCTATCAGATTATAAAAGTCGTTTTTTACTTTATATAGTATACTAGTTTGTATTTCGTGTTTCGTGTTTCGTTTTTTTATAAACTGCACGTATGTAATGCGTTCTACGGATTCTAGGTATTTTCGTATCGTATTTCTTCTTCTTGAAATATACATTTCAATCAATTGTAACAAATATAGACTTGTAGTATTTTTAAACGTAGCATCAATGGCTTTTCGCCTAAACCTAATTACCTACTAATATATAATCATAAAGGACATGAAATAACAAATATTTATGTATTAATTGAAATTTAAAATTTATATATTGTACGACTGCTTGAATATTTTAAATAAGATTTCTAGTCTGCACAAAATGATGTACTATAAATGATAGTTGCACTAAATATCCACAGAGCTTTTAAACATTTTCCTACATAACTCGATTTCAACATTTCAGATTGTTCTTAGATCAACTACTCTGTTTTAATATTAGAAAAGATAAATATTTTTTCAGTATAAAACACGACGTAACAGACAATATTTAGAAGTTTAACTGTTGTGGTTAAAAGCTTGCTAGTAGTGAGTTGTTAATCATAGATGGCGTTGATTGCCACGTTTTAATTCTACAGTAAAAATTTCTCTGGTAGTTTCTAAAATTTCTAATGGTAACAATTTATATTTGTATGTAAATCAGAATCCATTTGGACAGAGTCTTACGATAAAATAATTTTCGCTTTATAATTTTATTATTATCATCGTGTATCCACGTTAAATATCTCCATTTACCCGGTCTTCCACACGTTGGGACTGTGTTTTATGTATCATTATTTTAATCTATTTAAAGTAAAATTCGTCCTCGGTGAAATTTTGAATTCTATCCGAATTGGTTTAGTTCCTCTATCGTCAAAAAATGGGTTGTTCCAAACAGTTCTACGATTAGTTCTACGATAGAACTGTCTGGACAAAAAAAATCCAACTAGTTCTACTGCACAATATGACACAGATTGGACTCGAATAAATTTAATGGAACACGTCCAAACAGTTCTACTATTTTGAAATTTAGTGTTCCATTAAATTTATTCGAGTCCAATCTGTCATACTGTGCAGTAGTTGGAATTTTTTTTGTCCAAACAGTTCTATCGTAGAACTAATAGTAGAACTGTTTGGAACAACCCCAAAAAATTGGGTATAACTGAAAAATTATAATAAAAATGATATTTTTGATAAAAAGTGTAATTTAAGCGTATGCCCTACGATTACCGTTCTCTTAAATACACATGGTTCGAATTTCCCCACTGTATGTTAAAAGGAAAGTCAACTTTATTTACGTGTTTAGATGTTAATTTCTATTAAACGCGAATATGCTGTACGGAAATGTTTAGCTGCTACATTCGAAAAAATATTTGGTTTTTTTTATGACAGTAGGCATTTTTTGTTCTGATTTATATAATAACAAATATTACTTTTTTTTCTGTGTATTATGAATTCTTTAAGAGAAAAAAAAAACGTAATACTGAACACAACATAATAAAGTTTTAATAATTTATCTACATTAGGTTAATTAATATTCGCGATGTTCTGTGTTTATATTTCGATGTAGACGTTAATAATATACTTATTAGTGTGTATATTGCATGTAATAATAATAAATAATATATAATAATGTTTATGTTATTGTCGAGTGCCGATAGTTCTGCTCCGCTCGAATTTATTTCACTGTAGGAACAGTGTCGTCTCAGTAGTACAAATTAATATTTAGTCGTCTCGAAGCTTTATTTAATTTGTTGTTTTTTTTTGTAATGTGATTTTTTTAATATTATTTTTATAATTTGTAATATTACTAATTGACACTTATTATTGGTGAACTTTACGAGTGGTGATTTTTTGTTTCTTGTAGAATAAATGTATTAAAATAAAAAAATCTCATAATGATGATTATTATGACTTACCAAAAGAACGAAAAAAAAAAACATCACTCGACATTCTATATCGTATTAAGATTTATTCAAGAACAGATTGCCTCGTGCGGCCAAACTCAAGAAATATGCATTGCTTTTATTATTATTATTATTATTCAAGTATATATTTTCTTTCTTAGATTTAAATTTTTTACAATATAAATAAAAAAACAATAAATATTATAAAAAACTTAAACCTAGAGTGCCGCAAGTAGCGTGGGCAAGGCCCAAGCTACCGGTGGTTAGGGCTGCAGAGTCAAGAAGTACCGCCTTCTGTATCTGCCTCTTGACCCAGCCAAATAGTGAGAGCCTCTTGAGGTGATGGTCGTCGAGGCTTTCCCTATAAGACCGTTCGCCGATACGACTATCGGGACGATGATGGTCGAATCGACATCCCACATGGCGGTCACCTTATTTATTATTATTATTATTAAGTAACAATATGTATGAAAACAATGGATAATTTAGATACGAGACAAGGTCGAATAAAGTTTGTATTAATCGTTTGGTCCTTTGCATACTAATAATTATTAAAAGAGACAAACGATTCGCAAGAGGCAGTCTTTTCTCGAGTAACTTTATAACAGCATAAAATTGAATCCAAAATGTCTTAATTTACGGAAATATTTTTGTCTTGCTCTTAAATTTAATTCAGTTTCAATGTAGACCAGACGCAGATTCGTCCTAGTGATGTGTTTTTGGTTGTTAATTTAAATTATTATATAATTCCTACATATGTAGTGATAATGATATTTTTATGATTTATAATAATATGTCACTTTGTTTAATGGTCGTGTAATATATTTTTTCATTGTAGCACAAAAGTTTATATCGACATCAGTTTTCCCACAATGGATACACTAAAATTGAAATCAACGAAATAATTTTTTTTTCATTCAATTTTCACTCCGCTTAGGACACGTCGTCATACTTAACTACGAGTAAGTCATAGCAATTAATAATTATAGTGGGGTAATTTGTACACGTAGAAGTTTCTCGCAATGTTAAGCTTTTACGAAAACTAAAAAAAAACTATCTAGTTATTCGCCTCCTAATCACACCTAGTTGTAGATGTTAAATAATATTTATATTAAATGTCCCTAATATTATATATTTTGTTATAAGATAGCCGAGGCACAGTCACATTTTGCGTCCCATACGTTTGTTTTTGATTTTTTCACGAAGCGCAAAATAATGAAACGATTGCTTCGTGTTGATTTGTTTGTGGCCTTAAAATGGCGCCGAAGCGTCACAGAGGCGAGCCTCAGCTGTGATACTGCGTGCTGTGCTCTCCACTTTCCGCAAAACGAACGTCTTCACTCGTACAAAGCGCAGATGTTTATGTAATTCAGGGCCTACAAATACGCTGATGCTAAATTCACTTGCGTTTTGTACCAGTGAAAGTGTTCGATGGACTTTCGACTCAGCTGATTGAAGATTAGGTGCATTACAAAATGTTATTGTTGCTTATTTTAGTACTGGAAATTGTTACATTGATGGCGACGCAGATGAATATCACGATACTAGATAGTCATGATGATCATGATCAACGTAAACGAGATTTGTTTTTGTAGATCATGATCGAGATTAAAAGTACGATTTTCCATTGATTTTATTGTATGCAAATATAGGTATCATTTACACCATAGTTTCTCAACCTCGGGGTCCCCTTCAGGATTATGGGTCGCGACACAAAAAAGGTTGAGAAACTATTTCTTTTACACTATGTGTATAAGTCACAAGTAAAGGATTACCTCTAATCGTTTTTATCAATGGAACTATATTCTTAATGCGGTTAAAGTTAAACCCGCGAACACTGGTTTTCTGCGTACCACTGTACTCAGTGGTATAAAGAGTTTGGTGATCCAGCAAACCAAAATTCTCTTGTACTTAGGAGCCGAAGTAATTACATTGTTAATGTAAATATAGTAGTTGTTTATTATGTAAATCATTGTAAGTCGAGTCGAAGTCGGTAGGGATTATTCGGTTCATCATATACGAGAGAGACACGCGTAGGAATATTGTAACTCGTGATTTAAGGTATCTTTATGCGAAGGTGGTGTCATGTTAACATGTAAAACGGACATACAGTTAGTAATTTAGGAATGTTTTGCGACTGTAAACGCATAATATTTTAATTATATTGTGTGATCGCTTATGGACTATTTTGTAGCGACCAATTTATCGTTAGTAAAACAAAGGATGTAAAATTGACAATTTTAATGTAATTTTTATATACAATAAATAGACATTTTTTACAAATTGCGATTTTATTTTTATAGGCCAACTCAAATGTATAATGAAAGAAATTAAGAATAGAATTTAATGACAAAAACAAACTTTCAGAATTTACATTTTAAAGTATAATGACTTAAATATGTACAGGCTTTTTAAAATATTTACAAGTGTTTCTTAATTATATGAGAGAGCACTGAACGCATTAACAGTC
Source organism: Synanthedon myopaeformis (assembly GCA_944738685.1). Taxonomy (NCBI): domain Eukaryota; kingdom Metazoa; phylum Arthropoda; class Insecta; order Lepidoptera; family Sesiidae; genus Synanthedon; species Synanthedon myopaeformis. Next base: position 8,741,682 of record OX122915.1, read on the forward strand.
TGTTGGTGCTGGACATCGTAGTATTGTTCGTTGATTTTTGGACGACACTGATCGTTGGACGCAAAAGCGCAATCCGTAAAAGTCCATCCATTCATTTCGTTTTGAGCGCACTCTTCCCCGTATCTATAGTACCTTTGGTCCTGAGGTTCCACCGTAGGAGACATTCTACTCTCAGGAGAAAAGTACTGTGCTCCTTCGGGATAATATACTTGCGATTGATAACACTGCTGTTCCCCACAGTATGGCTCTGTTTGGTGGTAAGAACTGCCAAATAACTCCGGTGACGGTGTTTCGCTCGACTCCGACCCAGCATTCCTTTGCCATTCCAACCAGTAAGTATCATCTGCCCTGGAATTTTCGCCATTTAGATCTGCGAAGGTAGGTGGTGATTCCATGTTGTCTTCCATTTGGAACTCTAACCTCAAAGGTTGATCTAGTTGGAAGATCTCCTCTGGGTGGAAGATGTCGTCTGCAGGTAGTGCGGTGGGGTCGTATTGGGGAAGCGTCGGTGCGGGGGGAATTGATGGGACGGGCGGTACATATGTTGTGTATTGGTGGGATTCAGTTGGGGTCCACGCTGTGGTCGCATACGTCTCTGTGGGTACCTCAATTCGCCATCTGCACGAACACTCGAATGGACCGCACGCGCATGTCGGTTCTGTAACAATGAACAATTTAATACAAACTGCTTATACTGTGACCTCGTTGCTCTATTTTACCTACTTATTGATAACGATGTAAAAACCATTGGAGTTTTTTTTAGAAAATTGCGATAAGTCTGGTTACAAGTTGCGGTGAGATAATTCAAAGATTGATGATTTATTTTCTATCTTTGTGCCTGGAATGACTAATGGCTAACGATAAAGTTACGTGCAATCAATACGAGTAGTTTCCATTACATTGTATTGTTTTAAAATGTCTAGTTTTAAAGTGTTTAGTTTTTGACAATTTTAGTTGGGCACTAAGAAGTACGGGGTATTATGAGTTCCGATTGCGGATTACCAAGTGAAAGGTTTACGTCGAATAGTTCACACTTGCAGTCTGGTGATGATGTAGGATGCCATTTATTTCGTGAGGTGGACCACGACCAATATTCGAGAACAATTGTATCTAAGTAGTTTTTTCAAAATTATGTAACAAAAAATTTGAGGCAATTATTGTCCTAAAATTCCTTGTTACATATTATATTAAGGTACCATTTTGTAAATTTTAACAACCAATAAATAGTTTGACATACCTCTTTGGTTATCTGGAATTAACGGCGGTGGCTGCGACGAGGGTTGGTTCAGTTTTGTGGCTAATTGTTTTTCTGGTTTTAAAGTCATAATTTTGTCTGTTAAAGCTGCTTCTCTGGCCAGCATAAGAGCTAGGCCTCTGACTCGTCTGCCTGCTCCCAGTGACCGCCTAACTTCGCTGGCCCCTTTCGCTTCAGGCCTCGGATGGTCGTGAGCTCCTTTAGCTTGAAAGAATATTGCATGCTCTGTATGTCTCCAAAAATGTGTTACTGGGTATCCACAGTGACCGCGACATGGTTGTACTTCTAGCTTCCCACGGTTACATAGTCGATTTGGACATGGCTTTCCTGTAAATAAATTACAATAATTTAATATTTCTATAAAGCCGAATTTGAAAAAGTCTAGCCCAGCAAATATTTATCCATTAATCAAAGTAGTTAGTTTTTTTAAGACTTTAGAACGCTACATGAATAATAATGATGATATTCTTTATTTCATAAAAACCAAATTTCAACACTAACATTAACAATTTTGTAACTAACTCTAATTTCTCCGTGTAGGTCCCTACTTCTTCATTTGTTCGTAATAGTACACATTAGATACATAAAGCATTTAAAAAAGTTTACAAAAATGGTATGCCATGATTACCTTGCTGTTTTTTCCGTGCTTTATCACATATTGCTGGTCGTAAATGGACTCTAGATCCGTCTGGCAAACGACACCTCGCCGTACAAACGAGCACTCCGAGACAACTTTTCTTTAGAATGTTTGCATTGTGGTTATTTGTGTTCCTCATCGCCCAGCCCGAGGCGTGTCGCTTCGCTTCCTCGCACGTCGGCGGGTAAACGCGTCTGATGTGGCCATCGCACCATTCGCCGAAGTTGTCGTAATGTGTTACTCGCGGAACAACCGCGTCGTTTATATCCCACTCGGGCATCACGGGTGCCTCTGCCATGTCTGGTTGGCTGCTGTGGAAGTAAGAATAACGAAAATGTTTTTATTATGACATACTTATGTGGAATTTGTAGGACTTGTTTGAGAGGATTCAGTGGATTCGGACAAAAATTCCCAAGTTACATCCCGGCAACAGCTCGACTGGGACTCGAATTCGGACTCATTTGAGAAGTCTCGATACGTGAGTTTTTTAGGTCTAGTCTAGATTGTAAAACGTAATAAGCCATGGGGAAAAATATATCATACTTAAATCAGATTGTAACTACTAAATAAAAATATTATAATTATATTAATTGTAGAATAAGTGTGGTGTAAAAATGTCTTCGTAAACTGCTAGACGCTGTTTAGGTTCACTGAAGTTAAAATTATGAATAGGTATACGTTATAATCAGATTTCTATGGTATAGGATCTGTGAGCTGTTAATAAATTAATTTACTCGCAAAATTCATTATTATAATTAATTATTTAATATTAGCTTATTCATTAAATTCAACAATGAAACTCATTAAATTTTCATATCTAATTAAAATACAAAAAATGCATAAATAACAGTTGATATAAGTTAGAGAAATGTACTACATATTTCTTCATACAAGTTAAAGTGAACATGAACATCTGTGTGTATCTTTGTAAATCGCGGAGAAAGCTCCCCTAAGGTTCGTTGAGCCAATTGGTTCGAAATTGCCGTCTGAAGGGGCAGGCCGCGCCTTAATTGGATAAATAACTTTGTATACTGAGATCGAATAATTCAAGTAAATAAAGACCGTAGACGGATTCTTTGATATGAATAATGAACAATAACTTGCTGTACACTTATGTGTATTTGCTACAATTCAGATTAGATTAACCCATAACTATGTTTCGTTCGCTTGCGTTATAACGGTTTTGTAATGGTTGTGAAAGTTCACAATAGATAAACCTATTTAATTATCTTATTTGAAATAAAATTTGAAAAAAATAGGTATATCTGTATATTATATAAAAGAAATTCGTGTTAGTTACACCATTTATAACCCGAGAACGGCTGAACCGATTTTTATGATCTTTATTTTATTGAATTTGTCTCCATCCCAAATAGCAGAATAACTATTAAAATTTCGGACAAATATTCACGAAAAAAGAAAATGAAGAAAATTCATTTTCTCATACATTTTGCATGATACGGGTTTTTATTCTCCCTGAGGCGGTACGAAGTTCGCGGGTCAGCTCGTTTATTATAATCCTAATTTAAGCATTTTGGACATATTAAGTAGGTAAATATGTTTCACAAATACCAACTGAATTCACTGACTATGTATCAGGTTTCTGAAAAATGAATTCTTTTTAAAAGGTTTATTAAGCTTAAAGAAATTAAATTCCTGCCATAGATGCCTCATGCCGCTGAAAGTGTAGTTATTACCATGCACACGGCACGAATCGGCAGGACTTCATATGTCTTCGAAGATTGCCAGTCTTTTCAGGCACCTTAGATTTTGCCTTGCTTAGCTTAGAACATGAACATTATTACTAGTCTACAAGTAAAATAAACAAAAACACTGAGACCTACAGGCCTTCCCGCGATTCGAAATTCCGTCGGCAGTGTCGGAAGCCGAGCGTTTAACCGATTGACCTGCTATCACCTCCTATACCCTACATATCGAGATACTTGATTTGTTATCTCCCTGTCGCTTTGAAAAATAATAATTAAATATTTGACTGTGTAGCTTTTATAAAATAAATAATGCAATAAAAACTTATGTATAACAAAAATATAATCTTAATATAGGTAAGTATAAAAAATACTGAAACGATTTTGATCAAACTTTGTAACTATATGTAATTGGGTCCAACTTAAAAGATAGGATAGTTTTTATTTTGAACCCGGGCGAAGCCGTGGGCGGGCCACTAGTAATAATATAAATTATTTACTTAATCAAACGTAATAACTTATGAGTTTTTATGCAGGTCATTAATGATACTGCCGCATGGTGTTATCTTTATGCCACTTGAATATTACTTAGTTCTATGTAGATTTTCGTAGCTAGCAAATGTCTGAATATGTTAAAATGTTACAAAGTATAATAGCATAAGGCATTTCTTTTATTAATTTAACAAAACCAGTCTTAGCGTTGTTCCTTTTATCCCACAATCCTGGGGATTTCGAATATGTTTTTTTTACCATTTATGCAAATACATTAGGTATCTATACTAAAATAAATTTAAATAAAACTTTTATAATTAATTTTGAACTTATAATTTTTTAAGTAATTTTAATATTGGTGCATAACCTCTACTTATAAAATAAGTTACTAAATATAGTTGTGCTTAATTAATATGGGCATGTAAAACGTTAACTTTGAAATGCTTTATTATCAATATGTGCCTAGTCGTCATTGTCGCCTCGTCACTGGCTCAATAGGTTTCAATTAGAATCAATTGTCGACCCCCGGCATCGGCTCGTACCTTCCACAACACACCCCACTTTGACTACATCTTCTTCGCTTTAAAACATGCTATTACTATTCATAAACTCGTGACGTATATCTTGGCTGCTGATACGGCCAACGCAGGTTTGAATTCTGGTAGGGGCTGCACCTCTAGTCTTATTAGAGCGATCCTTAGGTATTAAAAAATGTGGATCATTCATCTAAAGGTGAAGTACCTAATTCATCGTAATTTGTAAAAAGGCTAGCAATTTTCAAATACCCAGCATTTAGCAAGTAAATAGGTACCTAATGTAAAATTTAGGTGCACACTTTGCACGGCTCACCACACCCTCGAGAACTTTTTTGTGACGAGGTAGGTACTTAAGGTTCCCGGATGTGGAAACCGGGCTATATTGAAAGAATGGTAAAAGTTAAAAATTAGGTAATTAGGTAAATTTAATTTAAATTTTACTAAAATTCATTAGGGAAGTTGGATTAGAATTTCTGTATCATCAAGATAAGCGTAGAAGCTAGTAGGTAACAACGCTATTCATAGTCTGTGTTCTGTTCTATAGCTAAACCTATAGAAAGCATTATTTTAAAGAACACTGAAAAATAAACGCAAGAGGTACCTACAATTATCTAATATAGAGGTATTCTTATAAACATTCCTCCCATGTCTAATAGGTAAGTTTACTTGAGAACATATGATTAATCATCCCACCCTAGAGGTTATCGTAGGTTTAATTGTTATTTACTTAGGTACTTACCTTCTTATATATGAAGATAAAAATGCTACTTGTTTTTTGTATGCTAATGTTAACATTATGGTACCTAATCCAAATGATGAAATTGATAATTTAAAATACAGAATTACAGGACCTCACTACGAATTAAATTTTTTTTTAATTCAATGCTGCCATCTATAATAATAGTTTGCGTTAGCAAAATAAATTAAATTTATGAACACATTCAATAGAGACATTTCAACGCTTCAATAGATACTAACGTTCATTTTTATATCTATCACTATATTAATTAGATTAATCATTAAATAGGTAGGTAGATAAATAATTAACAGAACTTAGGTATTAAGCACAATTTTTTTAGTTAAATTTAATCCATAAATCAATATCTGAGCCTAGGTTGGTATAAAACCTAGGCCCTTCTTAAAATGCTTACCTATCTTACCTAAACGGTCCTTAAGTTAGCCCTTAAGTTACCTAAATGATAATTAGGTAAGTAGCGGAAAAGATTAGTAGGCAAGTATTAGTAGTTAATTCTATCACCACCCAAGTTTAAAAAAATGTTTTTCATTTGTTAACAAATAAAAATAATAAAGTTAATAAGTTTATTAATAAGAGTTATTAATAAGAATAATAACAAATACTTAAGTAAAAATATTACTTACCTAATAAGTAAGTGAATAAATAATTATAGAAAAGCAAAGCATAATGGCTTCTTAATATTGCTTCATTTAACCATATTCTAAATTTAATGTCATTATTAGTAGTAGGTATTATTGATTTATTAAAGTATTTATAAAATTTTCTTCATCGTCTATAGTTACGGAACATCAGAAAATATTTTATTGATTGACGGTAGCCAATTACAAAATAAAAGTTATGTTAGCTATGTTTTTATTAAAGGTACGAGTACTATGAGGGCAGCCAAAGACAGCTTCTTAAAAACCAAAGCCAGTTTTCACTCATTGTAGTTACTTAATTAAAATTGCATCACTCTTATAAAGGCATAAATTGCGAAAGTAATGTTATTTAAATATAGGATATGAATAAAAATCGGAAAATACTTACATAATTACCATTTCCGTAAAGTAACTTCTTTTGACACAATCACAATTTTGAATGTTCCTCTCTCTCTCATTCAGAACATTGTCCACAACACGAATATCACTGAAATACTATTATACAAATTAAAAATATAAGTACAAACAATCCCAGTACTTCGCCCTTTGAAAGCTCGTACCATACTAAGTTGAACAACAAAAATAAACATAGGGTGCTTTCAATCCCCACCAGAAACGCAGGGCTTTTTCAATAGCCAATTACACGCGTCAATCTCAATGACTCCGCCTTCCGACCAATCAGAATGTGGCTAGCCTTAACCAATAGGAATATTGCGAACTATGCTAAGCCTTCGTTTTTCAGGGAAAAATTGCTGGTTCAAAATTTGTAGCAGCATAGTATTGAGTATTTGTAGCAAATATTGATTTTATTCGTGTTTCCATGTTTGTGAATTTACGTATCTACGGGTAACTGTCTCGTTAATTTCCATTTATTTTAATGGAGATTAAGGATAAACTAACCGTAGGTAATTTGAGTAAAACTGTTTACCTTCAAAATATTTCTACTTTTCTACCTCTGTAGGCATGGGAAAATAATATGGAAAAATTTGATTTAGAAAGGGAAAATAGTATTACCTTGTGTTACTTAAAGTACATTGGTTATTTTGCACCTGCTGATAGGTATTTCTGACGGATATCAGTTATTTTCCTTGGCTTACCTTGTCTTACCACCACATTACACCTTACAGCACAGCATGTATGCTGCTGTGTCGCCATACACAGTTGTTGTTGTGTAATGTTAATGATGAGGGAAAAAGGTATGCCCGAGCACTTCGTGTATCCTTTCTTTATGAAGCACAACCGAAAGAAAAATATTTTATACTTACCTACTATGTATAAGTACTTATAGTTGTATATTACCTATTGTAACAGTAGTACCTATATTTCTTTCACAAAATAAAGTTATAATGATCCCCGCATGGATTTTCTGATATATAATATCCTACTTAAGATATTTAAGGTAGCATGCAGGCTGACGGCCTTTACAGACAAGGTGAGAGGATGGTCGAATTGGCTTTCGATACCACCCTTATTCACCCATCAAAGTATACCACACCTTTCTGTAAGGTTACTGTAAGGATAGTTACTGCCTTCAGTCGTACTGCTCAGTTTATGATCTAATAACAAGGATGTACTATACAACCTACAACCTATGAGCAGCCAAAATATGAAAAATTAAAATTATTTGAATAAGTACATATAACAAAAAATAATATATTACAGAAGTACCTAGTCTTTTTTTAGGTGAAGATCGACAGACAGGGTGACGGTTCATTTGACTGTAAGTAGATACAGTCGTCTGTAACAGCACCTATGACGTTGTTAACACTAGCAACGTCACAGGTGCTGCAAGTGCGCTGGCGACCATAGTAGGATTAAGGTAAGGAGTTACCTATAGGAAGGGACAGGGAAATTTACTCTGGCATCCCTTACTTACTCACCGAAACACAACAGCAACATGCTGTTGTTTCACGATGGTTCTGCAAGGGACCTAACCACTCATACAAGGGGCTCTTCAGGAGTTGCGTGATCTCAACCGTAACGCAATACATTTTCTTGAAATAGTTACCTTCTCATTTAGGCATTAGAAATGTTTGCTTGCTCGTTTTGAAGAAAGCAATGTTTCAATTATTAGGTAATTATAGTAAACAAACCTTTTTGTAATTTACAAGAATGTATTCTAAATGATAAATGTAGGAAAACAGTACATAGTAGAACATATAATATATAAAAATTATACTGTCAAGGTACGTTCATGAATATATTTTTTTTGCAATAATTTTGTTCGTCGGTATAGATACCTAGTTCTCATCGGAAATTATTGTATACCTTTACCTATTACCTAATTCGTGACTCTTTTGCGTCACTGTTCGACAATTGCTTTCAATGAGCGTAGGTAGCGTAGTTGATAGTCTTTACTGTAGACCTAGTATACAGTATAAAGACCTAAAAAATCCTTCAGCAAAAGTTGTTTCAATAAATTTTGTAATAAATGGAAAAAATATTTCCCAAAATTTTACTAGGTTCAATTTCATGTGGGTACAGTTTTTAAAGCAAATTCTGAACGCTTCTTACAAATTTCCCGTAGCTTAGTTAAATATATGTGCAACCTATTTAAGTCATAGGTATTAAGTATACCTACCTACCTATTTTTGCGAACAACTACCTAGAGGGTGCGAGATGCGGGCGTGTTCGCATGTGTACGCGCATATCGACACAATTAACTGTGGGGAGAGCCAATTTATATATTGGCCAATTTATATTTTACCTACTCACATTTGAAAATGTTAAAGCAACCGTTTTTATTTTATTGGAGCTTATTATTTTATAGCTACAGGCCCAATTACTTAACAATGACGTCATTACCGTCCCTTGGTAAACACAGTACTTATTATTTAAGAGAAAGGCAGCAGACAATATGTCAATTCCTTTAACATTAAAAAGTTAGGATTTGAAATTGATTATACACTCAATAAACTTCTATAGTACGCGTAATACGACAAGACAAATAAAACCAACAATACTAGAAGGAAAATTAATCACGAGCGGTTATGTAGGTATAGTTCGTGGTAGTTTAACACTACAGAGTAGTGGTCAGAGAGTTAGAACCAAATCAACTTAGCATCGTTTCGCTTCGCTCTCATTCTCTTGTAATTATGCATAATTTTAATCTGTTTATGTTTATAGAAAGATATCTACCACAAAAGCTAAGATAAGTGAGTTTTTGTAATATTAGAATTATGCAAAATAATTGGGTAAAACGACTTTGATCGTAATGATATTAAATTTTATATTTATTTCAACACGATAACTCCCCCGAGAAGAACGGTTTCTGATATGTAGATATATGTGCAGATTTCGTTTATTTTCTGCTATGACAGCTTTAACCCAATGATTGGAATAACTGATGTGTCTCTAATTTGTGTGTTCCATGAATAGATGTAGTGTTTATTGATTGGTGGCGAAGCAGGAGCCCTTCCGTTCTCGCCTCAATCGCCAATTGACGCCCAAATGAAATGTAGTCATGCGACTCGCGAACAATTTTCTCCCCCCACACTACTGCGGAAGTCATCAATTCGCAAAATTGACGTAAAATCCGCTTCATTTTAAGATGTTTGCAACATGGCGTGGATTCCGGTTCGCAGACAGAATCGTACCATCAGTCATCAGAAGAAACGGTTGAAAATAAATTAAAACCATATTAAAATGAATAAATTGTGTATTAAATAAATAGAGTATCTTTTGCATAGGAAAAATTGTACTAAATATAGTACTTATAGAAAATATTAGGTAGGTATTAGTAAATATTATACAAAGCTACACTAAATAAGTAATGTCTAAGCGTAGTTTCGAACTACAGACCAAACAATACCTTTATGACTTTGTCTTCCCGCAAGAGTTGAGTTCCTTAAGCAACAATGAATAATTTCAGTAATAGTTGTTTAATAAAAAATAAAATTATCCTAAGCGCCGCAAATAATAGTGGTTATGAAACATAACCAATTGTGTGTCTATCAGGGTCAGGTGTAACCATAACAGGATCGTGTCTGTCTGTAGATATTTTTTAAACATTTTGTCAAAAAATTTGGTCACCAAAACCGGCGATTCCCGAGCTGACTTACCTTGACCAATTAGCCTTGCCATACAACGAGGTAGGTAATGCAGCCAGCATGCTTTTTGCCATGTCTTCAGATTTTTTGTCTGTTTGTCTGTGCACGCTAGTAATCTCAGAAACGGCTTAACTGATTTGGATGAAATTTTGCAAACAGTTTATTACCTACCTGGTTTAACATATAGGATACTTTTTATCCTGGAAAAATGTTACTTTCCTGTGGGATTTTAAAAGAACGAACTACAGCGCGTACGAAGTCGCGGGAACCAGTTAGTAATAAATAAAAAACATACCACATTGAGCTAAATTTCTTTCGTTTCTGCTTTTGCTAAAAAAATTTACCTTACTTATATTTATATGTGGATTAATTATTTACTATGGAAATGTATTGATACCTAATGTTCACCATCTACAAAAATTTGGACCAATAAATAGTTTGAAGCAAGCTTGTTCCTATAAAATACTCGGATAAGAGCTCCTATACAATACTTACCTAAGAGCCGGATGTGAGAGAAGTGGCAAGGCCTGTATCAGAATTCATTGATCCCCCTAAAATATAAAAAGCTGAATGTGGCGACTTTGAGTGTACGAGTATAACCCACTAATTTATTGTGTCTATCTACCTCTTTAAAGATACTTTCGTATAATTTTCCATTCCATTATTTTTAATTTCTGAATATGTGTATTATAAAATCCTGTTTTTTAAAACAAAATGTTTTAGAAATTAAAAATTAACAGTAGTGCTATAAGAGCGCGCGTGCGCTCTGTGTTTCGATGAGTGAGTAAGAGATCCCAGAGCCTATTTCCGAAACCCTGTTTTATCTTTTAAGGTTGATTTTATCCCTGAAAACGCGTGGTCCTTATAGGCAACAGTAGTATCCAATCATCTTGTGGACTGTGACCTTAATCAAAAATTGAATACTCGTAGAGGCTGATTAAAAAAACTCTACATTAAATCCGTTTAAAAGACGCCTGTCGGAAGAATTGTCTACCTAAAGCAAGGCCAACGCGACAACGCAAAGTATGGAAACAATCTTTCAAGGGTGGTCAAGATGGCTTCCTATACCTACGACCCTACACCTACGATTAAGTAAACCGTCAGCCTGTCTAACAATCTTTAATATAAAAAAATGAAATGATTGAAAAGCAATGTCTAAGCTTCTCTTTATTATTTTCAAATGCAGATATCCCTAAATGTAAGACTACAGCATAATTACGAATACTTACTTAAGCCCTTAAAATTTAAGCCTTTAGGCTGATAAAATTTAGGCCCTAATGAGGCTTTAAAAAAATTAAATTACACCTTAAACCGCCTTAATAAGGAATAATCAGCTGACATTAAGCTTTTGAGAAGTCCAATTTGTGATCAATGTGGAGAAACATAATTTTCACTCCATAATTAAAGCATAAAAAGTGTTTTTGTTGGTTCACTTATCAAGCACCTAAGTATTTCACTTAACCTTACCACTAACGACAGTTGTACTTACATGGGCCCCATGTCAATGACAGGTAGATCTGTGAATGACATTATAGATAAAGCTTCAGGGCTACTGATACCAAATCTCTATATCCATCTAGAGGGGGCGTGTAGGGTCGGTGCGGGGTGCGTTCATCCCATAAGCCTTTCCACACAAGCGGCGTTCAAACAAAGGAACAAATTAAACAAATCCGCAGACAATCGCGTTCCGACGAATACAGACATGAAAGAGAGTTAATCAAACAACTATTTTGTTCGGAGCTCTAGGGGTTTATTGCGAAACTGACTTTCGAAAACAATATTTTTTATTAACAAATCTACTTGGGGTAGGGTTTTTATCTTTTAAAATTCTTTATACTTATTTCATTACATATAAATTCAATAGAAGAAAATCATTTATCGTTATAAATTACTAGCGACCAACTCGCGGCTTCGCCCAGGAAAAGACTTAATTAGATTTAATTATATAAGTATATAAAAAAAAAACGTGAAAAATTATCTAATTGATGGTGAAAACAGCTTTAAAATCCATTGCGTGGTTTAGTAGGAGTTAGCGGCCATACAGACTGACGCGGAAAGCGACTTATACTATGCATAGATGATTTAGGTACCTTTAAATTTTTTAAAAATTCAGGAGACAATTTTGTCTGTCACAAAAGATAGTATTGTGGAACAGCTTCTTGAACTGACGGTATAGTCGACAATCCTGTTTGCTTCTCCTGCTGATTTTGTTAATACTTCTTACATGCAGGGACTAGAAGGTATCGTAATGTCATTGGATAAGGTTGTAGAATAACAATTCGTTTCGTAATTTCGGCCCTATTATTCGCGCGCAGTTGTCAAAGTAGGTCCACTTCAGCAAATACTACACCCCCGCGTCTCGCACAACTGTCACAATGACAAACAAACACGTTTATGATTAAACATAGGTATTTATTCCCAACAATTGCAGCCATCCAGTGAAACTAATTCAATGCTTGTGAAATGCGCAATCGGTTGGCCTTTGACACTCAGCTTTGCCAGATGGTTTCATAATTGATTTCAAAACGTTATTCCTGATTGTTGCATTGATTTAATGCAACAAAAATTGCTCATCTTGTAGTCATTAGGTATATAATCTAATATGAATATTATAAAAAGAAAATATTTGTATTTTTGCTTGTAATAAAAAAACTGCTGGACCGATTTTAAAAATTCTATCACCCATATCAGCAAGTAACATAGGATATATTTTATAAAGTTACGCGGACGAAGTCGCGTGCAACCGCTAGTGGTAGATATAACTCTTTAGGCTCATATTCATTTAGGTTGTAAATAATTTTATACCTACGTATAAGAAAAATCGCAAAGCTAGTGAATAAAGGGAGCCGTTTGCATGAAGTTCTCAGTGTGCTGGGAATCATTCTGATTTCAAAGAGAGTTTTAGTTCTCCAGAGTTACGCATAGGTAATTGTAGGCATGTTAAAAATATATATATAGGGAAAAACACATTTCCTTGTAACGTAGGTAGGTAACACAAAGCAAGGTGAAAACTGTCATTTTATTGGTGTTGTTGTGAAAGGTTGTATCTATGTTGTATGTAGTTGTGCTAATTTATCGTCGGCCGTTATCTATACGATGCGGGTGCGCGTGCGACTCGCAGCCGTAGCGGAGACGCCCTCCCACCTTCGGTTTTAACATTCAGCACGTGGCTAAAACCTACACGCGTTAGGAAAAGTAATATGTTATTTCATTTAAATGAATTTTCATTTATTTGTACCTGCGTCTTTTTAAATAACTCGAATTTCAAATATCTTCACTTTACCTTTCTCCAATGATATTTCGACATTTGAATTCGTAGATACTCGTACTTATTCACGTAAAATACCTCTTTCATATAAATCAGGGGTATAAGCTACCACCGTGTCAGCTATATCAATTATATGGGGCCAAAGTGTGTAAGCAAAAAAATTAAGCAAAATTAAATTTTTACGCCTTATTTTATATTAAAAAATAAATTAACAAAACAAGTAAAATGTACACTTTATAATACTTAAACAATTTTTTTATGTAAGGTACCTTAAGAGTAGCAGGCATGAGGCAGTCAGTCTACTTGATGGTAAGTAAGTAGCTGTCGTCGCCTAATAACACAAGCAACGTCATAGACATTTCAAGTATACGATGCCGACCATAGTAAGATATGGTCGACAGGGAAATGGATTCTGTCATCCCTTATTACTTACCATTACTTACTAATGCTATTATTTGATGGTGGTCTTCTGTAAGGGAGCGGTTACTGCTTCCAGACAGGCTGTTCAGTTTTGACTGCAAAACGCTTCCTTGCCACTACCAAATTATACTTCTGTTAAACACGCTTTTACATTGTTTTACATTTATTTTATCTTATACGATTCCTATTTTTATTATATGCCTAATTGTAGTACCAATTTTCTCAATAAAAGTTTATTCTACGGTATTTGGATCTCAATGTAAATTATGACTAAAATTGTGTAAGTAAGCTAAATAAAATGCAAGTCAAAATTCTTGTAGGTACTGCTATTTTATAAATGCTAATACAATATACCAAGTAGATACACCCCAACATAGTTAAAAATATTTGAATTCTTCAAATAAACTTATTTTGCATAAACATGGGCCCGTCACTGTGTAATACGCATAAATTTTGCATTTCTATAGTTGCGTTTGATTTACAATGACATTGAACAAATTGCCTCTAATGCCATAAAATTGTTATTCATTATTGTTAATTCTAATTTAGCTTGTTTATTTTTATAACATAAAACATAAACATGACTTAAAAAAATTACAAAAATATTATTACTAAAATTAGAATTTACCATAATATAAAGTTTGCGATGATAAATTAAGGTTTAAGATTAATATGCATGACAAACTGAGAAATATTCTTATGTATAGTATTTCTCAGAGTAAAACTAGCTGTGCCCGCCTCTTCGTACGCGCGGTTATCGTACGCTTGGTATTTCGGTATAACTTTTTTTGTTAGTGAAACGATTGAAATGAAACAAACAATAAATATTACATGAAGCTTGCTACAATATCAGTGAAAACCGCATTCAAATCGGTTAATCCGTTTCTAAGATTAGCGTGCTCAAACGCATAGACAAATAATAACCTCGGTACATAAGTACAATGTGTGCAATTGAAAAAAATATTTAATGTACAGATACTACTCGTTTATGATTTTTATACATCTATAAAATATTATTTAATGATTTGGTGCCACAGATATCTATAGCAGGCACCTTTTTTAATTTTATAAAGTAATTATGGTTTAGTCATTCTGCCCATTTCACACTCACCCCAAAAACAATGGGGCATTACACGGGGCGATGGGATATAATCAAATAACGTATAAAGATGTTGCGTGATTGCGAGATATCATAACGTGGGAACAAACCTTGATTGGTGGATTTAATTAATTGACGGCACTAATGCACCAGTTCATTTGTTGTGAAGCGTGGGAATTATCATCAAATGTAAAGAGATACATTTTATCTCTTTACATTTAATGATATTACCTCAATTTTATTATCACCAGGAATAAAGAAACAGCGAGTGAGTACCTAAGCGATGCTAAAGCGCATTTCACCTTATCGCTGATAATTAACTTTCCTACCATCAAGTGATTCAAAATATATTTCAAATTAAATCTTAATATTTAATCTTAACACGCGACACTACGTTTCGCAGTCATTTGGTAGCAGTCATTTGACCACAGTGAAATAACAGCTCATGTGCTGTTGTATTTCGGTGAATGTGTAAGGGATTCTTTATCCTTATGCTTTTTATCCTACTATGGTCGTCAGCACATATGCTACACGTGTGACGTTGCTTGTGTTAATGGCTACGGTAGCCACCTACTATCAAGTGGACCGTCAGCCTGTCTGTCGGTCTTGACATAAATAAAGCTACTCAATTTCATTTAGAGTGTTTGATTTCAAACTATTTAGAATGGTAATGAAAAAATTAACTAGTGAACTATTAATAATAAATATGTTTAAAAAATGCACGTCCAATATCACCCAGTGTACATTTTAGATATTCAAAAGTTCAATATTTTACTTTGTACTGTAAAAGTTGAAATGAATCTGGTAAACTATTAAATTTTATTTGAACCCGCGAACGCGGAGGGTGGCCAAATCGACAGGGCGGGCGTTCGCAGAACATAAATAATAACAAAAAACATATTGCGTCCGTTGCTTCACTCATTATGCGCAATTAGGTACGATTGTGACATTTTAGCAGCGATGTGAGCGGATTTCATAACAATTATTTTCATAGAAAGTTTGAAGCGTGGTGACGCGACGCGAAATAAAAAATAATCCAATGTATAATGTATATTTCACATTGCACTGCACCGCATAACTCGCCTGTAGTATCACCTATATTCTTAAAAATGTCATAATATATATTAAAGAATTTTTAAGAAATTCTTCTATGGAGAGCATTCTTATATACCTACGTATTTCTTAACTATGAGGTAACGTTCTTTTCACACGTTTTTTTTTTACAAAAAAAAACATATTTTAAAGCTATAAAATATAATGTCTACCCCGAAAATCCACTCTAATTATTTTAATTCGCATAAAATGCGCATAAATTCGGATTCGGATTGATCTTTTACACACATACCTATGTACCTACATAGTCACAATCTTTATATGTTTATAATAATATTAGTAAGTATATTAGTATTAGACCTCTTATTTTGCCTATTTTACTTACTTATACTTTCAAAGATTAGAAGGCGTAACAATATACTTATTTAGTAAATACTGGAACACATCTAATGCTAATAACGGTTTTTAGTTTTGTAAATATTTAATTTAAGGGTTTACATACTACATTTAATTTGTTAATTCAAGGGTTAAACATCGCTTTCAAACAATCTAACTTGTACTTAAATATGACCCCTCTGTTATTGGTATACATTAGTAAAATTAGAGCGGTGGGAAAAGGGTTGAGTTGTCTGTACTTCTGACTCTTTTATTTTTATTGTTATTAGAATAATATTTGTACTTTTTAGATGTACGGTTATGGTTATTGCGGACATATCATATTTTAAGAGCGTCAATGACGATCGAAGTTATAATAGAAGTATTAAATTTATTATGACAATTATGTACAAATTTTATGAATACGACGTGAATTTGACAGGTATAAATTTATAAAATAAATAATAATATACACTTCAGATAAAATAAATTTCAAGTTTTATTAATGCTATAGGTATTATAAATAATTACACTTTTTGGTTAGTTTTAACTAAAATAACACACCAACAGCTGTTAGACGTAGTTTGTAAATAAATAATGTGTTTCGGTTGTCCTTTCATTATCGTGTAACCTGTAGAACACAAAGAAATTTACACAAATTAGAAACGTATTCTTCACGCTGAATGATCAATCACGGTCCCTGCTCTCTGTGGTCAGTTAATGTGGAATTCGGAAGTGTAAATAAATACTATTGTAAAGGGCCATTTCGAATTCCCAATAGGTGAGTTGGGATAGGACAGCTCGCCTGCCTTTCATTGTTTGTAACAAACAAATCATTATAATGCATTCAACATTTTGTTTGCTGTTAACGCATCTTTTTAAATGTGAAATAATGAATAATAGGACTATTCACTGTGGTAACATTTGATGATCGAAATGATCAATTAAAACCTTAGTTTAAACACCACTCATTAGAAATAATAAATACACACTTTTTCTTGCTTCTATCTATAAATTCTTCCTAATTCCTGTTAAATTAAAATCTCCTTAATTTACAATCTTTAAAGCAGTCACTTCCCGTCGTCTGTCCCTCTGAGTAAATATGTACGCTTAGATCTTTTAAACTGCAACGGATTTTAATGCGGTTTCACCAATGGAAAGAGCGTTAATGATTTTTACATATTTATAATTTGCTGAAAAAACCGTGTGAAGTCGGGGGCGGCCCGCTAGTATTGTATAAATCGTAAATAGCGGAGATAGTCATAGAGATAGCGGAGGAGATAGCGGCTAAAATCGCAGGAAACTCTTGCTAGATGGCTGGATCAAGGGACAGATACAAAAGGTGGTATGTACGAGTAAATATTTATCGACATTCGGTAGGTTGGGACACACTTCGCTACAACCAATAAGACAGTTTAATATGATTTATAAAAAAAAAAGAAAACTGATAAATGAAGTGAATAATAATTAAAAAACTAAAAGCGTGTAGGTACCTAAAAAAATGGTCTTCAAATTCACAGTGTATATTGTGGCATGGGCACATGTCGTTTTAATTGAAGATGTGTATTGTCAAACGGGGTTTGGCGGAATTAGTCGCGGCAATAAAGTGCATGGGTGACATGATGATTAGCCGAATACACGTATTGTAAACATTCATTAAATTCTATTTAAGGTGGTCTCTCGATAACAAAGAATTAAGTTTTTTTTATTACCTACTTTCATGTGATGAACCACGCACATTGTACCTACGGGTGAAAAGTAACAGATTTCTTTGTTTTCTGTTTTGAATTTTGCCTAACCCTAAATCGTACCATTTGTAAGGTTTGTGGTACACTTAAAAATATCTGTTTGATATTTGCTAACAGATATTCTATTTTTTAATTATTTTTATTATTTATAGATATTTAGATTTTATCAATTGTAAGTAGGTAGAAAAATATACGGAAATTTTGTAAGTACATTAAAAAAAACTTTCACTTTTGCCAACGTCCTTTTCATTATTCGAGGTTTTTCCAAATGTTCACTTTAGAATGGCCACCCATAGGTTCACCTTTACCAATATTCGATTCGGTCTTCTAAAACTCAAAGTTAGTATATGTAAAGTGCCAATGTTTCCTATTAAGTCGGAAGTTTCAAGTAAAGTGTAATACCGGTTCATATAACGTTGTCAGCGACACGCGTGACGCATTACCTGCGCCTGCGTTTTACCCATGGCTGCGCGTGCGATGCTCGTCGCGCGCTTGGCACGTGGTATCGCGCTTACTCACCGTGACCACACGTGCACGTGCTCGTCCACATCGACGTATGGACCTGAACATCTTGTGAGTGAATTTTCTTGTACATTTGTAGGAAGTAACAAAGTGTCTTAATATTAATGGACAATTACTGTTCATTATGGTTCGTTTAGTAACTTTGGAGTACAAGTCTATAATAGTATTCATAACTATTTAAATGTGGTAGCTGGGCACAACGTGTTCCACAGTAATAAACTGACAAATATACCATGCACACACTTAATGGGACATGTAAAAGCAGGTTATAGGGATATCATTTATAGCCTGGTTTAATCACGTTTTCACCTAAAACGTAGCATTTTCTATGCTTGATTCGAGGTAAATACCTACTGTATCTTAATACAGAATTTCAAGAATGCAAAAAAAAAAAACAGCGCACTCCGGGAGTGCCGACAGAAGTGAAAACTTGAACAATTACGTGTGTATTTTTTGAAGCGTCAGGAAAGCACATACTTATATACAAAGGTGTTGGTTACAGTAACAGTGTCGCGAGTTCTATAGTTTTTTCCCATCTCAAAAATGCCCAACGCGCTTAAGCTCCGTGGTCTCCACTCCAGAATTCTCTGGCCCCAACGGTCATCGGCTCTCCCATCAGATACCACTTACAATTTCTATTCCTTATTTGATCTCGCAGAATAATTTCGGCCCTCTCTATGTTTCGTTGAGCGACGTTAAGCTTTCTTATGTCACACACATTGGTCTTATCAAAATAAGATTTATTAAAATGTTTTTTGTTTTTGTTGATAAGATGACTTAAAATAAACGAAAAGTTGTGGTGAAACATCAACCCGGGGTCTACAAGTTTTTACAACAAGATTACAAATGTTTAAATCGCTTATTACTTGTACATTACTGTACAATGTAGGTAAAATGGTCTACAAAATTAAAAGTTTCAATTCTCGTCAATTCGCATACTTGACATTTGATTTCGCAAACGTCAATCCAATAGAATCAGAGTATCGGATGAGCCTAGTACAATGATGGACATCAAATCGATGCGTTTAGGTTAAATACAGACCGCCTTTTATTATCTGCTGTGTTCGATTGTGGCCGGCGAATCACCCCTCCAACCATTCACCAAGGATGATTGATCTACAGCGGATTGACAGATTTTTTTATAAAACCGAGGGTCGGTACTAGCAAGCGAATATTAAAGGCAATTGTTGTTTAATTTTTACATCGGTGGGGCGATGCGTCGAGTGTTGTAATAATGTTTTGATAATAGTAGTATCCGTTCAGGTCATATTTCTTATTCAGTATGCGTGGGACCGCACCCGCCGCTCGCTCATTACAGCTTGAGTGCTCTCTTTGAATTTCAAATTAAAAAAAAACCGTTGTTTTGTCCACACCTTACCAGGATATTTAATGCTTATATTAACGTAATTTTGTCACATAAAGTTTTGGATTTTTAACACCGTTTATTTCCGATCCGATCATGGCTGTGGATAGTAAACAAACAATAGATATATTATTATATTTTTTATTAATGTCCTCAGACAGGCTGACGGTCCACTTGATGGTAGGTGGCTACTGTCGCCTAAAATACAAGCAACGCCACAGGTGCTGCAAATACGCTGCCGATCGTAGAAGGTATTAGGAAGGAATGGGAAAATAGATCTGGCCTTACTCACTCACCAAAACACAACAGCACACATGCTGTTAACTCATGGTGGTATTCAATAAGGGGGTGGTTATTGCCGCTAGACGGACTGTCGAAATGACTGCGAAGACGCTGTGTGGCCTGCCATTACTATAAATACTTGTGAAATGACATGAATTTTACTGTCTTATAGGTACATAAAAATTTATATATACAATTTAAATCTTATAAATATAAGATTCTCGTGTCACACTGTTTGTGTAACAAAACTCTTCCGAAACGGCTTGACCGATTTTTATGAATTTTTTTTATGTATATTCGGTAGGTCTGAGAATAGGTTGTAAACTATTTTTATACCCCAAAAAATTTTTTTTTGGCAAAACAACGTTTGCGGGGTCAGCTAGATATGTATATATAAATGTATGATAGAAATTCCTTTTTTTTGTATTAGAAAAACTATTTGTAATAAATTTCAATAGTTATGACGACATTCCTAATGCGATTTAAAAAAAAATGTTTTTGAAAATAAAATGTTTTGAAATAAATACTTATTTTAATATAACACACCAAAAAACGTTCCTATTATTTCGTTTGAAATCTGTCATCTATCGACAGTTTGCTTTTAAGTAACTGACCCTTAGCGGGTGCTACATGGCTAAACTTTTTTTGTTATATTTTTTATTCATAGCTGTATGGAATAGCTATTCGATACTTTAGTACAATGTGCCCACTGATCCTCATTGATCGCCAATTACTGGACATTAAGTACCTTAAACGCTTTTCATGTCCGCTATTTGTAGCAACAAATCAAATACGAAAGAAAAAAACGCAACAATGGAACGCTCAAGATTTGTATTGAATATTGTTTAGTTTTAGTATTGGGGAGTTTTTATGGCGATAATCTCATTCGGCTCAAACGTCCGATTTATTATTGGTAGCAGAATTAGTTGAGTTTTGAATGAAGGAAAGTTCATACCAATATTCGATTGCATTATTTTGAAGTGTAGGAGAATTCATTTATAATTAATTGTTTGTTTATAACATTTTTACATGTGGCATTAGAGATATATTACTAATTACTTAGACAAGACTTTCTTTTTATTATATTGATATAAAAAAATAAAATAAAAATAAAAAAATAAAAATAGGCTTTATTCACTGACATACATGTTATATACACTTTTAAAATTAATTTTAAATAGCAGCATCGGCAAGTTGTAAGTCAGGTTGTCCCTTGACATAGGCCTCCTCCAGGCTCTTCCACATCTCTCTATCCCGAGCAGCTCGTATATATATTGATATTGATATAATGAAATATAAAAGATTTTCTCCTATTCAACTGCTTCGTTTGGTAAGAGTTTTCTATGAAACATTGGAC
The DNA here is from genome assembly GCA_944738685.1 of Synanthedon myopaeformis. Taxonomy (NCBI): domain Eukaryota; kingdom Metazoa; phylum Arthropoda; class Insecta; order Lepidoptera; family Sesiidae; genus Synanthedon; species Synanthedon myopaeformis. The sequence goes on from OX122915.1 coordinate 8,763,239, forward strand.
TGTTTAGGTAGAGCCCGAGAAGGTCAATTGATAAATCCAGTTCAGGACGGAGCTTTCCGAACATTGCCCATCGCGGGACATCTTCTCGTCCGTAATTCCTCAGTGCCTCAAAACAAAAGTTTTCGACCAATGGGTGTTGCCAGTGATGACATATGGCGCTGAAATATGATATCGTAACTATGGGCCTCGTAAGAAAGCCCAATATCGATCAACGAGGTCGAACCAGGAATGCCTAGACTAGATCCTACATTGTTTTGCATTTAAATAAAAAAACTTAAATGCGAAACAATGTAGGTAGTTCAATAAGCTAATGAATTCCGGCTACGAGCGCTACGTTTGACGTAGCGATGTAAGTAACTCGTAGTCTTTTATACATCATTTATAGAGACTATTAGACAGGAGCATCAAGGTGCGTTCGTTGGGTGCGCACGCGCCGCTAACTCTATTGTCAGTTCCGTCACGCGCATTGTACCTCTCCGCTGTTGAGCACACGAGAACGCATTATTGCATTTTTATTGCGCATCTTCAAAGCTTTGTTAGTTTTGTTACGTCTTTTGTTTGCTTTTTATCGATAAAAGTGTCGACCAACCACGATGTATGTTTTCACGCAATAATTCGGCCACTGATTCCTTTATTGGTATATTAACAATATCAAGTAATTTAAGAACACAAAGAATACATTTACCAGCTTATTGTGCAAAATTGAGAAAGATTTTATTTATATGGAATAGTATAAAATATCTATGCTTCCTATCTTATAGAAAAATAATCCTTTAAGGTGCAATAGCGCAATATGGTTGCAGACTGTTTGCTGTTAGTTTCGCTAGATAAAACTCATGATTCTGAGCAAGAGAAAAAGACAGAGATTTAAGTTAATATTTATCTTTGAGGCAACTTTGGTTACCATAGATACCAGAACCTATTATTATGAGCTATCTGCGTTCTGTTGGCTGGTATTAAAAATGGTATTAGTAGATATAAATAGAACTTGTAGCTCAGATTAAATAATAGTTACAACGTAACTTGTAGTATGCATACGAGTAGGTACGAGTATGTCTACCGGCTAATAGGCATGATAGTATGTTAGTGCGTACCAGCACTAGCATACTATTAGCGGGCCTCTTTCACCATGTGTCAAGTAGGCTATCCGCCATTTAAAGTCACCGGTAACCTAGAATGATGGAGATGATATAACTTTGTTTGTACGGTAAAAGTCCCAAACATTAAAAAGTAAACAATAAAAAAAATCGCCTATCGAAGGATGCAGTTAACCGAGTGCATAATTTAATAAAACATAAATTTATTTCTAAAGGTAACTAACCAACACTTTACTTGTAGTTGGTGAAAGAGGCCTAATACTAATAATGTTTTCCCAAAGATGGAATACATTCAATTCTTTTGTTATAATAAATCTTAAAAGGTTTAGATTAGATTGCCCATAAGAAGTGTAAAAAAGAAGTAAATCAAATATCCTCCTTTATATTTAATAATTGATGAAGTAAACTCTATAAATTAAAATGTCAGTTACCTACATCAATATATATTGTAAAATGAATTGTATTTTGTAAAATGAAACATATACTTACTTACGTTAGAAATCAAATGTCAAAACATCTACAGTAATAGAGTCGTTAAGAATTCTATAATCCACTTTATAATCTTAAATGAGTCAGTAGCACTTGAGACAGTCTTGTGTCCCCTTGAGAGTGGTCAGTGCTGTTCCGGTGTCCGTGAGTCAAGTAAAGTGACCCCGCTGCGCGGTGCCGCGCTGTCTCGACCCGCGATCTCAGACATGCGGGCTGTGCAATCCAGTCACTCGGTCACGCCTCCAGACACCATCACATCTCAAGAATTGGGATTAATTCAATAGGTCACACGTAGGGGAAGGTCGTTAATGTACCTTTACACGCGTGCCATTGAAAAATTAAATCATAACACTCTGTTTTTCTAATTTTTGTCTACAAATTTTCATTGGTTTCATACACTTTTTGGATTTATTATGCGTTTGTTGTTATAACGCACTCTATTATATTGTTTTATTGTGTAAGGAAGTAGAAAAGAACGCATATTCCCTGATATTTGTTCCAAAGAAGTTACTATAAAAATCATAAAAATAATGACCCTGTCAATATCAAATTACCTCGCAAAAATGATAAGCATGAAGTTTTAAGTAAGGAAAAACTTCTATTAACAGTTAGGTATTTATAGGCGTTAATAAAACCACGAGTTAGCGTTTGTAGGTACAGTGGTGGCAGGGCACACTGCTTTAAGGGGGAAGAAGTCAGTTGTAGACGGTTGACCTATATCCGCCACCTTCCTCTTCAACCGGGACCTCTTAGGTGAGATTACCGCCCATCGTGAGGTCCTCGAGACAGCCGGCGTATTTACACTTTCGGGTACCCCTGGGAGTGTTTTCTCCCCGCACTGGACAGCCGTGGGGAGGGTCGCGGATATCGTGTTACAACGTTACCGCGTCCCCGTTTTAGCTGGTAAGTCTGGCATAGCCCGTTAGCATCTCCTATGCTGATGGATATATCCATCCAAAAGGATTTCGTCTTGAGGTCTGGTCGTGTCTGGTTGTAGTAACCTCCTTACAGAAAACACCGTGAAATAACAGCACGTGCGCTGTTCTGTTTCGTCATTCAGTCTGCCTGTATTTAGTGTATTAGCAATGTGTGACTTATCATATATTTCTAGGGCGCTCGTGCTCCGCTTGCAGGAAGATATACTAGTATTCTTGATGATAAAACCATTATAGCTTTGCATCGTACAATTAACTGGGTACATGAATGAGCGTAATATAATATGCATTAATTATAATAGTGATCTATTTATCCATGCTTGTTCATAGACCACAGATAGTGTCAATTTTCATCCACGGCACACGACCGCCAGCTAAATATTGTGATAATCCGTCTGTACAGCTCCATTGTCACTCGATGACTTGATAAAAAAACTATAAAACGGCAGAACATCCCTGGGGAGCATTCGCCGTTCGAAAACAGATCTCCATTGAACCCTCCTTCCCATAATCTATTCCAATTAAATGACAGCACCATATTGTTATAATAACACAATGCTTGCAAAGTCCCCCTGAATTAAAAGATTCACGATCGGCGTCAAAGGAAAATCCGCTTTCGACCCAATACTTGGGTCGTCAGTCATATTTATATTTTAAAATATTGTACGATCTAAATGATTTTATCGATACCTACTCATTTCTTCACAATGGGAAATAAAATCAAATATTAAATGTATGAAAAACATTCTGTGTGCACCAGAAAGTTTAATCACACAGACGATCATTTAAAAATACACAGGGTCAATTTTTAATTGATCGTCAGAATTATTGCTATAGAGTGGTTATTCAATACAAAAACACGCAAAGGTTTTCTTATGCAAAGAAAAGTTAGTTTAAAATAAATACATAAAAAATAATTAATTTAAATAAATAATTAAAATTAATCTAAATTATTTAAATTTATTTGAAAAAATAAATTTACTTATTTTAATTTTTAATTTAAAAAATAAAATGTCGACTTTTTTTTGCATAAAAAAATCTTTGCAATACAATAATAATTATTATTTTAATATACTTAATTATTTTGTTGTAAAAAACGTTTTTATCTTTAATGATGTAATAATTTTATACTCACTCCGAATTCGCAAATACGCCGATTTTACTAGTAGGTACATACTCGTATGTACACATTTTTTATTCCACGAGGATTCTCATTCTCAATTATTCAAATACATAGGTTCGGTTTGATATAAAATGTTAAGACAGGATTAGGTACAATGAAAGTTTCTAGTTGACGTATAGATGACCCTATAATTAGTTAATCGAAAGCTCGTTATCAGAGAGTACGGCCGGGATATCTCGCAGCTAATCCTGACAGATAGCCGGTCGTTCCGTGAGGCACCCCTTCAGCTTGCTCGATGGGAGCTATTAACTCTGATACAATCGCTTTTGTCTTTGCCCTTTCCCACAATCACTCGAATTAGGGTGGGTCGGTGTGTTAAATGAGTTAGGGTTATAGCCTTTTAAGCAGCTAAGATAACATGTGAACTTTGTACTTAACTTGTCTTATAATAAAAAATATATATTTAGTTTTTTAGTATTCGTTTACTCGTAACAACACTTAAAATAGAAATTCACTTCGTAACTTTTAAAATGGGTATCGTTATTTTTAATATTGAATTAAATCGAAGGCTTTTATGGCTAATAAAAAATAACATGGCAGTAACGATTTTAAAATAACTACCTAACATAAATGTTATTGTGCTTATAAACTCAAATATTATGGACGATTTTTAGATGCAGACTTTAAAGGGATTTGCAGACGCATTGTCGTGACCGCTATTGATAAATTTGAAAACTACAATGGAAGCCATTCATAGTTACCTACTTTTTATTCTCTTTAAAAGCTAATATATCGGTAGTACTAGAAATGTGAATAAAAACTATAAATTTTGATTGCAGTGGAATAAAAAATATATAATGTAATGTGCATATACATACGAGTATATGATGATATTTTTTTAAATACAAAACAAGCAACAATAGTGTATAAATGGGGATTACTGGTAATATAAATCAATACATTATGGAAATTGTGATAGATGTAAAATGATAAGTAACAAAATATTCATATTTTATTACAATAAATTTTGTATCATTAGATATCCTTATTAATCCTTAGATTTTGTTTCTTAAGAATCTTTATAATTATACATGTGTGTAAAAATGTTAATTAGTTTGTGTACGCTTCAAAAACTCGAGAATGGGTAGACCAATTTTAATTCGGTGTTTACATATAAAAAGAGGAATAAACGGGGAAGATTTTTACATAGAAAAATTGAAGCCCGGGCGAAGACGGGAGCGGGTCGTTAGTTACTTATATTTAGAAAACATCATATTTTAAGTTTAACGACAAGCGCCTCTTGTGTGGTTGGGATTTAATAGAAAAATGCTGAAACCGCGCTTCGAAAACCACAAAGTGAATCAGTATAATTTTCTATTAGCAGCTGGATCGTTCTACAACAAAGACTAGCACACGACACGCAATACTTAAGTAAATCGTTGGTAATTAGCTAACCATACTTCGTTCCCACACAAACCGCAATCGATAACATCGATACGCCAATTGCGATCGATAATTTTAACATGGTATTGTAGCAATTCGATTAATGAGTGACGTTCTCAGGAGTCAGCGGGTGTTTCGGTGGCGAGGCGTATCTTCATGTGAGATCTGCCGATTTTACGAGTCAATCCACTTGGTAGCCGACATTGTGATTATTGTTCATGCTTGTTTGCTTTTAAATGGACTTGCTATTTTGTAATTGTTATTGAAATATGAAGAAATAAATGTTTCACTGAAGATTTTTTTTTGGGGTTTAGAGTTTAAGAAATTACAACAAAATAATAATATACCTTGGTATGATTCTGCCGACATACGTTTTTCTTTTTTACTAAAGATAAACGTGACTGAGAAGAATAAAAAAAATGTAAATTAAAACATAGCGTAAATGAACTTTTGCTCACGGCTTTGCCCGCATGAAATATTAAATAGTAGTCAATCTGAAAGTTCATTAAAATAATGGCAAAATATTTTTTTTAAAGCAGATTAGTGGTGTCGGAGATTAAATTAAAAACTTCACCTTTTAATAATGTTGGCACCTACAGATATATCATAGTGAAAATCGTACCACAATTCGTTGTGTGGTTTAGAATAACTGCATATACTCGTACTATATGTAGATATACAAAGTTACTAATCATAACTAAATTATGTTAACTTGCAAAATAATATTTGATGTTAAGTTTTCTGGTGTGATATATGCATTAAGGGGATTAAGGGGACAGGAGCGCAGTGCTGCAAGCTCGTCAGTGTGCGGTATGAAAGGCTGCGCGTGCAGGTGGCCGATACACGATACCCTATTGAACAGCGAAGCTCGCTCATGGCCTCCTATTTGTCTCTACTGAAAAGAATTCCTGACAGACAACGTTCACTCCGCTACTAATTACGCGACGTCAAAGATTAACAAACAGTTATGTCAACATTTTACATGATTGCATTTATTCAAAGTTAGAATGAAATTTATAGCGTTAGAAAATAATAATTAATTAAAAATTTTAAGGCATTGATTGGCATTTGACCTCAAAAATTATCTCAAAATAACTTTTGGCCGAGACGTACCTTATTAAATATAGTCTACTAGCGACTAGCCTTCGGCTTCGCAACTACGACTTGTTTTCTGCAAATTATATACGCAAACCTTCCACGCTTATTGCTCTTTTCATTAGTGAAAACCGTATCAAAAACTGTCGGGTGGTTTAGAAGGAGTTAACGGAGAAATATATAGAGGCGAATGTTCTTCTGGTGTATAATATTACTGTTAAGTTTTAACAGTTATTTCTGCGTGAAAGAGTTGCAAACAAATACATACCTACTCATCTATCTATCCTCAAAAACTTTTGCATTTTTAAGTCTCACCATGGTGAATTCTTACCAGAAAATTCGTGAAACTGCAGCATGCTCTGATGCTCTAATGTATTAATAAATTTGACATAAATAAAAATTTGTAGCAAAACTTTGTAAAAAATCACATAAAAATAGTTTCACATCTATACTTTGTTAAATAATCTATGAAGCCACTCCTGAGTCATGTAGCGTGTGCGCACTATGTGCAAACGATTCAAATAATTGTATTGAAAAGAATTCTGTGAGGTTTTTATTGAAAGGCCGCGAGCACATGCGCCCAATACAAAGACTTTGCAATGTTTTGCACTGATTTGCTCTGTTTATTGATGTCTGCCGTGATTTGGACTTAGGTAAGTAGGGACAAACCTTTTGTGAATATTCATCAGATAACGTGTTATTTGAACATCTTTTTAAACATTTATCATACATCTCATAGTTGTAGTTATAGTTAGTAACGTTACAAAGCATTAAATTTATATGTGTTTTTAAGAAAATCGAGTCGACAAGAGAAGTTGATATTTTGTGATTCTATAATAGAGTAGACTGTCTTCGTATGTAAGAAATGGGAGAGTGAGAGGAAAAAGCTCTTTCTGATGACAAGAGTGTTAAAACCAGACAATCTGATAAAAATATACTAGAAAATACGCAGTAATATAGTATGTCAATGGATAGGAAGGACAGGCTTCAGCATTCCTTATTTATTCACGCTCCGAATTACAATAGCATAAATGCTGTTATTTCACGATAGACTTCTGTATGGGTTATTGTCAGTACAACGCATTATTAATTGTTGTTATACTTTGTATAAACTAGGTCTTTTAATTTTAATTTAAAATAGTCTGTAATTACCAATTTAAATGCGAACATCTAATGCGCAGTATGAATTCGAAATATGATGTTGAATATTTATTAAAATTAAACAAATCGTTAAAATACGATATGACATATCGATCTCATTTGCACAAATATCCAATATAATTTACTTAATAAAGAAAATGATTAGACAAGCAATAAGTTTTTAAAACATCAGCGTTATTTGTTTAAGGAAATGTTTATACAAAAAATCGTTTGCACGTGTCCTGAACCCGTATAGTTTGCAGGCGTCGATTCGCGGTTCCAACGTACGCTGTAGGTAATGGCTACATGTTTGGTTGGCCATTGCATTTTGTCATTAGCAATCGACTATTAATTCCTAGATTATGACTAGAAGAGGACATAGGGGCTTGCAATTTTCACGGCAGCTGCATTATCTCTGCAAAAACTTTTCTACAAGAAAGCCACCTGCACATTTGATTAATACATATATTTATTTCTAATCAGTCGTTTTGCACGCACTTTGAACAATCCGGTTATGTCACAGCGCCGTGGTTTTATAGCTCCACTATACAAGATTGAAGGAAGTACCTACATAATTGGCATCCGCGGCTAAAGTGGATTGATCACATCTTAGCTGGGCGCCAGCAAATAATTAATTTTATTAGTAGTGAGTTATGTCGCTAGAGTCAGTAATTAAGCTATACAAATTGGCTAGAAAACAACTGTATGTGTAATTTATGTTTATGTTCAGTGTGTATGTGACATTAATTAAACAACTTACAATTTTGTAGATAAACAAATCGAACAGTTCAAGTGTTTGTTTAAGTAAGGAACAGGTATACTCGTATTTACAATGATAGCATATCGTTCCTAAGGCGGTTTCTGGCATAAAAAAACCTACATAAGCGATTAAATAAAAGCCTTTCAATGGGTTACAATTACTGATTTTATTAATTGTCTTTATTTTATTTAATATAATGTTAATGAATTAAGGGAATACTAGCTGGGGACCGCGACTTCGTCCGCGTTGAAAAAGAAAATATATAGGTAACTAGCTGAACCCTAGCTTCGTCGCTGCATGGGGCGGGCGCTATTGGACTCTGATTTTGCTATTGTTTTTGGAAATTCAACCCCAAGCGGGAGAAATGGGGTGGACACCCATTTCCGTTTACCGTTTTCCCCATATCCATTTGGGGTTGAATTTCCAAAAACGTCGAAATATATATGTAATTTTTTTCTAAGAAGCTTTAATATTAAATTTCATTCTTCTCACTTCAAAAATGACTGACTACCCATACATGTATACTTTCAACCCCTATTTCACTCTCTTAGGGGAGAAATTTACGTTGAAATATGTATTTATTTATTTCTAACCAGGAACTTGTATATAAAATTTATATAAACTTTGAAAATAACGGTTAGGTCTAACAACCCTTCATTCCTTATTTATTTAGGAGTTAGCGGACATACAGACAGAAAGACGCGAAAAGCGAATTCAGTTTATACTAGTTCCTGTAGTTTTTAAGGTTAGGAATAATATTGTTGTGACTAAATGTTTATTCATATTGGTCGCAGCAAGTGATTTGCGAAGAAAGATTTTTTACGACATAATTGTATACTGACGCACTTTCCAAAGTAGTTACATTTTAGTATGCGACATGTGAACCGATAAATTGTTCTTAATAGCTATTAGGTCTTAATAAGGAGTGCAAAAAGTTGAAACTTGACAAAGTCTACATAAATGGATATGGCTATTATCACTCTAGTAATCATTATGCAACCATAATCAAATCGTAACAACTGGTAAGTCCTGTTTGCTTGGACACTTTTGTAGGGTTGCCTCTGACGATTTTTCTTGCTAATTTTATTTCTTATTGTAAGAAAAATAAATTATATATATACATAATTATAAAATACATAATTTTATTATATCTAACATATAATAAAATTGTAAACGAGCAGTGTCTCTGGGTAAATTAAATGCCATTAAATATTAAAAAAAATTTGTACACGTTGCATTTATGTTACCGAGGTCAAAATATGTATATTAGTTTTTTGAATTATTCTATTTGTCTGTGCACGCTAATCTCAGAAACGGTTTAGCTTCAGTTATGGGAAGCTTGCTATTGTAGCAAACTCCTCGTAACAGTTAGTGTTTGTTTCATTCCAATAGGTTTAAAAACAAAAAACTTATACCGAATACCGCAATACCAGGTGTACGAAAACCGCGGATACAAAGTTGCGAGCACAGCTTTTTGACAGGAAACCTAATCTAATTCTTCTTTCTACTTCGTGAGAACCGTCGCATGCACAGAAGGATTTGTATGTTTAATTTGCAGAAAAAATTGCATACTTGCGAAGGCCAGAGCGGGTATAATGTGAACTGGCTTATTTTAAGCCAAAGTTTAAAGCGAACATTGAACAGTCTTGTAATAACTTTAACAACAATATATAATATAAAAGTTAATAAAATTAATAAAAATATCTTTAATAAGAAGTAGATTTTTTCGTTACCGTTAAAATAATTTCTAAACTGTTAGTGTTACCTAAGTTTAATTTAAATTATCATTTGCTACTCAAACACATGAGAACAGTTTTTATCATAGATAACGGAAACCATTATTGTTTTTTATATAGTTATAGTTAACTGGTCTTAACACATAAGACATAGTTAACAATAATAATTGTTTAAATCGGTTGCCTAATATATAAGAGAGGTCTGTCTGGAATCACATGGGTTTAGGAGCTCATATTCTGGTCTAATTTTACGTAAATTGCTTTAGTCAGTAAGACTAAAAATTATATGACAGCCCTTAAGGTTCCTGATTCTATGCTGTGAGCACCTGTTAGCTAAATATACCTAGTGCAATCTGCTTGCACATCTGCCCTAATGCATTATTACGCAATATTCTATGTTAATCAAGTGTCCTCGCGTCCAGATGTTCGAGCTACACGCAAATACAATCTGCAATGATTCTTTTAATTTATAAAGTAATTGCAGGACAAATTAGATATAATCGTCAATACAAATTTGTTATAAAATTTATATCTTTTATTTTGACATAAACTTCTCTATAATACGAGTAATTATGACTATTTATTATCTTATTTTATTGACTATTTATTTAGTTATATTTATTTCTATCTTTATTTTTTGTGTTATGTTTTGTTGTAGCTTTTGTTCAGCAGTGGACGTTCTAAAGCTGATCATTATGATGATGATTAATAATATAATGCTTATCGAATTGATCTTATAATTTGTGATAAATGTAATAAACGAATCATATAATTACATTTCAAGTTAAAGCGTAACTTTAAGTAGTGCAATTAATACACTACATTTCCGTGACTTAGTCTGCAAAACATCTCCCCCCATTTATATTCTGTTATGTAAGAATCCGTTTAATAATAAAATCTAGAAAATTAAAATAAAAGGTAATTTTAAAACAGAACATAGGTATTAAAATAATCAACTAAATTTGAAATTACTTAACTCAGTACAAAGTAACATTTAATAGGCCCTAATACTTGTTCATTACCGTACCTACATCGAGCAGGTATAAGCTAGTAAAAAAAGATTAACTTGGCAAAATAACACTGGCCACACGGTCAGTTTAAATTTAGCAATTACTACCAAGAAACTGTTACGGCCACTATATTTATGAAGTAATTTTAAAACAGATGTTCAAAACAATACTACGAAAATAGAGTTAGTTACGAATCGTGAGTGAAATTACTTTTGAAACGTGTTTTTCTAAATGGATACTTACTTTGGTTTAATAGGCATCATTATTAAAAAGAAAAAAGAAAAAAAGACACTTCAAATTAGAGGATGATAGGTTTGCTTTTATTTGACGAGCCCGTTGCTGAGATAGAGCTCAAGGTGCTCAAGGCTCTCGGGTTCAATTCTAGGCAGGGTGAACTTTGGAAGTCAATTTGGTCTGAATTTGGAAAGGAGACGCTGCATTTCGCATGCATTCTGGCAGCCGATCTGAATTAAAGAAAATTTTGCAAGACAAAGTTCCAGTTTTGACAAATTAAAACTGGCCATACTTCGTTGCGGAGTGCACGTGAGAAATATAAATAAGATATTCATGAATTATACGACATTAATCATCCCTTAGAAGTTCCTCTTTCCATCGATATAATTAGGAACAAAATACGTTCTCAACTTTTCAAGATTGGCGTATAGTAATCTCGAAAAGTTGCGCATAGAGAGACATAGAAAAATGAGGGTACTGATATAGCTTGGAATCGTGGTTTTCCTTTAGCGAGTAGCTAGTTAATATCGGTTGATGAAATAATTAAAAAAAACATTATTTTTAATAAGCGTATATGAGAATTTATATAATATTTGTGTTAATAATTCCCACCGCGGCACGTGCGTCTAATTGTGCACCCGCATTCTCTGATTGACGACCGAGTTTAGCGACACAATACCGTTACACAGTCGTACGTCACCCGAAACTAATGCAATAAGTGTTAAAGAATATTGGCTTATTACTTTAAACTTTTATTTGAAATAATAATTATATTTATTCCATTTCCGACTTTTTTGTTGACCTATAAAAGGTTAACAATTCCACTATACATTGTTTTGCTTATCTTAAACGGATTCTCAGACGGCTTGATTTTTTCCGACATCTTCAACAATAATCGTCATATTTCAACAAATTTACACAAAAAGTTAACGAATTTTACACCTTCTAAAGGAATCGCTCTGTCGATGGATGAAAAATCGCATGACTAGGTAAGTATCCGTTCAGTAAGTAGTTCAATAAGTAATCGCAAATATACAAAGGTACAAACAGACACGACGGGGCACTTTGTTTTATAATATGTAAGGATAAGGATAAGGGTCGATAATGATGTTAAATGTTGTGTATACCTGTTATTGGAATTCAAATCAGACCATGACCAATTGTGTTGTGTTGTTGTGTTGGTGTACCTTAATAAATAAAATAAAAAACTTAATGGATACTTCTTCTTCACTATACATAGAATCTACCAGATTTTAAGAAATTAATAATTTTTATTATCCTGTTGTTTTGTATGGCTGATTTAAGTTATATATTTAAAATCTTATTTTTTACCTGCTTATATTTACAATAACAAATAAAATATTATGATTATGTTGTTATCCCTACAATTTCATGGATGAGATAAACATAAAAAGTTGTAAAATGAAGTTAAGTTCAAAGATCAGTTAAGTATAGATTGTGGATAGATAGTTAAAAATCAATCACCGTGTGGGATCACGGTGAAACAAATGTTCATCCAGGTGACACCACATGCAGTCCGACCACCTGAACAGTAGGTATATTTGGGCACGCGTCAGGCACAAGGTCTTAAAAAAAAAAACGCTATTTTGTCAACAGATTGGATTGGATATTCTTTTTCGAACTTTAGTATTAGATACAGATTGAAATGTATGTGTAAATTTAGACGCGAATTTCTCATTTTTGATTTCATACTGGTTTTTACCCCCGAAAAAAGTTAGATGCCTTTTTTAAATTTGTACACAGGATAGCGAGTGACTTCATAATGACAACGGTAAACATATTTTATAATTTAATTTATTAGTCTGAATCAAATCGCATAGAATAGAGAATGTCTCTAAAGAAGTTTAAAAAATTGAAAACAAATAATATTATATATTTACTGTTAGTCAAATTTCGACGACTTGGTGACCATAGTAAATAATAATATTCGTAAACGAAGTATACAAAAATGAAACTACTTTACAGCCACATAGAGACATTAAGGTGGGTATGTGCGGTTAGAAATAATTCAATCTTATGTTTCACTACACCTTAATGCTTCCATTGTCTATTTTTATGACACTAAAAATTTTACCTTCTATTGTTTTATTTAATTTCACTTTCTATTTTCATATTATTTGACCTTTAAAACAGTTTTAAGATTTCTGGATTCCGTCCGTACACTTAAACGAATGTGAAGAGACTCTTTTGTTCACATTTACCGAATTGTCGAGATTTGTTATATTTATAATAATAGTATTTTTTTACCTACTTATATTTGATAAGTCACTGAACAGGCGACACATTTTATATCTACTTATATCTGTACGTATTATAAGATAAAGTCGCTTTTCGCCTCTTTCTGTTTCTCCGCTAACTTCTTCTAAACCATCCGAAGGATTTTGATACCTACCGTTTTCAGTAATGGTCTTTCTAAAATGATGAGGGTTTCTGTATATAATTTGCAGAAAAAATTGCGACCATGCGAAGTCGAGCTACGGGTCGCTAGTTAGTCATAAAACGGGTCGCTAGTTAGTTGCCCAGTTACTGATACCAGTAATCACTAACTTCAAAAGTATCACAGTTAAATAACATTACGTGTTATTTGTGTTTCCTATAGTGACTAAAGGGATGGGAGATAGAGGATTCCAGAAACTTATCCTGAATCCTTATCTTATCTTTTACCTTTTATCCTAACCGGAACGGCAGAGCATTTTTATCCCTTTTCTATTGCTTCCGATCATAGGCGATGGTAGCTACAACCGGACCAATTATCTTGCCTGCTGCTCACTATAAAAAAGTATTTCTTTAAATTGTATGTGTTATTGATATTTAAAAAACTTATATCATATAATGCGTCTCATAAGGGGCGGTGATTAGCACCGCCTATTATCGCAACAGTTGATACTTTTATAAAGCAACATTACCTTGTAAATAATGATAGACACGATAATAAGGCGAAAAACAAGTATCGAAAGTCACCAGTGCTTACGATATCTGGAAAAGGCTTTTCCTAATTACTTGGGGTATGTTTTGTTTGTGGCTATCAGCGTGCAAAGAGCCGCAAATGGGTCGCCGGTGATCGCACGATCATGCGGGCCGCCCGCCCTTCATGCCACCGCCTCCCTCCCACCCTCCAAGCGACGGCGCGCCGCGGCAACGCGTGCGTCAAAGGCCTTTGTACCGAGGATATGCTAGGCGATTTAGTAACAGGAAAAGCGGGGAAATTTGAGTAATCTCAAACTAAATAAAAATTCCTCATTGCCTCTAAACATGACATATCAGTGATGAAATAATGGCGCTGAAACATAGACCATGTTAACTATGCTATGGTCCTCTTAAGAAAGTTCAATGACGCTCAATGAGCTATGCAGTATGCTATGCTTGGAGTTCTACTGGTGGAGTGGAGATCCGACTTGAAGCGGTAACAGGAAGTTACCGACAAGCCGACTAAGTTGAAGTGGCAATGGGTAGCAGAATATATGGTAAGGAGAGCCGAGGCCACTGGAGCCGGAAGGTTCTCGAGTGACCACGGACCAGCAAGCGCAGCGTAGGACAAGGTGGACAGAATATCTGACAAGTATCGCGGGTGAAGGTGGACGGCGCTTTTCACCGTTTTAATTGGAAATTTATGAGGGAGGCCTATATGTCCAAAAGTGGACATCCAACGACTGAGATGATGATGAAGCTAATTAATCGTGAACGTCGAGTTAAGAGATAGAAGGGGTTACTGAGTCTTCTTTCATTTTTTCATCATTATTCTGACGTGTTTTTTTAGGCTTCTTGACTGCCGGTCAGTCTTTTCAGACATGCTGTTTTTCTCAGGATTATTGAAACACTGAACCCTACCTAATAGGTAGTTCAATTGCCGCTACCGCTTGTAACAATGTGGCGCGGCTTTAGGCTGATAAGCTCCGCACTGGTAGCTACGGAATCTCGCGTTTATCCTTGTTAATTAGTTTATCTCATGTGTGCAATTAGTCCATTGAATCTGGCACAAGGATTATTTAGAGGTTAGCAATCAAATATTATTTCACCTTTACTTTTTGTATTCGTAATGTTTATTAGGATTTTCCGATATATTTTGTGTTTTGCTATGAGGTTTTCAATACAAACGGGGTCGTGTTGGGACGTGTATTGAGTTTTTATGAGTCTAATACTGTACAAAAAAGCCATACTTATAGTATTTTGTAATGTAGACCTTATGGTCTACATTCGATAATTAATGTTCTCAAATGAACTTTTAAAATAATTGAGTACGCATCCAAACTCAAAAATGTATGTGTAATGGCTAGTGTGTTTGCCCAGTTTGGATGCTCGTACCAACTTAGAAATAAATAAACTCTTAAAATGACGTGTCCTTAATATTTAAATTTGTAATTCTGTATTATATTTGTTATATTATAATGATTATATTACCTTTTGTTCTTTTACCTACTAACATATTGGATATTTTCCAATTTGTGCATACAGTATTCGGCACTAAGCGTTTTTAAAATGATAAATTTTACCGTAACGTAAGCAAATAAATATTCGTGTTTATTTTCTAATTTTGTGATACGCGGTAAATATGCGACACATCCCCGTGATGAATGCGCCATGTTTTGTAACAATTATGTAAATGACATACTCGTATAGTTGCAATATGGTCTGTCAATTGCCGCGTTATCAGCCGCATCGACACGCGACCGCTTTTATTTAATTGTACGCGATATTTTTTTAAACGTTTTAGTGAGATATTAACACTAAAAACTTAATTAAAAAATTTAATAAAAATGCTAATTTATGTACTGACAAAAACACACCTAAAACTTTGGTGAACGACATAAGAGTATCATGGAAAAAGACTTACAAATAAATATATGAATTTATGATTGTTAATTATAATTTATTAGGTATATATTTGTCACCGGATAGTTGTGGATTGTCTTACTTATTTTGATTTACTTACTAAGATTTTGACGCAAAAAGCGGACAGCAATTTTTATTTTATTTAGAGATATAATATAGTAGACTAGCCGTGCCCGTGACTTCCTACGCGTGGTATTCGGAATAGCGCTAACCTTTTTGTAAATGGATTGGAATGAAACAAGCACTAAATGTTACGGGAAGGTTTTTAAATCAGTGAAAACCGCATTTAAAACGATTAAGCTGTTTCTGAGATTATCGTGCACAAATGCACAGACTAATAACGATTTTGTTGATAAATCCATGAGTCAGCGATTGTAGCTGTCACATAAGATAAATTCAATATAAAAGTAATAGGTGCTATAGGTTGAACATAACAACATAACCTTCCATTGTTGAATGTTCCTGAGTCAAGTCAAACACTGAAAGTTTAAGGAGAAATGCGGCCGACCACAACAAGGCCTTGACAGTTCAAGAAGCCTTCAAGCCTACTCCTCAAGGGTCCTTGCTCCTGATTTATCGCCTCCGAAAACCGCAGGGAACCAACTTGCCTTTGTTAATGCAACTTTTATTGAATAATAAAAGAAATCTCCGCAAAATGAAGCAACTTTATAGCTCGTAATTTCCATTTAACAATTGCCATTTCTTATCTATTTTTGAAATTTATTGTTTTGACCACATTCACGGCTTTTTAAAAAAACGCTTTGCATTTTTCATTGTTTGATTGGTTGCGATAACTGTTTAGGTGATGTAGTTTTATTAAACTACATCACCTAAACCTACATTACCGGACTGTTTATTTCAAAAATAACAACAACAGAAACTATTCGTTGGAAAAAGGTCGTCTTCTGTCTTCTACCTAAGTATACTATAGGACCTCATCTCTGTGCTGTCATGGTTCATTATGCTAGCCCACCATGAATTAGCAGGCTGGCAGGCCTCATGACATTCTTCTTCAATGCTTGAATAAGAAAAAGTCATTTTGAAGTTGCAACTGAATATTCAGAATATGTAGGTATATAGGTAGGTTACTTCATTTCCTATTATTTTTAAAATCTAAAAATATGTGAATTAGCTATTCAGATGTTGCAGCTATTAACCATGCAATAAATAATTTGTTGAAAACCATGCAATAGCTAGTGATTATTGTATTTTACTTAAAGAGAAGCTATAATGTAACCGATATTGGGTACCCGTTGTAAATAAGTACAAGATAATATTCATATGCTTTAAAACTTGTTTTATTTATAACGAAATAAAACATAAAACCTTAAAATTAGTACCAGGGATACATTAAGCTTGGTTTGTGCTAATATAGCGCTGGGATTAAATTACTAGATACATAAAAAATAGTGTGTCAATAAAACTGAAAAGTTTAACATCGCAAACACGTAAACTACGTGTCCTCTAATAAAGATAACATCGTTTCGTAAAACGCGAACATGTAGATAATGACTCGATGAATTATAATGAGGTTGGTAAGTGTGAATCACCAAATATATTTAAATTGTTATCAATTAAAAGCAATATAATAGCGATTTGAGTTCCATAGGTCTGGCCATATGGTGTAGTGCACGGGGCGCGTACGCGTGTGGCCACCAAGTTAACGTTTCAAAATAATAATTATAACTTCTTGTTTTAACGTGATTAGTAATAAACCTAATTATTTTGTTATTTGAATTTCGAAATAATCATCTACGCAGATTTATAATCTTAGTTTAATATAAAGCCAGAATATTAAAAAAAATTATATATAAGAAAAGAAAATTGTGCAATATTTGAGCGGACTAGCGTATTTCTGTTGATTATATAGATTTATTATAAATAAATTTAGTAAATTAGATAAAATAAAGAAAAATAACTAACAAATAGGTTTTATTTGGTATTGACAAGAAGCTGATTTCAGTGAAAATTACAAACTAGAACTGGAATCGTTTTTAATTTATTTCCTAATTTCATTATTAATTGGGACAATATTATATCTGTTAAAATCGGCATTTTTTTATATGAAACAAATATTAATTCTTAAATAACTATCCCAAGATAAACGTTCATTTTAATTAATGATAACGATGTTTTCTACTGAACTCAGATGTAATAGTTAATCACAAGCGCTTTTTTTGTGGCCCAACGGTTCATGTAAATTTGTCGGGCTCAATTGAAGTTAATAGGAATACAGAGGGTGAGGTCCGCCAGCTGACGCGAGGTGTGAGGGAATGCTGCCCTCCCTACGCATTCGACGACGGATCCACAATTGATAGACAAATAAAAAGTGTGTGTTGATTGTTCTTTGATCCAATAGTGAACGACAATCGCCTATTGTGTGTACTTGTGTTTATTAGGACTACACATAAAACCTATTAGTATACCGGGAGATAGAATAATAGTAAACTAACTGGGACTAAATAAAATTATAGTAACCTTTAAAACGAATAAGACATCTTTAATAACTTTATATGAATGTGTATTACAATTTTGCTATGAAGAGATTTCTTAATTACATATTTTAAATAAATAACTGTTAGGAAATAGGTGACATTTATACCGTATTTATAATTTACATAGCAGGCTTGGTTGACATACAGCATGTACATTTTTAATAATTATTATTACCTATAGACAATGGGCAGGCAGCTTCCTTTCATGATAGGCGCCTAGAAACACAAACGAATTCAGTTAGAAGGATTTAAGTGCACTAATATGACTTTAATAGGCCATAGGGTGAAAGATAAAGCGAGGATAAGGAAATGCACCTGCCATCCCTTATTCAGGCGGTCTTCTGTAAAAGGTTGGAAACAGTGGATGAGTTGCCCGTGGATGTGTCTGTAGCTTGCATAGGATCCTGTATGTACTTTCCTGGCGATTCACAAAATACACACGTAATTGTTCAAGTTTTCACTTCTGTCGGCACTCCCGGAGTGCCACCGTTTTTTTTTACCTTTCATTTAGTACTGTGAAGTTCATCAGAAAGTAATGTACGCAGACGAAGTCGCACGCAAAAGCTAGTTGCTTATAATTCTTTTTATCTGCAGACAGAAGGGAAATGTAATGTGCCTCATAAATGTTAAACAAACAGATAATAGGAGCTTAGTTCCCCCTCAATTAGATCGTTCACGATTAAAACACCGAGCAGCCGGTGTACTTTCTTCGCTCTACAATTGTCAAGTTTAATAAAAGTCGGCACCTAGATGAATTGGTTGTTTCCTTGTTCGAGTTACTTTTATGTGCCACATAATTTGGCACATAAAAGTTTAGCAATGTTTTCGGCATAAATTCACAGAAACCGATAGGTATATTAATTTTCTCATTTCTCCAGCTTCCAGTTACAACAATATTACTTAGGAAAAAGCAATTTAAAAATGGAACAAACAATTCCAACGATAAAATTAACCTGAGAGTATCGGGCTGGGATCTTAAATAAGCAATTACCTATTCTCAATTTAGGTTATACGAGTATTTTTTTAGTATGGACCAAATTTGAATTTTGTTAATATATTTTATTAACAGAAATTATATTTATAATATATTATATGAATTATGAGAAATCATATGATAAAATAATTTTATGTAATAAATCATAGAATTTAAATTGGCTTAAATTATCAGTAACCAAGAGAGAAAGTGTTAAAAAATCATTAAATTCTTAGCACCATTCCTTATTTTGAACATTGACCGTTTAAAACATTATTAGTTCCGTAAAAAGTTATCAACGTCAACGTTAACGTTATGTTTGGTGGATTTAAATGCGATATTTTTTTGTTTTAATAACTAATTAAAGTTTGTGGTCAGTAATATTACAACGTAAGTAAGTAAATTTAATAAAAGAGTGTAGGACGATCGAAAACTTTCTTATTTTGCTATCGATTATACTTTTTTACATAAAGTTAATTGTTTAGTTTTGTAGATCTATTTCTAATCTATGCTTTAAGTAGGTACTCTTGTTATATAGGATCGTAAATTAAATTCCTAGATTCAATTCCTATTCCATGTGAACACACCTGCGGTGTCACCTGCCGCGGGCGTTTCTACACGATTCTAATGCGAAATACAAAGAATCTCGGGATTGCTAATAATAACTTAAGATAGGAACCACTTAAGATTAAGTTGTTTGTACACATTTAAATAAGCATTTTAAGTCTTAGTGAAGTAATAAACTGTCGAGAAAATGTATGCTTTTTAGTTATCGGTAAGAGTATGTATGATATTGTAACTATGCATAATATTTAAATCTCATGGAATAATCAGTTTATCAATTAGAAAAATACTTTGTATAGATGACATGCGATAACATTTACTTCGCAATGTAATATTATTTCTTATTTACAAGTAAAGCAGATCAACAAAGTACTTTATCAGTTTCGATAACAATTTCCAATAATTTCAAATTTCGCTAAAGCTTAGATTTGAAATAGGTATTGATTACTGATTGACGTAATTGGTCATCGCTAAGCCAATCATATATAGGTTAAATGTGCATGAAATTTTAGTCTTTGTTATATATCACATAGGTGTTATTAAGTTTTAGGTGTTAACAAGAGTGGTATATAACCTCTTTATATAGTGTTGAAAGATTATTTTCTTTTTTGAACTTTAGATTTAGATTTAAAAAAAATCATTTAAAATGGCTGACGGTCCATTTGATGGTAGGTAGGTGACTATCATCGCCTATAACACAAGCAATGTCACTGATGCTGCAAGTGCGCTGGCGGCCGTAGTAGGATAAAAGATAGGGATAGGCATGGGTTCTAGCATCCTTTACTCACTCAACGAAATACAACAGCACATGTTATTATTTCACGGTGGTTTTCTGTAAGTGGTGGTTACTGGGGTGGTTACTGCCGCCAGACGGGCTGCCCAAATGACTGCGAATTGCGTGCCCTGTCACTAACACTAACATAAATAACTCCAGGGGGCTATGTAACCTGGAATAGGATAAAGGATAAGGCGATAAGAAGTACGCTTGTCCTTATCCTATTCCAAAGATTACCTTTTTTTTATTTTACCAATATCCCTATTTATATACGTATCCCTGTCATTATCTTATCCCTTATCCTATTACCTTATCAAATTACCTTTATCAATATCCCTATTTATATACTTTTATTTTTATCCCTATTCTTATCCCTATCTTTTAATATGTAATAAAAAAATATAATAGATGGTCAAACGTAAAGTAAAGCTGTAGTAACAAAAAATAGTTTTACAATATCACCAAGGAATAAAAGTAATAAGCAAAAACACTAAGCAATCTGTATTGTAATTAAAGTAAACGTTTATTTTATTATGAATAGAATTATTTCGTTCTCATGTTTCTTTAATATTACAGTTTTGCTTACTTAAACGGAACCATTTCAGTTTCTCACTAATTAAACTTTACAAGCATTTATTACAACAATTGATATATGAATTTGCAACCCTATAAACTACTTATATAACTCCGTTTGTCGCTCACGTCACTAATATTATCATGATATGTTGTTGTTAAAGTACGATAAAAATTGTAGTGTTTTCGTGATTTGCCTTGTGAATCACGAATTCTATTCTCTATCCGGTCTATTGTTTTATAAATATATTTTTAGACTTTACACTGATTATGGATTAATAAAATGTTTAGTGATTATAGACGTGGTAAAATTATACCAGCAATTGTCATGTGGGGATTCACACTATTGAGACATGTATTTTTTTTTAAACCCCCGACGCCGGCGCAGTAACGGGGTGTTATAAGTTTGATGTGGTGACGTGTGTATCTGTGTGACCGATTTTGATCCCCTTTTTGAAGCTGAAGTAATCGGGTAAACCAGCAGTTTTCTAATATTAAACATAAATTAATGTCATTGTAATAAAAAATATATAAAACTAGCTACCCGCTTCCAGCTTCGCACGGGCGGGTACAATTTTTTACTCAATCCAGCCGATAAATTGCCTTACACCGCCATCTGCTAGAATCTTATGGAACACACAGATAACTTTAACATAGCGACATCTATTGTACACTTACTCAATCCAGCTAATTAATTACCTTACACCGCCATCTGTATGGAACTCCGAATCTTATGGAACACACAGATAATTATAACACTTTCTCATAATAAAACAAATAATTTGCAATAAAAATATATTGCCACTATAAATCGAAATAAAAATTATCCTATCTTTTAAGTTGGACCAAATTACACATGGTTAGGAAGTTTTATCAAAATCGGTTCAGTAGTTTAGGAGTTCATTGGCGTCAAACAACGTGACACGTAATTTTTATATATATACGAGTATATAGAGATAAACCCTTTCTACATTTGACTGTAACACACGTAATAAAAGGATGTTAACAGGAAAAAACAGGAGTTGGTTTGTTTATATAAGTGGTGGTCGTTACTAGTCAATGCAGTAATCACGTGTGGCTCGAATTGGCGTCTGCGCAGCGCGCACCTGTCTGACATGATGCGACCGCTTCACTCGTACTAATGTACCGGCGAGACGACAATATACTTTAACTCGATATTATAATTTTTATTGTTTTACGTTTTATTTTATTAAATACAAGCAATAAATATTTTAAAATACTCGTTATGTAAATGTTTATGTTGTAATACAATACCTACTTACATACTTTATTTTTTATTGATAATATAAATTTGCTGATTGTAATATAAAAAGATTATTTACGTCCTTGTTATTACACACTTGTTGGATAGATAGGAAAATTTACTCTTATTCATTCACCGAATTACAAATAGGTATTCTGTAAAATGATGCATGTTTGTATTTCAGTGCCACTGCCACTACTAAATATTAATATTATTATACAATTACTAATTCATTCCAAATTCTAATTAAATTTAGAAGTAGATAAGATGTAAGCAAGTACACAAGAATGTAATTTTCAGGAGCTCACAGACTTACGCTTGCTAAATTATAATTACTTGGGACATTTAATGCATATTAAAATTTCACTATTAACGGTACGCGTGAAAAAAAAGTCGTGGGAGACATACTGAAAATTTATGGGATGAAAAAAAAAAAAAAAAAAAACAATTGGATACAAAAATATAAAGGTTATTGTATTGTTTGATTTGATAGTTTTAATTGCTGGGGATTATGAGAACTTTTAAATATTAATTACCCATTAAATGTGCTGCGCATTTCGTCGCTGCTTTATTGTGACGCGAAACAAAAGAGTTTGCGAGCCATCGAGTGCTATTGTTTTTTGACTATAAATCTAATGTGTCGCGTAATTATGGGGTTTAATATGCGACAGCCGCTTTGTGTATGTAAATTTTATTTAGGGAGCATATTCTAGATGGGGTGAAGTGTACTGGGAACTGGGAGACAAGCGGGACAATGTCATGTTGTGAGCACTACATGACGTCACTTCACTGTCTTGATTAGGGGAAAAGTTTACTGCGGATTTAATCTCATAATTTTAATATTTAAAATTTCACGCACTTTTAAAGTCTAATTTAAAAAGGAATAAAGAAAATGTCTTAACTTCAATAGGATTTTTTTTTAAATCGTTTTTTATTTACAAATATAAATAAAATAAAGCTAAGCAAAGAAACAGAGAAAATTTAAATATAACACAAAATAATACTTCTGCCTGTGGACTTGTCTTTTTTGTCAGTGTACAAGACATACATGCAATAATATGATTGAGCGTTTCTTCTGTTTGGTTTTGTATTTTAAGCTCATTACAAAACTCCTTTTTGAATTTAGTTTTAATGACATTCTTAATTAACTTTTGATGCTTGTAACAATCGTAAATATACTTGTTTACAGAGAGTTATTATCATTGACATGGGAATAATACGGAAGTAAAGTAAGTACTTAAGTGAACAACAAGTAAGTGGATAAAAGCCTTCCGTGTTGTCGTCCAAGTTTCTGGTATTCACAAGATAGACAAAAACATTAAATTAAAATTTTTCCACCTGCAAGAAATTTGGTTTATAAGTAATTCTTTGGATTTGTTTAAAACTTGCCCTCAGTAGTTATAATCTAAATTTGAATATTTTCTAATGAATTGTTTTTAAAACTAACTTATAATAAAGTATATCACAGAGATTTATTATATTCCTATCCGATTTGGTTAATATAAATATAATTTCATTGTATTTGCAATAGATGCTAATCGTAAATAAATCTGAACATTTCTCTCTTTAATTGTCTCCTAAAAATTACAATATATCACAAATATTAAAAGTTAAACACCACATAAAAATTTACTATACAAATATTTATGAAGCACTTGACGGTGCATCAGTTATAACAGTAATTGATCTGAACAAGATAGGCCTGGGTGGGTATTATTAATTTAGTTCAGTAGGTAATTACTAAATTATTGTTACATAACAAGAATAAGTCCTGCATTTATCGCATTAATTGATTAATTTCTAATTACAGTTTTTTTTTCTAAAAAAAGACACTTAGGTATCTAACAGTAGGATCATTAACATAACGAAAAAATAATAAAATAAATGTAAGTGGCCCCTAGCACTCTACACCTCTTTAGAAACAAAATATACATTGTTAAGACATTTTATTACTTACTTTGCAACAGTTAGTATTGTTTTGGGAACAAAGCCATAAGTAGGCACTTGTATGTGAGAAATTGAATGGATACCGCGAAACGATTGCCTGAGAATACGGGGTTATCGAGTTGTTCATGTTTTGCGGTGTGAATTTGTTTCTCATTTAACTATTCAAAATAATTTAAATAGTAGTGTGGATATAATTCAAGTTTCCTATAGTTCAAGATAGTTCAAGCTCAACATCATGCCAAGAAGTTTAAGATCATTGGCGACAGGTACGGATGCACCTCGGAAAATTGGAGCCAAGTAAAAAAAAGTATATAAAAAATATCGCACTAAATTGGAGTTATTGCTAATATTTTGCATAACACTAAAACCCAATTTTAATAACACAGTATTAAAATAAAGTTTGAGCATTCAATTAGGCGGCACTGCAGCGTCCATCGTGATAGCGCAATGGTGGTCCATTGTGGACTGGCGCCCTGCTGCTCGCGGCACCCACTCACCGCACAACACAATGTGTTATTTCCTATTTTTATAACTGTTGCCTTATTGCCGCTCCACTGACCACTCTAGAGTTTGGGTTTTGTGGGAAGTTGTTACACGGACCACTACAAAAATTCGACTCGACAAACTTCTCAATCACAAATTGAACGAGTCTTTCAATGTGCCACCATTTCGCCATAAATTTCTATCGAGATCGCGGAGATAATATTATTATGTATGGTGATGCTAATCCTAAACTTTATATTTCGAACTAAAAAAGTCATTAAATGCTTCCACAACAGTTAAGCTGTTAATCATAATAAGGAAACGGGTAGTCACATCAAGATGTCAGATTGTGGATAAAAAATTATAGCGAATATTTATTTGATAGCCGTCCCGCGGCGACCTACCAATTGTTACTTCACACCAGTGTCAAAGAGTTGGGTCGTATCGTCTCGCGATCGAGTCGAGAGATAAGTGATTTCTCACTTCCCCGCGGCCGCGAGTCGCGAAAGGGTTCGCCGAATAATTGCAACAATTGATTTGGAGAAGCTATCGAGCAATTTGTATGGTATTTGTGCGGGCTGTCACCCGCTGATGCTATCGTAGCACCTCGGGGTGCCCGCTCTCGGCCGCTATGGGAAAGCCTTTTGACTATTATTTTCTCACACCTAAAAAGTAATTACATTTAAGATCTTAGTTACGGATCTCTTTTCTAACTGCGACATTTGTAGTGTGGCAGGGCACTATTTATATTTGGACAGCCACCCCCTTACTGAAGACTACCGTGAAATAACAACACGTGTGCTGTTGTTTTCGGTGAGCGAGTAAGGGATGCCAGAGCCCAGTTTCCCTGTCCCTACCCAATTCCCAAGTCGGCAGCGCACTTGCAGCATCTATGGCGTTGCTTGTGTTACAGGCGAAGGTGTAACACCTACCATCAAGTGGACCATCAGTTTGTCTACCAACCAAAAAAAAAAAAATGGATTTGCATAAATGTATGACAAATTCTTTACGAGGCCTAGACTGAGTAATAATTTATACATTGCTTTAGATGCTTAGCTTTAGCTTGCTCAGACTTTAAAAATGTCTAATTTTAATATCAAAATAGCAGTGAATGTTTGAACCATATGTCTTCTGAAATCGTGTTATTTATTACATCGTGCCGTACTTTAGAGAACAAAAACGGGGCTTCTGTTAAATATTTGCCTGAGACAAGAGGGGGCGATAATTCGAGGCTATTATGACGTCACTTCGCGCCTTTTGTAAGGTCGTCACGCCATGTCATCTGCTCCTCGAGACGCCTGCCATGACTATCTCTCGATTAAATCTATTGTGTCATTTTTTTTAGTACGTACGACTCGGATGCGATGCGCCACCGACGATGATTTTGTGCCGTTCACTGCCTTCGCAGTAAAAACACTCGAGGAGCTGCCCTATTGTCTCGTGAACCTTTTACGAGCGCAGTTTTGTGAAGCTGTTATTGTTTGCGGTTGATAAACATCTAACCGCTGGTAGGTAGGGATCATCATCACTCTTACCTTAGTTTTAAATATGGAACTCAATAGTATTTGTTTGTCAATTATATTCGTATTGATGTTATAGTTCCTTTCATGTTTTTGTAGATCATCCTTGAAAAATGGAACGTATAAACAGAGAAGTGGAGATATTACTTACCAATGGCATGTCTACATTCAAACAAGATCCAAAGTTGATTATGGCAATCAATAAATTATCTAGTGACAAGGAACAAGACTCGACTAATAGTAATAACAAAGTACTGACACTGCCTGAGCGTAAATTGACTTTTTCTGAGGTTCACCATATTTTAACCCAAAGCACAAGTGGCAGAGGTATTAAGATTATGTTATGAAATAATGTAGTTATAACAAAAAATAATTTAAATATATTCTATTAAATATTTTTTGTCACAGTTAGGGCTGAAAATAACGAAAGTTCAAATGATGATAAAAGCAATAATATCCGAAAAGAAATTATTAAAAAAGTTGAAAATATCTTATCCGAAGTAAATAATGCTGCCAACAACGGGGTTACTCCTAAATTTTATTTGAGAAATCAAAAACTATGGAGCAATTGTATTTATGATTTAGACCGGTGATTATATTTAATTAATATAATGATCAGATTTCTATTTAATGAAAATAAAAAATATATATAATATGCTTGTTTTTCTTCAATACAGAGTTACATTGAAATCTTTCTCGGACGCCAAAAAGTCTGTGATATCTTACTCAAGCACTGAAGACAAGAACAGGTTCAATACAATTGTATTTGTTTTATCTAAAGTTCACGAACTGCTTTCTAAGAACTTATCTGTGACTCGACGGTGAGTGACTAGCCACAAGATCTCTATTTATTGTATACAATAACTTAGGATTGTATTATTTAATGGTTCTTCAACATCTTTTGGCCCAATTCGTAATTAATATGAAGGGCTCAACACGGAAATGATTATCAAGAGAAAATCTTTTCACGAATCTAATGTCTATCACATTATAATAGACGTTTCATAGTCATAAATTAGGAAGCTTGTCTGGTATATTGTAATTTGTTGGTTGACTGGAGTCCATTTGTTTATTCCTTCCGAATCCGTTATCCTACTAAAGTCGGCAGTGCACTTGCAGCATCTACGTCGTTGTTAGTGTTAGGTGACAGTAGCCACCTAGCATCAAGTGGTTCGTTGGAACACCTGACGGCCTTTATATTAAAAAAATTAGATCTCTTTGTGAAGATATATCACTTCTTACCATAAAAACACTTCTACCTAACACAGTTTAATTTCCAAATGTTATTTTCAGAGAATTATTTTATCAGAATATCACCAGATTTCACAATCAAGGTAATGTAGATGTAGCGGTGAGAGACGTTTGTTGTCTTTTGGAGAGTCCGCCATGGGCTCTTGGTTTAACAGCCACAGCTAAAGGTTTAATCGCTGGTCCATTGACTATGTATATGACAGATGGAACTTCTTTAGATTGTATGATGTCTGGCGGTGAGTATGACTCTATGTGTTATTTATTAACGGAAGAAGTAGATACATATAAACATACTCAATAAAGTGATGACTTTTGTACTTGGATAAACACTATTATCAAGGTCGTTTATCGTCTACATTGTTTGATACTTTCTGATAGACTTTAGCCTACATATAGGGTTCTCATTGGCATATTTAGAGTGATTAATTTAATAGAGATAATTTTATCTTGAACAGAATTTGTATTTTGGTTTTGTTTGAGCGGATGTCTAAAATTATGCAGTTAACATTTATATTTTTTTGGCTTCTTTTTCAATTTTGCCTTTTACAGGAACTCTAATACCGCAGAACATAAACTGTGTTAGAGAATTCAAATCATCGGCTAAATATATTTTGGTTGTGGAAAAAGATGCGATTTTCCAAAAGCTATTGGACGAGGGAGTTTTGATCAGATTGGCACCAGTTATTATAATCACGGTCCGTACAAAACATTGAATACTTAAATGTATAACTTCTTTAAAATCTTGCAATTGGAAATTAATGTTTTATTTTTCTATTTAAATAGGACTGTGTGTTGTTTTCATTTTATTTATTAGCATAAAGTAACAATTTAGAAGGTTTTACAGACTTAATATTTGTAGGGTAAAGGATATCCCGACGTATCTACCCGTCTGCTTCTCTGTCGTTTATGTGCGGAATTGCGATTGCGAACTTTAGCTCTGGTGGACGCAGATCCTCATGGAATTGAGATATTTTTCACTTATAAATATGGTTCTCTGGTAAGTCTTATTTATTAAGCAGAATTAATTATTTTATTTACTTTCACTCGCGGTTTTAGCAACATTTTTAAAATACAGTTATAAATTTTACTTGTGTATCTGTAAATGTGTTTATTTGTAAGGGAAATGAAATATATAATAATTTGTTTAGGCACAGTCTCACTTGTCCTCGTCCCTCGCTTGCAACTCTCTTGCGTTGTTGGGTGTACGTCAACACGACGTTGCAACCCTCGCACCGCGACAGGCTCGAATGCTTCTTAGCGCTGTCGACAAGCGGAAGCTCAACTCATTGTTACGAAGACCATATTTGAACACAGCAAATGGTATTTATTTTTAAGCTAATTTTACCAATTTCAAACGAAAATATCCTCTCGTCCTTTATGGAATGATAGGTATATATAGAGATTCTACAAAACGTTATTTCGTATACTACAGTTACGACTAGGTAAACACTGATTCTATATAAACATTTTTTTAAGATAAATTATTATTTTATTCCTGATTCCGTTGTTGAGTAATATAAATTTTCTATAAATTTATATTGTAAAATTATTTTGGGTAGCATTTAATTTATATCTGTTAATATTAATACGAGAGCAGTGCTATCTTTAATCTCTTATTATATTCAGGTTTATGGCCGTTTAAAATTTGCTTAGTAATTGGTTTGACTTTGCTTATCCGCTTTAAATTTGTTTTAAAATTAAATAAAAAACTTCTATCTATATACATGCAATAAAAAAATCATTAAAAATATTTAAATTATAATTTTAATAACAAAAGACATTTTAATGGACAGATAAAAACTATTACTGAATTATTGTTATAAAATAAAGAAAGTAACAGATCTATCTAAGAGGTATTTTACGTTTACTGAAGCTTAAAAGGAAATATGAAATTTCTACAGTAGGTATGCGATATTATTGCAGGTTCTCATATAAAAGAGGAATTGAACGCCATGTTAAGTAGTGGCGAGAAGGCAGAAATTGAAGCCATCGCATCGAATGCGGCCGCTCTGTGTGACGCTTATTTACCTTCTAAAATTATTGAGGCCGATTTCCTTGGATAGTGTTAAAGAATTGTTAAATTTAATTTTATGAGCATTTCTTCCTGATTGTAGGTAAGTACTCATGTAGTTGTTAACTCGTTTTCCAGATCACATAGAAAAATTACTGCGTTATTGTCGAATTAGTGTGTGTAATAAACTCTTCCTATTGGAGAACTAACGCCTCCCACTTAGTTCTCCAATAGGACCGGTCAGAAGCAGCCTGGATCCAACCGCGACCCGCGGCCCTTATTAAGTCATCAATCCATCTTAATAGTGGAAGGTCCGTTTGTCCGTCTGTGGTCTTCCTTCCGACCTCACATAGTACGCACACCTCGGCTCTACGTGCTATGTGTCCCGTACACGACTTTCGTTTGTCTATGGACCGCATTTCTGATTCGATCTTGCAGTGTAACCCCAAGCACCCCTCTATAGCTTGCTCCCATGTAACCCTTCTAAATTCCTAAAGTGTATTGCAACGCCATCTGGCAAACGGCTTTTAAAGCTGTGTTTACTTTTTGGTTCAAACCGAGGCCTACTATGCAGATTCGGCCTAATATTCACAGATGGCTCTTTTGTAAGTAAATCGAGTAAAAATTGGTAGGTACAATTTGTCATTTACCTACTATTATTTTATTAAATTTTCATTAAATAGGCTGAAGCCAATATGTACCTATATTATGCTTACTTTTCAATTAATATTTCCAATGTTCACTTGGACACACAAGTTCTAGACTAGAACTTCAGACGATTCTGTACAACATTGAATTATTGTGTATTCTGGTGTTGATTTTAATGCATGCATTCATAAATGTAATCCATGGAACATTTTTATATAAAATATTTTCTTAGGAAGGAATCGCTCGTCCTTGCAGGAGACCCTGAAGGAGACCATAGAGTAAAGAGTACTTGACTTATTTAACTTGACCACAGATCGTTTGCATTCTTGGTCAGACATAATTGCTTGCATTCTGGAAATTGGAGGATGGATTGTATCTTTGTCTATTTTGTCATTTCTTATGCCAAGATGATAATTAACGGCACCATAATTATAAGACTTATATTAGGTACGAAATATAAATTATTATAAGAAAAATAAACTTAAATAAATGAAAATAAATCAAATTACCATTGTTTTTATTTATTCCATGAATTTTACGAATCCAAAGTAATTTCCAACAATCAAATCACTTGTTTAGGATTTGTTGATTTTAAAGATGTTACCTTCAAACACCTTTACGAGAGATGGCGTCATAGGCTCATAGCACAATTTCTGATATTTTCCATTGTCTATCTTATATGTCAAATACTTACTATTCAATTACAATGTCAAAATTACATTTGTCAAAAAGATGTTCAAAATGTTTTCAAATTTCGTGCTACATTGATAAAACAAATATCTATCTCCATATTTGGTAATACATTGTTTGTGCCACAAATGTTTTACGTGACTATGTACACTTTTAAATTCGGGGTCTGACTATGGACAACAATATCGAAACAAACGGAAAAAGAATAATTCTGGGACGTACCAAGTCTTGCGATGGTGGTACGTTAAAAGCAAAGGGTGGCGATACGAAGCGTAAACTTTGCTTCAACGAAGCTGTCAAATCTTTAGATTCCGCATTGTCTAGATTGAAGAGACGTAAGCCTACATTGGAAGGATGCAGTTCTGACGCCGTTGACACGACCACAAGCGTGTTGCGCTACGCTGCCGACATGTTCATAGACAGTACAGGTCAAAAATTAATACAACAGAGCATTGACAACGCATCGTTGGTGTCAATGAATTTTTCTCACTATGAGCTCGTCCGTAACGTGTCACAGTCAAACTGCCATTCGGACGAAGCTCACAGCGGCACAACGGCTTCAGGCTTCAGTTCTGAAGACCTGGCAATGAAGGGAGAATGTTTGGAGAGATACTTTCGGAGTGTCGAGATGTGGCGGAACAGGAACGAACTTGCCAGGATGCATCTTTAGTTTACAAAAAAAAAATTACATTTCTTAAACAGTTTTTAACAGAACGCTTTGTGAAACTTAAATTTATTTTTTCGAAAAATAAAACTGCATGATAAACGATTATGTAAATTTCAAAATTTTATTTATTTAAAGAAATTTTACAATAATAACAGAATAATTTCAGAATTTACAAATAAAACATACCAATCTATACAACACTGTAACTCTTAAACGAGACGATAAGATTTTTTTTATAACATTGATTAACAATAACGAAGATAGGTCTATCTAGGTATTACGCCATCAAATTACGCGCTATTGACCTATACGTCAATACGGTATGGAGAACCGGCTAAAATTATTACGTATGCGAATTACAAGTCATCTTTATGAACAAGAAAATAATATTTATGACTAATTTTATGTAGGTATCTGTGTAGGTGATTATTGTATATTCAATAGCGCGCTTATCGTCAATCTAACCGCTAAGGGATTTAATTTATCCGCGGCACTCTAAAGTTACGAAGGCGGATTCTACACGGCAATTTCACTGAATGGACATAAAATATAAGTTTAGATAACTTAGAGGTTATATGTTTTAATTTAGTACTTAATCGACTGGCTTCATGTTTTCTCTTTACAACCATTTTACATAGTTCCGAACTACTGATACATGAGGCGGCTTTACAGTTTGCAGACAATTTACAGTTTTCCATACAAATATGGACGCTAGCGAGTGCGGGCGTTATAAACTCATACTTGAGGTGACGTGTACTCGTAGGTATAATCGGACTTATAATGAATTTACAATGACCGCACTCGCGAGCGAGAGTGTAAAGTATTTATATGGAAAATTGTCTTGTCAATGTCAAATTGACATATTTCCATATAAATGTTATACGTTCTCGCTAGCGAGTGCAGTCATTATAAACTCATGGTAAAGGTACTGAGATCGAAAAGTTTCATTAGTTCGATAAACCGGACTAGTAACTGTACCTTTACCATGAATTTACAATCACCGCATTCGCTAGCGAGAGTGTAAAACATTTATATGAAAAACTGTCAATGTCAAATTGACAATTTTCCATATAAATATTTTATGCTCTCGCTAGCGATTACGGTCATTGTAAACTCATGGTAAAGGTACTGAACTACTAATGGTGGTTTTTTCATTTGACACGTGTTAGGTAACAGCGATATCACACTGGCAATTTGCGAGCGTGTTCAAAGCGACGCGAATGCGCAGCGAAGACGCGGCCGTCGACGCCATTTTGTACACTCGCATTCAACTAAATTTTTTAGGATTATTTTTAATTCGGTTGCAGAACAGCACATAATAGTTGCTCTCTCCCAGTCGATTACTGGATAACGGATCCTCCTATATTCGCCGTTGTATCTGCTTTTGTTTCGAAGTAACAAAGCTAACAACAGTGTTTCCTCCGAATCCATTTTGTTACTGAATTGAATATTTAAGTTAATGAATGTACAAACCGCCGATCGCACCCCGCGAGATCGCTGTGCGCTCGCGATGTAGGCGCGGTTGTTGAAGTTGAAGCCTGAAGTTCACTTATCAAGTGTTCCAGATATGAATACTAGGTACTAGACGTTCCATTATCCAAGCCCAGTTTTGAGTTATATGGTTATGCTAGAAGCGATAATATGTTTCAGAAAATGGAAATTCTTCAGTGGTGAATTTTAATCCACATTATGAACAATATAATGGCTCATTTGGGTCTTATGAAACACTTATATTTTATGTCATTCCAGTCTCCCATATCTGTAGGGGATTCTAAGAACACAGCGTTTACTGATTCACATTTACAACACATCCAATGGATAGGAAAAACTAGGAGAAGATTCTAGTCCGTTGTAGCATATCAGTAGAAGGAAGAAATACGAAACCGCTAACGTTCAGATTCGTAGCTTAACAGAGATGGAATAAGGAATTAATTGACATAGTCATCACATAGTTACAAATTTCCTGCCTCCAGGGTTATTCAAGGTAATAGGAGATTTCGTTAATTGGAAGACTATTTAAAAGGAAGTAGGCAGCTAAAGTAAGAAGCGATGTGCAAACAGTTTCAGATCGATCCTCGTGCTAAGAAGGTAAACAGAGTTATCAACAACCCATATTAATTTATTTCTTTCTTTACAAATACTATACACGAATTAAATTGGTGTTATTAGCAGAATACAGAATTCTTAAAATTGGCGTGTCTGTGTGTCGGGCTTACCAACGACGTGGCGGTCAATCGTACCATGGGGAATGGTAAGGAAGACTAACTCAACTATTAAAAATAGTGGTTCGTAAATTGGCAAGAATGGCGCTTGTTTAGGCATTGGTGAATAGACATAATTAGTTGATTGCATAGTTCATAAATCCACCGTAAATAAAATGCGCCACATCCCAACTCTACTATAGCGCCTCCTATTTAATGGTAGCCGACGTACACTTTCTCATGTATAGGGTTGGTCCTTCTTACCTCTATCCACCATGAATGAAAGATGTATTTAAAATTGTATATTCAATAGTTATCTTTTGTAATTTAAAATACCAACTGATTTGTGTACTAAGAATACTGTGTTTCAAATAATAAGAAGACACCTTGTCAAACAAAAAAAATATTACCGGCTCCATACACTTGCTGTGGTTTGCCAAGCGACGACTTACGCAAACGTGTGGATAGGAGTTTGTCGTCGCTTGCCAGTTTGCGAGTGCATTTGTCACTGATCCAGTTGCGTGTCGGTTTTTGGGCAACCGTCAAAGTTGTCGAGTTGTTCGCAGTTGTCAAGTTGTACAAGCAACGCAAGCCTATACAAACGTTTGTATAGGCTTGCGTTGCGATTACCGTCGCTTGGCAATCTACGGCAAGCGTGTAGAGCCGGTATATGAAATACAGACTATAGGTTTGTCTGCTGGAAAAAGCTTGACTAAAGCCGTGTGCAACAAAGACGAATTTTTTACATAGTTTTACATTAACTTTGTTTCAGAAAACCATATACGAGATATACGTTTTGCTACAACCAGTATTCCGGGTGCGAGAAAAATATTTTATTTTCTACCAATTCGAACTAAACAGGTTCTTAATTTTCTTAAGAAAGAAAATCGGCAGTTCTAATCCGACCACAAACACACCAGTTGAAAGAAAGCTTATCTCATTTAACTTTTACAATTTATAAGATAATTTGGAGATATTTCCTATATTAAAGTGAACTAACGATTGCCTTGTCCGTGTTTACATCACGCGGGCATATTATTAATTCTCCTTTGACTAGCCAATTGATACTATTAAGTACTGTATAATATCTACAGAACGGATAAGCTAACGAAATGAATGTATAAAACAGATGTAAATCTTAAAGCACCCGGTTTCCGAACTCTCTCATATTTTAACTAACTATATAAATCTCGTATGGTGTGTGAGTTCACTTAGACCATTCGCTATTAAGTATATTGTCATCTATAACATTTTTTGTTCAATAATAGCTGGAGAACAAAGCGATAATGTTACATTAATAATAATGGAAGAATTTTCAAAATATCTAAATTAATATATCCCATCTGGTCTTACAATAACACCTACGTTTAATAATAATTACAACGAATTCGATTTGACTAGGCCCTACACATTATTCAGATGCGAACATCACTATTTATATTCGATATATATAATTTAATTCATTATAATAAATTATGCAATAGAAGAATCACAGCATCCTTAAGACCATAAATTGTAATTGAAATTAAACTCGTCGACGTATCGTATTAATTAATACAATGATTGTAAAATTTAGACCAAATTGGCAGTCTTCACAAACATGGAATGTATTTACGATATGCGTCTATGTAGGTACCCGATAATACTCGTACTAGTTCAATCGATAACCTCTACAAGTAACAACAATGATTTTTTTAACTAGTCATGTCACACTCGTCACAGTGATTGTCAAATAAATAACAACAATATATTTAATATAATTAAATTTACACATCGTTCTAGGCGACCGCCTTCAATACTTGTCATCAAGTGTCTCTAGAAGGCAAAGTGTCTAGCTCAGCATTTATTTGTTTCGTAGTTAATACGAATATTCGTCTTTTCACTTACTACTTTTTTCTGACCATAATTTTTAAAAGTCGTTCGAAATTTAAATCATTCCTTTCACACAAGCCAGCCAATATTTTCATCAGGCATTATTTCTAGAATAGTAGGTGCCTACCTAATTACCGTTTTTATATATTAACTACATGATAGATGTTTCGTTCATACAAATATTTTTGTCTTTTTTAAATTAAAAATGTTACAAATGACGATGGAGCAAAAGCGGCTAAGGAGTAGATGATAAAGGTCACTTCATTTCTAAAATTATGGGGATACTAAAACGCACTTCATTTAATACAATATAACACTACTTACAACACTTCCTATGAGGTATTTTAACAGCGCTTTTATTTTTAAAAAAACTTTAACATTTTACGCGTTTGCAGATTAAGTTAAAAACAATGATTTTGTAGATAGAACTGGATGACGGACTATTTTATTAGGATCGGTAGCGCGCGTTCATCCTGTTTATATTTCTAGGTTATGGTAACCATCAAGTGAATCTTTCTGTTTCCTAAAAAACTAGAATCGTTAAAATCGACGTATTTAAAGAATGCAATCTCAATGAAACTGTTTAAATCATAATCTCATCGACGTTCGATTACCGTTAGCAATTAGAATAACGTTTGTTCGCATTCATTACTCTTCTTAAAAAAACTATCCTAGAAAGATATTATTACTGTAGGCAATTTTTTTTTTGCAATTTTTTAGTCTTTCATCCTGTTTTACCTACAAATTTCTTGTGGCGAAAAGAATCTATTTTGTAAAAGGCCTAGTTAACTTTCCCTAAGTGTTAAGCTCCTCATTATATCAGTTATTCAATTTACAACAACAATATCGTTATTAGTAAAAACAAGTGAATCATTTTAAAATGAGAGCTCAGCCACGATCTTAAAGATCTTATGGAATCTTGGTAATATTGGTTTTACCTACATATTTCGTGCAGTCTAAAATCGTGGCCGGGCTCCATATGCGAAGACTAACAACTCGTTGACACTTTAATATAAAAAGTGGTAACAGTGAGAAAAGGTAGAAAAGCTTCAGTACAGTAAAGGTGACGATAGAAAATAGCAATAAAATCCTACGTGGACAAGCTCGAATCTCGAATCCTATGAGTATGTGATCACAAATATTTACGAGTTATATCAACAGAGCTTTATTCAGTAACTTTATTCGTTTACAGCGGCACATACCGGCCGTAATGTATTCTGTCGAAGATAAAAAATTGTAATGACAACTTCATAGATACATGAATTCATTTTCTATCTAGGTTTAAGACTTAGCAGAATTACAAGACACGGTAGGTCATTTTAGCAAAAGGGTGCTAAAGCGAAGTTTTATGGTCTCCGTGAGAAAATTTCTAACTGGAAGAATTACGCTAAGACTATTGCCCGTTCTAGTTGATTACAATGTTCCTACACAGTATCACTATTGCTAATCATTAAATCTAATTCATATTCATCTAGCTAAAAACAAGAACGGACAGCACAGGACGTCTCAAATGGTTTCAGAGTCTATTCTGTTACTGGCGATATTTTGTATAAAGAGTGTTTACATTGCAAGATTTATAAGTTAGTTGTTGGTAATTTTTAAAGTGGGCGAGTTAGCTAGTGAGTTAGTTAATTAGGACAAAAATTGAAATCAGTCATAAGTGCTATTCTATTAGGCAATTCGTCAGTCACTTCGAACCCGTTATCAGTGTGACATTAAGTCATATTTCAGGCAATAAAAAATATATTATATAGTAGGTACTTGCGGATATTAAGGCCTGTCGGCTAATAAGGTCTAATTGACGAAAATCGTAGTTAAAATGCGAGCTCGTGTTCAGTCATATTCACACGCATAGCATTTGAACAATGTACTGCGCGAAGGCGGACCCGCGCTGTCTCACCGCCCGCGACAATGTCGCAACAAACACCCTGAGTGACGGTCTCGCGGCACGAATAATAAAAATTGGTTACGGTAAATTGAAAGTATTTCTTGTAATATTATATTTAGGTACTTGTATTTATTGTCTTACATATGTGACATCATAAATATTTGAATAACGTATCGTGATCAAATTTTTTTTTATTTCGATTTTTGTACGTACAAAGGTTACAAATGTTTTTATAGTTGTTTCAAGATTTATCAAGATTATTACTAAAAATTATTAAAAAATGATTACTATTTTTTTTTTAACAATTTGAAGCGAAAATTTCAGTCAAAAACGAAAATTTTTGTTTCAAATAGACGCCATTTTGTCAAAAATCAAAATTTTTATTATTCCTTCGTTCAATACCTGGATTAATCTATCCTTAAAAGAATCCACCATATTTTTTGATTTCAGATAATCCAAACCGCCGAAATGGAAAAAGGCGCCAAGCGCCTTTTTTTTGGGGGCCGTTCGGGACATCATTTACAGGAGCGATGCACATCAATATTTTTACTTAATCGACGCACTATTGTATTCTTAAAAATTGGTTCTATTTGAATTACCATCACTTGTAATTCATAAATAAAAAATTAATAAAAAGACATATTTTTTGAGCTTCGCTACTGCGTATAACCCCTTAAATGGTAGCCTACCTGTCGACTTTTATTAACAAAAAACATTTTAATCGTTTATTTGCATAAATTGAAAAGTCGAGTTCAAAGTGATCATAAAAGTGACGGCGAATTACACTACAAAACTTTATTTCCAGATTGTTTACAACCTTATTAGTTATGAATGTAATTAAGTATATATAGGTGCGGGATCTATACAATACACTAGCTTAATGAAATGGACACCTAAAGGAAAAATCAAATTTGAAACACCAGTTTGAAAATCTACCTGTCCAGTGAACATCCCTTTGAGGCATCCGTGTAACATGAAATCACTATTTTAATCACATTTAGCTCTCACTCGCAATCATTCACCTTAAACGTGTTCAACGAAAGGCGTCACTTATCCAAACATGGGGAACACATTATATTAAAGCACTTATCATGTACAATAATATTTACATAGTGATGATAACAATCTGATTCAGATATTACTTATTGCTGACGTGTATGCTGATTTTTGCTGATATTATAGGCCAGGCTTCTGAAGAATTTTTTATGTGCATTCTGGTCAAATATATCTGACACGTTTTGTACTGTGCAATGATTGAACCAGAAACGTCCAGATCTGCATAAAATTACATCCAACCTAATTCTTCCAAGCTAAAGTAAACTAGGTAACACTGTGTATTGCATCATAGCATTGTCAAGAAAACTGTGTGGAAACTGACCCAAAATTCTTTGTTCAGACTGCGGAGGTGGAATTAGAAATAGTTGTAACCCTTATCTATCTGGTGGTGGAAGTTTAGTGTCCTCGGGATCAAGGGATAGGCACTCTCGTAGATAATCCTCCATTGAACGGTACACGTGCTCTATCACGCCTTTGAGATCGTGTCCTTCGTCAGCATATGCCTGAAACAGATGAAGTAATTTTAGCGGTCTTTAATTCGTTTTGTTGAATTGAATTTGAATTAATTGAGCCAGTTGTTCTTAAATCGAAGAATGCATATTTGAATGTGCAAATTCATTTTGTGTTTTTTTTTCTAAATCGGAAATAGGAAATCCTAAGTTTTAAAACGTGCGATTTGTTTTAATTTCTCGTGAGTAAATACATAATATCTGAAGATTAGCGTTATGATAATTTGCTCTAGCGGTGAAAGAAACAGCTCCAGGAAATCTGTATGTGAGAGAATCTGAAAGTCTGAAAATATTATAAGCAATTTGTAGCCGTCTTATTATCCTTTAAAACAGAAGAGAGAGGTTTGTAGGGCATAATGAAGGCAATTTAGATAGACCTGATATCTGAACAGGACTCCCGCATCAGTGAGCGCGCGAGCGAGCTGAAGCGCATGAGGATAGGGCGCACTGAGGTCCGCCATCCCATGCAGAAGGTACAGGGCGTGGGCGGGCACGTGATGCGCGCGCTGCGACGCATCCGCCTCCACGTAACCCTTGTAGTTCACTGATGGTTGACCCAGCACTCGCTCCGTGAACGCTACGTCTGAAATAGGAAACGCTGCATTACTGCACGTCTGCATCTGCTGTAGGTACTAGTAAGCAGCGCCATAGGGATTGTAAGTGCCCTGCCAACCATAGTAGTATTAAGGATGAGGGATAGGAAATTGGGCTCTGGCATCCTTTATACTCTCACTGAAATACAATCGCACACGTGCGGTTAGTTAACCGAAGACACTAGCATGTCTTCGGCGCAGAATAAACGCAGACCCTATTAAGAGTGCTATACTTAAGCATGAGAACATTTGTGGTCCGACTAATTATAAAAATGTAATTTTTAAAAGGTACTCACTATAATAAAGCCAATCAGTAATAGGGGAGACGGCGATCCCGCACTTGAGCGTAGATTGTTGCGAGCCTAGGAGCATTGCGGTCACATATCCACCATAACCCCAGCCCCAAACAGCCACACGCGTTACGTCCAAAAACTTAAAAGTATCCAGTAAATATCTGAAATATGAATAATAAGTTTAATGAACTTATTATTTTCTGCGACGCTACTGAAACACTTCAGAGAAATCATGAAAAGAAGAACAGTTATTTGATTGGAACACATCTTACAACACGACAGATATAAATTGCTACAAGTTTAACCCTCTTTAATTTCAATTTTAAGGCAAAACAGTTAATTTTTTTTTTTACATTTAGGAAAACTAGTACCTACATGATTGAACGATTTTCACTTGACATAAATAACACAATTTTTACGGTAATTATAATTAAGATTTCTGGAATCGTTTTTACAATCAATCAAAGTTAATAAAGTAAGTAGTAATGTTTAAAAGTATCCCCAAAACGGAAATGTCTTAGTTCTTTCCAAACACATTCAGGAAAAAACTGATATGGCTCTAAGAGCTATAAGAAGGACTATAAGATTTTCAATAAGTTGACAGTACACCTTGAATAATGAGACCTTCAATAATGGAGCACCTCCAGAAAATGAAATAGGAAATAATAATACAAAGAATGTCTTCGGTTGTATAAACTAATGGAAATCACTTGAAGTTATACCTGATCACTGCAAGTTGATCGGCTACTTCTACGCCCCCTAAGCGCCCTCTAAGTAAAGCGCGAGGCAAGCCTCGAGCACCAGCCACGTCTAGCTTAACGTACACTACATCGTTGCGCGATGACATGTACGTGCCCCAGTCCAATAAAAACTTCTCTGTCACTTGCTGACTGCCAGGCCGTCCGTTACTGAAATAAACAAATCAAAGTTGGCACACGGGGCGGTTTTCTATCCGTCTATCCGTCTGTTAAATTGAATGTATTTACTTGACCTTCCATTTAACGGCTAACCTAATATTGGGCTGTAGATCCACGCTGCTCTGACTCTTTTGGAAAATTGTGGAGGAGGCCTGATATTGATGAACCCAATATTTATTGCTCCAATGTTACTACCATTTTGTAAGTTAAATAATAGCGACTACTTGCTTGTATTTTATAATAAACTTATAATTACATGCCTTCTGGAAAAAATTTAAGTCATTTGAAAAGAATGGCTTTGTTTTTTTATTTTATTCCATTTAATGTGCGTTTTGCAGTTTTGGAGTAAGCAGAAGGCTTTTGTCAATAATGGAGTAATACGCACACTTGAACAAGCACAGGAAACGCAGCATCGCGTAGTTCTTCTCGCCATGACGGCGGTAGCAGCAATTGCACGCGAGCCTTCGACCCGCTACCAAGCTGTACATCGAATGATCTTCGAGTCGGCAACGCTAATTCACGTAACCTGACCGATCTGAAAAAAAAAATAGTTACAAAAATTAGAAAAAAAACTTACTCAACGTTTGTTTTAAAATGATTATTTGATTCTCTAGGCTTTTCAAAAAGTTAGCATAGAGAATAAAACAAACATTTAAACTTTTTAAATGTTCAAAAAAGTGACGTTTAAGTGTCCACAGCTTACCTATAAGGTCTCGTGTCGTATAATATTCTTTCCAACTTATGCGTTCGTGCATCATGAAGACCAGCCAAAGGCGGTCCCGGGCCTCCACATTCAAGTACGTAGTGACTTATTCCGATTTTAGGTTTCGGTGCTGAAAATGTGGCTCGCCAATAAGAACAGTTTGCATAATGTAGACGAGCCGGCCAAACAGCAAGTTCACAAGTCAGGCATCGAGGTTCTTCCCTTTCAGCTCTGGCCCTCACTGAATTACTTCCACCACCGTAGCTTGGATCTCTCACTACATACACTTGTTTCTGTCCTGGTCTTTCTGCGCTACCTATAAATAACAATTCAATACTATAAAATAAGTCTTTTTATTTATGAACAAAGATTTCACACACATGCTTTCGGAATTTACTACTAAATTTTCAGATAAACACTCGAATGCTACATTTAATATTCGAGACAGATGTATGAATATCTCAAACCAGGGTTGTGGCGGATGCAGAATGTTTTTCATTTGCGGATGTGAATAATACCTAATTATAATTTTAAAGTGCAGAAATAAAAGATTGAAATTGATCATTACAAGTAATCAAACCGTTAGTAGAAAATTTAAATAAATAAAATTAAAATAAAAACTGTTATAACTCTGGAAAAATTTGATTTGTGCCTAGTTCGTCATACTGAGTTTACGAGATTTAGGACTATGCGCATCCGCAAAAGATTCGGATTGGTTATTTTCAGATGCGGATACGGTTGCGGATCTCTAGATTGATGCGAAAGTTCTGCATTTGCGAATGCGGATGCGAATATCCACGACACCCCTGTCTCAAATCGTGCTTATTGGCTGAATACTGCACTGGCATTCCAATCCATCAAAATTCAAAAATGATCATTGTAAATGAATCATATCTAACTCTACAAAGATTCTAAAAGTTTTAACACATATGTAAGATACTCGTAGCAACACTTCGAAATAAAATAAACACTTAAGGTTAACACAATGCAAGTGTTAATAGTAGGGAAGGGTCCTGCAAACACTTTAAAGCAAATATTTGCCTTATTTGCTCTCAAAGCATGTTTGCTGCACGCTTTCATAATAATAACAGTTGCTAATCAAAATAAACACTCAAATTGCACGGGATCTAAATACTTAATTTGATTTGCTGTCTTCACCACATCGGGATGCAGTTTAGATAAGAATGTTGCTTTGTCTAAACCTTTAAGTTCAAAAAAGAAAATACATCAAGTTTTATCTCTAGAATATTGTAAGAGGGAGAGAATACAAGTTTGTTTAAGTGAGAAAGGTCTATCTATCTAAGGAATCACTGTACAGTTGTATCTGTCACTATTTTAAAGGTAGCCGAGGTGGTATCTGTTATTGGTTGGTTAAGTTTAGAAGTATAGATTGATTTATGTTGAAATCACTTCCAAAAGTCATAAGAGTTAATGATAACTTCACCATGCGCTTGCATGAAATCCTGGGCTTAACTTTTTATTAAAATTTTTTTTTAAAATTTAAAAAAAAAGCCACGTTTTTCTTTATATTTCTTCATATATATCAGCAAATATGAATGGTAGAGAATAAAACCATACAACGAAAATGTTTTGTAATTTTACTTTGTTTGCAAAACAAAAAGTTTAGTAAAATCTCAAAAAAACTGCACACTGCGAAATTAAAAATTATTCTTACGACTTTTGCGAGCAATTTCAACAAAAATCTGTAATACTTTTGAAATTTCCCAATCATAAGCAGATTTTTAGCAGCTTCCGCATGGGCTAAGTACAGAAGAACATAAGCTAATATATTATGTATACTAACTCCTCCAATTACAACTCCAAAGAGGAACTATGGAAACACGTGGTTTGCTATTGCTAATATAGTCTGGCGGAAAAATCTCAAAAAGCGCCTACTTTCAACAGTTAACGGCATTTTGTGAAACTCCCTTCTCCCCCTTTCCCCCCAAACGTGTCCCGAACTGCGGTTTTTTCAATTTTTTTCGAAATCTATTAGAGATAAAAGATAACTGTCCATGACAAAAATAATATAAATCATTTAACAGGCATAATAACTTAAGAAATAATGTCTGTCCAAACTATATTAATATTAATTTTTTTCGTAATACCTTATTGAAACATTTACTCACCTAAGTAATAAACTAAATGATTCTCCTGGTCCCACGCCAGTATCTCAGCCACTTCTATCCTTCCATGTGATAAAACAGCCATTCGTTGTCGTATCACATCCACGTGTTTAATGTGAGTGTAATATTGCCCCCCGCCCTCTTGCACCGCCGCTAGAAGGAGGAAGGCACTTCCATCTTCAGAATAAACTGGTACTTGGTGAACTTCGAGCCAAGGCTCATCAGTTGCCTTTTCTGAGTGTGTCTGAAATATTTTATATTTGTTGTTATTACATTTTCTGTCCGGCGGCGCTTAAGGCTGGCTTGTTATGCATTTGAATTAATAAGATAAACCTTATTTATGTAACTTTTTGCTAAGAACAATAAAATTTTCTAACTTTATGTTTCAAGAAAACCATGGAAATTTATAAACTATGTATAAATACAGAAAATTAGATAAATTCATGTACCACAAATTAGTGTGATAAATATTTGACTCCATTTGTTCTATCCTATTTTTCTTAATAAAATGTTGATTAAATTAAAAAAAATTAATTAAAAAATAGGATTTTCTATCAAGATTTTAAGAAAACCATGGAAAAATCAAATCAACTATAAAAACAAAAAATGAGTTAAATTCATATTATTACAACTAGCTCCACGCTCCCGGCTTCGCCCGGGTTTTAAATAAAACTATCCTATCTTTTAAGTTGGATTAAATTGCACATTGTATGCAAAATTTTATTAAAATCGGTTCAGTATTTAGGAGTTCATCGGCGACCAACATGACACGAATTTTATTATGCTTTTATTTTACTTTTATACTCTTATAGTCAGGAAGAAAAATTTGTTCATAGAGTAGACAGAATCACTCAGAGTGGTCTCTGAAGACAATAAAAGGATGCTCAGAGAAATCTCTCCAATGGATTCCTGTTAACTTTTAATGGTATGATAAATGTATAATATTAAAAGCCATCAACAAATTCAACAATATACCTCAGTGCATGTCCAGTTGGGTGTATAGCAACTGCTATAAACAGTCATATTTTGTGCTCGATTAATCCATACAACTCCCACATGAGAA
Source organism: Synanthedon myopaeformis (assembly GCA_944738685.1). Classification (NCBI taxonomy): domain Eukaryota; kingdom Metazoa; phylum Arthropoda; class Insecta; order Lepidoptera; family Sesiidae; genus Synanthedon; species Synanthedon myopaeformis. Next base: position 8,808,234 of record OX122915.1, read on the forward strand.
TTATCTTTGCCCACCCACTGGGCTGATATGAGGTAATATTCCCTGTAACAGAACCATTATTTTAGTTATGTAAAAAAATCCAAGTGTCATTTAATATTAGATTTAAAAAGTGCAATACATACATTCCGTCCAATGTGCTTGGCGGTTTGACTTCCCATTTTTGTGGTGAGGTCGAATTCTGAACCTCCACTATCCATAAACTAACTTTAGGTATTGAACTGCCAGGCTGAAACATTAGGTATAAGTGCTATTTAAGAAAAGATAATTTTTAAAAGTGCAGTACCTACTTTGAATCCTTCTATATAAAATTAAAATTATAATTAAATTAAAATCCCTACTAATATGATAAATGTGATACCTACTCAAAATGAACGACCATCATGAAATTTCAAGAAAAGGAAATTTCATCCAGAAAAAACGTAGGTACTGTTAAATCCAACGCCTGGCAAAATTATAAAAGCAATAAAAAATAATTGTTCTTATATTTTGTCAGGCGTTATATTTTTTTAAGAGTCGGAGGCTAGTAATATATTATAATTATAATATATTAAAGCTCGCAAAACAGGTGACCGCTTACCGTAGGATATCTGACAGAAACGTGATCAGGAAACATAGTAGGCACTGTATTATTCACAGCCGGCATAAGGAAACCAGCGCGCGTGGCCCCGATTCCCCCTATGCCTTCGGATATTCTTGGGAACATGAGTTCGCTGACGGCACTGTCGTCGTATTGGACATACATCACGAGAGTGCCGTCTGCCGATCCCCATGTCGCTGATGACACTTTTGTCACCTCCTCTGTAAGTAAAAAAAAAAAACTTATCTTCATAAATATATGTATAATATACTGCTTAAAACAATTAGGGCCTCCTTCACCAACTACAAGTAAAGTGTTGATTAGTTTTTGGAAATAATTTTATGTTTTATTAAATTATGCACTCGGTTTACTGCATCTTTCGATAGGCGAATTTTTTTATTATTTTCTTTTTAATGTTTGGGACTTTTAACGTACAAGCAAAGGTATATTATCTCCATCATTCCCGGTTACCGGTGACTTTAAATGGCATTTAGCCTACTTGACACATGGCGAAAGAGGCCCTTAGAGGAATAAAACTTTAAAGTAGAACTAAACTTTTGCTTAAGGTTTTAATTATAACTGGCCACTAAATAATGTGGAGGCTTTCTTGTAGACAAAAACGCCGACGCTTGTTTGTTAATAGTTCTCAATAAAGTGGCCAAGATTCTATAAACATTTTAAAAAAAGTGACGCCATTGAATTTTCTTTATTTCTAATCACAGAGAACACATTTTAAGTGGTTTTTCAAGTTTTTTTGAGTATTAATAGAGATTGATATGAGACTATATATACTGCGAGTTCAGTGCTTTTTCCCCACACTAAAAGTACCTAACGCGCCTAAAGAAGTTTTCACTTCAAAAAATGAAAATTTATCGCCAAAATTGCGTTTCATTTACAAGTCTGTCTACAATTCAGTCCATTGCGTCTAGTTAGGTACTCGCAGCAAGCGTAAATAAAAACTTGTGACTTGACATTACAAGATTTAGTAATATAACTATTCACAAACAATCATAATGCATGAACAAGTAACTTACAAGGTAAAGCAAGCACAAAAAGATACAGATAGGAACAACTTACTTCACGAATTTCACTGAAATCTAGATTCGTACTCACTGTAGTCGTGTCACGTTCGTTTAATATGGAAGTAAATATATTTCGCATTCTGCCAACAATTTGTTTTGAGATACTGCCTTAAAGTGAATCGTTTCCCATACTTATTATTATATTTATTATATTCATGACATGATTTCATAGGTTTTATGGTTAATTTTTAAAGATAGCTCTAATCTGGATCTGAAAAATAATGGCAGGGCACACTGCGTTTCGCAGTCATTTGATCAGGCCGTCTGGCGGCAGTAACCACCCCTTTACAGAAGACCACCGTGAAATAACAGTGCGTGTGTCCAGAGTACATTGCCCTATCCCTTCCTAATCCCTTTTCCTTAACCCTAATATGGTCGGCAGCGCACTTGCACCATCTGTGTCGATGCTTGTGTTATAGGCGACGGTAGAGACCTACCATCAAGTGGTTCCGTTTTTGAATGAGGCAAAGTGAGTGGCATATTGACATTGCGACCTGTCAGTTTACTTCTTTTAATTGGCAATTCAAGTATAGTATAATATATTTATCCTTTTGCAACATACGGGTAGTCCATAAAAACATAATAATGTATGATAAATAATTTTTGGGATAATTGTAAATGGTAATGTACCTTGATATAACCAATCAGATACTCCATTGTAAACGCGTCCGGGACTGGCGTCGTATGTGAGTCGTAAGAGAGGCGCCCGGCGAGCTGGGGGGCCAGGTCTTGCAAACACTTCATTGTCGGCGGCCAGAAGTAAGGCGCCATCGGTACCAAGCCAGGCCGCGTGCTGCCACTCCCAACTCCGTCTTCCTTCAGCGAACAGTGGAATGTGATGGCTGAAATTAAATATTATTATTATAATTTAAGATCCATTACGCGATGCGTTACCCCGTAAAATAATTGTGAGAGTTGTGAATAAATATACTTCCTTGTTTTCTTGTTTGCAAAGATATATTATTTCGATGATATAATTATAAATAATAATGTGTCCGAAATATTTAAATTTATAGACAAGCTAAATGCAAAATCTACTATTTTTCATTAAGTAAATTTTACTGGCTAACAAGTAAATTTTTCCTTTAATTTTGCATAACACTGTAGTCTTCTACCGTATTGGTATTTTTTTATGGTTAAAATGCAGTCATTATTACACCTTTATTATACAAATACAATACAAATACAAATATACAAACACAATGAAGGAGTAACATTGCACCTAATTTTTTTTATTAATTTTTGGGACACAAACAGAAATAAAAACAAAAATAATAGTAAAAAAGACAAAAAACAAACACATATTCCACAGGCGTGTCCACACACCAATATTACATATAAGAGAGAACAGAAACCAAACATCAACACAAAAAAAGAACAAAAAATATTACAACAAAAATTTAAAATTTAAACAGATATTTAAGATGAAAAAAAATATATCAATATAATAGAAATACAACAATTAAATAAAACAGCCGTTATATAAAACGTATTTTATTATTACAAATTTAAAATTTCCAAAGCTCTACAAAAATTGAAATAAAATGGGAACAGTTTGGATTATACTTGGAACATGTGAGCGAGAATGTGTTAATTAAAAGTTGTATAATTAATGCTGCACACGAACATAATCTTATTCGGCCTTTGTGACTCTGTAAGTTGTAAAGTGTTTAAAAGGAACGTCTTTAATTCCCTCAAGTGCTGTGTGTTTCAGTTTGCGTCGGTCACCGAGTACGTGGAGTATCTAAGTACGTGAAATATTGCCTCACCCAGGCTCGGCCTCAGGGCGTATTAAAATTCCACTCGCAAAATTTGAAATAAATTGGAAATCGTATTCGTGTATCCAATCGATTTCTTCGCCCGCGAGACGACAGACGAAAGGAAATTTACAAAGGAGATATGATTCGAAGGAAGAAAATAAACCGGTAGGGAGATGACTCTTTTAAAATTGCCTCTTAAAAGCTATTTGCATCTTTTACAGGAAATGGTGGGAAACTGTTACAGGAAGAGGAAAATTGTTTTTGCTGGATAAGTTTATTGAGCCAAACTATGTCCTTTCTTTTTTATGTAACTGTCAGCAAGCAGGCTTATGGTGTTCTTGATGGTAGGAGGCTTCAGTCGTCTATAAAAACAAGCAATACAAAAAGTGCCCTTCGTCCATTTGCCCTTCCGACCTTGCTGACAAAGGAAAAAGTAGCAGGATAGGGGAAAAATATTTCTATAATTCCTAAAATACTAAGATTTTGAGGTGTTCTGAGATGAAACGGGGCATACTGCCTATCTATGCCATATTTTATGGTATCGCTATCTGAACGACAACAGTGTATCTGTAGTTGTATTTTATCGAAATATGTATATGTAATACAGACACAAAATAAAATCCAGAAAAAATAACACAATAATTGTTTAATTATGCTGAACCAATATAAACCGTAGAGGCGTGCCATTTCATTGTTTCCAATATTTTGTTGAACCTTTAGGTTATTATATAAAATATTCATATAATATTTGACTAAAACTTACTCATTTGTGACGTCATAAACGGTGTAGAGCGCCGTAAACGTCCGCCGATAAACCTGTCGTATAATTAAAAACATAATTTCTAAAAACATCTACAATTAACTATAAAATATATAGTTTTTGTAAATGTTTTCTCAATAGTTAAAGTAATTTAAAGGTAATTAATATGGTAAATTATTTATAATTCTATAAAACGTGAGAATAACAGTAGGTGTAGGTACATAAAATAGGTGTAGGTACATAGATTTCAGGTAGACATAATAAAATTCTATTCGTCTATTTATGTATTCTTTGTTGCACCTCAATAACTATGAAGTTGGGCTTTAAAATGTAAATTTCTTCCATAAACTTTAAACAAGATTCAATAAAAGATTCACTATAAAATTACACTGTTACTAGGTTCGTCTCTGAAATGTATTAGGAATATTATTTTGTACAAAATGATATAAAAAAATATGGTGTCCAACCTCCTTGATATTGTGTTGGAAGAGCACGTAGCGCAAATTCGGCGAGCACTGGTAGCCGCGTACATTTAACTGTCTCTGAAATAATATTATATTCAATCAAGTTGGGCGTAACTCTCCGCGTTCGCGAACTTGTGAACAACTCTCCCGCCGCGCCGCCTTGCTATTCGTCCCGATCGAGGCAATAATTCATTGTTGACGTCTTTAGTTAATTATAAGTACTTTCTCGTTTGAAGCGAAGGAAATTCACAATACAATTCTGTTGTTTGGTGTTGTTTTTTTTTTTTTTAAAAAGATCTATTAAAGTATAACCTCTGTGGTGTCATCGCCATCCTTATAAAAAAGCCACTTTATATAAAAGAGTTTGAAATGTGAAATGCTTTAGTAATGTATTAAAAAATAATTATTATCGTTCCCACCATTTAGATTATACTTTTCATATTTGCACTTGAATATATGAATGTTCCATGTGAATTTGAATCCTCAGTGATATTAATAATTATTAATATATAAAATACAGTTAATAGATATAAAATACTGTTAAATATATAAAATACTGTATAAAATACAGCCAAAATAGAAAATCATTGTGTTAAATCGATTAAAACTTCTTCATAAATAGAGTCGATTGTTAAGTATCTGTCAAAAGTAAAATAAGTGTTTGGACGAAAAAGAATTAAAAATATTAAACAAAATTTACGGCTTAAATTCAATTCGTATTTTCAAAATAGGATTATTCTTTGTGATGAAAGTTAGTAATAACATAATTAAGTTCCCAAGAGGATTTCATGAGAGTAGTGTTCGTTTACGTAAAACGTTCACGCCGAGCATTCTCGGGAGTTAAGTGGCAAGTTGCGGTCACTCAACTGTACTATAACGCGGTTTTACCGCAAGCTTTCAGGCTGTGTCGATGGTCACATGCCTAAGTGTTGTGTATTTGGTTTTTATACTATTTTACAATTAGTAGGTTTTCTAGTTAACAAACTTTGGGATTGGTTTTAAAGTTTTGAGGTAGCCTTTTAAGTGTTAAATAAATTATTCGTGTGAAGCCTTTTAAAAGCATGAAATCATAGTGCAATAATTGGGGACACATATTAAATAACGTAAACTAATGCCCGGATAATACATTTTACTTTTTAATAAAATCCAACTTTTTTGTATATTTTTCTTTAACTGTAAATTTTATCGAGATTAAAATACTTTCCAATATATTATTTAAACAAATTCAGATATTTTTATTTAGACATCAGACGTTTAATTGACGACCTTTGACGCCAAATCTTTAATTTATTTTATTTAAGTTATATAATTTATTTTATTTTATTAATTAGCGGCAAGTGTCACTACTTCTAATTCCATTAATATTTGCCATTTAAAAGTTCTGAATTCTTCAATTGGAAGCGATATAGACAAGACGTGATTTCCACTCACCAGTGTGTGATTGGTGACTAAGACCGAGAGAGTATTGTTGAATGTGTCTAAGGCTAGCAGCCCTCCGTCGTCTGCTTGGTACACTAGTTGATGGGAACTGACCCACGTTGTCGGCAATCGATCGCCTGTCAAATCTCCTCGGAGGAACTCCTCCAAGCGCATTCGACGGCCTGACCAATATAATAATTCGTCCACATATCTGCAATAAATGCGCGAAAATTATAGTTATTTCTTTAATAATTTTAGAAAATTTAGAAATTTTAGAAACCAAACCAACGACCAACTAAGTAATTAGTATTAATGTAATACAGCCACAAGAAAAAAGTATTTTGCTTTGTGGCGCTGCTTTTTGAGCTTAATCTGGAAGCTAGCTTATACGGTAGATTTTTTAAATTATGCTTTGTTAGGGCCGCCACATACGGTCGGAATTATTTCGATAGGGAATATCGATTCGGGATTCCGAACGCATCCCTTATTACGAAAATTATTAAAAAATATTATACATAAGTATATTATTAATAATAATATATTTTCCTCGAAAAGAGTTAGGTTTGTACTATGAAAGCAACTAGAAAAGAATATAGCAAGAATATAAATTTTGTGTTCTAGCAAAACTACAAAACTGCCTTAGAAAATTAATACAAATGACAGAATAAAAAAATAACATCACAATACTCACCCCAGTAAGTAAATAGCAGTAACGATTCCAGCTATTACGAAACTTATGACCATCAAAGAGAATATGATACTTCTCCAATTGTGGCCATCTCCGGGATACAAGTCCTGAAAATTGATAAGGTAATTCAACTTGCATTAATAATGATACATTAATAAAATAAAATGATTTTCAATAACTACTTTTCTATTATACAAACAAGGAATAATAACAAATAATGAGAATAATAAATAATATCAAATTAAAATTGAATTTATTTAAAAGAGGGTTGAGATTTGACAGAGCTATTGCGTAAATAAGGCAGAATACATGAGTGTTACAAAAACTAATTTCAAAGTAGTTGTTATCAAATACAACAATTAAAAAGATATAAAATGGAGTCTTGAATCGACGTAATTACAGTTGGATAAAATAGTGTTTTAGAACGGATTTTACGGAATGTCCTAGCTCTGTCTGAAGATCGTGATAACTAAATCGTCTGGCGTCTGGAAACCCTTTTATTTTCATCCAATGTGTTTTATTTTGAAAGTATTAGTTGTATACTGTATGCACTTTAGTAGTTCCTGTATTTTATAAACTGGCTTTTGGAAAAGGTCCTGTTGAAACTAAGCTATAATTTTATTTTATTATTGAATTTATTAATTGTGATCTTCGGGTTTAGGGTTCTATGATTTTTACAGTTACTAAAGATCTATGCTAAGATATTGAAACAATCTACTTTCTATTCTATTTTTCTATAAATATTAATCTAAATGTTATGATGCTATGTAACTATATTATGAAGTTTTCGATGTCAGTAGGTACTCGTAGGTATCAGCCAAACTGAGGCACTTTTTTTGCAATAATTTACTCCAAGGTAAGGTTACTACTACATACATGATTCTACAAAGGAACTCTTCACTACACTTGCAATACTTTAAGGCATTATGAGCCTATTTATCTAAGTAGAACATAATCGTTACGCTTCAATGCACTTTTTTTATCTACGGAAGGTACGGATGTATTATGGGGTAAATAGCAACTGCAAGGTGTATTGAAACACTTGAATTAAAAAAAAAATTCAAACGTACCTATTTAATTTTTTCTTCCATCTATCACATGTCCGCATTACAGCCGGCCGCGGAGTAGGGTTAAAGTGAAAGGCGCTCGGCAGAGCAGCCAAGGCCAATGGCGACACTCATGGAAAAAGTTTCACTTGCATCGTGATTTCATAAAACCACACAATGTTTTTTTTTTTTTTATGAATAGGTGTGATAAAAATGTGGTTTGAAAGTTTTGTTATTTTTTTTTAATTGAAAATTTCTTTAGGCACGTTGGTTGGGCACTTTTGGTATGGGGAAAAAACACTGAACTCGCGTGACCGCCACGCTTAGTGACTCTAATGACGCTCAGTGTGTGTGTAAGTATATATATTTGTGAAGCTAAGTTTTCATTTCTGACGTGCAGTCCTACGACTGACAGGTTTTTCTATCCTCTCTCTCTCTTTCCAAAGTGTTGCAATACACCCCGCAGTTGCTATTCACCCCATATTGTCGGTACTTACAGGAGCCGTCCAAAAGACAATCTATAAATGAATAGTGGTACTACCAAAATGTATATTTTGGTTAGGCAAGCATGATTAGTAATCACGACCTCGAAAGGGGAAGTTAACCTCCGATTCTACCTCCTCCTTGGCGGACTTGGGGTCGGCGACTTGTAGTGTTTCGTCGGGCGGGAGGCGCCAGGAGCCGCCGCCGCCGCCACCGCCCGAGCGGTCCGTGTGGCCGGTGGCGTGCATGCGCCGCCGCCGTCGCGCGCGCACCCGCACCCGCCACCGCGTCGCGCTACGCCTCCAAACTCGCTTCCGCGCCCGCCTCCGCTACCGCACCACCGGGACCACGCCACTTGCCTGACGCTTTCTTGCGCCGTAAACGCGCACACCGCCCCATCACTACAACAGAAATGATAATACATACTTAAATTTCTTCCTAATAATATCTATTATAAACATGAAAGTTTGTATATTTGGATTTTTGGATGTTTGTTACTCAATCACGGATATACGGATGAACGGATTTGGCACTCAGTTAATTTAGGTTCCCAAGGGATTGTCTAAAAATATAAAAAATTGGGTTCCACTGTCGCTGTGGCGGAGCCACCGTCGTCACAGCGATAAAGATATCAGACATTTTCTCAGGTTTTTATATATTTCATTTATCAACGCGAAGTCGCGGCCACCAGCTGGTAGTTAATATATTGTAATTAATTGTAGTTACATTACATATAAGGTTGTAATTTATATCTACTTGTAGAACGAGGCTATATTTAGGATTCAGAACCTAGATTGATTCATTGCCTTGCGGTTTAAGCATAATTAAACATACCTCAAAATAACCTTCTGTTTTCTACTTCAAAGAAACCTAAATATAGATTCCTTAAAGGTATTATATATTGAAAGCTATCAATATATAAGTATTTAAAGTTATTACGAGCATGGATTTCGTATACACTTTCATCTCAGTCGTAATTTTATATAAATTTGCAATAGACAGGTTTAAATTTAAGTATTTTTTAAAAATTAAGCAGATATAATTGATAAAGAGATTAAAACAATTAAAGCCTATTGAATTAAGAGACAAGGCTCCATTCGACAAGGCTTTGCTTAGTAACTGTTGTTTTTCCATAAGGAATATTGTCGTTGAGAGAACAATAAACAGTGGAATGTGTTCACGTAGGAGCATAATAGTTTTGTATGCAACGAGCTGTGAACGTTAAACCACTACATTTACCGCTCAACCACAATGCGAGCGATTTTGGTGAAAAACTGTCATGTGCTTTGTAATTTGCGCTTTATTACAGCGTAAATAGGTCATACAATATAAGTAGGTACCTATATATTTCATAAATTGTACCAGCTTACATATAAATGTTTTTAAAATTTTGTATATTACTTGCTAACCCGCTCCCGGCTTCGCCCGGGGTGCATTTTTTATAATAAATATTTACCCAATCCAGCCGATAAAATACCTTACACCGCCATCTGTGAGAATCTTATGGAACTCACAGATGATTTTTAAATAAGTTCCATAACAACAACTGTGAGTTCTATAAAATTCTCATAGATGGCGGTGTAAGGTAATTTATAACTTTCACATAATAAACAAATAATTTGTAATAAAAAAATACTATAAATTGAGATAAAAACTATTCTATCTTTTAAGTTAGACCAAATTACACAGTCACGAAATTTTATAAAAATCGGTTCAGTAGTTTAAGAGTTCATCGCGAACAAACATGTGACACGTAATTTTTATATATAAGGATAATAATACAAGCCATATATTTTATATATTTTATATATAACAAGCCATCCTCCAAAACGTTATCCAAAAACGGTTGTTTAGAAGAAGTAAGCGAAGAAACAGACAGAGGCGGACTAGGAAATTATTTTATAATATGTAGGTATAACCGTATGTAGATATTATAGGTAAATGGCAACTATTACGACTATAGGCTTTAATAGCTTGGCGCTAAGTACCGTCTCGTCTATTGCTTTATTGCTACTTAAGTTGCAATTTTTCTTTCAATTATTAGATATGTCAGACTATATCAGCCGTATCTTTTTCATACATCATCTTGTGCTTAGTTAATCTAAATATTATACTTATAAAATAATTTGTCCTAACTATCAACCAAAATCACAGCCAAAACAACTAGAAATCTGAAATTTAAAACATAAGTAGGTTTATTTTATAACGCAAGCATCCGTTAAGAAAAGATTTTTGAAAATTTCAACTCCGTGCGAAGCCGGGGGCTTGTATAAACTTTTAAATTCATTCAAAAAGTAACGAAAAGTCGACGGATATTATTTATTTAGTTAAGCGTCTTCCGCTGATACATTGTTTTTTGACAATGTGTGCTTGGTACATAATATTTTATGGACGATCTTTGTTTCCGAGAATCGCTGTTCTGCTAGAAATTTCTAAGGAACTGTATGCGATAGATAGAATACATAATTATCTGTGAACAGTGTAAGCAAGAGGCTCGCGTCGATACGATGGAGTGTTGTTGGAGAGTGGCCAACGCCGGCGCAAATCACTTTATATGTCCGTTTGCCCGACGACGCCAACTTTACGACTCCCTAAAACATGTTCCGATCGTTCTAAATGAGATCTTTTTAAAATCGAATTCCATGTATACCGCTGAATTAAAATGTAAGAGAGGTCGTCCTTCACCATCCCCGTTTATCAGACGAAAAGTAGGTAACCACTTATGGATAAACCATAGAGCATCGTGACCACTGTAAAGCTTTTTGGGATAAACACACTAATCGTATAACGGTACAAAGCTTACAAATAACATCAAAAATGTAAGAACTATAAAAGAATTTGTCTAAAATGCTAGAACGAGCCCGCAGAATTTTAGCCAAAGCTTTGTAGTATTTTTAGCTGCTCACATAATTCTTTTTCTGTGAAACAAACTCGAATAGAAAACGTTAATTATTGTTTGTGACTGTGAATAGCTTGCTGTAAGGAAGCTTTCACGGATTTTTATCTCGGTCGCAAATGTTGCCTCCCTTAAAATAATTGCGATGAAAACTTCTGCGGTTACTTCGCAAAGAAAAATTGTTTTCTCAACGGCAATGTGGTTTGTTCATTACTTAAATTAATTAAAAAATGTGTTTTATTATACATTTATTCACAAACACGACTTGTGTATCTTTTGCAGCCAGTAAATAACTAGGGTAATGTTACTTTACTGCTTTTTAGGGATTCGTTATTTCCCATTTTCTATGTTCGTTATTCTTATTAAAAACTCCTATAAAGTCAATTATAAATTTTAATTCACTTGATTTAATTCGTAATATTGCCAACTAAGGCTTACCAACTACTTAATCACAATATACAAAACTTACAGAAAGGAACATCACAAGTATGAATTTAAATTACAGGAAAGCACAACATTGTTAAGATTTGAGCTTTGACAGAATCAGTAACATCATTATTGTGTTAGTTTATTATTTTTTTCAAGTAATCTTTTCGCGGGTTGTAAGTCTAACCTATTTAATTTACTAAACGACATAAAACCGGGGCATACGTAGGCATTCATTATGGGTTAGCATTCATCATTATGGCATTCGTCATACTGGTAGTGAATCCTCTATATAAAGGCACCCGACAAAATATAATTTAGCCTCTAAAAAAATCTGTTTATAATTAGGAAATTTTATATTCGAGTCGTCTTATTTTTTTAGGTTTGTCGAAAACATACCAAATTTGTTTGAATAAATTTGTTGAATTTGTTCCTTTTATAGCTTTAAAGTAATATAACATTTTTGGTTGCATACAAAAATATATTATGAAGTAGTAAAGATAATTATCAAAGAAAAACAAGCATTTCTTTACATACTTACTAATAAAAAATTACAGTAAAAGAATTTGGATAGTGATTAGCAAAATCATCACTTCTTTTATAGTAGTTTCATTTAACTTTTGTGTAAAAGTTTTCAGAGGGCTCTAAGGAATTAACTCAGCTGCAATGCAGATGCGATATAAACCTTAAAACTATTTAAGTTCCAAGCCATGTTTAAGTATTTTTTGTTGAACTGTGACAATGAGTTATGCGGGCATTGCAGCTCCCGTGGACTGCGACTGCGACGTATGCTAGAACTTACACCTGATTTATTAAGGGATTTTCAGCTCATTTTCATTAACTATGAAGAACTTAAATAAATGGTTTCATTCATATGAATATAAATTGATTAAAAAATTTAAATTTTGAATAACATTTAATAGAGCTTAGTGCTCCTTACATTGAGGCTAGTAGTAAACATAATACTTATGGAAATACAATATAAGTATAAAAGGCAATTCAAAACATAGTTTAAAAAACTCAAGACAATATTTAGAAAAGTAAAAATTGCTTTTTCCTACTCTTTTTAATAAATGAAGGATAACACGATTGTTGAAATAATCCAATCCAACAGAGACATGTATATAAAAAATGAATGCACGTCAATTTCCGTTGTCAACAGAGCCTCGAATGCGCGTGGCCCTGGCGGCGAGCCAGCCTCTAATTCAATTTCTGTTCCCAAGGGTCGAGCTTCTAGATATATACAGTATATATTATATGTAGGAGACCACTTTTATATGCTACTGGCAATCATCGTACGAGTACTTTTTTACGATAACATAAAACGATTAAAAGCATTAGTGGCGAATGCATTATGTATGTAACAAGGTCATTTTAATATAGAATGCTTTTTGTGACGTTAAACATATAAAAATTTTAATGCGATCGAGGAAATTGCATGCCATTAAGTAATAAAAGTATCAATATATTTTAAATTATTTTATTCTAAACAGTTTTAAAAACGTTTACCATCGGTATTATTGAAATACCTCATACCTGTTACTTCTCTCACATGTTAGGTACCAAGTGAACATGTATATAATATTGTACATTGTACATATTACATTTTATCTAAGTAAAATTAATGCCCAATTTTACGTTCTATTAATATATATTTTGATTAGATCATAGATACCATTGTTACAGAATCGTTAATACCCCACTAAAGCTCATAAACGCCTCTAAAAATCTGCTTTTATACCAAGACATTAAACATTTGACATGGAATGCACTCTAATCCATTCAGCGGGTTCGTCAACGGATCGTTTTGAGATTACAGTATTATAAATTGTATTTTCATTTAATAGATAACAATTATTGTGTTGTTTTATTATTTGTTTCAAGTAATCTTTTCGCTTGTCAATTCTAACCCAAGTATCAAAGTATTGAGAGGGGCGGGCGTCCGTCATATTCAATTTGCGAAAATCGTATTGCTTAACAGCCGCCAATGTAGCGAAAAAAGAAGTGCTCTTGAACTTTTATGGACGGTTAATCTTATTTACGATTCGGTTAGAAATACGGCAATCAAACCATTGGAGGATAAAAAATTGTATGAGTTCAATATGTGGGTAATAATAAATTGGATGTTACTGTGAAGTAACATGCCAGTGAAATTGTTACTTTATTCTTAAAATACGACAGTTGTTTTTCTTTCGTCTCATTTCTTTTGTAATCTTATTCATAAAACGTGAACATATATAGAAAAGGACCGAATCTAACTTTGAAACTAAGCCTACGCAAAATATTTGCATTTTAAATTTTTCCTCAGCCATGAGTGAACCAGAAGAACTGGAGAGTCGGCTGATGTCATTTAAAAAACAAGCTTGTATTCTAATGTAGGTACTCGTACAAGCTTGTTTTTGTAACTGTTTGAAATTGCAATTGTAATATAATTTAACCATTTATTTATATATAAATAAATAGATTTTAAAAATATATAAAATTTCCTTTTAAAAGATGTATGAAAACAAGCGAAAAAACTGTAGATTTACATGTTTCAATGTTTCCTGAATGAAATAGTGGACAGCGCGCGGACGGCACGCTCCGACACTTTTGCAGCTTGCAAATATAAACGTTCGCGTACAGACGGATTTATGTCCTTAACAGAATGCTTTTCGCCTCTATCTTTATTACACGCTCTAAATATAAGGCGAACTAGCGTCGTATTTATAACAATAAAAAACCATTTCGCATATCCTTTTATAGTAAGTTGAATGAGTAATATGCAGTTCCCGTCTCTGTAAATCTTTTAGAGCTAGGGATTTCACCTGCTACTGCGTCTCTGCCACCTTTATTACCCCGTCCCCGGATAGAGCTGTTAAAATTCTAACATCACATTATGATTTGTTAAAAATCTATACTTATAAAATCGTTAGTCCTGATTGACTATCAACGCACAGCCAAACCTAGAAAGCTGAAATTTGGATGTAAAAACAACCCGCTCCCGGCTTCGCCCAGGAAAGAACATAATTAGGTTTTATTTTATATTTATATGAAAATTCCTTGAAAAAATATCTAACTGATGGTGAAAACCCCATCAAAATCTTTTGCGTGGTTTAAGAGGAGTTAGCTGCCATAAAGACAGACGCTGAAAGCGACTTCAAATTATTATGCTGTGTAATGTAAAGAAGATTTCGCTAAGAAAGGATTTTCTTGCTAAGAAGACGAAGCCGGGGGCTTATTCAATTTTATTTCAATTTTTTAATTATTTCAAATTTTGTAAATATTATTGTTTTTATAGTGATTTTCAGCTCTTATTATTAGATAACTCGACAGATGCCGTTCTGACAAAAACTATTGGGGTTCTGAAAAATTGGGGTTTTCCGGGCAATTTTTCAATTCAATTTTATCTTCGTGCGAAGTCGGAGTCGGGTCGCTAGTAATGTATAAAGAAAAGCGGTATTATAGAAGCTTTCAAATGACTGGGCATTGTTTCTTGAAGACAGCATTTTCTATTAAGAAGACAGAGATACCGTTTAAGAAGAGTTTAAAACTCTTATCAAGTAAACTCAGAGCGCGATTTGCAACTTGAAAGGAAACGTTTATCAACTTTAGTTTGTCGCAGAAGTGAAACTTAGCTTTGTAGTTTTTTTTTTAATTTTGCAAATAATTACACAAAACTTTGTTGGCGTACAAAGCAAAGTTAAAACTCGTTTTAAATGTCTACGTGTTCACGAAATAAGTGTCATCTTGTTTATTTGGTTATTTTAAATAACTTCATTGATCTCTTGCTTATGAAATCATGTGTTACACCCACCATCGTGGGCAATTTATTGCATAACATATTGTTTCCTTTTATTGTTTATAAATTTGACAATAATATCGATGGTTTAATCTCGACCAATGCCCTTAGAGTGGATAAGGAGGGGATAGTCTAGTACCCCTAACTAAATCAGGGTCTTTAGGTATATATTTTTTTTATTTAGCTTTATTACTACATCTAAAATTTTTATAATATACTAATACTTCACAGGAACACCCGCTGGACTAATCTGAAGATTGTCTGAAAGTTTCATCAAAATCGGTTTAGCGGTTTTAGTCTATAGGAGACATATATATAGACATCGCTTTTTATATTTGCCCGCGACTTCGTCCGCGTCCGATCGCTACCAAACTTCACAGGAACACCCGTTGGACTAATCTGAAGATTGTCTGAAAGTTTCATCAAAATCGATTCAGCGGTTTTGAAGTCTGTAGGAGACATACATACACACATCGCCTTTTATATATATGCATAGATTTAATAAAAAAAATCTAATATTTTTATCTATTAGACCCTTATTAGACCTCACTTGTTACGTCTCCCTACAACGAATGGATGTACAAAGTACTTGCGTTTCTACAGTTTTCAATGAATAGAGATCGTTTGTAAGCGTCGGCAGTTTTGCTAAATTATGGCAATCCATTTCCCGAATATTGTCTGCGTACATCATTCTTAGACTACCATATATTATGTATGTAGCAATAGACCCGCCCCAGCATCGCACGGCTGCATTTGACTAAAGGAGTATTTTCATGTACATTATGTTAAATACATAATAAGCACAGCAAAATTGTTGTTTAAATATTTTTTTTACTACTGTGTGGTGCTAGACACTGCTTATAAATAACATCAGCTATCTGCCAGTGAAAGACCGGTCAAAATTTGACCAGCCGTTTTTTAAATTAGCCGGAACAAACAGACAGACAGACTGACATATGGACAAAAAAATTAAAAATAGTTTTTTTTTTGTTAAGTATAAGTATCGTATATAATATTATAAATTTAGTATAAAGCAGTTATTTTGACAGTAGGAACGGATACTTTAATTTCATTTATTGGTAGGTACTTATAGATTTATAAATTTTTCTTGTGACAATTTTTGAGTTTAATAATTTTCCACAAAAAAACAGTATATGAAAAGAATCTGTATTAAATGGCCTTTCGACACAGGAATCCTAGTGCAAGGGTTAGGAGATTCAAGAGAAATTTGTTTTGCAGTAAAGATTACTTTTATAATAGAAAAGCTTGCCTTTGACACATATCCGACCGGGTTGAAATTATTACTTCATTGTTTCTTCTGGCACTGTTGCAATTTTATATACTTACAACACAATTTTATTCTCGTTCATCCGATGGTTATCAAAATCCGATGGTTGGTTTAGAGGAAGTTAGCGGATAAACAGTCAGTATATAATATGTAGAAATATGGTGATAAATAGGGTGATAATACAAACATACTAGCACAAATACTTTAAGAAGCTCTAAAAATACTTACAAACATTGTAAATGCAATGTTTCAACAAGTTCTATATTTAAACTATTTGCGTGAATGCATGCGACATTGCATCGCTTAGTCGGTATCTTGTCAGTCTGGGCGAAGTACAGTCAGCTACATAACTTAAGTACATATTTTTAATGTCGTTTGATATATATATATATATCAAAGAAAAACCATAAATGTGCAATACCAGAGTAGCTTCTTCAACATATAAGGGTATCATATACATTGGCATAGAACCACGTAATAACTTGTAAGCAGAGAAGGAAAGAGAGAGTAATAGAAATAATTGATAAAAGGTTTGAGCTACAAGTGCACAACGTTGCTTGACGCCAAATACCAAACTGTCTTTTTATTAATATCAAACCTTTGTGATTGAACGTATGGTAAGCCCTGTATTCGTTGGTCGAGCGTACAATGCAGACGTACGTACGCCATGCCAGCCACAATCCAGGCACCGACACGCCACCCGTCACCGACAGTTGACTTGAGTGTCACCTCGTGTGGCGCAGATTTGCCGATGTTTGCTTTTATACACCCAACATCATGCAGAGGTACGATAACGAAATTGGTTTATGAATATTTTAATTTACATGACTCAATTTATTTAGGAATATTACATCTTATAGATATAGAAAATCAGGGACGATAACGGGAAACGTATCATATATTTGTCGCTTTGATAAAAATAAAAAATTTGATGTTGTAAAATGAATTGTACATAGTACGGTAACAGATTGCCCGTGTACATATTTTGATAATATGCTTTAAATAATGTAATTTTAACTTGATTTTTCAAAGTATGTCCTCAATGTTGCTCCTTATGTCCATAGCAATATTTACAATGACGTGGTCAATATAAAAACTATTGTTCTCTGTTAAAGTTCAAAAATCTAATTTAATCAAACTGAGCATATTCTCAGACCGATTAATCTGTTTCATAATTTTGTGACACAGGCATTACATAGACTAGTGTGGAAACAATTGATAATATTTATAATTTTGTTAAAACTAATTATTTAATAGTTCCCTTCTTTTAATAGTTTTTCTTTTTTCTTTTTTCTTCATTTCTTAAATTAAATTCTTAAATTTTTCTTTAAATATAACATATTTGAAACCAATGCAATGTTTAGCATCGGTTCGTTTTTGCTATGCAAATTGTATAGGCATTACTGTTTCGTGTGCGGACACGATTATTATATCGGTATCGATCGGGGCGCGCGCGGCGTGATTTTGAGCCTGATTATTTTTGCTATTTATATACATATTCGAAAAAGACATCGGTGAACCGCGTGCGGAGTCTCACAATGGATACTCCGTTGTGACGAGGAGTTTACGTCGGGAACCCAGCAGTTGCCTGGAGGACACGGTCTTTCCTAAACCCGTATTCCCGACTCCCGATATATATATATGCCGTATATATATATACGTGACGAATTACTTCCCGCTTCCACTGCATTCCTGCTGGAAGGCCTCCGGTCGCGTACATAACACATTATTTTTAATGTGATCTGAAGTCTTTTCCACATTTTTTTAAATCCCATACTAAGCTGAATAAGCCTAGCCTTATGTTATGAGACCATTATGAGGACTTCAACCGCTAAGAAATCCTAAATTACATCCGAGGAAATAAATGTTAAGTTTCATATTTGAGTAACAAAAATTGATTTTAATTTCTTTAAAATGTTTCAGTGGCATCCCCTTTCTAATCGAACGGAACTCAGAGCACTTGTAGTGCAGATAGACGAGAGATGAAAGACGGCTTGGCATCCGTTTCCAATAGCAAAGTGATCACGTAACAGTAACACACGCGCGGGCTGACTTCAACATTATTGAAATTCAATAAAATTCAACGTTTCAGTCGGTGCAAAGCGCTTTTTAAATTGTCTCTGGATCAGCTCATTGATCTATCCGCATTTTTTTTCTTAGTTGTAGGATTTCACTGGAATTACCCGTGACAATGAAGTTTATTTTACTCTATGAACTTTTTTTTACTCTATGAAATAAAGTTAACCTATTTTTTATAGAGAACGGAATTTAAAGTTTATTTTAACTTTTATTTATGGAAATAAGTCTTATGGTTTCTGTCTATATTCGATTTTTAAAATAGGGTATATAATATTTACAATAATACCCTTAATTGCTCCCAAGTTAAGCCAGGGCGCGTCAGTCTAGTCATTTATAAGAATATTGAAAGTAACTACTCAAAGTTGTTAATAAAATTTATACTGACAGAAACCTGATAAAAAAAAAAACAAACAACATTCAATAATCTCGATGGCTTTGTGTGGTAATGATAATTCATTAAATATAATTTAAAAAAATACTAAATTTGGTAATAATATATAACAAAAATAATACATTTATATTATACCAGCGACTCGTGGTTTCACACGGAGTTGAAATTTACAAAAATCCTTTCTTAGCGGATATTACGATGCGGATGTTTTAAAAAATCCATCCCCGGTTTTTTAAATTTTTATTTAATTTTTTAATTTGAAACATATATATTTTTTATATTAAAAATTATTAATTTACTAATGATTTAATTTAAAATTTGAATTTAAAAAAAAAACAAAGATTATATACAAGATATATTACTTAGAATTATTGAATATTTAATCGAAAATATACCCCACAATATTAACTTGGAGATATTTAAATTCATCAAAATTATTCACTGCATTAATTCCGGCTACATTTTCCCTATTCTGGTTGTTTACTGGCTCATTTTAAGCTATGTTTAAGCTAATGAGGTGGAATTTAGTCGGGCGATCAGTTGTGCAGCGATGCTTATCAACTCACCTATTAACTTGCAATCATGTTATACTATCTAAATATGTTAGGTTTTCATTTGATTTTAATACAAAATAACAATAATAAAATATTATATTCTACTTAGAAAGTGTTCTACATAAGAATATCTAAAAGGAAATGCCTATCAGCCATACAAAAAACAAATGACTGTGATGAATTATTCATTTAATATTAAAATTAAATTATTATGTAAAAACAAGGTTTACAAGCCAGTTTTTGACGTGTTTTCTTATCTATATGAGTGTTTTTGTGATTTATTGCATACGACTAGTTTCTCATATGAGATTTTAGTGATTTGGTTTTAGTAATTTTGTCATGAAAGTGTTAAACATATATACGAGTATGTTAGTTAAATTTAGTAAAGACTAAAAAGACATATTCAATATACAGCGTACATGTAGGAGAACATTTCGACTGATTGCAAGTGAATACTTAATAACCAAATGGAGGAACGCTTACAAATGCTCTTTCATTAGTCTACATTAATCTTCTTGATGCTTCACTAAGTAAAACAGAAGTGAATGGAACGTTTGGGAATCTATTGGTCATATTTAATTAAAACAAATTTCACATGACAAATAAATACTTACCATTAGGTTTTCTTGCAAGAATTTTTATATACAAATCAAAATTAAGTATTACCAAAAGTAAATGTGCAAAAATATATTTTTTCGCGATTTGATTGAAAATCGACTTTTCTTTGATAATCAGAATGTTCATACTTAA
Source organism: Synanthedon myopaeformis (assembly GCA_944738685.1). Lineage (NCBI taxonomy): Eukaryota > Metazoa > Arthropoda > Insecta > Lepidoptera > Sesiidae > Synanthedon > Synanthedon myopaeformis. The sequence goes on from OX122915.1 coordinate 8,828,678, forward strand.
ATGGAAGAAAAATATATCTAAATTATAGTGAGAATAACATTAAAATCCAAACATTAGTTGAGAACAACTAGTGGGTAAACGCAGATCCATAGCGTTTTTTTACACTACTAGTAAAAAGCAATTTTTTCTGAAAATTATTTATACAAACTTTCCTTGTTTAATGTCTGTCCATTAGAAAAAACCTATACTAAAAAAAAAATCCCCGACTACACGGAGACTGAGGACCGGCAATTGACCACCCACAAGATTTTCAGACACCCTAGGACTGAGGGTAATCGCCGGATCCAGGCTGCTTCTGACCTGTCTTACTTAAAAATTACGGGTAGAACTATGTCTAACAGTAAACGTCGATGTTCTAACTATATAGTTATACATAGAACACCTATTGTCTGTATATTTAAATGTTAGGTAATATTTTACGGCATCTAGATTGAATCGGGGAAGAGTTTGTGTTCGATGTAGCGGATGTATTTAATAGCTTAAGTCCGGGGACAACAGGCACACGGTCGGGGACACAGCCGGGAACAAACAGCCTCCCGTGGACCCATTCCAATTTATCGCCATCGCCGGTCGACTCGTTCTCGACTTGTAAAAATTTAACGCGGTCGGATTCGCAGCTACGTGACCATATATTTTCACTGAATTTACCTGCTCAGGTACAATTGGAAAAATTCAAATTTTGTTAAATAAATTTCCTTTGTACCTATAGTTAAAATAAATAAAAATCATTTGCCACATGTATGACGGAGAACGCCACGACCGATTTTGCTAAATGTTATTTTGTTGTGTTGTAATTGCCAGAACAAGGTTTGCATTTGAAGTCCGATTCAATCGTGGGAAAAGTTTGTAACATCTGCAACGTACTTATTGTATAACTCAGCAAATAATCGCTTCGTTTAAGTATAATGTTTAAATAAAGAAAATACGTACTAAAATTTTAAATGACCGTCTAGTTTCATTTGTCTTTTGCATACAAATGAACTAATAGCATAAACAGTTTTCACAGTTTACTGAACAAACACCGCCACGCATACACTCGGAAAGTACTCGACAGAAAGTTTATGCAAACAATAATAAAGCTGTGCTTTCCTTTCATACACGAAACACACAGTTTACCTGAAAGCACTCACTTCCTAACACCTCGCAACGCTACTCTTCATTGTGAATACATTATCTAGGGTGCAATTCACAATACCACCACAAGTTTCCATGGGACCAACTCTGTTGCACTATTTTAAAGCCGCTTTACCGTACACATACTAAAGTAATCACAGACGCATTGAATCGAAGGGGATAGCTTAGAATATCGAATTATACCCTAAGCCTTATGGAGGTTATGCAGCAACATCTGTTAACAAAATCTCTTTGTGGTCTAAAACAAGCAGAAATATAGCGTGATACCTCGTGATACACAGTAGTAGCAAATTTTTGATACCTTGTGTAAATTTATTGTAATGTTCGTAAAAATCTAATTTCTAATTACCAGCCTATGTTACTCGCTGTTAATGTAGCTTATTATAGGTAGAAGAAGTTTTTGAGTTTATCCATTACAAACATTCAAAAAAATCAACTCTTTTCTCTTTTATTATTATTTTAATTAGTGTAAATAATTTCAAACGAGAACTGGCAAATAGATTTGTACTAATCGACTTTCAGCCAGTTGCAGAAACGTTCTTTAAATTATAAATTCGCCTTTAAAAACTAATGAATCATTAAAGTGTTGCACAAAGCTACATTAACGTCAACTTCAATGCTACATTAAAATTTAACTAAAGTAGTGTCAAACAAGACCTTATCTTTATCTTTAAGAAAAAAAGCGTTGCACAAAGCGACATTAGCGCCATATTTGCCTTAAAGGACCTTTATTTGATAGTTTGTTTTTAATGGCGGAAGAAGCGCCCATTAACGTGTCATTAGTGTAATATTTCATATAAAATCAAGCTTCCTACTTGAAATAAAATCTTAGCATTTTTATTTTTTATTTATTTTCATTTCAGAAAGGTATAGTAGAAAAGATTAAATATTACATATTCTGAATAAATACCAAGCATTCTTGAAGTTTATATATTCAGGTTTATTTTTAAGTAATGTAGTTTTACTTGTTTTTACTTAAAAATATAACTCTATCATAAAAGATATAACGCCTGACGAAAATATGTAATGCCTGGTATAGATTGACCCATGGAATTATACTTTTGCAAAGCTTTTGGTCTTTATTTTTAGATAGCTCGTGCCCACTGTTTCACTCGCGTAGAACATTTAATCTATTTCCATCTTGAAATTCTATTCTATTTTTTTTTCAGATATCAGATAAGTAGTTTTGAAGATTACCTCCTACATACAAATAAACAAAGAACATGCAAACGTTACTTATTAAATATTAGTATAGGTATAGATTGGCGCGTATTTATACTCGTATATAAATCAGTATAAAACTTCCCTTCATTTAAGCGCTACACTGCTCAATTGTATGGAATAATTGGTCGGTTACTGGGAACAGCCGTGACGGGGAAAATGGATGGAATTTATTTTTAGCCTCCCAGCCTTCATCCATGTGACGACTTCTTAAAGGCTTTACGTATCAATGAAACCTTTCAACAGTGACGTCATTTCACATTTTGACTACATATGATTTCCTCATTTCTCATTTTATTCACATACAAAATGACCTACAGCTGTTAAATGAAAGTTAGCTACGACATATATCCGTGTATCTGAATAGTCAGAATACTGTTTGTTAAAAATCCAACTAATACTTACGAGAGTAAAATATCTAACTAAGTAGATATACTAGATATATAGATATTACAATAGCTAGTGCACGAAAATTTCACGAAAATCCTACACGTTGCATAAAATAGAAATAGAAATAATAAAAAACTGACATATACCTAAATCATGTTAACATAATATGTGACGTATTCATATATGTTAAAATTTTTAACATGAAACGAGAGGTCGGTTTTAAATCTATAATTGAGAGAAACTACGGACTGACACTACATCAATTAAATTGCTATTTTATTTTATACGAAACGTTTATTCACTGGATGTTGTTATCGTTTCGTTTGTTTCCAACTCGAATGGACTAAAAAAAGTACTGCTTGACAAAATAAATATGAGGCTTTTCAGAATTTGTAGACTAATTTCAGCTTTTATTAAATACTAGTATATGCCCGCGACTTCGTCCACTTCCGATCGCTACGAAACTTCACAGGAACACCCGTTGGACTAATCTGAAGATTGTCTGAAAGTTTGATCAAAATCGGTTCAGCGGTTTTGGAGTCTGTAGGGGACATACATACACAGATCGCCTTTTATATACATATATAGAAGATAATTTTGCTCCGCCTACCCCGAGTCAAACATTAAGAAAAATTATTATTGTAGTTAACATAAAGAAAATAAGAATTTCAATAGTTAAAACAAGGATTGCAGAAGCATCAATTTTGTTGTTGTTGTTTATTTTATTTATTTATTTATAATATTTAACAATTTTAAGACTAATATATAAAATAACATGTAAAATGATAACACTAAAAACCACTGAGGTTTAATCTCGTGTTATCATCAGTGTTGTAATTATTAATATAATCTAATTATATACTATTAATTACAGTTTAAAAAATATTGCTTTAACTTAAATTTAATATTTTTAATTGTTATATTGTTACATAGATCTGAAGGTAGACTATTGATAAGATGTGGGACAATGTAAGCGGTATGTTAAATAATTAAATAACATAACATACAATTTAAACTTGTATGTTCTAACCTGCCATGGTTTACAATAAGTTTACGCTTTGGATACATTCAATATTATCTACGAAAGACTTGGATATCCATACTTACTAATATTATAAATGTGAAGGTAACTCCATCTGTCTGTCTGTTACCTTTTCACACCTTAACTACTCAACCGATCATCGTGAAAGTTGGCACACATATTATCAGGAAAACAGAAAATGAGGGTTTCATCCACCTTCCACCCAGAAAAAAATACTGTTCCCGAGGAATCAGCTAAAGCTATAACAGCAAAAATAAGTCAGGTGTTATTTTTGTTTGTAATGAATAAACTCAAAAAATACTGAACCGATTTTAAAAATTCTTTCACCTGTAGAAAACTACATTTTCAGGAAGTAAGATATATAAAGGAGAATGTAGTGATCTTGCCCAATGATATACTTGTAATAAAGATATGAAGGAAAAGCTTCTAATCAAGATAAAAGAAGCTCTTCGCACCACTATTAAATCTCCTGGTTTTCTCAATAAGGTTTTTAAAAATAAACAAACCTACGTGGTTGTACCTACAGCCCGTCGTTTTTCAGATTACCTGTAACAAAAAATATTTACATTAGGTACCATAGAACCTTTATTATACTTTGAAATTATTAAAAACTACCTACAACCTTGTGCAACGCATAAAGTTACCCTGGTCGTACAAAGTTACGAAGGTGTGGTCCAATACCGCACTTAACTTAATGATGACTCAGCCTTGCAGATATAGGCGATAAGCACCGGTATGTAAGTACTTACTTAATTTTAAAAGTAACCTGTAATTACGTTTTATTAAAAATATCTAAAAATATTTTTTGTGAATAATCTTTTCGTACTTATATTTTTATTATTTTATATATACCTGTTTTCCAAGATACATATGAACATTATCGAGATATTATTATATTCGATAAAGTTTATTCTATTTACGAGTTACTATAGGACTTTGTATATAAACCAAGTCATAAAATACATTTTAGTGCATGTTCCATTCGAATTCGTGGTAAAACTTAACTGATAAATGTTCAAACATCATTTTATAAGCTTTCACATTTGTGACCTGTTTGTAACATAAACAAAGATTCGATTTTTTTAATGCAAGGAAACTAAAATGAAGTTATTTTTATCCTTGCCCAGGGTAAAATATGTATAAAACCCAAAATGAGAACAATATGACCGCTTTTTAAAATATTATCGTTATTGCTAATCTTACAGATATTTGTAATAATTAAATGTATACCATAATGTGCACTTGAATTACTCGGAAATGAGTTTGATTTAATTTTTTATGAAGTATTAAAGAGAAAATTCTGTAATTAATTAATAATTATTAAGGAAAATTTTGCCTTAAATTACCTTACAACTTGATGTTAAAGTTTTAAAAGTTGTTCTAGATTCTAGAGTATCAAAGCTTCCTCATGCACTTATATGCATATTGCATACTTCAAAGCGCTAGTTTTGGAAACTACTTAAAATTTATTTTGAAATTGTAAATAAGTTTATAACTTTAATATAACTCATATTCTAAACTGTGTTACATTTATATATTGGCATACGTTTTTTTTTTTTTAATTTTTATCGATAGTCGTCTAGGTCGGAAATCAGCATGAAATTCAAACACAGGATTTATATACAAAATATGCCAGATTATTTAATTAAAACCTTATTCCGAAGCATTCCGGAGAAAACAAGACAGTGTTACATACTGGTACAAAGAGTAGTGATAAAATGAGAAGTGATTTTCTTACTAGCGAGCTATCATTCAGGTGATGGACAAGTCGAACCTTATCCTAATAATATTATATTATAAATGCGAAAGTTTGTATTTTCGTTTGCAAAAATAGTTTATTACCTGGATTAACATAAAGAATACTTTTTATCCTGGAAAAATGATAGGTTCCCAAGGCCATTGTCGCCACAGCGATAAAAATGTCAGGCGTTATAACTCATATGTATATTTTTTATTTTTCAACGCGTACGAAGTCGTGGTCACATATTGTATAAAAAATATAATAAATTAAACGTTCTTTTGTTGATTCGTCCCTTTAGGTATAATGTCTCTATAATTACGAAGAACAAATTACGGATTACATTATACATATTCACAACTCTATATATTTACCGATTTTGATTTTTTTACATTAATTATCTTCGTAAAAGTAACTTTTTGTAGAGGTAGAACACACTGCGTTACGCAGGCATAAATTAGACATTGTCTGGCGGCAGTAACCACCTCTTTTTACAAGATTACTGTCAAATACGAGTAAACAGCATGTGTGCTGTTGAGTTTTGGTGAGTGAGTATGTGATGCAAGATAACATTTCCCTATCCAGGGACTGTAATTTGTATTAAATAGATATATCCATAATTGTAAATGTAAATTAAATTACTGGTCCTTAGTATTAACAAAATTGTATGCGAAAACAAGTTATATTAAAAACTATAGCCTGCACGTATAGTAAATATACCTAATTTTACATACATACGTCAACATGAGTGTTGAGGTGAGGATGGTAAAATATCTAACGTACGACGTACATAATAGACAATTCTAACGACTCTCCTGAGAGATTGCGTATGAATAATACACCATTAGGGCGTTGCGAAGAGATAAAAGCCTTGAATGCATCACGAATGAATGTCCTTCGCTTGCGTTGCAGTTATAAGTGGTGCTTACTGCTTAGTTCTGCTAGAGCATTGGCAGCTCTCTATAGTTCACCCATTATAGTTTTCATAGTCAGATCTAATGAGTATATTATACTATCTGGTGACCCCTACTTCGTCCGCGTTGAAAAATAAAATATAAGTATAAAGCCTGACATACATTGACACCTGAAATTATACTATTGCCAAGCGTTAGATTAATATTTTTAGATATATATATATTTTATATTTTTAGCCCGCGGCTGCGCCTGAGTGGAATATTTAGCCTATGTCCATCCTGAAATTCTATTTAAGTGAAAGAATTTTTCAAATCGAATGAGTAGTTTCGAAGATTGCCTTCTACATACAAACATAGAAACTTTATCTCTTTATAACAATTATTAGTAAAGATAGATATGATTTATTCATATGAAATAAAGTATATCTTCAGTTAATTCGTAAACAACACTTAGATTTATACAAATAACTGACCCGGCGAACTTCGTATACCGCCTCAGAATAAAAACCCTTCCATCCAAAATGTATGAGAAAACCAATTTTATTCACATTTTTTTTTCGTGATCATAATAAATCATAGATGATAAAAATGGGTTCAGCCGTTCTCGAGTTATAAGTCGTATAAATTATAAATTTTGTATGGATTAATTGTATTAAAACAAATTTTAAAATTAATAGTATTTATTTATTTATTTATACAACATAATGTTACGTTAAGTTTAATAAGGTGTAAACACAAACTCATTAGAGTTTTACCGCACACCATGTTCATATTAAAGAATTATTTAGAATATATACATTCAGTATATATAAATATATACAGACAGATAATATAAATATGTACACATACTTAGTTTTCCTATTACGCTTGATTAAACCTTTTGTTGACGCTCACGCATACTTTCGATTCTTCAATAATTACTTTAAAATTTTAGAATTCAAACATAAAATGATATTTTATGCTATCTTCTTTTTTGTGAATTTAAAACTGTGATTAATGATCTGATTTAAAATAGTAGGCTAATGGAAAAGGGGATAACAAACGAATTAGGTGATAAGTCACGGCTCGGGCGCGGAGTTCTGATGAAGCCATTTATTAAAATCGACGTCTTCCTTCCACAAAATTAAATGTAAAATGTGTAAGAGGTTACAGTATAATATTCAGTTTCACGCTTTCGTTTTTCATTCACTGGTGTTACGTTGAAATACAGCGGTAACCACCCACCATCAATTTGACCGTCAGCCTGCCTACATATTTTCTATGTATATAATTTGTATATTTGTTAATACTGAAAAATGTGCGAGAACGAGCCTCCAATGCGAATTCCAATAGAAAACTTTGATTTATAATACTTACTATTTATATACTTGCACATCAGAAGAAGCGAAATGTCATAAATTCTATTTTATGACTTATTTTGAGTTGTCATTATGGTAGAAAGAAAATTATTATTTTTTGTCATGTTCCTAGGTTTAAAAATTACCATAGACTAGAAAAGAAATAGAACGAAACAATAAGATAAAACATCTTTATTGCTATTATAGTATTGCCGGCGTTGGATTTTAATTTTTAGACGATCCCTCGAGAACAATACTTTATTTCTGGATGAATGCCTATTCTGTATCTCTGACAATGTATAAATATATATGCAAAATTTCACTATGATCGCTTGAGTAGTTTAGGCATGAAAAGGTAACAGACATACGGATTTAGTTTCACATTTATAATATTAGTATGGATATATTTATCAATTGTCTTTTCCACTAATAACAAATTCGCAAGTCAGGCATCCATTTTGTTTTGTATACATTACACGGCTTCCAATTTTGATTTAACGCTTCATCTCTTTTGTATATCCGATCGGTAAGTAGCAATTAATTGGCTAGTACCTACAAATACTTTCCAAACATAGATTTTATTTAATGACAAAGCAAGTATCCTCTTTTTATCTTCTTCTTATTTACACAGTATAATCCGTCTGTCTGTATATATTCTCTAAATTGCCCAAACCATGCAACGGATTTTGATGCGGTTTCTAGCATCAAATAGATAATTTTTCACTAAATGTATTGGTATTAATAGAATACGTATATAATAAAAGTATACGTATATAATAAAACCTAATTAAATTTTTATGTAACCAAGTCGCCGAAACGGTCAGCGTCTGTCTGTCTATCCGCTAACTGCTACTAAGCCACTCAACCGATTTTAATTAGGTTTTCACTTCTGGAAAGAGGGATAAACGAGGAAGGTTTATTTATATAAAAAACTGCATTCCGGTAGAAGCCGCGAGCGGGTCGCTAAGTAAAGTAAAAAAGCTCAGAAGTGCATTCACGTCGGAGGTTCGAACTCATGTCTATCATATCGACATCCGAGCTTAATTCCACCAGACCATCAGAGCCAACCTGAAGATGTGTTAGTAAATTGTGTGTCAAGAACACACAATTTCAGGCTGCAACTGACTGTAATTAAATTAGGGGGCAATTTAAGCGGGCGCCGGCATCGGACGTGCGCCGAATGCCGCGTCTCGTTCGACAAATTTCATTACAACCTCTTGTAGTATGCAAGCCGGTTAGACCATCGCCAAGGCGCTAATGGCTTACGCTTCGTTACTTTCAAATGTTCGGGTGGGAGAGCGGAATAATTTCCAACAAATTTCCCTTGTCATGTGCTGTGTCGACTTTGATTGCTCACATTTCCCAAATGGGGCTGTAAATGAATGCCAATACATCTAAAATACCCATGCAGAATGATGGCCAATACATCTCAAAACTTATCGGGTCATCTGTCAACCTTGTGGGTGGTCTGGAACCTTCCGGCACCAGGGGCTTTCGGCTCTCCGCACTATGTGTCAGTAATATAAAAAAATATTAATAAAAAAAATACTAGAAACAAAACAAATAAATTTAAAAACATAAAGGCGAACATCTTTATGTTAAACAAAATACTCATGTTAAATTAAAATCATTATAAAGATCCGATCTACAAATTGAAATCGCTGCCGGCTCTGTAATTGATTAAACGGGGCACTTTGTCGAAGCCACTATCTATAAGTAAGGAACAAAAAGAGATAAGCACCATAAATCAGGGTGATAAAAAGTGGAACGATCGAGTGGGACTGATGATAACGAACTTCTATTCAGTTGGCAAAAACGTTGAACCGTATCAGGAAAATGTCGATTCTGTTTTACGATTGGGGGTAGATATAAAAATTAATTTTATTTTGCAATCGACTATGCAATTCAAGAATAACTTTTGCGTTTTAGCGTACGTATGTAAGCGGAATGCGATCATTTCAAATTAGTGAAATAAAGATTTGTAGGTATATTAAAAGGTATTTACATAATTTGTGAAATTATACCTATTCATAAAAGAATTATATGTATTAAACAGCTTCCACTCCTCTCCAAACTTATCAATTTACCTTGATGTTGGTAAACTGTTTGGTAAATTTAAATAAATGTGGAACATAAAGTGGCGTCAACAAACCTGTAAAATTTCACCAAACATTTATATTGTAAGTCAATTTTATATCAACATTTTAACACTTATCGAATTATTTAATTTGTGATTGCAGTCGACACCAAAGTCTACGGAGCATTCCCGAGGCCGCTTCCCGTTATTTCTTTAGCCATTTATATCCGGCTGATCTTAGTTTATTTTTAAAGTTAAGGTATCTAATAGTGTCATACGCCTCCCCTGAAGAACAGCGGAGGCGGTTTTGGGTTGACCAGGACGGTTTTGGTTGGCCAGGACGGGTTTTGGTTGGCCAGGACGATTTTGGTTGTGCCAGGACACACGATATAGTTGTCCGCCTGTCCGTACCTCACCGCGGAAAATGTGTAACAACTTTGCTTTTTAACAGAAGTATGTTTCTATATACTTTTCATTCCGAGATTTCAACGGAAACGAAAAAAAAATCGAGTACGGTAAACAGAAATGTGTTTATGCCAGGCGGCATTAAAGCTATCAAAATCACTATGACAATGACAATTGACATCACAGTCGGTGATGATTGCTACTTGTAGAAATGACAAAATAAAATATAAATCCCGCTGCTAATACGTAGAAACTAGACACTTTTGCAGAGTAAACTTTGGCGTATTTCTTCAAAAAATTCGCTATCGAAATTGAAATCTTTTCTTAAGTTGACAAATGGCGACGATACATATTACGTCTTGGTTACTTAACAAGAATAAGAAATGAAAAAGGAAATATTGCATCAAAGAGAATTTTGAAATATTGCCAACTATATGCGTCACCGGAAGAATTGATTTTTCTGCCTTTTGTGATATCCCGGTTCTCATCAGAACTCTGTATTATATAATACGTGGAAATTCTTTTTAGGTATAAGTCCTCACCTCACATGATATCTTTGTCATATTTCTTTACTCCATTATTACCTGCTATTCGGTTTAGGACTGTTTAAGAAGCAATAATCTATTTGAATCCTCCGCCACAATCGAATTGGAGAAAGGATATTTTCTATATTTATAAAATTAGACTACAATAAAATTAAAATAAGAAACTTTCTTCACATTGACCATGTCTTGGACTAAAGTAACGAATAATTTTTTCTTCATAGCCTAGTGGGGATAAGAATATATTCTTATCCCACTAGGTGGGTATAAGTATAATTTAACACATGTTCCGAGATTTCTTGTTTCCTAAATTCTAGACTCCTAGATACAACCTCGTGGTGTTCTCCTTCACCGTTAGAGCAGGGTATCTAATCTGTATATTAAACCAAGAACACTCAAAAGTGCAGACCCGATCGCATTAGAACCCGAGTCTACGGTCTATCGAGCGAGCTTTGAACTACTAAGCTACCACTCCTATTGCTTAAATTTATTTCCAAGTTACAGTTTCCTTAAAGTAGACTATTGGTTAGTTCATAAAATATTGTCTTAAGTCGAACGCGAATTTGAACCTCAGTTAGCAAACGTTTCTCTTCCATTTGCCGATGTTTCTTTGAAGTTTGCACGTCCGACTTTTAGCTACGACTTTTCATCATTATAAGTTAGTGAAGTTGTTAGGAATCCATCGTTACGAGCTTCACATAAAATAAAGTAACACAGTATTTTTAAGAAATATAAATTTTACTTTTCAAACTAACTTTTAGTTTGCTATAGAGTTCGGTATAAAAAATAAGCCAATTCACATATTCTCTTTTTGAAGATAAAAATATTACCTAACTTATCTTTCGTATATCATAAAAAAGATAACTTGGGTAAATTGTTATTTATTTTAGTTTTATTGTTATTATTTATTTATTAGAGTACGATGTATACAATGTAGTACATAGATATTTTTTTTTGCTATAAGTACAGTAGGTATATACTTTAATATACATTTAGTAAAAACATCCAAAAATCCAAATATATAAACTTTCGTATTTTTTATAATATACCTTGGATTAGGTTATTAAGTTTAGTATTATTTTGTAGTATAGATATTGAGACACTTGTTTACCCGCAGACAAACCTTAAAAATAGTTTTTTGAGGAGTTTTAATAGCTTATGTTTGTATTAAGTAATTCCATAATAATATGTTACAATTGCTACATTGTGTAGTGGATACTAATTTGTAACCATTCGTATTTCTGCATACAATATTCGCGGTGTAATGCAGGGAATATTATGGAGCGGTGTAATGTGACCGCAACCTAAAATAATGCTCGTTTCTATTTGAATCAGCCGCCTCTGAAAGCAGGTTCATTAGTGCTCGCCGGATTAAGGCTTCGTTTTGTTAAAAAGTGTAGTAAAACGAAATAAAAGTCTTATCGAGCGGCACACCGGCCACGAGAAACAGTTGGACTGAATTTGACAATTTGGCCTGATTTTTATTACAGTTTGATACATCTGAAAGAAATAAAACATTAAAATGAGTTTGTTGTGGGTCCATTGTCCCGTCTGGTGTCCCTTTGAGATATAAAAAGAATATCTACGAGTATGCTCGTAGGTTTCTACGTAAAACATTTACTCGTATGTCAAATGTTTCGATTTTCTCAACCTTATGTCTGAATACTTATGTATCCCAAAGATAAAGATATGTTCCTTGCTGTAATTTTTACCGATGAAATAATAAATTTCAAAGATACGTAGTAATGATTTATTAACAATGACTTCTTATTTTTAAAAATAACAGCATTTTTTTGCGAAAATCACATTAATAAATTATTATATTCGTTATTAAAGACAAATTATTTACTGAATAGTGTTAAACTACTTTACTCATAAAATCAATTGTAAATTATTAATCAATTATTAATTAAGATAGGCATGGGATATGTTTACAGTACAAATACATGTAATGTCTATCTCTGCCTAAAATCATAAAACTTGATAAGCAATAAAGGTAAAAAAAAAGAAGAATTAATCTATATTCTATAAAATCTTAGGTCATTAATTATTTATTAATTATTTAACTTATTAGTTAACTCAAACGATTTTGATCTTCAGCAGTTTACATAAATATCTATTATTTATGTTTTATTAATCATTATTACATAAAAAAAGACGTGTTAATATTGTTAAGAATTTCACAAAACACAATAAAAACGAAGTATATATTATGATAAATAACACCCACATTTAAGTGTGCACAGCGGAACCCTATAACCATTACTTGTTTGCCTACTAACCTGTTGCTTATTGTAATGTTGTAGGTGGATAATAAAAATCTCAAGTGTCATGGTATCATTACACCGTTCAGAGGCTTTATACAAACCCTATTTTTTGCTGAGATATAATCAATTTGTTGGTGTTTTCCTTGTTAACAGCTCAATATAAATATTTACTTAACAAAATCTACTTGAGCAGCCCCTGAATGTAACACAATCTTAGAGTATACATGTATACTCTAAGAACACAAACTTTTGGGGATGCCAGCCACTTGCCCAAAATTTATATTGGTAATATTGTGATTTATGGTAGTAGTTAATTCTAATTATTATTCAAATTAATTAATTATTCGAATTTAATTACAAATCCTTTATTCCATCGCCTCTAATTTTTTCGTCCATCTATCGCATGTCGCATTACAGCCAGCCGCAGAGTAGAGGTAAAGTGAAAGGCGCTCGGCAGAGCAGCCAAGGCCAATATGGCCAATATTTTATTCAAGGAATTTTATTACGAATCCTTATTTTTAAAAAGGATTCGGCCTTTTTAAAAAGGCATGACTCGCATCACCTGACCTTGTAGAAAAAAGGCTCACTTGCATTGTGGTTTCATAAAACCACACAATGTTTTTTTCTTTTTTCACTAAGCTTTTTGCTTTTTTTATGTAAAATTCGCCAGGCAAGTTACTTCTGGTACCACTGACCACATAATCTAAGCGATAAGATCCTAGCGAAGATGGGAGACCTAACGAATAGGAAAGTTAGTATTCTGTTTCATGGTATAAGAAACCATCTTGAAAGTTTGTTTACATTTATTGCATTGTCTCGTTGGTCTTGCTTTAGTCCTAAATCTGGCAGATTTCCCCGCGATGATTATGAAATTGTTTCAGGTTTTTATTTTAAAACAATTCAATTTTCTACTAATAGCTTGATTAATTTATAATAAAAAAATACTTTATTAAAATTCCGCATCCGCGGATGTTGAGAACCCTGTTACAACTTGGGTTGTGTACGTACTTGTAGTACACATTAGTATCGGCCCGAGCCGACTGTGACAAAGTTTAATTGAGTGGCTTCAAAGCAAGTTTGTGGAGCCACAGTCCGTGTTAACTTTAAACCAAAGCCCCGACCGTGACATGCACTATCGAATTAAAACTAGAATGAAACAAAGCACCGTAATATGGTAGAGACCACGTAAACAACGAAATTTACATCATATACAACTTTTCAAAAGTATAACTGATTATACAGAAGCTCAGTAGATTGATTAAGGGCCTCTTTCACCATGTATCAAGTAGGCTAAATGCCATTTAAAGTCACCGGTAACCGGGAATGATGGAAATGATATACCTTTGTTTGTACGGTAAAAGTCCCAAACATTAAAAAGAAAATAATAAAAAAACCGCCTATCGAAGGATGCAGTAAACCGAGTGAATAATTTAATAAAGCATAAAATTATTTCTAAAAGTAAATAATCAACACTTTACTTGTAGTTGGTGAAAGAGGCCCTTAGTCTATTCATTATTATAAGCCCAACTAACTTGGTATATATTGTGCATGGGTTCGTTTTTTTTTTAAATTTCACTAAACTGATTCCCACAAAGAATCTTAGATTAAGATTAATACACAATAATGAAAAAGCACACGATTTTACCAATAATTTTATTTACTTTTTCTGTTTATTTCTTCTGTTTTTAAGATGTTTTAACTGAACTATAAAAACCATTGAAGTATTTCTTACTTAAACCACTAATAGAATTGTATAACATAAAATAATTTTATGACGTATGTAAACTATAACAATAAATAAATAAATAAAATAATAGATATTTTTATACAGTCTTACAGTTTTGTATAAAGGAAAGGCCAATTCTCTCTACGCTCTAAAGGAAGGAATAAATAAAGCTCCCCATGGTTCATAACGAGTTATAGTATATAGCGATTTAGTGATCTAGTGATTTAGTGATCTAGAGAATTAGAGATCTAGTTATAGTGGATATGAAAAACTACCTTATAATATTATATTTAAGTCTTAGTGCAAAAGTTTGCAGCACCGCGTGGTCATTACCAGTGTGACCTCTTGAAGGTCGTTAACAAGCTGTAAATGTCCTCGAATAAATTCCAAAAAGAATTGAGTAGAAGGTATTAAATTCATGAATGTTTCCCGTACAATTCATTTTAAAGTATAAGCAGTTCTCGATTTCGCAAAGGGGACGATACGACTCGTTTTAAAATTCAAATGCCTTCACCTTAAAAATCTACTTTCTGAGTATTCAAAAATGAGGTATGGTCGAACGCTTCTGTAGATTTGAATATATTGGAAACATCGAAATACTAGCGACCCGGCCCCGGTTTTGCACGGAGTGGAATTTTTCAGAAATCCTTTCTTAGCGGATGCTTACATTATAAAATAACCTTTGTTCCAAATTTCAGCTTTCTAGACTTAATTAGTAAACTCTATAAGAAAACTAGCTGACCCGGCAAACGTTGTTTTGCCAAAAAAATTGGGTTGGGCCACCCTTATCACTTAGGGGTATAAAAAATAGTTTACGACCTACACTCAGACCTACCGAATATACACAAAAAAATTCATAAAGATCGGTCAAGCCGTTTCGGAGGAGTTTGGTTACAAACACTGTGACACGAGAATTTTATATATATAGATTTACTAAAGGTATCTTATCTTATACAACCTACTTAAATTAGAAAACTTTTGATATTTTCACAGTAGCAAGTTTTCAATTGTAAATATAGAAATATGGATGTAGCAAAATATTATCTAACAAGGTAGACAGTGAAGATATTTTTAAATGAAAACGAAGGCACACCATTACTTTCGATAAAAAGTGGTGCGGAGAGCTGCCTCTAATTATGGCTGCTACGTGTTTCCGCACATTCCCTTTTTTCCACTCCACTGTCCCGCACAAATAACCGTCTCACTTCCCGGTTATTTTTCTTTTGTTCGTTGAAGTACAGCTTGGAAATATGGAATAATCTTCACGTTGCGATATTTATGTTGATGGTTGGACAATTTTCGTGAAAAAATCTGATTCCATTGGAAGTTTACGTATAGGACGGTTATGTTATCCCTTATCCTTAACCCTTCTATGGTCGGCAGCGCACTTGCAGTACCTATGGTGATGCTTGTGTTATAGGCGACGATAGCCACCACCTACCATAAAGTAAACCGTTAGCCTGTCTGTCGACTTTAACATGAAAAAGTGAACCATCAAGTGGGTCAGCCTGTTTGCACATCTTTACATAAAAATATGAGAAAGAAATTATCATAGCAATTCTTCTAGAACTTATGTAAGAGTAGTTATGTCACCATAGAATCAAGTCTGGAAATAACCGATGCTAATATATACATGTTTTTTTTTTTTTTTCAATTTATAACAAATCTTGTTACAAATGGTGTGCACTTGAAAAGAAAACAATAATAACAGAAAAAGCACGCGGATCTCAGGACTCAGTTAAGAGTTTTATTCCGAAACGAAGGGATTAAACTGTCGCACGTTGCGACACGTCCCCGTTTTCCCGACAGCCACCGGGATGTTTTGGCTTTGTACGGTTGGAATACCTACCAGGAAGTTAAACTATGCCGGTACAAAACATCCGTTGCATTGAAACTTTTCCAATTTATATTTTGTAACAACCTTTTGCAACAAGCGTTGTATCAAAAAATCAAATACTAACTTGTTATGCAAACACAGAGTGGATTAATATGAGTCAACAACGAATCAACTAGTTTTCAACATTTAATTAATAATCTTTTAGTTGACTGCGCCGAATTCACATAACACTAATAACGTGGATGACTCATTTGAAGGTTAAAAATTCATCTGTGAATCTTTTCAAAGTAATTGTAAATTGCAAAATAACCGCTACTTAAGGAACACAACGTTAAGGAGACCATTAAAAAGTGCATAGCTATATAATATTATTATGCATATATAAATACGCATGCATTCAAAAATATTTGTTTATGAATGTTTCAGAAAACCATAATTCAATTTTGTTGAATAAAACCATAAATAAGTATGCATTAAAAGTTTCTTTATCTTATGATTGTAATCAAAACAGCTCAATCGATTTAAATTCAGTTTTTCTTATGGAATGAGGGATATGCGAGGAAGGTTATTATATGTATAAATCGTGAGCGAAGCCTGAAGCAGGTCACTAGTATTTAAAAAAAAATTAGTTACGTTCCATTATTTTTAATATATGTATTTGTGAAATAAAAATGCATAGACATGTTCTAGTAAGATTGATGGAGTTAAGCAGAATCAATCACGGATTAACGAATAAATCATAGAGCGTCGCAAACAGGATAACATGTGGTGTTATTTTAGAGGCGTATCGGCTGTACATAATAAATTATTGTTTTTGTCATTTTTCATTTTATTTTTCTATTAAAAATTAATGGGAAAAAACCCTTTTTTGTCGAAGGGTATTTTTTACATTGTGATATGGCGCAAATAAAGTCGTTGGCATAATTTATACATAGTAAAATACATTTCAAAATTCATGAATTATGAAAATTTATTCGTTCTGTTCTGTACTTATAACGTAGGCACGAATTAAGACAGCTTAATATCTATTAATATAAATGCTAATTTGCCGCAATTCAACGCTCTAAATCGAGCCTTCCATTACTACTAAATTAACACCCTTTGTAAATCGACTGGTTCGCGTGTTCAGTTGGATTTCTACTGCGGAAATGGCATTCGTTGAAGAGCCAACCGGGGTCAGACTGAGGTTTTCGCACACCTTATTTAAATATCACGCCTATATTTTACTTAGATTCAGACGTCGCGGGCTCATAATTCATAAAGTTTCTTTAGTGTGCTAACACTTTCGGA